>CM042081.1:5587752-6837752 GCA_023509865.1 Trypoxylus dichotomus | reverse complement strand
GAAATTCACTCTGAGGGGGTGAAACATCCCTTCGAGAATTCACAAATTTTCACGTTCCTTGATTTAAGGCTTGAACGGAAATAGAACAAAAATTTAAATGTAAATATTGTACCTTATCGAAAGGTCTTCCAGGATACGGGAATGTTGTATATACAGGATGTTGCACTTAAGCGCTGTAAATCTGTGAATTTTCGAAGAGGTGTTTCACACTCTCAATGAAAGAAAATAATAAAAAAGAAATACAAGCAATAACGCGAAAATAAGAAAATAGATTATTCTGTTCAATTCTTCGATAGCAGTGTAGATGATATTGTTAGGGTATATTTTTAGGATTTAAATTTACCGCGTTGTATTACGCCACCTGGTGGTGGCGTAAGGAAGAAAGGGGAGGGTCACGGGACGAGATTATGTGTAGACTTATGTGTTATGTTATGTTGTTAATATTTTTATGTAGTTTACGATAGAATAAAGAGGACAATAACTTCAGAAGTGGGATAAAGAAAGAATAAGCCACGGATTATTTATGTGAATGTAAGTTGATGAAATGAACCAACTCGGATTTACCATGGATGAACATGGAACCGACAACGAAGGTATAATGGCGCCGTTAGATCGATTTGAACATTTCTGCGAAGATAATCAGGTTTTGAATACGACGAATGTGGAGAACAGCAACAACATGAATGCTTGGAGCAAACGCATATAACGCCTGATGTTTATCTTTCCTTAAGGTAACACATCTATTACGAACCCTTTGGATTTAATTTATGTCATTATGTTTAGACTCGCATTTCTTGTAATTAATCATGCACTTATGAGTACTTATCTTGAATTTTATGTCTTATCTTATGTTGTATGTCTTAAGCTTATGTTCTGTGAATGTTACGATATACCTTATGCAGCTGTAATACGTTTATGTATTGTTATGTACCTCATGTAGTTATATTATGTTTATGTGTCGTTATGTACCAATGCATTATGTATTTACATTATCGTTATGGTTGTCGTAGTACACTTATGTAGAATAAGATGGAGGGCGATCTAATAGTCAGGTTGGCCGAGTTGTTAGGGTATATTTTCAGGATTTAAATTTACCGCGTTGTATTACGCCCCCTGGTGGTGGCGCAGGGAAGAAAGGAGAAGGTCACGGGATGAGATTATGTGTAGACTTATGTGTTATGTATTGTAATATTTTTATGTAGTTTACGATAGAATAAAGAGGACAATAATATAGTAGTAGTGCTGGTAAAAAAAAGGGGGATAGTTAAAGGGTTCACCTCTAAGGCCGCGAGATAATTATAATTAAGTATCGTAAATACGTAACGTGTGGATATACGAAAGTAAAAGAAATGTGAGTACTTGGCCTTGTATGTGTCGTCCGTATATTACGGTAGCTGGTTCTCCGGGGAAGGAGCTGGGTGCCAAGACTTGAAGGAAGGGCTTCGAAGTAGTGAGACGTACAAAGCTTGTCTTATGAAGACACTGTGAGACCTTAGGAATGTGAAGTAGACTACGTTACGGAGAGCATGGGACTAGATTAGTCGGTCGTGTCAAGCGTACTGGTGTGACTAGGGTTATCATATTTTGAGATTTTCACTACCGTGGCAGTTAGTAGCTATTGGCTTATTCGTGGAAGACAATAATTTCATGGATTTAGAGGATCGTGTACGTGACAAAGATGTATAAAGAAACTAGAGTCCGTTTAGTATCTCGTAAGACCATTCTGCGCGAGATTGTTGGCGTTACATGATATTCACCTTCTAACAAACATCAAGCTAAAAACATCAACTAATAGATTGCAGTATAACAATTTTGTAACAAGTCTATTTCTACACATCAATCCTCAGTTTTTAGGCTGGTGTCTAGTAACAGAAAATAAATTCATTTGATACTTCAGAACAAATCAATACATATTTGAGGTTAAGTTTGAATATTTACATTAGCCTTTTGTAGTATACTATCACGGGATTGAAGAAAGAGCGCGTTTTTTTTTAGTTTAAGTCTGAATCCAGAGCCTAAATTCGATGTTAAGTGACCGTATTCAAATTGGCACAAATATTCGATTAAACGAACACAAAAACAATTTATTCTTCTTCACGCAAGAAAAAAAACAAACGGAATCAATTTGTTTTTGTATTTCTCGCTGTCTGATTGTGTCGCATCACATTAGCGTCCCTACACAAGAGAAAGGGGTCCAACATCCTCCATCCGACAGCAGCGCTCCTCAACAAGCGGCAATGTTCCTTCGTTTCGCGAATTCCGACGAGAGCGGGCAGAGGTCGCGACTGTCGTCTACATAAGTCACTGTTTCGTATACAATATAAGGAAACGGCAATAGCGGTAGTAGACATTAAAACGCGCGGCGCAATTACACGGTTGAAATGCTTTCACGACGTTGCAAAGGGAAAAGCGGAAGATCCTCGCCAGCGCCGCGCGAAGAAAAAGTCCGAAGCTCTATCGTCTTCGTTTCGTCGTCGTCGTTTTTAGACGATTGTTTTAATTAAGGACCTCTTTTCAGCGGAGGGCCCCGAATTCGCGACGCTCTAGGGCGTATCTTGGCGGTGACACTTTCGAAACTTCATAGACGCGGAAACGGAAGAAGTTCGGGGCTTCGGTTGTGGAGTACGGTGGAAGGAAGGAATGTTCAAGACACGGATGGGAAGCTATAGATTCTTCTGTTCTATTTTCGCGCAAGAGGTGGTCCTCTTGTCGAATGGGACGAAAGCTACTCGACTCTTCGATGACATCTTTCTTGGCATCAGATACAGTCACGAATGGGTGAAGAGCAGTATTTATGTACAGTAGTGGACAAAAATTAAGCAACTTTACAAAAGATGTATGTAAAATCGAGAAATATCATTCTCTGCAATTCAAGCATTATTATTGTCATATCAAGACTTACTCTTTAGAACTACAAAGTGATTATCTTATAAAAAGTCGTATACGTGACAAAAGTTGATATGTTGCACTCCTAAGAACCACCTATTTGGATATTTTATACCTGCATGCTGACTCATTTCCTAGTATGCGATAAAATTAAAGACGTGCTTGAACAGTTTGTAAACATTTCTACAAATTCTTAAATTTCTACAAAATTTCTACAAATGGATATCAACATGAAAATCATTCAGCAATATCAAAAATGTGTATCACAAGCTATAAGCAAAACTTTTCATGTGAACAAATCCATAGTATCGAGAACGATAAAAAGCTACGAGCACGGTGACCACTAAATTTCGCTCTGGACGACCGCAAAGAACAAGTTACAGAGAAGATAAATTAATTCTTCGCCAGTATAAAATAAATCTCTCTATAACAGCTCAAGAAATAAAATTTTGGCTAGATACCAATCTGAGTACACGCACCATACGAAGACGTTTAGTAGAAGGCGGGCTTTATAGTCGAAAACCAGTACGAAAACCTTTTTTATCAGATAAGCAAGCGGCAGCGAGAATACGTTTTGCGAAGGAGCAAGTGTCGTGGTCTGTACAATAGTGGAATACCGCAATATTTAGTAACGAATCGAAGTTTAATTTGTGTAGCACTGATGGAATTTGTTATGTACGGCATCCCATAGGAGAAAGGTTAAATTTCTTTGGGGGAGGTGGGGTTCGGTTCCCCAGAGCAGATGGGCTGTTAGTAGCATCATCTGAGCAAGATGTCACACGCATATTGAGCAAAGCATTGCTATTAAATTTTTGATGCGGGAGAAGGTCGATTAACACAGTTCGCTAAAAAAAAGCTTTCAAGAACCCAAATCTACGACTGGCACAAAACGTCTTCCAATGGCCGAGAATCAGCAGAAAACGAACGCCATGCCATGTTGGAATATCATATGGCAGTGTCTAATCCTAATAAACCTTAGATAATTTAGGTTACCGAAAAGTGTTGGCAAGGTAGGTTACTCGACTCTTGACGGATCAGAAATCAAACCGTCTTGTCGTGTGCGAAAGGCTTTTGACACGAAATCGAACAGAGGAGGATGATTTGTTGAGGCAAATTGTCACCTGCGATGAGACGCGGATGCGCCATCACACCCCGGAGCATGGAGTGGCAAAAACCTGGAGAAGCAGCTTCGCGGAAAGTCCGTTTCTCTACTGAAAAAGTTCTTGTAACTGTTTTTTTGGGATTCTAGAGGCATACTACTCATTGATTTCTTCCAGGAAGGGCGTACAGTTAATACTGTGTACTACTGCTAATTGCTTATTGAAGTGTAATTGGCGTGTAGACGAAAAAGGCGAGACATCTGTTTTCGAAGTCCGATTCTGCTCCAAGGCAGTGCTCGGCCACACACAGCTGCATTGATCCAAAATAAAGTGGATAAAATTCATTGGGAAACATTGGAACATCCGCCCTATAGTTCCGATCTCTCACCGTGTGACTACCATATGCTTGGCCCACTTAAAGAAGAACATGGAGGTCACCACTTTGACGACGACGAAGATGTGGAAATGTTCCTGCGCAATTGGTTACGAACCCGACCACTTTCATTCTTTGATGACGGAATTAAACAATTTCCCACACGGAAAGGAAAGTGTTTGATATGATTTAATTTTCTACTGCACCAATAAATGCTTTAAAACCAAAGTCCGGTTAGTATTTGATTCGGTCTCATACCTACTTGGAAATCGTGTGTTGCTTAATCGTTCTGTGGAAAATTTGCTTTATATGTTAGTTTGTGGATATCAAATGGATGTCAAAAGCAAATATTTCGGAAAACAAAGTCGTCTTTATAAATTTTATATTTTTCTTATCGTCTCCAAGAATATTTTCTAATTATTAAAAATATTCCCACTTAAACTAAATATACCTCGCCGATTTCACCCAAAAGTAACTGATTATCTCTAAAGGATATCGGTGATGATTTAGAAATATTTTCCTGTGTATTTCAGAATTCCATCGATTCCCCCCACAAAAAAAGAAGAGATATCCGTAAGCGTTTCCATTCCGCAATTTAATTAAATCGCTTCTCTTGAATATTTTAAACGATCGCGTGTCCGCCGTCGTATATACCTACGCAGACCGGGCGCACAAACAAGAACTTGAATATTGAAACGCGGAATGCTGGCGACGCTTTAATTTAATTTCATTAGGAATGTTGACGCGCTCCAAGAGGAAGCTAGCTAATATAAAAGCTAATAACAAAAGGGAATTGTCTTTCGGAACCTCCGACCCGGAAAACGACGGTGATTTGGATGTTGCACTCCTTTTGTTTCCTCTCTCATATTAAATAACGTCTTCCGGATGGAATTAAGCTTTTCTATTCTTCTCTGAAGAAGCTTGGCACAAAGAGGAAGAATTAAACGATGGGAAGAGGAACGGAATTTATTTATATTTATTTACTGAGGGGATTTAAGTTTAGATTTAAATATTTGAGTTGTTGTTCGTTGTTTGTTTAACTTTTTAGAGATAATAACCTACTGGTAAAATTAAAATTCTTTTGCAATTAACCAATGTAATTGAATTCCTGAAAGAATATCAGTCTCCTCAGGACTTGAACCCACGACCTCCGAGTTACCGGTGTATCGTGCTACCATTACACCACGAGATCACTTGTGAGTTCAAATCGCTTTTAATACCTGAATGCCGCGATGTCTGTAGATATATCGTAATATTTAACAGACACTATATTATTATTGAAAGGAAGTTCTTAACAATTAAACTAATATTAATATTAAACCACCGTTATTAGTAATGATAAAATTACAAGTTCCTTGCAATTAACCAATGTAATTGAATTCTAGAAAAAATATAAGTCTCGGCAGGATTTGAACCCACCACCACTGTGCTACTGGCGCATCGTGCTACCATTAGTCCACGAGACTACTTAATATTAGTATTAGTTCAATAGTCACCTGCTTTTTGTAATTATAGTATGTATGTTAATATATATTTTTATAAGAAAAGTATGGGTTAACCAACAGTTTTTTTAACAACAAAGATTAGCAATTAAAAAAGATATAGCTGAGAATGGGTACTGATTGTACAATGTTAGGATTAAAGGACTATATCGGAAATTGCAGTCAAGATTGAACAGGAAGAAATTAATAAAACTCTTTCATAAAGTCTCTAAGCTTTCAAGCTCAATTCTTCTTCAGAGAGGGACGTTTCTACAATAAAGAAGAAAACCGCAAAAAAAAATACCAAATATAATAATGCATAATGCTAAATATAACTACTCAATGGTATTGGTGTGGACCTGATCGAACATGATCACTCGAGAGTATGTAACCAAAAATTTGGTTTAGTTCTGTTAAGTAAATCTTTTTTTCCGTCAGTTGTGAGTATCAGAACGTACGTGAACTTCGTTCCGTGGGATTAGCGAATTTTACAACTCCGTTTGTATGAGTGATTGTAATATTGTCGTCCTTACTGTAACATGGTTGAGCGAGGACGTAGCAAGCAGCGACGTATTTTCTGTTAATTCGTGATATTCATGCAACAGGATTATCCAGGCGAGGTGGAGCTTGATTAGGAATTAGGAACCAATTCCGGTCACATCGAATAGACCTTACTACTGTCTCATGTGCCACTCCTGGTATTGACGTAGTTGGAGTTAAAATATTTCATCCTAATGGTATCTTATTTTTTGTAATTGTGGTATATATTCTCCCTAGTGTATCTGTAGGAGACTTTCAGTTTTTTTTTAAGTACTATAAGTACGCGTGAAATTATGCTGCAGGGTAACATTATAATTCTGGTGCTTAATGCTCCTTTTTTTTTTGGTATAGACACCTTATCGATTGCGCTTAACAACTTTAAGGATTTCAACAATTTAGAACAGTTTAATACAGTACTTAATACTAATGAGTAAAGACCGGATTATATGCAAAGAGATTTTATTTTATTTATTTATTACATTTTACGTCTATTTGTAGATGTCTTACACTGATTAAAGTTAATTAACGCTAATTAACATTAATCAGTGTAATACATCTACATATTGAGGTAAAATATAATAAATAAATAAAATAAATTATATGCACTTTGCATATAATTCGGTATCTACTAATGACTACTACTTGATCTAGTATTCTCTGATGTGTGATGTATCTCGTGACCTCAGTAATCTCATGGGAGAAGATTTTCATCATTCTGCTCTTTCTTGACACATTTAATTTTAAGAAAGTCAACTTCTTACTACTTTACAGTAGTTTACTCGCCACCTATTGGTCTGTTCTCGATCGTCTAAATAACGTTGATGAGGCTGGCTGTATTTTTGCGATATCTTGAATGAAGCGTTTAATTTATCAGTTAAATTTTAGCTTCTAAAGATCCAGCGTCGCCACTATTTTCCACGATACAATATCGAGAATTTCTACTGTTATATTAGGAAAATACAAAAAATGTAAAACAATATTTCCACGACAAATTTAAATTTTTCAAATCTAAAGTAAAAAACCTTATTTTGGTTGCTTGTAGGAATTATCTCGATGACATTGAAAATACTCTGTGGAATGATCCAAAACAATTCTGGTCATGTATTCATCGCAGAGGAGGACGTACCAGAATACCTTCACCTGTGAGATTTTGTACAGAATATTCTGCACCTATGGATATCGCTAGTACAGTAGTGTTTATATTGAATCCCGAAATAATAACTTTTCAACGTTCATTGATACCTCAAGCTGCACCACAAAATTTACTTCTGTGACATTGGAAGAAATTGAACAAGCTCCTAAACTATCCAAGAATTTATTCATATCAGGTTGAGATGGTGTTCCAGGTTTTATTGGGAGGGATTGCGCTTGTATTTTTGCAAAACCGTTATATCGAATTTTCAACCTTATACTTAGATCTACATTCTCGTTAATTTGGAAACTTTCTCGTATTTGTCTCGTGTTGAAAGAGGAAGATTCATCTGACATTAGAAATTGCCGACCCATTTCCTTTGTTTGCATTTTTTCTAAAGGCTTTGAACATGTCTTGTTTGCATAATTATATCCTCAGCCTCGTGGAATAGTAGAGTTCTACAATTATTAACCTTGCCTGTTTCACGCAGTGTGTATCCGAAGCCTTGGATGTTACAGGTCACGTGGATACAATCTATTTGAATTTTCAAGGGCTTTTGATTGATCACTATGTTCTTCTTCAAAAGGTGCGTACCTGTTGGAAATAGAGGATTATACAGATTTCTGTTTGTTGATTGTTACTAAACATGCCAAAATGATACTTTTTTAAGGACTTCTAACATTCATATTTCAGCGAATTCATGTAGGCAGCACAAAAGCGAACGAGTTCGCTACAAAAGTAAAGTGGCAGGTTTAATAAAAACATTCGTGCTGTGGAATGAGGGGGTCCTATTAAACAATCATTTGTTAGGAAAAAAAGCGAAACAAAAGACGTAATTATGTGCTCGCAAAGAACACTTGCAGAGGCAAGCTAGGCACAGGGGAAAAACACTCCCATGCTCCCTCGCCTGGCATACCTTTTTTCTCTGTAATCCACCTGATGTCTCAACTTTCCTAATTAGAAAAGTTGTTTTCGTCCATTAAGTGTTGTCATGTTTTTTTTTTCTAAGTAAACATTGTGCTTTCTAATTTCTCGCTTACGGAAAGACAGTAGCCGTTCACTTAAACCAGATGCATGTATATACAGTTGTTAGTTTCTAAATTATGACCATTAGAAACTTATGGTAATTTACAAGTTTACAAACTTATTAATAACAATAAGCACAAATATATATTATATGCATACATAAAGAAATTCTTAACATTTTGCCTCTTCTTTCTCAATATTCTCTGGTAGATCTGCAAACACATATGTGTATATATATATATACACGTGTGGTTGCCTTTGTGTGCGTTTAGCTAGCATTCAACTAGAACAAGAGCGCAATATTGTATACAGTACGTGAAACAAACATTCGAAAAATGTCATTTCGCCTCCGCAGTGGAAACTTTAATTGAAATGCCCGAGGCAAGAAGGCTTTGGCTTAGAGGCTAGACAAGTCATCTAATATCCTCTACTTGCAGTGTGGGGTGAAAGGCATTTTGTTGTTTTTTCCCTTGCTGCTGCTTGTTTGTGGATAGGGGAAACGGTGGTATTCATCCTTATTTGAAAAGGTCGCCGGAGAAAATGAGAGTGGACGCATGATAACTTCTGGTTAATATAAAATAAGTTTGAAACTACGGTTCCGGTTTGGGGGTTGTTTGGAAACAGTTGTTTTAATAAAGTACTCGCTGTTGGTAATATGGTAAGTTTATGTAAAAAAGATATTGATATTTGAATGTAATATTCAATGTAGAGAAATCTAAAGGTTTGCTTGTATGTTCGTATTAATTAAGTAATTGAAGGGTCAATTTAAACCAGTAGCACATACTAATGATTTAAATAATGTGACATAGAACATTTTTCATGTGTACCTGAGGAGATGCTAAGTTTAAATATTGTCTGGTTATTGCTCTGAATTCATTTAAATAGGCTATTCGGAACAGTTCTTTATATTATTACATCTTCCTGAAATACTATATGAAGTATGTTCTTCGGATCATGAGCAGGAGGCAAAAATTCACATTTTTCGCAATACTGTACAATAAAAATTGCTGCATATTTTTCTCAATTTTTTAATAAACTTACAAGCAAACACAGGTAAATGTGCCTCGCCGATTTAAATCAAACTTTGTGGGTTTATTGACCGGTGTAGTGCAAAAACAATAACAATTTCCACATATAAATATACCTACTATATCTGACTATTATTCCTAGTCAGAACAACACCCAAGAACTGTGTGTTGTTGGTCATAAAATGGCACCGACTCCACTAGGTCGACGTTTCGACATCTAACTTATCCTCTTCTGGACACTCTCGTTCTGTAAGCGATCGGAAGTCAATTATATTTCTTGTCGGTTGTTGGCTGGAGTTCTTCAGCCCATTTTCCTCCAGTGCTTTCCTTACTGGAACTTGCTAGAGGCTTCTGGATATCTTCTTGTGTTTTTGAAGTCTTCCCTGGACTTCTTAGCTTTTTCTGCTTTTACCTAAAACAGAAAGGGTATTGGTATCTTCAGCAGCACCCCTTCGTGGCTGATTTTATCGAACGCTTCCTCTACATTCAGAGACACCATGACGCTGGTCTGTTTTCTGTTGAAGGCAGTAGTGTCGTGATCCGTAATCCGTAATCCGGAAGAGGTATGAGGTGGTTGAATGCACCGATCTGAATTCGAACTGGTCGTCGTCTCGGAGGCGAAACACGGCGTTGAAGATCGTTGCTAGGTTGACTAGCAGTTTGAGCAGAAGATTCTTCAGAGCTCCGTTCGGAATGCGATCTTCACCGGGTGATTTCCGCTGGGGAATTCCTTTCATTACCTCTACAACTCTTCGTGGAGATACGACAATCGGAGGACCGGAATCCATCCCGTCGATTTCTTCCAGACTGTTCTGGAACACACTTTCCTGCTCGGAATTGTTACGGCAGTTCGGTGAGAATTGGGTCACGAAGGTATCAGCTAGCGTTTCTGCTTTTTCCTGGCCCGTGGGACACCGCTTTTGCCCGTGCTTCTTCAAGATTCTGGGGACCCTATGTTGATTTTCATCCTGGTTCTTCTGAACGAAGTCGTCCTATCTTTTCAAATGGTAAGCCTCGATGTCCTTTTTAGTTGGATTTCTCCTTCAACGGTGGGTACCTGGTCCATTAACTTTAGTTCTCTGTTTCGTCGCGCCATTCATTCATTTTCATTCTTTGTTGACGGGGGAGAGGAGACTTGCTTCGGTCGTCGGTTGGATCTCGCTGTTTTGCTGATTTTGTATTACTTCTTGGGTTACAACAGGCAACACATAGTCGTCTTTTTACATTACATCCGTCTATAAACCCGCAAAGTTTCATTTAAATCAGTGAAAGGCACTTGTCAGTGTTACCTTATTAGCTGAATTACTCGATTGTAGAAATTAATATTTCAAGTTTTCTTGATGATGCTATGCAGTCAATGATAGATCGACATTGCGTGACTTCATCATGTAATTAATGAAATATTAAAATATAGGAATAAAAAAATATTCTCTATATCACCTTTATCTTTAGGTATGCCTAGATATGACTTTTATCGATGATATAAAATAAGCGGGTATAAATATTACATCTAAATATATATACTCTCAATTAGATGTGGAGAACAGTATCAAGAGACTTAAATCTAATATGACAACTGGAGATGATGGAATACCGAGCTTCTTTGTACGTGATTGTGCTCCTGTTCTGTCCTATTCACAGTCAACTATATTCCACCTAGCGATAAGCACGTCAACTTTTCCAAATGTTTGGAAAATTAGCAGAATTACCCACGTATTTAAGAAAGGAAACCGATCTAACATTGCTGATTATAGGCCTATAAGTATACTGCCCAATTTCGCTAAGGTATTTGAACATTTGCTTTACAAAGAAATATCTACCTGCATAACTCCTTTCATATCTGAGCATCAGCATGGTTTTGTTGCAGGTAGGTCGACGACCACTAATTTAGCATGCATTGGCCAATATCTCAGTGAAGCGCTTGATAAGCGAAAGCAGGTGGATGTTATTTACGTAGATTTGTCTAAAGCTTTCGACTGCATTAACCACGAGATGCTACTACAAAAAATGGATAAATTTGGTTTTGGTGTGGGTTTCCTAACGTTGATTGAGTCTTATCTTACTGGAAGGGAGTGTTATGTCTGCTACAATGGTTATTCCTCTACGCCGTTTTCTCCAACATCAGGTGTTCCTCAAGGTTCAAATCTTGGACCACTTCTCTTCAATTTTTATATAAATGATTTACTATCTCTGTTTACGTGTCACGTCTTAGCATACGCAGATGACGTAAAGATATTTAATACTGTTGGTAGCATTTTCGATTGTAAACATTTACAAGACAATCTTCTTCGCATTAATACTTGGAGCAAGGTCAATTATCTCCCTCTGAACATCAACAAGTGTACTGTGGTTTCCTACAATAACACTCACACTACTTTACACTATAACTACCAGATTAATGATGCAGCCATACCACGCAATATCAAAACTTTGGATCTTGGTGTTTTGTTTGATAATAGACTGTCATTTACGGAACATATTTCGTCCATGTGTTCATCTGCTTCCAAAACTCTCGGTTTTGTCATGCGTTCTTGCAGGCATTTCTCGGACTTAGGTGTAATGAAACGTTTATATTATGCCTACGTTCGTTCTAAGCTTGAATACGCCTCCATTGTTTGGTATCCCCGTTATTTACACCAAGAGCTTATGATCGAACGCGTTCAAAAGAAATTTCTAAAGTATCTCTCCTTTCGAATGGACAACGTGTATCCTGCAAGAGGTATCGAGTATTATAGGTTACTTGTTGAGCATGGTTTTCTATCTCTTGCTGACCGCCGCGAGCGTAACAGTGTGGAGTTTCTTTGCAGGATCCTGAAAAATACTATCGACTCGCCAGCCCTTCTAGCGCAAATAAACTTTACCGTACCTACTCATCATACTCGCTACTATAATATATTTCAAGTACCTAGAGCTAATACCAACATTTTGCTTAAGGCACCTCTCAGTCACATGGTGAGGAACGCAAACAAACGGGATCTGGAGCCATTTTTGTGAGTCTTTCTTTTTTTTTTGTTTCATTATTATATACATTTTCAGCATGTTATTATTGTAGGCAACACGATTTTAGTTATTTTATTTTAAATAAGAATTGTATTGTAATTTGTCCTGTAATTGGCCCTTGGACTGTTGGGCAATAAAGGATTATTATTAATATTAGTACTAATATTGACATTAGTTTAACAATAGCTTTGTGTTTGGCAATAACGAAGCGGGACTAAAGTCAGTTATTGGTTAAAGTGACAATAAGACATGTATATATATGCTTATGAGATTGAATGTATTTTTTTAATTATAGGAAATATGTTCAATAAACGCATTCCTTTAAAATTACAAAGCGTATTCTCGCAGGGTACAATAAACTTATCGTAAATATTAACGCTACCCCGCCCCATATAACAAATCTCTTTCTCAAACTGTTCCTTTAACTTCATAATGAGAATTCCGTCATTGTTGCGAAATAATAACGTTACAGGAGAGGCATAACAAACTAACTACGAAACACTATATTACCCTTCATCGACGTTAATAATCTCAGACGTGTTAAAATTTCAGCGATCTCTCGGAAGCATAAGCGCTACGAATTGCTCCCATAAAAGATTTATTTTCGGCGAAGAATATTCGGCGAACAAAACGCTCTTTCGCAGGAGCAGAGAAGTTTTCTAATAAACCGGAAAAGGCGAATGATTAATACAGTACGTAATGAATCGAAGTGAAATATGGCGAATGCGTCGCCGAAACAAGGGGTTGCTGGTTGGAGCGAAGTCATGAACTCAGACAAAAATTAATTACGGCGTAAGTAAGGAGTAATTCTTCGTGTTGTTTCGGACCTTAGCCGCTTGTTATCTTTAAAATGTTTTGGGGAAATTAATCTTACGGCACTTTTATAACTATACATAGTTACTAAAATGTTATCTAGTTAAGATTTAAGAAACAAATGTTCGCAGAATGTTTTAAGCCTCCATTTTACTTTTCTAATAGATTGGTATGAGTTATATAATTAATGATATCTAGAAACGTAGTTTAAGTTTGAATTGAAGTAATCTAATCTATTCTACCGTAATTTTATTGCATAGAAAATTGTGGAAATCTCTAATGAAGTAAGTGAAAACAATAATCCTACACACTAATCTAAAATTTAGACTTTGTAATGGAACTGTTACGTTCTCCTGGTTTGAAGAACAACGCCGCTGTAGCCTGCTCGTAATTTCCTAAATTACTTGACCAATACTTACTTGTAGAGTATGTTCGCTTATTTACTAGAGGAAAGGTTGTACAGTGAAACTCAATGCGCATGCGCAAAAAAATATATTTAAAAATGAAATGGTTACACGGTTTCCACTCTTGCCTATGTACATGTACGATGTACGTAAGATATATATATTTGCAATAATTGCAGTTATTCGAGCTCTCGTATACATGTAATGTACATTAGCATTTGTATATGTATTTTCATTGGTAGCAACATAAAGTAATGCCTCAGCATGTACGTTGCAAAGCCATGTCTTAATTCTGTTTAAAAGGTTAAACTCTTATATGCTTCCGCTGAAGCTTTGTTAGAGGCATGTACTAATGCCTCTATCTGTTTGCATGCACCACTACCTTTTATAGAGCCAACCCTATTTATTTCTTAAATTTATAAGCGCACCTCGGTGCTATGCTTATTTATATGTCCCTTTCCGGGAGCCTAATATACTTTCCTTGTTTTAAATTTGCCTAAGGGACTTGGCCCTGTATTATTGGCATGTATTTGTACTTGACCAAATACGTTTATTATTTTCACATTTATAGGGGAACCCACCCTATCTCTTAGAGCTTGAACGCCTGGTCGAGGGCGACAGTAGCGATAATAGCCGATCTCAATACAAAAGTAATGTCACAGCTACCCAGGCGTTCTCGTTTGAAATATTACGCTATGTGCAATCTTTAGCTCTCTACTACTGCGCCCCAAAGAAGGGAAAAATCCAGTAACCAGCAAATGTGCGAACTGCGCACCGACAAGTAAAACGGAGCGATGATGCCGACATTACATAAGAAAACTGGCCCGTGACACTCGTCCGCTACGACGAGCAACTAAATGAAAAATTTCTAAGTCCCGATACGACAAGGACCGAACAAACGTACAAAAGACAACGGGCGCTGCGGCCGCAACGACCGTCAGCAAGAAGCGGAGTGATCGTACTTGTAGAGGAGGTCTATACATGCGCGCCGACAATCTCAGCAAAATAATTTCCGACACAAACTTAACTGAAGACTAAAAATATGTATAGACGACAATGGACACAGTAGCCTCGACGTACGATGATAGAAAATCGAGAATTTATACTTATTAAAAAAATCTCTACATGTGGTCCGACGACGTTACCAAATGACTCCCGCCAGCAATAAATGTATAGACAACGTCCTCGACGATTCCCGCCAAAACTAGAAAAACTTAGAAATCTCTAATAATCTTACGACGACGTTACTGTACACGTTACGACGAGGCACGAAAGGTGACCGAGAGTGCACGATCGCTAATACCTCGACTGTCGCGCGAGAGACGACTGCCTATGCTTGTGTACCTTAAATTTCAAGATAACTCCCATTACACATCCGACGACGTTGCAGTGAATGATTTCTAATTAGGCAGTTTTAGCTAGCGTAATGCGAATGGCTGACTTGCATACATATACAATGCGTAATGTACATACATATTAAAATAAAATTGGATATAAGAGAGCAAAATAAATAAATATAAGAATGAAAATAAATAAATATAAAAATGAAAATAAAATAATATTCTAAATGAAAATAATAATGCAAAGAAGATAAAATACATAATAGTAAAAAAAATTTAGAAAATACAAAAAACAATGTTAGGTCCTTAACAGGAACTATGAAGTGATACAGTTTTGGAGAAAATATTGATAAGTAAAAATCTTCAGTTAATGGTGCTTCATTCATGCTAAAAGTTTGTCAGTGATTTACCAATTAATCTTGTGTATCCAACAAAAAAACTTGCAGAAAGAATTATACGAGGAAAGACCATTGTGCTGTTGTGCATTTCTCTTGGGAAAAAGACTTCCTGCAAAAGATATTCAAAAGGAAATGTCTCCTGCTTGTGGCGAAAGTGAACTAAAACGTGCTTCAATCCTTCTCCACTGTCAACAAAGAAATTCAAGGTTTCGTCCTCAGCCGGTAAAGTTATGCTTATCGTGCTTTGGGATTTTCAAGAAGTGCTTTCAGCCCATTTCCAGAATAGAAATGGGAACGTGACTTCTGACTCATTCTGTAGAGTTTTGTCGTTGCTTCGGGATGCAATTCGACGAAAACATCGAGGCCTACTGACGGGAGGAATATTGCTGCATTACGATAATGCCAGGTCGCATTCGACCTACTTGACAACTTGCGAGAATTGCAGAATGAGAGTGAACATCCGGCTTACAGTCCCGAACTAATACCTAGCGACTATCATCTGTTTGGTCCAATCAAATAGCATCTTGACTGCAAACATTTCGAGGGTGACAACGATGTTCAACAAGAGGTATGCACGTGATTCAGACGACAACGCAAACATTTTTACGCAGTGGGTATTGGGGCATTGATAAAGTTTGGGCTGAAAGTATTAACGTAAATGGGGACAATCAAAGATTTTGTAGTGTATTATGATACGCTTTCGTAATGTTACAGAATTTATTCATTCGCTTTTTAGAGACAATTTGATATTTTATCTGCTTTCTACTTAAATGTAGAACAGGTGAGCTTAGTTCAAAGAAGCAAATTGACTCAAAAGTTTGTAATGTTTAAATCTAGGTAGTGAGGTAGTTGACTCACATTTACTTTTGTGCATTTATAACAACTGATTTATGATATCGAATCTCATTAACTGCCGTTATGTACAGGCTTTAGTAGCTGTAAATCGCTAGTTTAATCTACAGATTAACATAGTGGTTTAGCCTTATGAAGAGTAATTATTCTAACCTATTATTAATATTCATCTCTCTATTTTTGTCCATACGTAATAATAAACATAAACGTTATTCGTTCAATAGGACTACGCGAAAACACTGACGCATGTGTATGCCCGAAATATAAATTAAAAAACTGGAAACGTTAATCCGATTGGTCAATTCAATTGATTACGGACGTTGGTGCAGCAAAGTCTTACAACTAGAAAAAGAGTAGAAATAATATCAAAGATGTTTGTTCAAAAATGGTTTCAACATCTTAAGTTAATCGGTTGACAATTAAGAAGGCGAAAAACTAATCTCTGGATCATGTTTTTCTTATGTAGTATGAACAGGAATGCCAATGCGGCATATCGATTATTTGGGGTTGATTTTCGAACAAGACCACAGGAATTTGGCGAACTAGGAAACGATAAAAAGATTTTAGAACTGTTAAATGTATTAGACGAAGAGTCAGATATTCAGTTTAATGGTGTTTGAATGGATTCAAGGTCATTTTTATTTGTTTAATAGAAAATGATGTTATGACTCCTTGTTCGACAAGTGAACAGACTGGATCTGACAATTCCGATGACGACGAAACGATTGAAGAACCACAAGGACTCAACCCATACAGTTACAGTATGCGAGATGTCCCAGAAATTCTTTTTAAAATAAAGAAAAATTAACAAAATAATGGCCGGGTTTAATGAGTAAATGCTTATTTTTTATTAAAATACAGGCTTTGGGAATTATTTTTTAAACATTACGTCTTCTAAATGTACTCCTTTATTTTGTTGGCACTCCTCTGAATGCGAGACAAAATTTTTGAGAATTGCATGTTACATATTCTCCGTGATAGGCGCCATTTTTCTTCGACTATTCCCTTTAATTCATTCAGAGGGTGAGGAGTGTTACTGTGTGCTTTTGAGTTAACATATCCCCCAACCGTTGGTGTCAAATCCAGGCTACATACTGGCCAGTTTATGTCACCTTGTCTGGATATCAATTCCAGACGTGTGAGATATCGCTCTTTCTTGTTGGAACCAAGTGTGAAATGTGAAGTGATCTCTGTTGCTTTTGTTTTGGAGTTAATAAGAACCATTGCGTTCGCTAAGTGAAAACAAATTGAAAAAGACTTTTAGGACACTCAGTATATAAAAAACCTTATTTCGACGTCCACCAGACGCCTGTATAATTCGACTACATGCTTTAGATATATCCTGTATATGTACTATCCCGGCAATATATCATCCCGATGTTGGTTATAGTGAACGTGTTCGAGTTTTCTAATGCTCTATTTTCCGTCAGTCTTCCCCCACTTCTAGCTTTATCGCCTTGAAAAAAGGATTTCGCGGAAGGCGAAATGGAGCGTCGAGACAAAGGAGAACTTCATTTATTCGTAGATCTCGCGTGCAGAGGCGCGTAATATTTACATAAATTTAATATTCGTCCGTTACCCGCGTGTCGGATAGAGGGCGGTAGCGGCAGCGGTGGTGTGCGTAAATAATAAGGTATTAGGAAAAATTGCTCCATCGTAGTTGGCGGTAGTTGGCCGCGTTAAAGCCGTCAAGCTCGCTCCTTGCTAGCTACCTCGATGCGGAGCATCTGCCGTTCTTACAGTGGGATTGGAGGGAGTACCTTCGAGAATGGGTAGTACGGAGACTATACAATACTAAGACTGAATTAACATATGTTATTTTGAAGTAAGTTACCGTTTCTAGTGACGCTTATGATTATATTTTAAATAAAGAGGAAAGAGAGCTTTGTTGTAGTAATATTGTAAGTATGGACGTTGATGGTACTTTTGGTGAGTGTGTCAAAAGATTTGTTTATCTTTGTACTGGAATATCCCAAGATGCTAATAGGAAAGGATACTATTTTACTATACTAAATAATAATAATAATATTTTATTAGTTCAACATCAAAATCATTTACAGGAGTATATACAGTGCGCATGTAGTATAGCGTTTACAAATACAATCTCTCCGCTTCTAGTTGACGGTAGCCGAGACTGTAGTGTCCATTGTTATCTGTACGTATGTTCGCTCTTCCGTTATACGGGGACTTAGACAATTTTTCATTATTTTCACGGACCAAATTTCTACATATCATGTTGAATTCAACTCCGCCGTTTTCTTTGTCGATGCACGTTTCGCACTATTGTTGGTTATTTTTCGCTTCTATAGAGTATTATTTCTATTCTGAGAACGCCTGGGTAGCTGTGGCATTACTTACTCATGTATTGAGATCGGTTATTATCGCTACTGTCGCCCTCAACCAGGCGTTCAGACTGTAAGAGATAGGGTTGAGTTTCCCTATAAATATATAAATAACGAAAGTGTTTGACTCCTCTACAAAACACACAATAATGAAAACCAGTCAAGTCTCTTAGACAAAATCAAGGCAAAAAATAAGGCCCCCATAAAAGGACTTATCAAATAACAATTAAATAGGGTTGGGTCCTCTATGCAAAGGTAGTGGTGCATGCATAAATATACATATAGTCATTATTTCATGCCTTTAACAAAGCTTGTGCGGAAGCCTTATAAGACTTTAAACACAGCATTGTCTATGTACACGCTGCGGCGGTACTTCATAGCAAAAAAGATAAAGGTGAGTGCATACATGTACACACAAGAGGGACAGAATAACTGCAGTCATTGCGCATACTACATACCTTACAAATGTACATAGTAACTATACACAGGCTAGAGCAAAAACCGAGAATACATTTTATTCTTTAAATATTTTTTTGCGCATGCGTATGGTAAAACCTGCCAAATAAGCGACTATTTTCTACAAGTAAGTATTGGTCAGGAAATTCACGAGAGAATTTACGAGTAGGCTATAGTGGTCAAGTGTTCTTCAAAGCAGGTGAACGCAACAGTCACAATACTGGACATGTTGGACAATGCTGGACTGCGGCAGGACGTTTGATATAATTAATTGTAGACGTACATAATAGAAAGTGAGAATAAAATTCCGCTTAGCGTGGATATCTGTGACAAACCATGCACCACCGTATTATTACATACAAACATTAATTTGCAACATGCGCTTCGAAAAGACAGCTTGGACATAACCATGTTTATATCAAAAGAATTGCAAACTTTTAAAATTGTCCTTCATTTGTAATTTTTATGTCGATCGTTGTACATACGTAAGACCGGAAATATTTTGCCTAAAATGACGAATTTGCCTGCAGGTTGCCATTGCTGCATTCTTGTTATATGTTACAATTGTTACTAACCTTATAGAATTTTATAAGAATACCCAACTAACACTTTAATAACTATATTTGGTCTTATAACAACTTTAATATGTATAACTTGCACATCTGTATAGACATGCTTATTCTAAGGTTTCTAGCATACTACCTGTTTTATTACCGAACTTCCTAGCCCGTATATGTTATATACAGCTGTGGCCATAATTATTCGCCACTCTTTTTTGTTTTTTATTCCGACGAATATATAACAAATAAAAGAAAATTGATCGATGAAAATGTTTCATTGTGAGTGTATACAGATATATACAGATATTGCTTAATATTTGGTAGCTCCTCCCTGGGCTTTTATCACCGCACGAATTCGTCGGGGCATACTGCTCACTAAGTTGTAGCACTGTTCGGGGGTGATTTTATTCCACTCTTTGAATGTTTTTGTTTTTAAGCATTGCTTTGTGGTAGATGAGTATTTAGCTACATTTCGCTTTAAAATGTACCATAAATGCTCAATTGGCGATAAGTCCGGGGATTGTGCCGCCCATTCCAGGACCCGCACGTTATTTTCCTCGAACCAGCGCATTACTTCGCGAGATTTATGGCACGGTGCATCTTGTTGGAAGTAATACTCTGGCTCATCATTATCGAATAATTTTAACGCACACGGTTCCAGAACTTCTTCCAACATGTCAATGTACGTCCGACTGTTCATTCGGCCCTCGCAGACGAACAGTTCTCCGACGCCTGTTGCACTCATGGAACCCCAAACCATTATGCTACCACTCCCAAACTTGACAGTCGGCTTGATACAGTCTGGATGGAAGGCCTCTCCTCGCCTGCGTCGCACGTATTGAGGCCCGGGTTTACTACGAAGCTACCAACAAAAACATGAATACTGTTACATTTTGGAATCCATTAAAAAGAATAAAAACACTGTAGATACCAGGAATAGTATACAGAATACCGCAAATACAATAATTATGTATTACTTACCTCAATATTTGACTCATCCGTCCACATAACATTGGCCCAATTGTCAATGGTCCAGTCGCGGTGACTTTTAGCCCACAGCAGTCTCTTTTTCTTTTGTTGCAGACACAACTGTGGTTTATGTCGAGTTTTATATCCACCTAAATTTAATTCACAAAGGCGTTTTCTAACCGTGCGAGGAGAAATAGTAACATTATGTAGCCGGAAAAGCTCACTGGAAAGCTGTTTAAACCCTTTTTTTCCGGTCTCGCAAAGACATCCGCTCTAAGACTTGCTCATATCTGATAGTTGTCTTCCTTTTTCGACCAGTTTTCGGTTTGTTTGTCAAAGATCCACTCTCTTTGTATCGTTTTATCGTCATTCTAACTGTCGATCGCGCACATTTCACTTGTCGGGCAATAGCAGACACCGACAACCCTTGCTTTCCTAACACCACAATTTGTCCTCGCTCTACCTCCGTCAATTCGCGTGTTTTCGGCATTACTTTTTACTGTATACTATCGTATTACACAGACAAAATCACAGACACAATATCTTCACTCTAACTAGCTCAACCTTACTCTTACAACTTTTAAGAAAGACTGAAGAAATATTCAGAAATTACAATTTTACGTCTATTTTCTAATTTACTGAGAATGGCCTACAATAAACCATTAAACCCTTATTACCAGGTACCTAGTTAAGTCCGTCATCAACCCTATTTCTTAGAAATACAATAATATTCGTGTAACACGTTCCAAACGAGAGTGGCGAATACATATGGCCACAGCTGTATATATGTATATATATATATATATACACGTTCGGCGTTGGTTCTTAGAAGAACCATGTACGTTCTGACGTTTCGATGTAATCGAAAAGATCTTCTATATATATATATATATGTATATATGTATATATGTATATATTGCAGTAAACTATTTCATTACAATTTTCAACTTAAAATTCAATTGGAATTAAACTCCAACTTGATAATGTTACGAATGCTAGCTTAACCATCAAACCGTGGTTATTTAAATTTACCCATTCCGAACAAAAGTTATACGAACTCCTTACGTTCTTTCGAACTGTTTCGACTTTTGAAACCTACGGACAACTTGCCTAACGACCGCCATAAAAGTTTTAAAACGAATCGAGCGGACGTAGAATCATCGCATGAACGGCGACCGAATCCACGAAAGAGCGTACGGATCTAGATGCGAGCCGAGATCGCGGCCCACCGCAGACGGGAAATCGGTCACGGAACTGTCTCACGGACTTCCGGACATCATCCGTCCACCTCCCTCGATTCGACCAGCGCCGGTAGTTTCGAAGGCGCCACGGAGTCCCCGGAGGACGAGACCGCTTCGTCTTCGCGAGGAAAGGGGACAAGGAAGAAGAAGAAGAAGGTGAACAGGGGAATTTATGGCGTGTGATTTAGGGTGTATTGTGCTTTTTTACGGAGTTGTTTGTTTCACACTTTGAAAGTGCGCCATCAATCGTCCGCGTACGAGGTTTGCGTCGGTCGGAAATGTTCGGATGTGAGGTTATAGTTGTTTTTGCGTGAGCTATATGTGTATAAATATTTTCTGCCGTGCTGGATTTATTTGGCGAGTGTCGCTTTTTTATTCTCGGCGATACGTTTGTAGATAAATCTTGTGGCTATTGTACGCGAAAGATAATTATGCTCTACCTACAAGTGCACAAACGGAATTATTTTCTTGAAAACTAACATAGTATACAGAAGTTGCTTGAAAACTTTAGCACAATTAGGGAGAATACTAATTGGTCTGTAGTTAAGAATATCAACCTTATCGCTCTTCTTGTAAACTGGTGTTATCCTACTAACCTTCCAGTAAGATGGAAAGGTAGAGGTGCGAATAGCTAAATTGAAAATAAAGCAAATAGGATCGCATAACACAGAAACAGAAGGTGTTTTGAGTCTGTTCAAAGCACGCAAAACATGCCGCGCCGAAAAGTACCCGATATTGAAAGAACAGCTGTTGACTTCCGAGTTGGATAAAGTAGTGTTATTAGAGAAGTTAGTGGTATATTCATCTGAAAACACACTGGCAAAGGCCTGCAGAATATCAGAAGGCTGGTCAAGTACAGTATCGTTATACTTCATAGACCCGGGAATTCTGGAGGAGTTTCGTTTGGTATTCATAAATTTCCAAAACAGTTTTGGATCACCCACAATATCGTTTTCAATCCTTTTGTGGTATTCTTTATACGCTATTTTGACTTGTGTTTTGATTAAGAACCTTAATCGTGAAAACTCTCTTCTATAGACAGGCGACCCAGTTCTTTTCCGCTTAGCATAATAGTAATTCTTCGTTTTCAGATTCCTCTTGATATCCACATTAAACCACCGAGGAAAATTGCTTTGAGAACTTCTACATCTTGGAACAAAAAGACTTAAGGTGCCATACAGTTGATCATAAAATGCAGCAACGGCATCATCAACATTAGGAAATGCTTCAACAAAGGACCAATCCATATTCTTGATACTATCATACAATGACGGGAAATCGTTATTTTTTTATTAGTTAATGATATAACAGAATAATTAACATAACAGGAATAAATATAATCCTAATTGAAAAGATAGCGGTAATTGCAGGAATTTCCTTAAAAAATTCATTAGTGAGACTTAGCAGTACTAATTACAAAGTACATAGATTAAGATAATAGCAAATATACTACCAAATAATAGACTAAATATCTCTCTACAACTAAATGAAAAGTAGAAATTAACGTGAGTACAAACATATGAATTACTATAATGTGAAAACACTAAATATGTAAAAGATAAATTAAAACCTCGTTCGGATGATCCGAACAACGATCCTACCGAAACATTTCAAAAATAAAACAATAAGATATTTGGAGAATGGGAGAGAAAAAAGTTAATTTCAATGATAAAAGGCAACGTTTGTAATAGACGTTTATCTGTCTATCTTCTTCTAATAGTTCCTATCGGTTTCGGATGTTGGCTACCATGCATGCTATTTTATCCACGTTCTGAGGCTTTTCGACCAAAGAATTCATCTCCTACCAATACCCCTCTTTCCCATTACTTTTCGCTGTAGAATATTCTGGAATAAATGAAATCTGTTCTCATTTCACATTATGTGTCCTAAGTATTGTGGTTCTCGAATTTTAACTGTATTAACCATTTCCTTTTCTTTTTCGATAACGGTATTTTTAGTATCCTGCAACATAACCACACGTCAAATGCTTCCAATTTCCTTGTTTTTGCTTTTGTAAGCGTGCTTCTACCCCGTAGAATAAAACGGAGAACACATAGCAGCGCAGGAGACTTATCTTGGTGTCATGACTTATGAACAGATTTTTCATTTTATTAAGACCCGCCTTTCTCGATTTTGTTACGTATTTTCCACTGTTCATTTATAGTAATTCCGGGGTAAGTAAAACAGCTCACTCGTTCTATCCGTTTCTGATTTCTTGTGAGATGACAGTTGTCAATCTTTTCGTTGTTAATTGCCATTAATTTTGTCCTTTTGGTGTTTATATCTAGACCATACAATTGACTGTGATATGTTATTCTCTCCATAAGCTGTTGTAGTCCGTCCAAGCTATCAGCAAAAATAACTATATCGTCTTCATAGCGGACATTATCCAATCTTTTTCCATTCGGACGCATTCCAGATTCTGTTTGTTCTAGAACTTCCCTGAATATGTAGTCTGAGTATATATTAAACAATATTGGAGAGAGAATGTAACCTCGGAGTATATTTATCTCTTCTGTTGTGTCATTCCGGACTCTACCAAGAAAAACGGCAGAGTTGAAGAAGTCGATATGATATACAGAAATTTGACCCAGAAAGCTCGTCCGCATCGACGGACAATTAATGAAAAAATTCCCCTTATAACGTAAAACAACGGACGCTGCAGCCTCGGCGGCCGTTAACTAGAAGCGGAAAGATTATACTCGTTAAACCTGTCGTTATATGCACTCCGACGAATCTACAAAAAAGATTGCCGCTACTATCTTAACAGAAGACCAAATGCATGCAGAAGCGACAACGGACGTTGTAGCCTCGACGACTATTATAGAAAACCGAAAGATTTGACTTGTTAAGCCTGTTGCTATATAAATTCCGACGAAGCTACAAGAAAGGTTGTCACTATACGAGAACCGACGAGGTACGAAAACGGCCGAGAGTGAACGAGCGCCGTTACCTCCAACCGTCACATGGGAGCCGAGTGCCCGTACTTGAAAACATTGAGTGTTGAAAACTGCCGATATTCGTAGGTTAGAGTTATGCTTAATGGGTCTGATATTAGGCACTTGTAGTTTGAGTATTGTGATTGGCTGAGTAGATACATATATAATGCGTAATCTTATATATTATGCGAAGAGAGAAAATATAAATGACAAAAAATGAAAATAAAATAATATTAATGGTACACATAAGGTTGCAAAAAATATAACACATATAAAATATGTAAATTAATTCAAGATGCATAAAATAAAATAAATTTCCTCACAAATGTAAAATTCTTACAGAAAAATACACAAACAATGTTAAATCCTTAATAGCCAGCTTCACGATATATAAACAGAACAAAAGCAAAATTTCGAGGTCACGCAATAGGGGCCTCCATGATTCACGTAAGTGAGAGCCCACAATTACTCGCACCACAGCTTCTTGAGCTCGTAAGACGCGCTCTGTAGTCGCAAAAGTTCCCTACAGCAGGATGCCATATTGGAGTCTTGACTGGATTTCGGAGTATATAGTAATATAAGCACATAAAAAATAACAGATGTTTTTACTACTCCTTTAGTTGTATGAAAATAGTTATGTAATAAAATTACCTCCTTTTTAACGATTATACGTAATACGATAATGGTGACCCCAAGTATCTTTATAATCCCTGGTTATTATAACCGAACTTATCCCGCGCTCCTTTAACTTTAACGGCGGCTTCAATTGCATCTAAAAGCCTCGCCCGTTGCTGGAAACCGTCCCTTATCAATTACATAATTGTGATTAATACGAAATGCCGCACAGTTTCCGGATATAGTCGTCTTAAAGGAGGGGTTTGTACGGCAGTTAGGGAGGCGTCGCCTAGCGGTCGCTTAGTTAGTTAAGAGATGGTTAGCGGTGCCCTCTAGTACTACTTTATTATGTTATTTGCTCGCGTCTGTACTATTAGTCTTATACATTAAGATCCCGCTGGATATTTAGTCTTGTCCTCGTTGCGTTCCTTCATTTGTCATTGCGTTCTGTCTCACTCGAAAATCCGCAATCACATTACTGGGACGATCGCCGCAATTAAGATACATACGCAAAGTTTACGTATAATTAAGGGATCTTCGGTCATACAAATTAGATTTCCTTCAGTGTGTATTTCGAACGTTAATTCGAAGTTGTTCGTGGGAAGTTCATGTATTACTTACCATTGAAATTAAATGCGCATATTTCGTTGGTGGTAGATTAATTCCTACAACAGCTGTATATCCCAGATATATATACAGTGAAATTCCCCTTCGCGGACACCCCTCTTACACGGACACCTCCCTTAAACGGACAGCTTCTCATGGTCCCGACCGGCTCTCATATCATTTTCATTGTATTAACTATCTTGAACGGACGCGGACACGAGAAAATGTTCTCTTAACCGGACCAAAAATAAAATAAAAAGAAACGCCTTATCTTATTTTTATATCGAGAGTATTGCTATTGCATTTCTTAATCGCGCCGCGCGCCAATTTCGCTGGGACTTCCCCGAGTAAACCGGAGATTTACCGACTTTAATCTTTCAGTACAAACGCAGCTTATGTCGTGCATTTCTGCCTGGCGTGAATTACGGACTTCCCCAAGTTGGTCGGGGATTTACCGTTCTTATTCCTTCGGTGTACGCTTTCGATTGAATCTGCTTTCAATATTAGTCCGATGTCTATGCGGAAAAGATACAGTGAGCGACACATTCATTGTAGAAATCGCTCCAAATAGAAAAATTCTCACGCTTAAACAGAAAATTGAGATTGTTGAAGTTTACAATAAAGAGATATTAAATGTAAAGAACTTATCCAAGCATTTTAATATTGGAAAAACACAAGCTCCAGATATAATTAAACATAAAGAAATCCTTCTAAACAAATGGATATCGAACAGCAATTTGAATGAAAAAAGAAGTTTTTTGAAGGGTGATGGTACTAAAATTGACAAATTGTGTTATGACTGGTTTACAGCAGCTCGACATAAGGGTATTCCTTTAACAGGTATGCATATGATTTTTTTTAGATAAGGTTTTCTTGTATTAATGCGTTGATTTTCTTTTCATATTAAATTCTAAAATAGATAAAAAAAGTGAGATTAACAATAGGTTTGTCGTGACAAAAACGCAAAAAAATAATTTTTTTTAGGTCCGCTAATACGATGTAAAGCAAGAGAAATAGCCGCTTCTTTGGGACATTCTACATTCAGTGCCTCTTCTGGTTGGCTCAATAAATTTAGAATTCGTCATAATATAAGTTTTAAAGCGATTTCGGGAGAAGGAGTTTCGGTTAATGCTGAAGATGTTTCATCGTTTTTAAAATAAATGTCCTTCTTTGATTAAGGGATATTCACCGAGAGACATATATAATGCCGATGAGACAGGCCTGTATTTTAGGGCTGTATTCGACAAAACGCTCACATTAAAGAAGAAAAAATGTGTTGGGGGTAAGTATCCCAAATAGAGATTTACAATTTTGCATTATGCAAATATGGCGGGTGAAAAAGAAAAACCCCTAGTCATTGGTAGGGTAAACCCAGAGCTTTTAAAAACATTAATATAAATAACCTGCCTGTAACTTGGAAATACAATAAGAAAGCTTGGATGACAGGACAAATTATGACAGAGTGGTTGGAAGACCTAGATTGGAAAATGGCTAAAGAAAAAAGAAACATTTTGTTATTTTTAGACAATGCGGGATCTCATCCGAAAGACGTTCGCTTAAATAATATAAAAATATTATTTTTACCCCCTAATTGTACATTAGCTTGTCAACCTCTTGACCAGGGGATTATAAAGAATTTAGAAACTTATTACCGAAGTCTAATACCCAAACGTCTGCTAGTAAGCATTGAAACTGCTGGTACAGCTTTTGAGTTACTAAAGAAAATTACACCACTGGATGCAGTTTATTTGGCAAAAACCGCTTGGGACCAGGTAACCAAAGAGACAGTTCAAAATTGCTTCCGCAAAGCAGCATTTAATCATGTAAATATGCAAAGTGAAGACCAGGTAACTGAGGATGATACATCTGACCTAGAAGATGATTTGCCTCTTAGTGTGCTTTCAGATATCCTCAAAAATAAGAGTTTATTGAAATTGACGGATAATGAAAACCTTAATGATTTTTTGAACGTAGATGAAGATTTGTATGTTGAAAATCCAGATCCAGAAATTGCAAATCCAGTTGAAATACAAGAACTTTCGGAAAATTCTGATCTCGATGAGGTTCCAGTGCCAACAGAAGCTATCCCAAATTATGGTAAAGTTATTACCCTGACCAAGCAGCTCAAAAGTTTTGTCGAAAATCACGGGGATACAGACTCTTTGGAGCTTCTTTCTAAATTAGAAATACGATTTCAAGACACCATTTTAAAGAAAAAGGGAAAACAAACAACAATACATGAATTTTTGCATCCTTAAAGTGACTATTCATTTCATTGTTTTGTATTACATACATCTATGTATCTATGTGCATATTTCTTTTATGCGGACACCCCTCCTGAACGGACATCTTCAGTTGGTCTCGTTGGTGTCCGTTCAACGGAGATTTCACTGTATTTGGTTTGATATCTGACTAACTGCATTTAATATTGGCATCTAATATTAGCCGACACAACTGGGAGTACAAATCAGATTCCTTGTAAACTTTGCATTTGTTTAAACGCACAGGACGGACGATAAACAGGCAGATTATATTGTGGTCACAAAAGAAGATTTATGGCATCGTGTTGCTCGCATAATACGGTTCACGATGTGGCTTGGTATCTGCATTTCTAGTTGATCCACTTTAATTGCTATACAGGATACAATAACAGTCTTGAGTTACATAAATGATGTATTAAAAGATCGTAACTCTTCCATATCTTCAACTTATATCGAGTGACATTTTGCAACAAGATAATGTTTGTTGAACTTTAAGGTCTCTAGAAAAGTACGCAAAAGACTTATTGCTAATCGAAGATTTCTGTAAGAGAAGAATTGGCACCCAATCCTGTTTTACTTGTTGCTTGAAATGCAATAATACAAGAGGAAATTCTTTATTATAAGAGATACGTCTAGAAGTTTATATCAAGCTTGACATATACACCTATAACTTTTATATTATATATTCCGCAAAATTGACAATAATAGAAATTTTTTTAAACAAGGAAGTAATATCCTTGAGATTTATAATTTTGAGTGTCGTTCGAAATGAAACCACGTCATAATCTACCGGAGATTGGCTTGGAGGTTTGCAAATCAATTGGAAAAAGGAAGAACGCAACGAAGTGTTTCTGAAGACCTGGAAGTGAGCGAGACTGTAACTTCTGGATCTTAAAAACCGTAGATGTTCGACGAAAAGAAGAGCAAGGTTGGTCAACAGCTATGTCATCAACAGAAGATCCTGACTATTTTGAAAGCTTTGGCGTGTCTCGAATCGAATACTTGTCGCACTTTACACATTCAATTCTATCGTCTTCGTATTATAAATCCGGCATACTCGCTATTACGTTTTCCAGATTATTCGAAATACGCCGTTTCCGAAACGTACCTAAATGCCACATTTTATACGTATGTCTGTATTGGCAAGCACTCGCAACGACCAATCGAATAATACTGAACAAGTGTGCTTCGATACGGGTACTCGATTCTCCGTGCCGCGCGCTTCACCCCTCCATATTATTCTCCGCACGGCACTGCAACTTGCTCCGAGACTATTAATAACAACCCTTTATAAAGTCGTGCAATTTTTTCGTACTTCTTACTATATAAATTTCCTCATACAATGCAACTTAATTTATTTCAATGTCTTCTCCTTAACATCAAATTTCAAAACAATCAATACGAGGATGCCAAAGAATGATAGAACACGAAACGGTTGCTATTCCCACGGACGTCGCCGCATATAAATTTCCACCTGCATACGCTATGGATGGAGCAGAACCGTTCCGAGATATATCACGCGAAAAAGCGAGAATCACCGACGTTGCCACCAAAACTTTTCCGAACGAATGAAACGAACAACCGAGCGTTTCGTTCGGAAGATCTACGAGCTCCATTTACGCGGCTCGCTAATACCAAGTTTTTAGAGTCGTAATTAAATCTAGGCGCGCTCCCAAGCGTCGAATTTATGCCGACGGTATTAATTTGTTTAATGACAAGCACGCAGCGCGACCTCGCCACCTTTAACCGTTTCAAATTCGTCAGTCGGGAATTAAAGTTTCGCCCGTAGCCATCAAGCTTTCTCTAGAAATAGTTCCCGGCGCGGAATGAGACCCGAGGTGATGTTGGATGGGCGCTTAGTTTGCTACGCGAGATACGAGATACTTTTTTTTTGTTGGTTCTAGTGATAATTTCTAGTACTTTATGGTATTTACTTTCCTGGCATATTAAAATAATTTAGGGGTAGTGAAATTTTAACCTGATCTTGCTTTAAAACATCGTTTCTTATCCTGAGAGTCTTAACCATTGCACGTCGTTTTCAATCTTGTTTTCAAGCAACAGTTTTGAAGTTGCCACTGATATGTCTAGTATCCTAGAAAGACGATCCCTTTGAAATCCACAGTTATCGTCCCATTTCTATACCTTGTAACTTTTCGAAGCCATTTGAACACATTCTTTTATCTCATCCTTTCTTAGATTTGCGCGGACGGGTCTCACAAAAGTAATATGGTTTTATATTCCAGCGTTCAACCGCCACTAATCTAACTTGTTTTACGCATTATGTATCTGAGGCAACAGATAGTAGAAGCCAAGTTGGTACTATTTACTTGGACTTTCAGAAACCGTTTGATCAGATAGACTGCTATATTTTACTACGAAAACTGAATTCGTTCGGATTTTGAAGACCATTGCGTCCACTCTTACAATCGTACCTGATCAATAGAGAATTCCGAGTATGCTATAGGAAATACGTGTCATCCAAGCACATTGCTAACTATGGTATATCGCAAAGATCTAATCTTGGACCTCTAATATTCCTGTTCTTCATAAACGAGATTCCATCACTGTTAAATGCAAAACGTTAATGTACGGTGATGATATTAAACTATTTCTAAGCATTGATTCCACTGCGGATTGTGTCCTGCTTCAGAGAAGTATCGATTGTGTTTCTTATTGGTGTAAAGTTAATAGATTATCCTTAAATACATCTAAATTCACTGCTATGACATTTACTAAGCGGTAGCAAGCTATTATCTACCATTAGAACGTTAACGGAACACAACTGCAGGTGTCAACATTAGTCAACATGTCTCTTTCTAATCACATAACTCAGTTGGTATCGGGATGCTATAAAATATACGGATTTATTTATGGTAGTTGTAGAGACTTCCGTAATATACAAACTCTATCCTCATTATTCCTTTCTCTCATTCGATTCCGGCTGGAGTCAAACTAGTTTGACTGCAATTCAAGACAAATCTGAATTTCATCCATAAAAAAAAAAAATTGTTGGTCTGGGTTCTTATTTATGAAACACACAGAAACTCTATTGAGGCGATGCAGAGAAGGTTCCTGAAGTTCCTCTATTTTCTGTCGAAGAGATTTTATCCATGTAGAGGCCATGAACATAGTGCATTGTTGCAGAAATTTAATTTTGTCTCTCTTTCTACGATTTCTTTGTTAAAATTTTTATTTTGTTTAGTACATAACAAGATTGATTGTCAATGGCTCTTAAATAAGTGTAATTTTCCTATTCCCAGAATTAGCTCCAGGTCGTCATTTGCCTTCTATTGCGGTCGCACTCGAACAAATGTCCTGAAAAGGTCCCCAGTCTATCTGAGATGCACTAACTTCAACAGAATTTCTGATCTTTGTGACATCAACGCTGACTCTTAAATCTATCATTGATGCAGTCTTTCTTCGTCTGGTATATATTAACTGTAACTGGGTAAATATGTACCTACGGGAAGTAAATTATTATTATATTGAAATAACTCACACTGGCCAACCTTGTCTTTTGCCAAACGATGTGGGTGTCTCACTTCGTTTTTTACAAATTTATCCATTTTGCATAAGAAATTAAAAAAGCAATTCAATTTCACGGTAGACACGCTAAAGTAAAAGCACCAGGCAGACGCTTCGTATTTAAAACTTAACTGAAGTTCACAGGTATAGCAGTAAACTCCACTCCATACACATTAATTAATTATTCTAAACGCAGCGTTTCGAGAGCACGTTGACTACCATTGTCAACCGTGTTACCGAGTGAATGTGAAAGCTGTATCACACATACAAATTATTTTCTACGCAAGCTCTAAAATTTCTTAAAACAATCTATTGGTTGGTCTCGGGTATGTGTGTATTTTCAGGAAAGGGTCGAACGAAAACGAACCGTATCTTTAACAGGGCCTTATGGTAATAAATCCATCAGATTCGAGTCTGCAATTGGGGATGGTTCTCTGTTCAATAAGTTTCTGTTCTTTTTCGTAAATATCGTTTCGTACGCGTCTAATTCTCTACACGAGTTTACGTTTTTAAGAAGTTTAGAATTTCTCAAATCAATTTTATGTCCGGATTTTACCTTATGTTCTGCTACGCTTGATAGTTCTGTTTTATCTAAACGATAGTGTCTAATATGTTCTTTCAACCTCGTTTCGATATTCCTTTTTGTTTCTAGATCTTTTAATCGTCTCCGGCTTATCTTTGGGATTGCCTAAGAGATTCTTTAAGTGGTTTTTTTGTTACAAAAGACACATTCATATTTAGTTGCCGAAAAATTTTATTTAACCCTTTTATTGTTGGGTGGAAAGGAGGTGCTATAAATTTCTTATTACCGGTGTTTGTTGATGTCAAGGTCGTGGAATTTCTGACGTGTTGTTTGTGTTGGACCTTCCTTAAGATACGGCCAACATCCGTAGAAGAGAAACCATTGTACCTCGCTGCATCTTTGATATATTTCAACTATTTTTCGTACCTGCTCTGGCTTAGTGGAAATCTGAGTCTGATCAGATAACTAATCGCGGACATTTTTTGTTGTTCGCAGTGGTGCGAATCAGCCGTGATGAATTTGTTTCTTTTCTGTGGATGTCTATTTCTAATTTATTGTTATTGCGCATGACTAGAGTATCTAGAGATGGAAGCCGATTGCTCATTTCTTATTCAATAGTAAACTTGATTGTAGTGAATTTTGAGTTAAGTTCTGCTAGAAAATTTTGCATGCTTCCTTTATTGGGGTCAAACACCGCGAAAATATCATCTACGTACCTAAGCCGCTATACCTGTGAATTATACAACCACATAGTCCTTGCAATCGTTATTCGTTATTATCTCAAGTTGTGCAATTGCAACCACCTCTTTTTATACTGGTGACAACACAACTTGTTTAATGTAATCCCTATGCATGTTCAAACATGCTTTCGCAGTGTGTTGACGAACACCAAATTACAAAGAGAAGGTACACAACAAGTTGGAACTCGTAAATTGCTCATGTATGTACACATCCTACCGACATAAAATTGTAGGAGGGGGATGGCGAAATATTAATTTTATTTATCCTTCCTTTTTGGGAGGTTACGGAGCTGAGAAGGTTGAAAATCGCTGCCCTAAATTAAGTCTCCTTGCTTTAAAGACGTCGGATCAAGCTCTAATAATATCTAGCCGAGAATCGGCGAAGACCAGCACCCCTACGTTTGCCCTACAGTTTCCCCAAAAACCTACATCCACGCAGACACGAAGAGGGGTAGCGCAAGGACGTGGGGGAGACAGGGACGGCGAGTTCCTGCTGAATATGAGATCGCTTTCGATCGGAGAGGGCAGCCAGTGGTGGCGGTAGTTATCCGTCGACCAAACACTTTCTAAATTTAACCAATTAATTAAGATCCAGCCGTTCGAAGATGCGTTCATGCATGTGACCGATTTCATTCTTGAACGGGTCTTTTCATTATCGGGGGTCAGGATCCCCCGATATTCACCCCCCTCCCTCGCGCGCCCTTCCCCCATTCCCGAGCCGAACTCTCGTCTATTAGGTCAATATTCGAGTTTATGGCGGGAGGAGGAGGGCCGGGACGGAATTTTTCCGCCTCATTTCGCGCAAGAAGGTTAAAAATTCACGTCGATTCGACTCGCTGCACGGTTCGGTCCCGTGTTACTTCGTGTAGTACGTTCTTGGAGACGAGGAAGCGAAATAGAAGGAAAAAGAAAAGGACGAAAGTAAAAAGAGGAAGAAAAAAAATTAGAGAGTCAACTGAGAAATTCTTCGCGAAACACACGCTTCGAAAGGAAAGCTTTCGCCGACGTCGTCGTCGTCTTGTTGTCGTCTCGTTGTGTTTGCGGCCGCGTACCGTCGTCGACGTCGTCTGCTCTCGTTGCGAACGTTGTTTAGCTCTGATCCTATTTAGAATTTAAATTTTAAATGATGCGATGCAATTTGTCCGCACGGTTTAGTCCTCCCGGTTTGTCGAATGGAATTTTTATAAGCAAGTCAATGTAATTGTTCTGACATTTAAAGGGAGACAAATAGTTAAAGTCGCTTAAAGTTTTAAAGTTGTCTACAAACGTAGTAAGATAGTGGTCGATATTACTGACTTCATATAAAATGGATGTACCAGGTGTATGTATAAGTTTTTTCCGATCGATAAAAAAGAAATAAGTCAAATTAACATTGATATAGATATGCAATTACAGTTGGTATTAGTAATGGTAAAATTACGATTTCCTTGCATTTAACCAAAGTTTTTAAATTCCCGAAAAAATATCAGTCACGGTGAGATTTGAACCCACAACCCCTGCGTTACCGGCGCATTGTGCTATCAACTGACTTCTAATGCCTTTAGTAATATTGTGTCTGCTGAGATATTACGATATATGTACAGATATTGTGGTACCTAGGTATTAAAAGCGATTTGAACTCACATTCAGTCTCATGATGCAGTTAGTATCACATTACGCCGGTAACGCAGAGGTCGTGGGTTGAAATCCTACCGTGACTGAAATTTTATCAGGAATTTAACCACACAATATTTCTTAAAGACTTCTTCAATTACATGTTTTACTTGTAAATGCGTAAAATGATTGACAGTTTTGTCATTATCAGCAGTCTAAGTGCTAAATCCAATTCATAGCTTTATATATTAAAACATCGTCTTAACAATATTAATTTACCTGTAGCTATCGTTCATTTCGTGGATGGAACTGAAATAGTATTAAATGTGCATGTGCACTAAAAACATATAAACTACGATCACTCCCAAATTCTCGCCACGTGGACGTGCTCCCTCATCGTCGCCGTACAACCCCATTAATTTCCTATTGGGTTTAAATCTCCGGTAGATAAAGCAAGAGTCAAATAAATTAACAAGAGACTCAGGAAAACCAAAGCTATAGCAATAGAATATCATGGTCGATACTGTCAAATGTTTTCGACATGTCGGTATGTAGATGATATCGACCTGTCTCTGAGCATCTAATATTTCTGTAGCGAACTCCTTAAAATTTGCTAAGTTAGTCGGTGGTGGACCCCTTTTCAATAAAACCACGCTGGGCTACAGAGATGTAATTTGCTACCGTAAAATACAGACGTTTATGTAAGTCTGTTTCAAAAAATTTTAATATATTGGTCAGAATGGAAATGGGACGATAATTGCTGATAACAGCTGCATTGCAATTTTTGAAAATTGGACAAATCCTGGTAAGCTTCTATGAGGATGGAAAAGTGTAGGTTCTGAGGACCAAATTAAATATTGTATATAACGGTAGAAAAAGGACGGTGGTGCAGTTTCTCAGCAGGAAACTAGGAATCTCAACAGGGCCGGATGTTTTTGTTTGTTTTTAAGGTCCAAAGAGGCCTCGACAATCAGCTCTGCGTCCGTAAAATGCTCCCTATTCCTATAGATCACTCCGGGAATTTTACTAGATCCTCTGCGGGCACTAATAATCTCCATATGTATATGTTAATATGCCGCCCGCTTACGTAGATTTATCACATTTCTTAAGCAAATTCTTTCCGCAATAGTAAAATAAATCGATGAATATTAAATGCACGCCTAATACCTGCCAATAATCGCTGCTTTAATGTTATCTATTACCGGGCCTATTTACCTGCTTCTTCTATTTATTCGCCAAGAACAGACCTTCTTGCTTTATGTTGGAGAAAGCTTGTGCTTACAATAAATCCCAACAAAGAAAAAATACACGTCATTCCAATCTCTTTCCTTGCTAGCACTACGGTTACTTTATTCTCTGGCTGTACACCATATACATTTAATCGTATTCCCTATATTACTATTTCACAAATGACATCACCTACTATCCAATTCTCATTTCTACCGAATTTAATATAATTTATTGTCTAATTCCTTATATCACGCTTTAAATATAGCGCGCATACATCCATGCACGAATATCGCATAAAACAGTCCCATTTTTTCCAAACGTTCGCTTTTTAGATGTTAATGCTTCCCCGGAAACTACATCCGAATGCCTAGGATGACGGAACGTCTCGGTTCGTCGGTATCCAGGCCAAATTATCGGATTCCAAGCTGAGCTACGACTTCGAGGAACCGACGTCGTTACGGCACGCCGTTTCGCGTCTTAGAACACCCCGGCGGGCGGCAGTGACGGCAGTAGTAAAACGCCTCCGTTGGCACAAATGGTCCGAAATGATCAAATCTTTTCGTTTATTCGCCGTTTGATTGTTATGAGCGAATGTTTCTTTTTGTTCGGAGATGATTTCGGATCTCGGGGCGTCGGTGAAAAGGTAAGAAGACGGCGTCGGCGTCTTTCGTCGCGAGTAACCTTTGTTTTGTCCGCCTTCAATATGCCATTAGTAAATTGAGAGAATTACGAGGGAAAGGCTGAATGGAAGGCGATAAGGGGGTGATCGGCTACGGTGAAGGGAAACAATTTGATTGTTGTTGTTATTGTGTTCCTCTTGATTGGAGATGTAACTGTAGGGTCGATGGATGCAGTAGGAATTGAATTAAGCCTAATAGATTGGGGTTTATTTGATTAAAAGTTGTAGCATTCTTTCTTGAGAATTATTGTTTATTTGAAAAATGGTGTCTTGCAGTAATCGCGAAGGGTTGTTTAATACATTGCATTGTGATGATTTTTTGACTAATGAAGATTTTTCGTAATGTTTTGAACTCCTGAATGAAGAGATATATTATGACAAGGGTGCTAGGCACTTATATTTACAGGTACCCGCTTACAATTTTTAAGTTCATTTTGTATTTGTGACGCTATTCGAAATACTCTGGTTTATTGGTAGTACGCGGGTTGCTATTTGTGTATCCGGAATTGGGAGAAGAAGCGGTTGATGCGTTCAAAATGCATGTTTTGGAGATACCTCAATCGGAATGGAAAAAGTACTGTGAAAATTCGTTTGAACGTATGCAAAAGTCTATCGAATTTTGAAGAACAATAAAACCATTTTCAATGACAAATATTTATTTGTAATACTATCAATAACAACATCATCAGTTCTTGGCATGTTATCAATAAACATTCTATTAGCAACTTTAATTTTCCCTGTAACGTACTTCCTCACATAGATATTCTTAGCCATTAAATAAGGACCACTTGAAGTACGAGGGGAGGTCCAGAAGTTCGTGGAATGGAGACGATGGAGTGGGGATAGAGGCGCTCGCTAGGTGTCATTCCGATTGGCGACTCATCATTAGTATATAAGTTAAGTTGCAGCCCTATAGCGTCAGTCGTTTACGAATAGTTGCCTGCTAAACAAGTCAATCCGGAAGAAAACTGATACTATGGAGGAAATTGAACACCGTGCTGTGATAAAGTTCCTTACAAAGCAATGAAAGAACGCTCAAACCATATTGAATGAAATGGAAACCATTCATGGCGAACAGTGCCCTAGTAATCAATGATTTATAAGTGGCATGGTCTTTTTAAACATGGTCGGAAGTCGATTGACGACGACCTCCGCTCAGGACGGCCAGTTGAGGCCACCACATCAGACATCGTCGAAAAAGTGCAAAAATTTCTACTGCAAGATGCCCGTTCGAAGAAAAAACAATTATCTGCATTAATTGGAGTATCAGACACCATTCTGTGTATCCTACATGACCACCTGGGTATGACAAAAGTCAGTGCAAGATGGGTACCGAGAATGCTCATGCTGCTGCAGAAACAGCACCGCGTCTGTGCGTCTAAATAATTTTTGGAGCTGTGTGAAGACAAACCTGCACAGATTTTGGAGCGGATTGTTACCGGAGATGAAACATGTGTTCATCTGTTTGAGCCTTAGTCCAAACAGCAGTCCATGCAATGGCATAAAAAGGGGACACCACCGCCAAAGAAATTCAAAGTGTCAGAATCGGCTGGAAAGTTGATGGCTACTGTTTTTTGGGATTGTGAGGGGATATTATTTATTGATTACAAAGAAAAAGGTAAGAGCATAATCGGAGAATATTACGCAGCGATATTAGAAAAATTAAAGGAGGCCATCAAGGAAAAACGTTGAGGAAAATTGACCAAGGGTGTGTTACTCTTGCAAGACAATGCGCCGGTTCACAAGAACAAAGTTGCAATGGCTGCTCTGTACATTCATGGCTTTCAATCAATAGTCCATCCACCCTACAATCTAGACCTGTCACCTAGTGATTTTTATTTGTTCCCCAATTTAAAAAAAGACTTACGTGGAAGAAAGTTTTCCGACGACAATGAGGTAAAGGAGGCAACTTTGGCACATTTTGATGCGAAAGTTAAAAAATATTTTTATGATGGTTTAGAAAAAATAATTCATAGATCTAATAAATGTATTGTGCTTAAGGGTGATTATATTGAAAAAGAAAAGTAGATTTATTGTTTTATTTTATTTGAAACCCTTTCATTCCACGAACTTTTGTACCTACCCTCGTAAGTTACAAAATTTGATTTAAAAAATATTGTTCTAAATAAATGTATAACACTGTCAATTATTTGGTAGTACTGCGATACTACTGGAATTACATTAACTGCTACCGCTTATAGATTTACAAATTAACTTATCTCCGGTTACCCTACAATGAAGAGAACTAATTTAATGTGTTCGAAAACTAAAATAAACATTTTACATTCCTACCTTATTGTGTTGTGAATATAATTTTGATGCGAGAAGTTTTTTAACCGCTCTTATTATGGCTAAACAAAAGCTAAGCGGTAGAGAAAATAAATGAGATCTTGTATTCTTTTAGAAACGGGTAAAGCTTCGGTTTCTATCTTACTAGATTCCAGTAGGGCGTTTGACAATTTGAACTATACAATTTTTTCGTCAATTTTAAGGACTATCTGTGGATGCTTCCTAATTTCATAATAGTTATCTCTCCAGTAGAATCTAATATCTTAGATTACCTATCGGCTTTGGTTAGTCTATTCCTGCGGCACGTGGTGTTCCTCAGGGTTCTGTTTTAGGGCGACCCGCGAGGATGCGGCAGAGTTTGTTTGAATCTGCGAATTGTGGATTTATTGAATGAAATATGGGTACCAGCAATTCCATGTAAGTTTCGAATAGCCTATATATTCACCAAATTTATGTGTCTCAATCATAAGAATACGTTGTTCTTTTGCATAGTGATTAATTGTTAATAACCTCAATGATTGCAAATGATAAATGTCAAATATTATAGTTACTAACATATATATATATATATATATATATATATATATATATATCAGATTTTAGATAAACAAATCAACTGCAGGTCAAGTTATGATTTCAAAAAGGTATTCATTAATAAAGCACTTTAAAATCCGGTTTTAACAGATGGTTAGCGATACGAAGCGAAATCACATCCAGTGAAATTCGACAGACCAGCGAGCCTTCATTAAAACTTCCAGTGTTTGATATGAGTTGAGTATTGATGTCAATTAGCTTGTGTATAACCGCAATATTTTATGCAGTTGCCTAGGTTTCTCTTTTTGTAAATGTTTGGTTTATTTTTAGAATAAATTTGTTGCTAAGCATTTGAATCTTTGAATTCATATTTAAATCAAACTATTGTTGTGCTTTTTCGTCACACCCAGATAATTCATCGTCACTGCGAGCAAATGGAATGGAGAGTAAAAACAAATATAATATCTGTCCTCCTTGCGTAGTAATAGATTTACTTTTAGCGAAACAAATGTAACACCTTAGGATAATAAGTAAGTTTTCGCTTTTAATATGAAACTGTTACCCGTTGTATTTATTATATATTATAATCCCTAAAAGCATGTGGTAGGCTGAGTTCTAAGGTACCAGTTCACTACTATATCCCATGGAAATATCATTAAGTTGGTAATTGTTATCGATAATTAGGTCTTTTCTTTTTGTATCTTTGGTTGCCGCTAGTCGATTTTTCTATTTAGAATATTTGTTTTTATAGCTAATTTATCTGAAATTATAGGTACTTTATTTTATACTGTCTTTCTTAACTTTTAATAAAGTTTTAATCATTTTTATTGTTTTTGGTATAATTAGCTACTAACCTCTTACAAATACCATGAGAAATTTATTATTTTCAGATTATTATTTGCTTCAGTTCGTGTTTTGTTCTGTGGTTGTATTGGCAAAGTTTTTCTATTAAAATGCGCCACGGATTTTCTGTGGGAAAAAGTCTATTTTTTTTTAAACTATCGCAGGATTTGTTGAACGTTGTGGCAAAAGCGTCGTGTTGTTGAAAATTGCGATCCATTACGTTGTCACAAGACTGAAACAAGTGTAAGAACATATTTAATGGTTCTAATATTCAATAGATGCCACCGAGTTTGTGATTTTGTGGAAACCTCTTAAAACAGCACACTATATAATATATTTTTTTATCATTATTTTATGTGTAAACATTCCTACGTCCACATCGTCTCACTCATGAAGGTCACGATCATAAATGATGCGAGTTCGGCCCCTCCACATTGTAACTTGCCCCACTCTGCCGAGAGAATTCTTACCACCAGTATATACATAAGATTAAAGTTGCTATTATAGAAGTGAATATGTAGTATAAATAGATGATAATACGGGAACACACGTTTCACGATGCATTGCTTCTTTCAGCACTAGACGTAATTAAATCCAATTTTTAAGACATGCTTAATTCGACTCAATTCTCTCTTCAGTTTTATCTGCATTTACACATATCCGGCGCATCCACCAAAACTTTCCGCTGCGACTTCAAATTCAACATTACCATTCTAGCAATCGAGCCAAGGCGATTTTAATAAAACTGCGCGCTAGAAGATTATTAAAAGACATAGAGGAGGTGGACACGCCGAGTCCCGCTTAAAAACGATCGCGATATCGTCCTCTTAATGGCTCGTAATTAATTTAATTGTAATTAAGACGCGGAGGATCTCACGAATAAGGACGAACTCGTTTCATATAATGGGGAGATTTTTTTTTGGCATTCCGCCAATGATTTTTATTATCCCCGGCGTTACGAAGGGGTAGCACGAGACGGTACCGGGTAAGCACGTTGGAAAGGGGTAGTAACACTTTATGTGAGGCGGTTCTCTCCTTCGCCGAAAGAAGGAGAAAATACTCTCGGTTCCCACGATCCACCAGCCTTGGCGATGCAATGAAATTAAACTTTTCTTTCCGGTTAACAATTTAATCTTAATTTACTACAATGAGGTAATTCCATGAAGATTGTCTGTGTGAAGAAAGCGGAGGATCGCGCGCCGAGAAAGATAGCGGGTTTCAAATTGAATCCAGCAACTTTTCTAATTTATATGGCTTTATGTTATTGCACACGTTTTGTAAAAGTGCTTCACAGTCGTTGCCACGGAACATAGACCTAACGGGGGGAGGTATATTTTCCCGTAACACCATAGCGCGAACCGCCGCTAAAACGGGCGGGCAATTTATTTGAAATGTAGATAATTATTCTTCGCTTTAGATTCCTTGAACGCGGTTTAATTCTGTTGCTGGCGTAATATCTTCATCGTTGGAGATCTTATTTTAACGATATCGGGCAGTAATAGAAGCGAGTTACCATGACGAAGTTGTCATCAATTATTAAAACAACACCTAATCTTTGAAAAATTTATTTATCGAGAAGGGTGAGACTACTGGGTGGAGGAAAAAATATTTAATAATAATGAAAGAGTGCAGAAATGAAGGTTGTGTAACATATTATTTGGATGGAACCTGGTTAAACGCTAGTACACTGCAAGGTTCTGTCAAAGGACTGCCTACAGGATTAAAATGTCTTAATGGAATGGGTACAGGGTTAATTATACTTCACATAGATTCTGTATTATGTAAATACTTTCCCTGTAAATGTATCGAATAAAAGAGAATAACGCTCAACATTTTAAAGATATTCCGACCAACTTGACAAGGAAAATATGTGAAATTCGAATAGGGATAATCAAAAATTCGAGACGTAGTCGTAGAAAGAAACTCCCTCAGGCGAGATACATTCATTTATTTCTAGGATTAGCCGGTCTTGCCGAAATGATTAGGAATTCAATCAATTATAAATTGATTTCGGTGGTCGACTGCAGAGGGCGTACGACAAGCCTGGGGAGATCGATTTTTCGTCTACGATCTTTCATCTTTCGGTAAACCCTTGCAGGAAACGATAATAAAATTGCCTCGTCTTTCATTAAAGATGAATTAAGAAATAAGTGGATTCGAGATGACTCCCGACGCTGATAGGGAATTAATTTCGGACTCTATCGGATTAGAATTGGGAGGCTATGATTGGTATTGTTGGCATAGTTTCAAGCAGAAGTACATATAGACGTTTTATGGAATTGGTACATTGAGTAGATTTTGTTCTTTTGTTATTAATCAAAACGTTTCTTATTGTTATCTTATAAGTTTGTCGCATATTTTACTCGATTGTTATTGTTATTCTTATTATTATGATTATTTTATTATTATTATATTATTATCGTCGATGCGCAAAGGAAAATATTTTCGTTTAGTGTGAATTCATTTATCCGCACAAGTAAAGCTTGTATAAATATTTACAAATAAATTACAAGTTAAATATACATATTTAAACAGCGTGTAATTATATTCAACCATATACAGATTTAATAAACAATACCATAAGCTTATTCTATTGCTGCGTAAATATTTATCTTCTTTTAGAATAAATGTACGGGTATTTATATGCAAAAATATTATGTTTAAACGTGTTTCAGTAACCAGACTGCCCCAAGTGAAGGAGGTTTCCATTTTGGACGAAAAGGAGAAATTATACGTCCAAGGGAGCGTGAAATTGTATACAACGTTATCTGCTTTTTTAAACAAGAATCAGAGCATAAGGTATTATCAATTTCCCTTTTGCCCTTTAAGGAAAAAGCTATGCCATGTATACGCGTGACTGAAAGTACATCTAAATATGAATTTCGTTATTCCTCTATCTTTCGTCATAAATGGCAAAGCTGAGTACAACTTAGAAGTAACACATGGGCTGAAAAGCCCCGGGCCTAACACATAGATGACGCTAGTTTTATTGCAGTCACCTTTCCCTCAGTTAGTACTAACTTTCAAAAGACAGCTGTTAAAATTTCATGATATTCTATTCATTAGTTTGTGAGTTATTGTGCTAAGAGACACGCTACTTTTGTTATTTTCAAAACAATGGATCAAAAACAATTTCGTGTTTTAATTTTACACTGCTTCTTGATGGGAAAAAATACCGTTCAAGCGAAGCAATGGCTTGAAAAGTGTTATGGGGACTACGCTTCATCAGAAACAACAATAAAACGTTGGTTTGCTGACTTCAAATGTGATCGTAGAGACACCGATGATGCAGAACGCAGTGGACGTCCAAATGAGGCGCTAACACCAGAAAACATCAAAGAAATCCGCAAAATCGTTTTGAATGATCGAAAAGTGAAGTTGCGTGAGTTAGCTGACATCGTAAAGGTATCAAAAGAACGTATTGGTTTTATATTGCATGAGCATATGACTATGAGAAAGCTCTGTTCAAAGTGGGTGCCGCGTTTGCTCACTGTTGACCAAAAACAAGAACGTATTGATGATTTTGAGCAGTGTTTGGCCATGTTTAAACGTAACAAACCGGAAGTTTTGCGTCGATATGTGACAATGCATGAAACATGGATCCATCACTTCACTCCAGAATCAAAACGATCGTCATCTGAGTGAACAGCAACTGGTGAACCTCGTCCAAAGCGCCCGAAAGCAGAACAATCGGCTGGAAAGGTTATGGCCTCGGTATTTTGGGATGTGCGTGTTGTAATATTCATCGACTATCTTGAGAAAGGAAATACCATCAACAGTGAATATTATATAGCGTTATTGGAGCGTTTGAAGGCCGAAATTGCAAAGAAACGACCGCATATGGCAAAGAAAAAATTTTGTTTCATCAAGACAACGCATCGTGTCACAAGTCAATCAAAACAATAGCAAAACTACATGAATTGAACTTCGAATTGCTCCCACATCCACCGTATTCGCCAGATTTGGCTCCCAGCGACTACTGGCTGTTCGCAGACCTCAAAAAAATGCTCGCCGGTAAGAAATTTCGCACGAATGAAGAGGTTATCGCTGAAACTGAGGCCTATTTTGAGGCAAAAGATAAATCGTTCTACAAAAGTGGTATTGAAATGTTAGAGCGGCGCTCGAATGATTGCGTTGCTCTTGATGGAGATTACATTGATGAATAAAGCTAATTTTGAACCAAAAAACCGTGTTTTCTTTGTTAGGCCTAGGACTTTTCAGCCCATGTGTTATATTCGAGATAGACATTTGTTCAAAGTTGCTCCGTGAATGTTAGAATCTATCCCCATATGGGAGAATCCCGGAATAATAGTATGACAGAAAAAATTGCATAATTTTTTGCTTATTTCTTTTATTTCAATACAAACAATTGCCATCTAATTAATGGCAATAATATAAATGGCAAACATATGAAAAATAAATAAAACTAATTTATTCTATATTAATCTAACCAGCTTTTTTCTGAAGTTGGTATTTGTGCAAATCATAATACAATTGTTTCGTGTTTCAACTTAAGCAATATTCCTTTTTTTATTGCGACGATATCGTTCTTTTATTGCATAACTCTTTACAGGTTAACAATTTCTTATGGGTAACCAAAAGCAAATACGTATACCACGTACACATCTGAATGGAGACATGGAACGAATCTGTCTATATTCGTGCATCTGTAGTAACTTAGAATACCATACCACAGCCTATCACGTTCTCAAATGCCATGGACTACTGAAGACCGAAATTATACAACCACCTTCGCCAGCGGATGAAAGCAACAATCTCTGATGAATTTAAGCTGCTTGTATGCGACACTTTTAGATCATTCTGTATATGCGTCACAACTTGGTCTCTGTTTCATAGTCGATTGTTACCTCTTAAGTAATTTATTCCCTTCATCTGTCTTTTGTTTCATTTTGTGTTATTTTTATTTAACTACATTTATATGTATGTTTTTGAAATAATAATAATTATTATTATTCAAAATAGCAAAGCTTAGCACAAGATTTCGCCTTTTTAGCAGTGGAATCTTCCCCGATCGTATTTTCAATAGTACTTTGGAATACAATTTTTCCTTTGATCCTGTTTCACTTGAATTATCCAATATCTTTTTTCCATTCGGTTCGAATAACTTCCAAGCTGAAAAACGACCGGAAAAACAGTCGAAAATCGTCGATTTCGTGATAAATACGGTCCGGGCTTTCTATTTACGAACGAATCTTTCCCCCCGCTCCCCCCGAAGATTGCTTTGTTAAAATATGAAACGTCGGCGGCGTTGGCGCTGTACTAGAATCGCGTGCGGATCCAATAAATCTCGACGCGGCCGTAAACTTCGAGATCGGATTTCGTCAGGAAAAGGGTGCTGCTGCCGCTATGATATATACATATAAAGGAATTTCCTCCGCGCCGACGGGGCCGTCGTCCGAATATTCAAAACGGCGCGCCGGGGTATATCCCGTTCGAAATCCGGAAGTCGGCTAAACAAATTTACGCCTTGCGCTGACGCCATATTTCAGACGGTGGGGTCGATTTTGCTATTTCGAGGCGTTTTTCTTTTTCCCTTTCTAATAGATTTGTTTCTTTCCTATACCACCGTATGTGTAGGAGTTTGCGTGAATATGCTATTAACATTTATAACCAACGCATTTGTTAAAAAAAGAATAATTCTAGAGTTCCTATAGTCTGAAACCTACCGTTACAAAGCTTGAATTCCTACTTATAAATAGCAATAATGTGCTGAGATGTTTGCTTATAAACGTTGCTACGTAATTAAAAAAAGAAAACTAAAAACTGGTTGGTGAAAGTGAGAGAGTTCTCGCACTAACATTAATTTAAAATTGAGATCATATTAACTCTGGTTATCACACGTTTAGTTACTTCCTTAAAGTCGTCCAACTACCTCAGTAAGGTATTACAAAACAACTTATATTTAAATAAGATAAAGCGCCATCCCGTGTAATAATCAAGGAAGAACAAGAACTCACGAAGGAGTTCAACTAATGCTTTTATATGCATCTAAAAAAAAGAAAAATTCAAAGAGAAAACTTTAATATTAAATCGTCCTGAAAAGAAACTAACAATTACGAATCCAAGAGACTAAATTTTAGTTAAATAACAAGATCAATTATAAACAATTTTTTTTATAAAAGAAATTATTGAAAGATGAAATTTTACTCTTTTTAATATAAAACAAAAATCTTAGTAGTTGATTTTCACCACGCTGACTGGTTGGTCGCCAAAATGCTGGCTGCTAGTCGGGAAGTTATTCTTAAAAGGATAGTTCGAATTTTCAGGAGAAGTTGTCTCTAGATACTTCTGATAAAAAATCTCTATTCCTAAGAGTCTTGTGTGATGAAATACTAATCGCTAAACCAAGTATTTAGAAAAACGCTGTAAATATAAAATGAACGAATATGAAATAAAATGAAGAAACAGAAAAGGAACGTATCTGTTTGAGTTTCTGGTGAAATGCTGCTTTTTATGCAAGAATAAATAGCAGAGTATAGGAAGACTTTGACGAAGTTTGACTGAATAGATATAGGGTTAGAGTTAGATGTATAAGCAGTAATACCAAATTTATATATAGGTACAGTGCGAAAAATATGGTCTTTAAAAATAAGAACATTATGTAGAGCAAAATATAACTGAGTGGAAAACGTGCTTTTCCACTACGACAATCTGCCGGCTTACTCAGCCCCCATTATCGTATCCAAATTGAATGAGCTGCGCTACGAATTAGTCTCTCATCCACCATATTCACCGGACCTACCCTACAGCGACTTTTTCCTATTCCCAAACTTGAAAAAAGGACTGGGAGGAAAGAGATTTGCCTCAAATGAGGAGGTCATCGCCACTACTGATGGTTATTTTACAGATCCCGAAACATCGGACACAAGAAATCACACCAATTCCGTGTTTGTCGATTCCGGAAACATTTCAGGTCGCCCTCGTAAAATTGATATATTTTTTTTGTAATTTAATAGGCGAGGTAGCTTCTTCAGTAGAAACAGTGTAATCTGGTATGATACTGCAATTGCCTTCAGCATTACACCAAACAACTAATATTATAGCTTCTCCTCTTTCTGTAGACGTTAGCGTAGACACAGCTTTAGAGCCTTTTTTTCCAAGCACCTCGCCTGGTCTACTATTTAATTGGAGACCAGTTTCATTAACTTTAAAAGTGTTTACCAGTTTGTCAAATAGAGAGTTTTCTTCCATCCTTGTTTCCACCAAAGTAAAATTGTCTTCTACTTCTTTTTGGTTAATTGCTTTAGCTATGGAGACACCTTTCGATTTACAAATACTAATCTCCAGAAGTTGGTTTAAAGACAAGCTAATCAAGTCGTAGCCAGCTTTTTCCTTTCGTTGTTAAATTTGTGTTTGATTATTAATTGTTGAGCGAAATGATATTCAATAGTCTTAGATTTAACAAATTGTCGCCTTGAAAATCTTATTAGAAGATGTTCTTAGTGATAAGTAAAACTCAGTTACAATAAATATTTTCATCCAAAACACATTTTACCATGTACGACCTAAAAGTTATTAACATAGCAGAAGTTTCGAAAGTCGAAAAATCCTAGCGAATTTTGTCAAATAGAAAAGAACTTTTATTGATAGCAAGGAGTACACTTACATCAAATAATTCAAAAAACCATAATCTGTTTAGTTACGTCCAAAGGAAACAACTCTAATTATTGACAAATAAACCAAATTAGTCTATCAACTCCTTTCAACGTTTCCAACTATTCAAACAAATAGCATCTTCATTAAATTGTATTATATAATTAAAACTTAATTAATTAGAAGGAAAAGGGCGAAGCAACAACATCCCCTAAGAGAGGAAAAAGTTTCTCCTTCACTAATACCGCCGCATCCTTCGCAAATGATTTTTAGTAATCAGTTCTTAATTAGGAACTCGGACTTTACCCGTTTCATAGGTCCTTTGTGGGGCGAAAGTAAATTAAGTTTGTTAAGGCGGACCTCGTCCGGGAACGTAGAAGTCGATCTTCCGCTACAGAGAACGACTTAAAAAAGTTCGCCGCGGGTATGCGAACGAATGTAGTAGGTGGGTCGACTTTCGTATGTGTACGTCTAAACGTATTTGTACGGGTCCGTTCGAAATTACATTCCGCAAAAGTAATCTCGTGTTAGTTTGATTATCGTTAGAGGAGTTTTTATGGGAAATAGCGCGAGGTCTTAGATTAAATGGAGGTTTTTTACGGTCTTTCTCCGTGTCGGATGTGTTATTGCTTTATGACTGCCTAACGTCCTACTTCTATCACGTCGTTGAACTTCTTCATTTTTCTCTGCTTTTTTCGTTAGTATTTGTTGATGCAATTTTATCGTTCTGTTCGTTACATTCTTAGATTCCGATTAATGTTTTTCTATAATATTTAATTTGTGTGTAGGGCTGAAAAGTCCCGGGCCTAACAAAGAAAACACGGTTTTTTTGGTTCAAAATTAGCTTTATTCATCAACGTAATCTCCATCAAGAGCAACGCAATCATTCCAGCGCCGCTCTTACATTTCAATACCAATTTGTAGAACGATTTATCTTTTGCCTCAAAATAGGCCTCAGTTTCAGCGATAACCTCTTCATTCGTGCGAAATTTCTTACCGGCGAGCATTTTTTTGAGGTCTGCGAACAGCCAGTTGTCGCTGGGAGCCAAATTTGGCGAATACGGTGGATGTGGGAGCAATTCGAAGTTTAATTCATGTAGTTTTGCCATTGTTTTGATTGACTTGCGACACGGTGAGTTGTCTTGATGAAACAAAATTTTTTTCTTTGCCACATGCGGTCGTTTCTTTGCAATTTCGGCCTTCAAACGCTCCAATAACGCTATATAATATTCACTGTTGATGGTATTTCCTTTCTCAAGATAGTCGATGAATATTACACCATGCACATCCCAAAATACCGAGGCCATAACCTTTCCAGCCGATTGTTGTGCTTTCGGGCGCTTTGGACGAGGTTCACCAGTTGCTGTCCACTCAGATGACGATCGTTCTGATTCCGGAGTGAAGTGATAGATCCATGTTTCATCTATTGTCACATATCGACGCAAAAATTCCGTTTTGTTACGTTTAAACATGGCCAAACACTGCTCAGAATCATCAATACGTTCTTGTTTTTGGTCAACAGTGAGCAAACGCGGCACCCACTTTGATTAGAGCTTTCTCATAGTCAAATGCTCATGCAATATAAAGCCAATACGTTCTTTTGATACCTTTACGATGTCAGCTAACTCACGCAACTTCACTTTTCGATCATTCAAAACGATTTTGTGGATTTTTTTGATGTTTTCTGGTGTTACCGCCTCATTTGGACGTCCACTGCGTTCTGCATCATCAGTGTCTCTACAACCACGTTTGAAGTCAGCAAACCAACGTTTTATTGTTGTTTCTGATGGAGCAGAGTCCCCATAACACTTTTCAAGCCGCTTGAACGGTATTTTTTCCCATCAAGAGGCAGTGTAAAATTAAAACACGAAATTGTTTTTGATCCATTGCTTTGAAAATAACAAAAGTAGCGTGACTCTTAACGCAATAACTCACAAACTAATGAATAGAATATCATGAAATTTTAAGAGCTGTCTTTTGAAGGTTAGTACTAATTGAAAGAAAGGTGACTGCAATAAAACTAGCGTCATCTATGTGTTAGGCCAGGGACTTTTCAGCCCATGTGTTAACATCCGTTGTTGATTGTCGATTCCGCCTTCAGGCGTTGGTGTGGTTTGCTCTTTCCCAATGTGAAATTTGAACCTTATTCAAAATAAAATATAATTAAATAGTGGCTAGGTTTAATGAATAAATGTTTTCTTTTTATTGAAATACAGGCTTTGGCAAGATATTTCTTAAAAATTATCTTGTGTCTTATGTCTTTTAAATGCGTTCTACTATTTTGCTGGCACTCTTTTAAACGTGAGACAAAATTTGGATGGTGCCGCCATCGCTCTTTAAACATTCTCTTTTGTATTTATTTCTTTGCTGTATGCCTTTGACTTAAGGTAGCCCCATAAAAGAATCCGTTGGTGTCAAGTCAAGCTACGTGCCGGCCAGTTTGTATCACCGCGTTCGGATTTTAATTTTCTCGGAAAAATATTACGAAGACCTGGTAAAGGCACCTTAATCAAGTGAGATGTCGCACCATCTTGTTGGAATCAAGTGTTCCGATTAAAAGCAGTAAAATCTTACAGGGCTGGCGTAAAAAACCGCTAATTTTCTCCAAATATCACTCGAAATTTAAGGTTACTGTACGATCTCTGTTATCTTCAAAAAAGTACGGCCCGATAATTCCTTGCGCCGACATTGCAGCCCAAATAGTAATTTTTGACGAGTGAAGTGACATCTCATGCTTCTGTTTTGGATTTGTTGAACCGCAATAACTGCTTGTCGACATGGCTACTAAGGTGGAAATGCGCTTTATCTGGGAAGGTTTGGAAGGTACACAGTACGCACATTCTCAGGGACGGTGCGGGCGATTGGCACACCGCCCACTCTTGACTCAACTATTGTATTCGTGCGGTGGACAAAACAAGTTGAAAAGGACCTTTGAAACACCCACTTCTTCTTACCTTAATCACATTATCTTTAATGTGATCATTTCGCTGATTCAATTCCATCGAAACTAGGCAGATATGCAGGAAACTGACTATGGTTGAATTTCATTCTTACTAGAGTAGATCAGAAATATCTAAATACGCTTCAATCCATGAATCAATGCTTGTTATTCACTTTGGAATGTACATATACAAACATAATGATTCTCCTTTGAAGATAGGATCTTTTAATAATCTCACTAACTCTTTACTGCACAGTATAGATCTGTGTCAGGCTCTTTTGATGTGGTCTTCTTCAGCCAACTTCCCTATGATATTAGATTCAATTTTAGCATCACTTGACCCAGTATAGTTCCATATTAATGCCATAGGAAATTGTTTGTTCATCATTAAGCAGGTCCTAGAATTCACAATTTCGCTTCTTTTAATTAACGACTTTTTCTGAACTCTAACAAAGATCAAATAGAACTCCAATAACGAGAACTTCGAAATTAGTTTCCGACGAAAAGACCAATAAAAATTGGAAAGTCAAGAGGAGGAAATTGTGAACTAATAGAGCGGAAGTAGGGTAGAAAGCAAGCAACCGTTCTATAAACTTCGCTCCTTCCGTTTACTTTGCCTTACCGGTTCTTACGTCAACTTTATCCTAACCGTGTCGCACGAGAACGATCCTTCATTTAATTAATTTTAAATTATTGATGAAACCGTAACGCAGACTCATGTACGGCCTCAAGGAGAGGCGTATGCGTTGGGAAATTTCTCTCCGAGATTCTGTCGCGCTAATAGAATAATTAAAGTCTTTGCCTTTGCCGTTTCCTTGCAAGGGAAAACAACGCATTTTATTAATTACCTTGGGCGCGCTACCTTTCGTGTAATCCCCACAGTGTAGCTTATTCCGATCGAAAAAGTAGAGGAACGGGCTGTTACGACATTTCGGATAAATGTGGGTCTACGGCGGTTTAATTGTTTCTGGATTTAAGCTTTACTAGCTGTAACTTATTTTGCAACTCATTGTTGAATACTGAAGGTAATTAGAATGATTGCAAGGACTGTATGGCTGTATAATTCACAGGCATCGTAGTAAATTCCTCACTAGATAAATTAATAATTTATTCGGACTCAGTCGGTAACCCAGTCGATAATGAGACTCCACTTGCTTTCGAAGTGCTATGTTCCGAATAAATCATTAATTTGTGTGGGGTGGTTGTTTACTGCGATAGCTTGAAGGAAATATAATTCATTTAAGTTAAGTATAAGGGAAGATTTTCAATGAAATGTCGAGTAACTCGGGATATGTTTTAAAAAACTCAGTTCAATACCCCCGACGACTACATCATCTACAATCACTCTGTACTATTTACCGAGCTAAAATTGTGAATACACATCAAGGATAATACTCCTTTTCCAACATTTATTAAATACATGCGGAGGTCCTTCGCATTTTCAAAGTTTTGTTTGTAGTAGCCCTCAAGGTTTTTGTCCTTTCTGATATATCTATAACATCCAAACCTTTAACGTTTACTTCTTGTATTGTTTTATTTTATGTCATTAGTACTCAAATTGTCACTGTACGTTAAAGGCTATTTAGAAAAAAGCGGCATTATGCTCTTGTCCAGACCTGGAAACAGCCCTGAAACTGCCGGTACTTTGGATTGGTACATTGGGCACATTACATCCAAAGTATTGGCTATAAATAAATCAAAACCAAGGCACCAAGTGGTGGAAGCGGTGAACAACATGCGGAGTGAAAATATTTCAGTAGAGTATTTACAAAATTCGGTAAATTCAATGCTAAGTAGAATTAGGGCTGTTATTAAATACAGTGGAAGCCCAAGTAAGTATTAAATAGAATTACGTCACCAGAAACCAATCATATTTCAAATTCTAAGTGATATTTTTACAAGCTAAAAAGGGGAAGATACGCTCGTAATTATGTTGCATACATATATTTAATGAACTAACTGGTAACTAGACAAAATAGATGTATTACATATGACATAAGCATACTTAAAAGTAGACTAAAGTAGCCGCGCTCTGAACACGCACACATTCGTCTGTATACCAGTGCACATAATCATGTAAACGAAATATCGTACACCGATACGTTCAAATATTCTAACAGATTATATCTGAAATTCTTTAAATTTTATAGAAAGGAACAGACAGAAATTTTAACTAAAATTTTGAAACGAAGAATTAACAGCAAATTCTGTCTGGAAATGACGAGACCAATGACATTATCTTTAATTTTCTGTAAGACTAGTTCATTAAACTTCTGCAGTTATGGAGTAGAATGCCATTATAAATGGGATTAGGTGTTCTTGGTGTTCATTAGAGAAAACGAACGTATTTTTGTTTCCTTCTTCAAACCTTTATCATTTGTTGAACTAGTCTAAAATAAATAAAGTATATCATTGTTTTGCTTTGTTTACCTCTGTTTACAATTGTTTTAATGTATTGTTTTCTGTTTAATTTTATTGTTTTACTGCCACGGCGCCTTTTTTCACGTTAGTATGGACACTGGTTTTGTTCGATATTCCTCTTCTGTAATATTTGGGCCTGAAAATATGCAGAACAGTTGCATAAAGCCGGTCGCTGTTATTCTAAATAAAGTCAGATATTGTGAGCTTATTTATTTATTTTATCCACATATTTATGTTAAACAGATGTTATTTTTTCGAATCAACGTATATTTCCATAGTTTATTCAAATTTGTCTTGTATCTTGTATTAACGTCTCAAAATCATTTCTTCAAATAGGATAATCAAAATATGAATCAAAAGGCCTTTTATCGATAACTTCAGTGGAAAATTAAAATATATTTTGCTAGAAAATAGCAGCTGTTTTGCTTCCATTCGAACTGGTAGTTCAGCAATGTTTAAGGAAGAATATTCAAATGTTGGCATGCTTTATTTTATGTGCTTATGAAACAGCAAGCCAAAGAAATATTACTAGAATAAAGCCATATGGCCTTTAAGAAAAGATACTTGAATACAGGTGTAACGCACATTCTCAACTAGCCACTGATTGATAAGTAATAAATTATTCTCTTTGATTTGCACATGAAGCTTGGTCCAATGAAGGAATTCATTGGGGTTTTGGGCAATCACGGGGATTGCTTGAAATACATTTACAACTCGTTAGCTGGAGTGAGTATAGAGAAAATGCAGACATGTGCCTTTCATGGTTACTCAAATACGTACTTGGTGTGATTATTAATTTTAAAAGAAATGGATGCTACAATGGGCACATCAATATGTATGCAGATTTACATGTTTTGGCAACAAATCCATTGTTAATTATCTTATATTTCAACGATTGTCATTTGTACAGTAAGCATTATATTAAAATTCTAAAGATCTTAAGTTAATTAACACAAAAACAATGTGTCTACTCCATCGGTTTCCTTTACAAAAGGATCACTTTTATCCTTCCCCATTTCTAGAAATCCTCAGGTTCTGAGTTCAATAGCGACGCATTTATTAGGTAAACATCTTCTACGGGTAAAGTAAATACTTTACGACCTAGAAGAGGAAGAAAATCTCTCCAACGTTGCTCGGATTACTGACGTTTATTTACTACCTAGTACACACAATAGACGCAGGCATATTTACTGCTTCTTTTTCCCGGAGGCACTTCCAGGCAGTTGACCCCGCGTATGGGCCGAAGATAAATTGACGAAATGTGGGTAATATTTCTTCGCCGGAAAAATTATATTAGCCGGTGAGGACTGTGTAGGAGTAGAAAGAAATGTCCGAAGTGAAAGATGCACGTCTGGAAAAAGGAAGAGTCCGTATTCAAAAAAAAAGATCTACCCTTTAAATGTTCTCCTTTCCTATTTTAAGATTATTATATTAACAACTGCGGTGATTTCTTTCTTGGTCATATAATTACCGTTAGTAAAGTTTTATTAAGTTTATTTGAGATATTTCAATTATTTTTTGTATTATTAAGGTATGCCAAATCTTATTATGGAGAGACTATTACATGTTACGACGGTCAGGGCAAAAACTTTCAGAATTTAATGCGCTTGCTTAATATTCGTGGTTTATATAATAAAATTAACAATTAAAATTTATTGCTATCTGATGTTGAGGTATATTTCACCCAAACTTGGTTGAGGGCAAGTTTTGCAGAAGATGGTCTGCTCGTCTGCTGACAGATTTTTCTTTGCTTGATACTTTTGTAGAGCCTTTAGTGGTGGATGTGGTTCATATATACTTTTCAGAGAAGATTTTAGGTGTCACTTTTATTGATCTTACTATATATGCGTTAGAAAAGGAATTTGCAATGTAGGCTCCAATCCAATAACATTCTTATGATTTCTTCTTTTTTACTAGCATAGTTCTTTGCCCGCCTTCGTAATTTTTCACAATATTTATTTATCATCTTTTATTTGCTATTTGTTAATTTATTTCCGTCAGCTTTTACTCTTGTAATGTCTTATTATAAAGTCCCTGCTACAGGTACAGTGGCGTGAACTGTGAGTCCCTGTCTGTTTTCATATTACCATTTAAATAACCTCTATTCGGAATGAATTATTTTTGCCGTAAGGTTCTTGTTGATCTTCTTAAGTCAGTGTCCCATCACATTTGTAAAAAGATAAATCGCATTGATGCTTCAATCTCTGAAGCTCGCGGATACACACAAATATTGGGACTTCCTGATCCTGCATTTCTTATGGGGAAGTTGGAAACGGCACTACTAGTCTTAAAGCAAACACAGCAGTTTTGAATGATGAAATTAAAGCCCTCAAGGCTACTTTCTTAAGTATACATGCAAGGCATAACCAGTTTTTGTTGGATACTGAGGGTGTAATGTGGCATGTAGCTGTTCGTCGGGGGGTGGAATGGGTTTTGAACGTTGCTAGAGGATGGAATGTAATTTGCTGAACTGTCTTCTTTTAGTAAATGATTATGTTGTAGCAGTGATTTCTTATCAATCTCACTTTTTTCCTATATTGTGCGGTTTATTACAAGGGTCCTCTTTCATACAAATTATATGTTAATGGCATGGTATGCTGATGATAACGAAGCTGGTGGCTATCAGTCTCGGGGTGCCGGATTCAAACCAGGAGTTGAAATTTTTCTGTGGTTTTCCTTACTCCATGGAAAATGCCAAAAACAAGTGTCTTAAAACGCATCACGGGCGCAGACGTTATAATAACTAATGGTCGGTTAATTCGCCTTGTAATTAGCGAACGCTGTTGGGGAAGCAAAGGCATGGGTTATTATTATTGTTATTACTGTTACTGTTACAGTTACTGTTACTGTTACGGTTACCGTTACCGTGATCGTTACCATGATCGTTACTGTTACTATTACTGTCATTTTATTATTATATCTCTGTCATGATTTACAGAGGAGAGAATCCTATACCACAACTACGAACAATGTGCTGGAATCTCTATACGCCTGGTTTTCTTCTAATAAATTTACTGTGCAAATAGCAAATAGCATATAGCAAATATAGATGAGTACAGTTTATAATTATGTGGACACTCGTTGAGGCAAGCTCACAGAGTGAAGTCCTTATGACTTCTTCTTCAAAAGTGGACCTATAGTGGACTAGCTTTTGTGAGAAATGTGTGGCAAGTATCGCTTCCAAAGCTTAAACATTTCGATGAAAGGTTGCTAATAATTTATTGTAGTGCAGTTTCGGATGCAATAGGGCTTATCAGCAACTGTTAAGGTAAATTGTTGTTATAAAATCTACACATACATGTAAACCTATACTCTTGCATCTGGATGTTTTCTCTTTGCTCTGATTGCAAATTCTTGTGGTATATATCTAAGTATATTTAAATAAAAAGAGGTTTGAAATGAATCCAGATCTTCACACGTATGAGTATATGAGTGCGGAGGAAATACGTCGGTCTAAAACTACATTATAGCTAACAAGCAGTGGCCCCAACAGACTTGGTCTCAGAACTTACAATAAGATATGAAAGATTTTAAATGAATGGAGATCTTCACACGCATAAGCATAGGAGTGCAGGAGAAATATATCGGCTTCAAACTACTTTAAAGCTAACAAGCAGTGGCCCAAACAGACTCCGTATTAGAATTTACAATAAGATATGAAAACAAAATGATACGAAAATTACATACTGTATATGGTATTGCACTATTTGTTCTTGATTTTACTTATTTCTTTTGACTTACTAAATACACACGGATAAAAGGGTAATGAATAAATCATTATTTTTATTATTATTATTGTTATCTACATTTTCCGGGCCTTTCGTTATTTCTGTTAACAAATATAGTAGCAGGAAGGCAATAGAAATTTCGCGTTTTGGTGATGTAACCATTCTGGGCTTGCAAATGCTATGATCGTCGTATTTTCTACACTCTAATTTAAAAGACAGCGACATATCGTAAGTTCCATCTGAGTCTTTATACGAAAGGGAGAACTACTACAAAGATCGCTTACTCTCCCTGCCTCTGTCAATCTAGAGTGCTATGTACCCCCCTACTTTTCCATATTTCAAGCGAAATACGTATTCATCCGGCCGTCCAATATTGGTCCCTTCGTCCCTCCTCCTTCCCGGGAAGGGAAAAAGAACAGATTCGTTTCGGGATGGAGCGGTGATGATACAATCTCGTCTTTCGCATCTTTTAGCTGAAATCCCTAGGCGTATATGATCAATGTTTCTCGTAAGAGAGGTGCATGTCCGAAAAGGCCCTACGCGATCCGAAAGCTTTTCTGTCTGCAAGAGAGGGTGCGTCCGGATCGTCGATAAGGAACGGAACGCAATATATTAGCGTGGAATGAGAATACGGGAGTAAATAACATGTTTTGTAGATATGGCCGTATCGGATTTTTGCATCGCGTAGTCCATAAATTGATATGCATATTTTTCGTGAGGGGATCTCGCTATCCATCTCCTTGCTTGATTTGTTTACTCGTTATATCGTTTAGATGTGATAGTGTTAGTCACTTGATCTTTACAAAGAAAAGTAGTGATAGACATTCAATTGAAGTACGTTTCGATCAAATGGTGAAATGTGCATATAAACTTTTCCGATTCATTGTACCTATATTAGAATTTAATTAAGGTGTACACTAATCTAAAAAAGTTGCTGTTTACTTCATACGACTTTTTAAACTTATATTTTGTTGATTATAGAATTATCATCCTTTAATTTGAGCAATTATAGTGCAGCAGAAATAAATTGTAGGATAACAATAATATTGGAAAGTTTCAGTTTATAAATTTATTAATGTATTAACTGGTGTGGTTCTAACTGGATGAAAACGTTGAGTAAGTATACTTTTATCACGCATTATAGTAGGCCTTAACGTAACCAAGAAGCAGATTTAATGAACTTTTGTTTATACACTTTAAATTTTGACGAAGATATTTCTCGAAATTCGTAGTGTATCATGCATGACGTTATCCATTACATTGCTGCGGTCTTTCTGCTAAATTAGCAGCGTGTTACGAACGAAAATTTCAACATCATTTTCAAAACCATACATATCTTTAATTCAACAGAATGGAGAGTATAAAGAAGTGCATATCTTACATTATTACATTTTCTCTTTCGAGACTGTCATCTGTGGTAGAAATTGGAGCAGAAGTCAGACTTTTAGCGCTTATACGTATAGCCATTAGGAGTAACGCAAAAAAATACTAAAATGGTGAATTGGAATGAAAAGGAATTATAGTTTGCTGTAACTAATGTTATAAAAAAAATAAATTGGCTGTTTTCAAAAGAGTGGTTAAAAGAGCGACCTGTTTGAAAATATTTGAGCATTATAGGATTGTAGAGAACCGAAAGATTTTTACTACACGTGTTACTAAAAGAATATTGTTAAAACGTGTTTACAAAGGAAAAGATGACTGCGCCAAGAGAACTTCTAAGTAAGACGGTATTACAGACCAAGGAGTTAATACTTGAAATTTTCGGTTTAAATGGTAGAATTTTCAATTGTCAATTAGACAAAAGTCACAATGGTGCTTGCTCATTGCCTTTGGTGAAACAAGGGGTTCAAAATGTGAAGGTTTGAGGTTTATTTTGTTGGCATAGAATACCGATCTTTATATCAGCAAAACAACCCTAAAAATTCTATAAAAATATCTGGAAAAATGAAAAAAATAGTCCAACAAGATAACTCGAAGCAGAATATGAAGTAGCAATAAGGATTTGGTTCCCTCAAAGTCTTAACTGGTCTCCTATTGAGCTTTTGGCGGGATGGAGCTCGATCGAAAAGCTAGAAAGTGAAGAGGATGTACAATAATTTTGGGGCTACTTATACAAAGCTTTGCACCAAATGGTTGCCAATTACCTGGAAAAATTAATAAGCAGAATGTCCAGTCAAAGTAGCGATATAAGTCATGGATATACATGAAAAAAACTTTAAATTAAGACACATCGAATGTAATTATTTTTTAAATTATTTCAAATTAAACTTTATACAGGGTGTCTTTGAAGTAAAATAAAAAGGTATGAGAAATGGAAAGATTTAATTTTATTAGACTTAAATCCAAAATATCGTCGGACAATTCCTTCGAAGACGCAAGAAAAAGATGATAAAGATATTTATAAAATATTTGTAGCGCCACTGTATTTTCAATATTCGTACGTAAGCATGTCAATGAACTCTAAATCTGCCGTTTGAGAGGTAGGCAGTGTTGTCTCGTAGTTTTTATAACATCGGCAGCTGCGTCACTGCAGTGTATGCAGTTTGCCGGTATGTATGCGAGTTTGGTTAAATGGACATATTATGTAACACATGGGCTGAAAAGTCCCGGGCCTAACAAAGAAAACACGGTTCTTTTGGTTCAAAATTAGCTTTATTCATCAACGTAATCTCCATCAAGAGCAACGCAATCATTCCAGCGCCGCTCTAACATTTCAATACCACTTTTTTAGAACGATTTATCTTTTGCCTCAAAATAGGCCTCAGTTTCAGCGATAACCTCTTCATTCGTGCGAAATTTCTTCCCGGCAAGCATTTTTTTGAGGTCTGCGAACAGCCAGTAGTCACTGGGAGCCAAATCTGGCGAATGCGGTGGATGTGGGAGCAATTCGAAGTTCAATTCATGTAGTTTTGCCATTGTTTTGACTGACTTGTGACACGGTGCGTTGTCTTGAAGAAACAAAATTTTTTTCTTTGCCATATGCGGTCGTTTCTTTGCAATTTCGGCCTTCAAACGCTCCAATAACGCTATATAATATTCACTGTTGATGGTATTTCCTTTCTCAAGATAGCCGATTGTTGTGCTTTCGGGCGCTTTGGACGAGGTTCACCAGTTGCTGTCCACTCAGATGACGATCGTTTTGATTCCGGAGTGAAGTGATGGATACATGTTTCATCCATTGTCACATATCGACGCAAAAATGTCGGTTTGGTACGTTTAAACATGGCCAAATACTACTCAGAATCATCAACACGTTCTTGTTTTTGGTCAACAGTGAGCAAACGCGGCACCCACTTTGAACAGAACTTTCTCATAGTCAAATGCTCATGCAATATAAAGCCAATACGTTCTTTTGATATCTTTACGATGTCAGCGAACTCACGCAACTTCACTTTTCGATCATTCAAAACGATTTTGTGGATTTTTTTGATGTTTTCTGGTGTTACCGCCTCATATGGACGTCCACTGCGTTCTGCATCATCGGTGTCTCTACTGGAGCGGAGTCGTCATAACACTTTTCAAGCCATTGCTTCGCTTGAACGGTATTTTTTCCCATCAAGAAGCAGTGTAAGATTAAAACACGAAATTGTTTTTGATCAATTGTTTTGAAAATAACAAAAGTAGCGTGACTGTTAGCACAATAACTCACAAAGTAATGAATAGAAATATCATGAAATTTTAACAATTGTCTTTTGAAGGTTAGTACTAACTGAGAGAAAGGTGACTGCAATAAAACTGGCGTCATCTATGTGTTAGGCCCGGGACTTTTCAGCCCATGTGTTACACACATTTTGCTTTTATAAGAGGAACATACTGCAATTTTTGGTTTTGTGTTATAATATATAATTACAGCTTTTCATTTTCCAGACCTTTGCATTTTATTTCAAAGACATCCTGTATAAAAGTCACTCTATACGTGTATATACATTTTAAAGAATTTCTAACTACTTACAAATTTTGTGATGGTGGCATACATTTATAAATACGAGTATTTAGAATTTGTCCTCAATTTATAAGTTCCGGGGAAGTACCACAATTACGTTGACTCTAGATTGAGTAGCGAACACATCAAGGTTCAATATTATGACCGTTCCTCTTTTTAATACATGAAAATGCAGAAACTCAATTTACCTAAATGTATTGCAAACTATCTATTTTTGTCTTGTTCTTTTTTGATTTGTTTCATACTGTTGGTACAATGAAATAAACGCACATCTATTATTACTAGTGTTATTATTATTACACGGATCGTGTTTTAAAGCAAACAATGCACATTTGTTGATATATTGACTGTTGGAAAACGTAATTCTGGAAGGAAAACTAAATAATGCTAATGAAAGAATGAAAGCTTTTGAGTGATTCATTGCATTTCAAAACACCACCTCATAAATTCTAAATTAATAAACTTTTAGGAAGTAAAAGCTACGACAAAAGTATGCAATAAATAAATATAAAATTCCCTAACGACAATTCCAATATGAAAGAGTACGACAATCCGAAGAATTTAGTCTCTCCCATCCTCCTAAAGCCAGAAAAAACTTTTCGTTTTTATTTTAGAGCTTCAATTACAACAAATCTTCGCAAAGTCGACGTCGACCTAAAATTTAAAATTGCCAGTTAATTGAAACCATGTTCAATTCCGCCGGCTTCCTTTTTCGATATTCGGTCACGATGCAAAGAAGGCAGAATAATACGAGGGTCCAGCGCAGCGATTTTTTTAATAGAACCCAATCCCCTTCTTACTCCCCCCGGGCGAACCTAAAGAATCCCTGCGAAGACCTTAAAAAGGAAAGTTCCTTTCCTCTAAGAGTCACGCATTATATTAGCCTTATTTTGCTAGAGCGTCTCGCAAATATTTTCCGCCCGATATACTGGCGAAATTATCTTACGAAGCGAAATGGTATGCCACTCGCTTACCATTTGGAGCTTTCGAATAAACGATTTTTAGGCTTAAATATGCGCGCTTTGTTTCGTTTCATTTTCCGAGATTTAAATTAAATTAAATCTGGAAGAATTAAATTTGTGTTAGAGAAAAAGACGGTAAAGTAATACCAGGATTGTAGGTAGAATTATATTAATTTGTAATAGAATGAATCGATGGTTGTTCTGCTGAACATTGTCCAGAGTTTTTTACTGTTTTTGAATTAAAGACAGATACTCGACCTCGGACTTCAGAATTTAGTGAAAGTTTGGTGGTTGTTTTTCCTCTCACGCATATCCCATCCAATTTTGCTCAAGGTGCGCATATTTCTGCTGTAACTCCTGATTGCAAATAACGGTTTAAGACACGAGTTTTGCCCATCCAAAGTGTCAATGAAAGATCCATTGTAGAGCATTACAAGACCAGAAGAAGACCGTGAAGCCCACCTCTTACCAATTTATTAACATGGTCACCAACTCTTGTGTCAATCACAACATCGAAGTTCTTGGCTATTCACAATTAACTTTGCTACTAAGACACTATTCACGTGCTCTGGTTGATTTTGCTAAAGCTTTCTAACGTCCCGAGCATTCTTTGATTTCCTATAAATTGATGTCCTTTGGATTCAGTGATTCTCTGATAGAGTTATTTCGATCGTGCTTTCTTTTCGGGAGTTCTCCAGGGGTCTAACCTTGGGCCTTTAATATGCATTTTATTTATAAATGATAACAACCCATATTTCATCTCATATTTTATTGTTTGCTGATGATTTGAAATTGTTCCGTGAAGTGTCTGGTCTTGAGAATTGTGCAGATTGCTGCAGGTCGATCTTATAAATATATCTGATTGTTCAACGTGTACCATGCACGTTGAACAATTTACTCCTCAATATCAACAAGTGCAAAGTGATTTCCTTCACCCGCCGATATATGTTTATTCCTTTCTACCACGAACTTGATCAAGTGGTTGTCGGACTGGTTCAGGACTTGGAAATTGTTTATTGGTACGCAACCTACCTTTGCCCAACATACGAGGGCGAATCGTCATGTCCCACCCCTCGCCTACTTCTAATTAGTTGTTTGATTCATGTTTTTGACGTTCAGCTAACTGATATTTGTAGATCATATCTACATAATATCAAGTTTGTGTTTTCAAGTGCTGCTGTGCTGTGACTAATTCTTAAATTGTGTGTCGTGATTGTCTATCAAAATGGATCCTGTAGAACAAAGAGCCCTAATACAATACCTCCAGAAAAAAGGGCATGACGCCAACTCAAATTCATAAAGACATTATGGCAACTATTGGTGAGTCTGCAGTTTCTTATGATATAGTCAAACGCGGGTGTCGAGATTTTCAATGCGAAAGAACATCCTGTGAAAACCAACATGGCAGTGGTCCTAATATTATGGTAACAATAGACAAAAACATTAAAAAGGTACATGTTATCGTACTGCAGGACAGACGAATAGGCATCAGGGACGTTGTGGAAGATACTGGCTTATCAAATCATGTGGTGCACAACATACTAAAGAATTATGAGTTATGGGTTCATCATTATGATTTCGAGATGACAGTGCAAAGCAGAGAGTGGAAACATCCTGATCCACGGAAATTTTTTGCTATCTGTATTCTGGAATGCTCAAGGACTCATCCTGACTGACTATTTGCAAAAAGGGACAGAGCATTACAGGGATCTACCACGCATAATTGATTTCTAAACTGCGAGACGCCTAGGAAAGTTAAGACACGCTGTGCTGTTCCATCAGAATAACGCTCCCAGCTGCTACTTCTATGGTTGCTATACACCAAGCAGTCTTTGAATTAGTGCAGCACCTGCCACATTCGCCGGATCTGGCCCCTAGTGATTACAGGCTATTTCCCAAATTAAAAGAAATCTTACGCGGGGCAAAATTTTCCAGTAAGTATGAAGTGATACAAGCTGTAGAGCGGTGGTTTGTAGAGGTCGGACAAAAATTTTCCAGGTGGCTGTTGGGATATTGCAGCACCGATGGAGCAAGTGGATTAGTGTAGAGGGAGAAAGACTATGTCGAAAAATAAAAAATATATGCCACTATAGTTTTACTATAAAGGGGTCAGGGCTGTAGCAAACCCCCGCCCTTGTTTTTTAACATATCAATCACGGCAAGAAATTCTCTTGGCTTCCTTGTATGTACGTAACTGCAGATAATTTTCCAATGAAAGTGCATTCAAAGCTATGTATTATGCTCTCATCAGATCTCGTTTGTATTACGTGAAGTGTCGATCATGTTCTGTTATTTCCGGGGGTTAATTTACTTTCCTTTAACTTTCAACACATATCGACTGGCATATTTTTCCTCTAGAAGTTGTGTAACGGTCACATCGATGGCGCAACAATACTTCAACAAAGACAGTTTTTAATTCCGCACTGTTCTTGACATTTGTAATGTTAATACGTTTCATCTGCTTGCACTAACTTTAATTTTCTTTCCTCACAGTGCGGTATCTTTCACGATTCTATAGACACAATAAAAAGGCTCTTCTTTGCAATAAATTTTTATAACCACCTTTTCTTTTGTTACTTTCTGCATTTCTTTTGTATTGACATATGTGTCCAATAATTGAATGTAAATCTGTTGGGCAATACATTTAATTATTATTAACGTTAATACAAAAAGAAAAGATAGCACAAGAAGAAAGATTTATACCAACCAATGCTCCCGTAGGAATTAATTTAAATTCTCCAGACAATTCGTATAGATTTTATTTAAACCTTGCGCAAGCTGTTTCATATTTCCCGTACCAAACAATAAATTTCATCACATCGTCTTATTCCATCCATTCTAATCGTAATTCCGCGTGAAGTACACCGCTAAGAGTTGCCAACAACATCCCAACATACAATTCCATTATAACCCTAAGTAATGATAAATTTTCGCGGATGGTTTCGCCTCCAGACACCTTAGCACATCTACATCCAGATCCACGTGTTTAATTATTATTAATTTCCATTCTACACATCCGGTTGCTCTCTCCTACTGCGTTTACGTTACAAAGGATCGCGCGTCACCTTCCGCAGACCGCCATCTCCACCTTCCAGCAACACCAAGCAAGTACATACAATAAATTAATTACATTCGGTATTCTATGGAACTTGTTAATTCACCATCCGACATAGCTACAGGCATCCGAACACCACAACGGGTTAATGTTATATGTAGATGTGTAAAGTCACCGTCTAACTTGAAATATACTACTTTGTTTAGATACACGTCGATGCAAAGTGATACAAATATTTAACTGGTATTTAGTAGAAAATTTAGAAGACACGTATAAATTATTATATAGAAAGGATATATAAGAGAGTCTGTCTTTTATATATATATATATATATATATATATATATATTCTCCTTCTTAGTAATAAGAAGAAGATTAAGTTGTTGTTAGTAATTATACCTGGTAAACTATGTCAATAATAAAGTACGTAGACGATGGTACGTATCCAGATTAAAATGCAGACCCCCTCTTCCCCTCACCCCTCCCCCGAAAAAGCCAAGATTAACACCGATGATGAAGTTATCTTGTCTTACCTTTCGCAAATCTTCAATTGTGTTACGTTGATAACGTTTTTCCCATTCATAACGTGCTCGCCTCATCATCGGTGTCAATCTTGGCTTTTTTAGAGGTGTCTACATTTTACCAAATAGAAATGTTAGTAATTGTAGCGGGTACACCATGTCAATAATAATGTCTAGGGTAGACAAACGCATACAGAAGGAAGAAGACAAATGCATTAAGAACAAACAATTGTTAGAAGTAACAGGATGATAATAAAAAACGAGGAAGAGGAAGCAATCATTCGAATTCCTTGAAACATCTAGAGCTTTTACTTTATTCACTACGCAGTTACGTAAAGGTATGTCTTTGTTCAACCAAACTCTATCTCGTTTGTTTAACAAGGTGTAAATTCTAAAATACTTTTCATTTTTTCGCTTAAGGTTAGGTAAAAATGTTTTAATTTTTTTCATTGTGTCTAGTCGGCATTCACGATTTCAAGAAATCCGATTTTTTAATAGTTACACTTTGTCCTGGAAGTAATGAGCACAAAAGACTAGTATTAGTTAGAGACAAGTACATACATCAGGTGGAACCGTAATTATACGTATTATGTAAGTAATTGTATGGCAAAAATCATGAAAATGGTTTCGGATGTTTCTTCTAACATCTAACCTTATGTAACCCTTTTAATATCAGTATGAAAAATGGCTGAACCAAGATGACATGGTCAACAATAGCAGAAAGAATATGTGGTAGAAGAAAGTTTTAATAAACGTATACAGATAACGAATTGGTGGAATCATAAAATAATGAAGATGGTAAAAGAAAAAAACACTGCGTGGCAAAAATATATACAAACAAAAACAACAGAAGATTACAGTAGGAATCGTAAAACGTGGACAACAGCAAATTTTGGACAGATAAGAATATACTATTCTTTAAATAAGACAATTCAAGGAAACAGAGATGTTGATATGGAGGCAAAAATAAAATATATAATACTATAACAATCGCACTAATAACGTATGCATGTGAAAACTGGACATTCCGGAAGAAAGATAAATTTAAAGGAAAAGAAACACCTAAGATGAATAATAGGGAAAACAAAATGGGATAGGATGAAGAATGAAGGTATTAGAAAAATAACAAAACAAGAACCAATAATAAAAAAAATAAGGAGGAAGCAGTTAAATTCGTACGGATATACAGTAGGGATGAAAACAGATAGAATTACTAGAAAAATAATGGAGACAGGAGGAGAAATGTTTTTCGGGTTTTATCGTGTATTTACAGTTTCACTTGACGCTTCGATGATCACGCTGTCAACTTCTTCAGAAGGTTTCTAAAGATTGGTGTTGTTGTCTCTTGCTCAACACCAGTCTATAGAAACCTTGTGAAGAAGCTGACAGCATGATCAGAGAAACGTCAAGTGAAATTGTAAATACACGGCAAAACCCGAAAAACATTTCTACTATGGACGACGATCGTGAAAGCCTACACTCAACTAATGGAGACAGGACACCTAAAAAAGAAAACAAGAGGAAGACCTAGGAGGAAATGGATGGACCAGATAAGAGAAATGGATTGAACTTATAAGGACTGAAAGCAATAGCAAGAAAAGGTATAAGGATATGAGGAGAAGAAGAAGAAGATTAGTGGCGCCCACTATGTCCCAGTACACAAGACTTAAACCTCGTACGACCAGATTCGCCCCTAACTGTCTCAGTTGCTAGATGCTGATTAGAGGATGCACATAACTCTGTAGAAAAAATTCTGGATGGTACTTCTATTTTGCTGTCTAGATGAAAGATACTTTACGAAATAATATCGTCAAAAATTCTTAACCTTCCAATCAGTTAAAAGACTTGCCATCATCGCCAAATTTAGACCTGTCGAAATACACAAAAGAAATGGAATATATGTAACTGAATCGTTCACGATCAACCGAGCATAAATACGATAACAAAATCGCAGAGTGCCACTTTAACCTGTTTCCGACGAAGTTTTTAACGACTTATACTCTTTAATAACTCGATTCTGTAACGTACAGCGGGACTCCGACGATAAGCTCCTTAAACGAGTTACAACACTCGTTATGAAACATTTTTTTCGGCGAAAAATATTCCCTTTTATCTTTTCGAGAAGTGGAAGGAAGAACGAGGAGATGTGGAAATTCGATTACTTCAAACTTTCTAAAATAATTCTCCCTATTCCGAGTTTATTGTATTTCGTACGTCCTTTTCATACTTATCCTTTTCCCTTTTCGATTCCTTTTTGCGTGTTTGTTTAATATCGTACAAACGCCGTCGAGAGGGAATCCGCGAGCAATATGAAACGTGCGGTTTCCAAATTCTATTTTGGGGTTCTAGCGCGGCGAAGATAGAGATACGAAGTTCTGAATCGAGAGAAGGGTTTTCGCAACCTGACGTGTTTTGCTTAAATTACGTCTTCTTTGAAGTACCTTCCGAAGGAGATCCTTCTAAATATAGACTACCTTCATAATATCGGTAAAGGACGTTGACAGACGCCTACGGTAGATTCTATGGAAGTTGCCGAGTTCGCAGACGAAAATAGATAAAGTAGATCTGTAATTTTGTTGAATGTTACGTTGCCGACATGAGATGTACGTTTGCTTCGTATGGTGGTGTTATTTTAAGATTTATTTTGAAAAATTGCTTTAACCGAACCTGGTAGACCTACGACCGTTAGAACGCTAGACAATATGGATGCAGTAAAAGCAGCCACTCAGCAATCGCCAAAGCATTCTGGCCGTAAGCATACCACGACACTCTCGCCCATACTGCCGCCGTTTCATAAGCTGCCATCCACGAATGTGGCTTTTACTCGAAAGTATATTGTAGAGTGTATTGATAAATACTTTAGTTTCTAAATAAATCTGCTCGTTCGTGCGTTAGTTCTTCAATTTCAAATACCGCGCATTTTTATTTATCACTTTTTAAAATTTATCCAATACAGAATTACCTATTGTACCCTTAACCTTCTTACACAGCGTATTAAATTTGTCTACTACTTCGACTGATTCCGAGAGCGACATCCCTTGCGTTTCCAGTTTACGAATGGAACTTGAAACAGAGCTATAATTCGACTTAATACACAAAAAGTTTTGTAGCAATTCTGTTGATATTACTGTTCTTTTACAGTTTTCTAGAGCAATGCAGTCAGCAGTGATTTCAAGAATTATATTTTTTATTCCTTCGAAATTATCGGAGTAAAAAATTGCAGCGTGTAACCATGTACCCCATCTCGTAATAATCGGTTCAGAAGGCAACTTAACACCGGGAAGTCGTTTCTTATAATTTTTTCACAAGGTATACCTTCTGGTAAAAAGAAATTTGATAAACCTTCTTGAACAAATTGGGCAATTGTCACATTATTTGTTTTTTGAAGTTGTTTACAATAAATTAAATATGATTTACCTACAATATCTTCATGAAGAATTCCTATTAACAAATGGGCAATATAACGGCCACACTTATCCGTACTTTCATCTACCATGATATAAATAAAATTATTCCCTACCAATTGTTGAAGTTCTGCCATTGTTTGCCGGTAACAAGATGTGACATAATTTTTTCGTGAGGTACTTTCGTCAGGTATTACAATATTTTTGCAGAAATGATTTCAAATTAACATTGTTTAATCTTGCTAATGCTATGTTAGATGAAATTAACGCGTTACGCAGATCCGTATTATATTATTATATATAAGTTGATGATGAATGAATAGTTTATTTGGGAATTAATAATAATAAAACGTATTTACCACATCCTTTCTGCTAGGGGAAATTAAACACTTACAGTTTTTGGAAAAAAGTATAAGAGAAACCAATGTAAAAGATTTATCGTTCTTAGAATTGTCCGTTGTCGGTCTACATTAGGAATTACTAGGAATTTTTACTAATAGAAAGGATAAGAAAAAGCCTAAATATGCAATATATACAACTTTTGTAAAAGTATGCATAGATATGCCTAAATATGCAATATATGCAATCACTAATTAGCGCTAATTAACTTCAATTAGTGTAATACATCTACATATAGATTATAATTAAAGATATGCAAAAAATAAAATATATGGACTTTGCATATAATCCGGTTTATTTTCTAACTGGATTTTAACTGGATCAATTAACTCTGGCTGTGATGATAATTTTTCACCAGCAATTTTTAAATATCGAATTCGGAATCTTTTTTAAATCTTTACGACCTACCATGACTAGCAACAAATTCTTCAACAGAATCTTCGAATTCAATGCTTTTGCTTTTTCTTTCATCATATCACCACTGACCATAATGTTTTTATTTCTTCAGTGATGCCACCATTTAACATTTTTGTAATTTGCTTAGTTTTGATTATGTGATAAACAATATGGCTTAAACTGTATTGAATTGTTTCTCTTACAATATTCGTTGGAGTTAAAGAATCATCTTGTAGCAAGAAAATATCAGCATATTTTGCATTATTTCTTGGGAGAAATACTTTTAAATTTTTAGTACTTATAAGGTCTAATACTTTATACACTCTATGTACAGTAATTTTATTATCTAAAATAGGATCCCCATAGAAACACTCACCGCCTTACTAGAACACATATTTCTAAAACGTTCTACCATTGTTTGTACACATTTCGTTCGAATTCGGACTACAAATTACTAGAAATAATACACTAGATAAGACGCGCAAAAAGTCGCCGGAGGAAAACTGGGACTGCCATATACATGTTAAGTGGTAAATTCGCTCAAAATATCTATTGCTTTGTTTCCACTCGGAGCTGGAAAGATCCGTTCTGGGTCGATGCATGCGCCCGGCCAGAGGAGCCTTCGGGACAGATAAATTCTGCCGTTGCCGCGCTCGAACATGTCGGACTTAAGCAAAAAGAATAATAATTTACTTACTTTGCATCAATACGCCCTTTCCCATCCTTTATGCGCCTTCGACGGTCTTTCTCGTTTCGCAACCGTCGTCCATGGTAGCGGCAAACGGACGGTTTTACATTTACATTGGCCGTGGAATTGAGTTCGTTTGTTTTCTCTCTTAGGATTTAGCGTAAAGAAAGGCAATCGCAGATTTCGAGTAACTAGTTTCCAAAAATCTAGCGTATAGTGCCTTTGGAGGACGATAAAGGTTATTGGTTTTCAAGGAAAGTAAAAGAAAAAGATCAAGGTCTTTTGGATACGAGGACAAACTAGCTCTAAAATAAACAACCAATTTAATGAAATGTTCCAAGTAATCGCCCACTTGGATTAAGTTCAGTTTATGCTTCAGTTCGCTTGGTTTAGATTAAGATTTACAGGATTTGTTAACCATAATTGTTAGTTCCAGAAATTTTAATTCAAAAAAATAACTTGAATGGCATTGTTAACAATCTTTGCATACATGTAGAATTATAGAACCATATGCTATAATCATACCATCCCAGAGGAACATTAGATCCTTAGGTATATAGAAATAACCAGATAATTATTTATACAACACCAATAGAGACCAGCTTTGTTCCTTAGGTATTTAGGATTTTGTAATGTATGTTACCTTTACAACATTTGTTGATATTCATCTTGATTACGTCCGCAATAATCAGCCACCACATACAAATCGCACTGCAAAAGAATAGAACTATCCATACCAGTGACAACGGAATAAATTTTTAAGTCATCAGCAGATACTACATATGTATATAACTGCGGTTGTTCCCTAGATCGATTGGGCCATTACTATCCGTATTATAAATGGATGACTTATTCACTACGTTATCTTGTCCAGCATTAGCTTATGAGGATGACTTAGAGATTTATTCCGTTGTCACTGGTGTGGATAGTTCTATTCTTTTGCAACGAGATTTGAATGTGGTGGATGATTGGTGCGAGCGTAATCAACTACAGATTCTTAAGAAACGCCGTAATGTAACAAACACTAGAAAATCATCACCTTTTTTTGTATATTCATACCGGATTCGTGACCCATTCTTATCTAAAGTCGACACTTTCTGCAATCTTGGAGAGCTCTTCGATACCCAGCTTTCATTTGTTCCGCATATTAATGAACTGCGTGAAACGGAATCCAAAACGCTGGGTTTTTCAATTAGAATTTGTAAGGAATTTACAGATGCTGCTGCAATTAGACTGCTGTACATAACATTTATTGTCAGCAGACGTGAATACTCCAGTTTAATTTGGTTTCCGATTTATACAACACATTCTCAAAATCTAGAACAAATTCATGGCAGATGTTTGAAGTTCGCGGTTCAAATCTTAGTGGCCTTATGGAACAACTTAACTTGTAGCAGTAGAATTAGAAGTGTCTCGAGTTAGAGTGATTCTGTTCTTGTGTAATAATTCTTTATTGCTTTATATTATTGTGTTTATATACCAATTACGTTGAATACCGTGGTTTTCGGTCCGGCTTATATCAGTCTCCTTCAGGTGTGCCACATCGCTTTGTTCTTGGTCCGCTCCTATTTATTATTTTCATTAATGATGTTCCTGACCGGCTTAGATCTAAATGCTTACTATACGCCGATGACCTTAAAATTTTTCGCAGAATATACTCCACTGCAGATTGTGACATTTTGCAGGGTGACTTGCTATCTATTCACCTTTGGTGTCTAGAGAACCATTTACCACTAAATATTGTTAAGTGTAAAGCAATGACGTTTACCCGTAGAACTGATAGAGAGGGGTATGATGCGTACAATGTTGGCGGTGAACTTTTAACGCGTTGTGAGGAGTACAGAGATCTTGGTATATTTTTTTATACTAAGCTAACATTTAACAAGCCTATTGTAAGTATATGTCAACAGTGTCTTAAAACGTTAAAGCTTTCTGTTTCGCAATACTAAATATTTGAGTAGTGACGCCCTTGTTGCTGCATATAATGCATTTGTTCGAGCGAGATTAGAATATGGTTGTATTGTGTGGAATCCGGGATATCATGAATATATCAATTTAGTTGAGATGGTACAGCGTAAATTTTTGAAAACCTTATATTTCCGTAAATACCACGTTTTTTTGCAACATGGCTATCTATATACTAATCTTCTAAAAGAATTTGCATTCATTTCTTTGGCGGATCGTCGTGTTGTGTCACAAATAATTTTTGCACATAGAATTGTAAAATTGTGAAACGGTGATTTACAAGTTCCTGATTTGCTGTCCCTTTTGAATTTTTATATACCGAGACTTAATAATAGGAATAGTTTAACTTTTTATCTTCCCGTGGCTAACACACGCCACCATTCTCAATCACCACTTACGTCAATATGTAAGAGTGTTAATATATATGCATCTAGATTTGATTTGTTTAACATTTCTATCAATGCTTTGAGGCAACTTTTGTTAGAGCAGTTTTCTGTTGCTTAAGAAATTTTTGCATTTTCATTTGCTTTTTTGGATTATTATTATTATTATTATTATTATTATTATTATTATTATTATTATTATTATTATTATTATTATTATTATTATTATTATTATTATTATTATTATTATTATTATTATTATTATTATTATTATTATTATTATTATTATTATTATTATTATTATTATTATTATTATTATTATTATTATTATTATTATTATTATTATTATTATTATTATTATTATTATTATTATTATTATTATTATTATTATTATTATTATTATTATTATTATTATTATTATTATTATTATTATTATTATTATTATTATTATTATTATTATTATTATTATTATTATTATTATTATTATGTATAATAACTGATATTTTCGTAGTATCTCCCTTATAATTTCGTCATGAATTTTTAACGAAGGGCAACGACATTTACAAAACTTCAGTGATTAAAAATATGGAGATATTTTCCAAAATTCGTCTGAATTCACCCTGTATATAATCAAATAACCATCCGTACGACAAAATTACAAAGTAATGCGAACCTATTCGACAATATCTGATATGTACGTTCGGAATTTCATCGCATTCCCTTATTTATGTATCCAGAAACCATCGGATTTGCGAAATTCCCATCGGACTTGTAAATTAATTAAATTATGCGAAAGCGTATGGATAGCGTATCTAGCGTCGGTAAGAAATCTCTATCCTCGGGACGAGAATTCGGTCCACAAAGGGGCGGCCGCGATCCGTCCGAGAGCGTAAACTTTTCCCCGTAACGGGCGAGCATGTTATGCGCCCGGCGCGGCTCTCGAAAGCATCCTAAACTTGTTATCTATCCCTTCTGTGCCGGAAGTTTCGTAGAAGAGGGGTCCTCATCTCCTGACGTTGATAATCTGGACGAAGTTCTCGAATGCCGTCAAAGTGCAAAGAGGCAAAAACGCCGGATGCCCGCGACTAGCAAGTTTCAATAAAAACGCTCTCCCGGAAAAGAAACGCCGACGAGCAGAAGAAAGCTAAAGATCGAGGCGTAAGCTATAGGATAAGCTTTTGTTTTTTTGTCAAGTGGAGTTTCGCTGCAATCGCTAAAATTTATGATATCATTTGTTGAAGGTGTCTTGTTCTGGTGTTGATTATACAGTCAATTACCGCGTTATGTGCTGCTTTGGAGTTATAATTAGTCTCGGCAAAGCGGAGCAAGTTATAGTGCGGTGCGGAGAACAACGGGGAGGGGCCGTATCAAGGCGAGTGCTCAGTGGCGTTTACGTGAGCGAGCATAGGCGTGCGCGAATGTGGCTTTCACTCGAAAGTACATACATATATTGTGTATTGATAAATGATCTAGTTCATAAATAAACCTGCTTGAGCGTGCGTTAGTGCTAGTATCTTTCTGTGCGTTTAAAATATGTCAAAATACGTATCCAACTGAAGATTTTGACGACTAGATTGTAGGAAAATTATCCATCATGGCAAAATACCTTATATTCTAAAATTAGAGAACGATTTAGCAAATGTCATTACTAAAGATGGGATTATATGCAAAATGAATTGAAGGTAATTAGCGCTAATTAGTGATTGCATATTTAGGCATTTATATGCATATATTCCAATTTTTCTTTGCATGAAATCCGGTCTCTAGTCATTACACTTTCGGAGCGGCAGACCCTGCCGTGGCTGCCGTAAGATTGCCCCCACAAACAGTAGAAGCATTTAAGACGGCAGAAGCGTGACCGTTCCGCCTCTGGTTAGCCCCAAATAGTGCTGCCGGGGATGGGACGAGAGACACCGCGCGGGTTACGGCTACTTCGCGCTGGGCCTTGCCTTGATGGCGTCGGGTTCCACGTTGCAAGACGTGTGACTTTGTCGACTGAAGGGCGGGGGACAGTTCGTCGTGGTTCTGCGCGGACGTCTTCCGGGATAGAGCTAGCGGTTCTGCGCATCGTCTGGTTCTCCGATCTCAGGGCGCGTAATTTTCTCTCTTTCTTTTCAGCGTACTCCTTCGGCAGCGGAGGGAAAAGAATAGGACAAGCTCCGACAGGAGCATCTGGCTGAATATTAATATTTAGTATGAGAGAGTATGAATGATGACAAGGATATGCATCCGCACACATGTCTAATGAATGAGAGAGAATGAATCAGATTCAGTAGGCATAATTATGTTGAGCGTTATGACTAGCGGTCTCCCATTATTTCAGGAAGCTCGAGACGGCAACTGGCGGCGGGACGACCGTTATGCAGGATCCCGGAGGGGAGAGAGGATCACCTGGACGACCACTTATAGACCCTAGGACCTTCTTAAACCAAAGGGACAATCAGCGAGACGAACCAGCCTTGGAGAAGTAGCAGTCACAAGGAAAGAAGCGTAATTCTGTGATAATGTATTTAAATAATTTATAATAATTTAAGTAACTAATCGCTTATCGATCTGCTTCTTCAGGGCCAGGAAATAATATGTAAATATTTAAGTTAAGTAGGACGCGGGCTAGGCCCGCATTATTTTATTCCACTAGGTTAAGTTAGCGTAGGTTAAGTTAGCTAGGTTTGCGTTCATATTGAACAGTTAAGTTGAGGATATCCGGTGTAGTGCCTCTGGCGGAGCACCGGAGCTAGGACACTTATTGTCAATTAGTTAAGTTTATTATTAAATAAAGTCATTACACTTTTTTAACATGTGTTCAAATCTTTAGAAACGAATACCGTCTGGATTAGTCCTCGGGCGCCAATTTTGGTTTCAGAATCGTATTCTGTATGATTCAAGATATCATCTGGTGAGTTTTTATTGCATAAATCAAGTGACAGTATTCATGTAAAACTTCGTGGAAAATTAACAAAAGGTGTGGGATTATTGCATGACAATGTTCCCGTCCATACTGCCACCGTTTCACAAGCTGCCATCCGCGAATATGGCTTTCAAGAATTGGAACATCCATCGTATAATCCGAATATGGCTCCTTCATTTGTTGTCTAATTTAGAAAGAGACCTTAGGGGACGTCGTTTTAAGTGCGACAGTGATTTGCAAGCAGCTGTTATAGAACATTTTGATGGAAAAACTTTTAGAAGGATATCGAATTTTTAATTAAGCGTTTGTAATAAATGTATGGAAGTTTTTTCTATATTAAGCCGAGAATTTATGGCGCCTATCTCGTAAAATTCCTAAAAATAAGAGCCCGTGAAAGTAAGTCTTATAAGATACCATACCAAAGATCCAGCAGAAACATTTAGAAAACCTCTTATACCCCGTGTACAACTCACCAAACCTATCTACGTACACGAAACGAAAGCGTGCATAAACCACCGGGAGGACGGTAAATTCAACAAGCATCAGACGCAATGCGGTTTTCATGCGCGCCCTCACCGTCCGAATCGTATCTCGACCGCCATCGTCGCACCTCCTCGCCGCCGCGGCGCAACCGCCCGCAACGGATCGCACATTAATTATTTAAATACACGGTAAGTCTATTAGATGCATCGGCATTCATCGCACGCATTCCTACCGCGTTCATATTTAACGCGTCCCGCAGCGCTGCATGTAATTCGCCTGAATAATGGATGCGTTCGCCAGGTAAAGTAGCGACGGCCCCTCCGGCAAAGGTCAGCGCCATTCGTCGAGAGGGATCCGGTAAACCGATGATGCTGGGACTACGTTACGGAGAGCCGTTAGATACGCGGGTGTTTCGGACGTTGACAGAAATGAATCGCCTCCGGTGCCGGGGGGAATCAATTTGCGATCTTTAAAATATCTCCGATCAGTTTCGGGGCGTGGTACCTACGTCTTTGAATTATTAGGAATTGGACAGATCTTTACATGAATTCTTTTACCCAAAGTACCAATTGTTATCTTGCAAAATATTTATGATTCCTACTGAATACATTCGGAGCTTCCTTTAGAGGTACACGACTATGATCAGAGCTGCCTTCACATTGCCATTCGCAAATTTCATCATTGTTTCATCGATAAAGTGAAGACAAGTCCTATATCTAAAAGTTAGAATCATACGCATAGGCAAGCAAGATAGAAGTAAAACGAATACGCAGGCTTCCACGACCAAAGTCAATAATAATCGAACTACTTCCGGAATTGGACCGTTGGTAACCGTGACCTTCCTCCAAAGTGGTTTCTCCTCTAGTGTGGTTTACCCGTCAAGTTACCGTGCCACTTTGGTTTTCCTCTTTTCTCCTGAAGAAGCCTCCTAAGGTGGAGGCGAAACGTTGAGATTAAACCTTTCGCTTTTTCTTTCCCTTTTCCTTCTTTTTTCTTTCTTTCTTTTTCTTTTCCCTACCTCCCTTTTCTCTTTCCTTCTCTTTCCTTCTCTTACTTTTTATTTCACCCCTTCATCTTTTTTCACCCCCTTTTTTTCTTTTTCTCTGTGTTACGTTCTCCTGGTTTGAAGAACAACGCCGCTGTAGCCTGCTCGTAATTTCCTAAATTACTTGACCAATACTTACTTGTAGAGTATGTTCGCTTATTTACTAGAGGAGAGGTTGTACAGTGAAACTCAATGCGCATGCGCAAAAAAATATATTTAAAAATGAAATGTGTACACGGTTTCCACTCTTGCCTATGTACATGAACGATGTACGTAAGATATATATATTTGCAATAATTGCAGTTATTCGAGCTCTCTTATACATGTAATGTACATTAGCATGTGTATATGTATTTTCATTGGTAGCAACATAAAGTAATGCCTCAGCATGTACGTTGCAAAGCCATGTCTTAATTCTGTTTAAAAGGTTAAACTCTTCCTGCTTCCGCTGAAGCTTTGTTAGAGGCATGTACTAATGCCTCTATCTGTTTGCATGCACCACTACCTTTTTATAGGGGAGCCAACCCTATTTATTTCTTAAATTTATAAGCGCACCTCGGTGCTATGCTTATTTATATGTCCCTTTCCGGGAGCCTAATATACTTTCCTTGTTTTAAATTTGCCTAAGGGACTTGGCCCGGTATTATTGGCATGTATTTGTACTTGACCAAATACGTTTGTTATTTTCACATTTATAGGGGAACCCACCCTATCTCTTAGAGCTTGAACGCCTGGTCAAGGGCGACAGTAGCGATAATAGCCGATCTCAATACAAAAGTAATGTCACAGCTACCCAGGCGTTCTCGTTTGAAATATTACGCTATGTGCAATCTTTAATCTCTACTACTGCGCCCCAAAGAAGGAAAAATCCAGTAACCAGCAAATGTGCGAACTGCGCACCGACAAGTAAAACGGGCGATGATGCCGACATTACATAAGAAAACTGGCCCGTGACACTCGTCCGCACGAGCAACTAAATGAAAAATGTCTAAGTCCCGATACGACAAGGACCGAACAAACGTACAAAGACAACGGGCGCTGCGGCCGCAACGACCGTCAGCAAGAAGCAGGTGATCGTACTTGTAGAGGAGGTCTATACATGCGCGCCGACAATCTCACCAAAATAATTTCCGACACAAACTTAACTGAAGACTAAAAATATGTATAGACGACAATGGACACAGTAGCCTCGACGTACGATGATAGAAAATCGAGAATTTATACTTATTAAAAAAAATCTATACATATGGTCCGACGACGTTACCAAATGACTCCCGCCAGAAATAAATGTATAGACAATGTCCTCGACGATTCCCGCCAAAACTCGAAAATCTTAGAAATCTCTAATAATCTTACGACGACGTTACTGTACACGTTACGACGAGGCACGAAAGGTGACCGAGAGAGCACGATCGCTAATACCTCGACTGTCGCGCGGAGACGACTGCCTATGCTTGTGTACCTTAAATTTCAAGAAAACTCCCATTACATATCCGACGACGTTGCAGTGAATGATTTCTAATTAGGCAGTTTTAGCTAGCGTAATGCGAATGGCTGACTTGCATACATATACAATGCGTAATGTACATACATATTAAAATAAAATTGGATATAAGAGAGCAAAATAAATAAATATAAGAATGAAAATAAATAAATATAAAAATGAAAATAAAATAATATTCTAAATGAAAATAATAATGCAAAGAAGATAAAATACATAATAGTAAAAAAAATTTAGAAAATACAAAAAACAATGTTAAGTCCTTAACACTCTGTGTTTCTTTTCCTCTTACTCTTATCTCATCATGACACGGACCAATTCTAGAAGTAGTTCGTTTATATAACATAAGTCGTAGCTACTTAAGATATACATACGTCCATATTTCATTCAGGATATGAACTACATAGTTGGAGTGAGATAGAATACGGTCGAGGAATTCGTAGATAAGAACTTTGAAAATCTTTACTACAGTGTATGCAACCCTAATAATTATAACAGTGAGCTTATTTAGTTTTTAACGTTTATTTTTATTTAATTTCACTACTTCTTTTGCTAAAAGTTCTTTTCGGAGATGTAGTGAAGTAAATCGTTTAGTTTATGGTAAATTTAGAAATGTTAAAGAAGGATACGAAGACTTAAAACACTGTTTTTAAAGGTTACAGCCCGGTCGACGATAGTTGTCCGTAAAGTAATTTAGGAGATGTACAACGGTAGTAAGTTCATTTACACAACTAAATTTCAATTCTAATTTAATATATTTTGATAGAAAAAAAATGTAACAGTAAAACTGTTACATTGTGCTTGAACATAGAAATATTTTATATACTAGCATTTCCTCACTCTGACGTTTACCCCATCTTTTAGGATTTAAGTTTTAAGAAGGTGATAATATGTTAATATTGGTGGAGATGGTTATGGCAATAGGCGGGTATTAGATATGTAGCAAGAAAGTTTGGACAGCTGTACACCAGTCATATGGCAAAATTGTATAAACGATACAGGCAAAATAATTAAATATATGTTTAATTCTCCTATTTGATTGTTTCTTTAGATCTTAACATTTATTTTATTTAATTTATTTCATGTTATGTTTTGCATATCATATTGTATAGAAGTATGTTTGTCACATAAATAAAAGATAATTTTTTAATGAAAGAGTGGTAACACACATTAGACTAAACACCTTTATGTTTCTTGTTTTAATATTTCCTACATTTTTTTTCATACGAGATCTGTATTATTAGAATGATAGAGACCTTTATTAAGAAAACATTTAATTAGTAGTTTAGCTCATTCAGCTCCTTTTCGTAACTACGCTACTATGAAAGCATTGCCAAGCTCACTATTTATAATCATCCATGATTAAAATGTTATATGACCAAGAAAATATATTAAGCATCATCATAACCTCAACATTTGTCAATTGTCGCTTTCCTACAATTCATTGCAAGCATGGTTGGTGTAGCTGAATTAGTTTCAGATGCTGCAAACGTCATAACCAACAATCACGTAACTACAAAGTTTCGTAGTATTTTGGCGTACATGTATTCATACAACGTATAATCGATAAAATCTTTGCGAATATTTCAAAGATAATAAAACATCGTATTCGTAAACATCCCCGTTATATATCCCCCCTCTCATTTTCGCCTTTGGAAAACCCTATTCGCGAAGGCGCATGGTGCATGAAAACTTGAATAATGTTGCGCTAAAGAAGACGCGACAGGTTCACTGTTTCAGTGTCAAAGAGCAGCGAGCTCTCGGCGACATTTTGTTTATTTATGTACCAATTTGAACGAAATTACGTGAGCAGCTGGTTTATGAAACATACATCACCTTCTTCTGCACATAATACCTCGACTGGGAGTGGCTTTTCTGCGAAGAAACAAAGATTACACGTGTATACGGGGATTGCTGAACATATTTACGGAAACAATATGAGAAACATAATATTTAGTAGTCGGCCATATTGTTTTTCTAAGTATTCGCCTTTGACATCAGTATATGTGTAATAAGTTTATTTGTATTATATTTTTATTAAAGTGCTGTGTTATGGATTATATTAATGGCAAGTTGTGTTATCAATTAAATCATTTGGAATAATTTCCGTTGGGTTTTCAATGATAATTGATGTTTCTTGTTATTCCCATGATTTGTAGTAAACATTTTTAAGTAATTAAAATTTTCATGACTCCGGTAGGATTTGAACGTACAGCTCCTGTTCGTCAGAACGGTGTATTAAGCCATTACACCACGCAACCAACTGAACAGATTGCTATTTAAATCGCCATTTATGTAGCTAAATTTCAATAATTGTCAAATTTAGTACCTGGATGTAATATGGGCTATAAATATAGCTCTGATATCTAGGCAGACACGAAGTTTGATATCAATGCCAAGTTGCATTACACTGGCCAACACACATTTTGGTGCCTCGGATTTTTTAAGTGTAATTAAGCAATTTTGGGGTGCCTAATCCAAAAATGCCGTCAGATTTGTTCTATCAGATCTACTTTTGCTAGGAAGAAATGCCGGTTATTTTTGGAACCAGCACATCAGACACCACCACAAGAAATTTAGTCTATTTGGCGTTGTTATCAACTAAATCATTTAGAATAAGTTTGGTTTGTTTTTCAATGATAATTGGATTCCCAACGTAGAATTTGAATTAAATTAGTTTTTCGCGAAATTTTTAATTTCTCCGGTAGGATTTGAACCTACAGCTTCCATTCGCCAGACCGGTGTTACATACTTACAAGCGATTACAAAAATGTTTGATTATTTCAAATTTTACTAAAAACTTTAAAATTTAACTTTGGAAATAACAAGAACATTGAAATTATCATCCGGTTGCTAGTTGATTACTTATCGCGGCGTGGGCGGCTATGTCGTCTCGACCAACTTGGCAGCTCCAGTAGTACGTGAGTATTAGACGTGTACCAGATTTTGTAAGTTTCATGCAACATAAAAAAGACTCGCTACTTAGCCGGTGGAAGTGCATAGCTTTTGTTGCACCTTTTTCCTTCTAATACGGGCGACGTAATCCGTTCATCGGTCAATTCCGTCTCTTTCTAACGCGCCCGTAACGCTCGATTAAGTATTCCGGCGGTCCGACGATGCATTCTGCATCTCTCATCAATCCGGCTCGTCGTTCCGGTCTCCAAATGGGGCGGAGGAAGTGCAATAGGTGGCGGAGGATTAACTAATTTGTTTGCGCGATCCATTTGCTCCGGCTCTCCGACGAGCCGAGGGAATCTGGGGCCGTCTGGCATGTTTTATCGGGCATTACGGTGCCAATCGGGTTTTTTTATCCGACCGTCGAAGCGGATGGTATCCGGAAAGTGTTTAAAGGTAATGTGTTCACCTCGGACGGTCCGTATATTACAGAGTTTTTTTGGTGCTTGCAGCGGTGGAAATAGGAAATGGTTTGGTAAATGCACTATCGCTCATGAGCGTAAGATCGTCTACCAAAATAGTGAAATCGATTGCTGAGAATGCAGCGCACTCTTAACAAATTTTGATTTGGTGCGCCGAAAGACGGTGTATTTCGTGTTTCGCCATCTACGGTTTGTGAGAGGCTACAAGATAATAAGACGTATTTACCACATCCCTTCTGCTAGGCGAAATTAAACACGCGCAATTCTTGAAAAAAAGTATAAGAGAAACTAACGTAAAAGATTTATCGTTCTGAGAATTGTCCGTTGTCGATCTATATTAGAAATTATTAGGAATTTTTACTAATAGGAAGGAAAAGAAAAAGCCTGAATGCAAAATATGCAGCTCTTGTAAAAATATGCATATAAATGCCTAAATATGCAATATATGCAATCATTAATTAGCGCTAATTAACTTCAATTAGTGTAATACGTCTAAATATAGACTATACTTAAAGATATGCAAAAAATAAAATATATGCACTTTGCATAAAATCCGGTCTCTAGTAATAACAAAAGATTAATGGTAACATAGGTATGATATGTTACAAAGTTATATAAAGACATCGCCAAAATATTTGTTAGCACTTCTAGACATAGCAAAAAGTTGCCTGCGATAGCATATTTGTGTGAGTTACAGGAATTAGAAAAATTTGAAACATACCTAGATCCAAGGCGTGCTACACTAAGTGACAGTCGTGACAGTAGAAATTTACAGTCTATTTTACTATGAAAGATGTTGTATAAAGATTTAGCGCTATGTTCATCACGTCGTCGAAAGATGAAATTTATGCCGTTGTAATAATGACGTTCTGGCAGCTAGATAAATTCCATCTAGTTTGAGTGATATGAATTTTAGAAGTCATCGGTGTACACGATCCAGATATAAAGCATGAGTCAAAAAAATGGGATTGCATATTATACAACCATACTCCAATTTAGTAAGAATGAAGGCATTGTATAATGCGTTCATGGTGTCAATGTTGGAGAAAGGGAAAGACTATAGGATTTTTTCGATCATTCTCAACTTAAATGTCCCAATCACGGTCTTTGTAAGTTAATGAGGTATTATGAGATAGAATAAGCGATGTTATTGCATAATATGGATGTCATTACGTCACATGTTAAGTCTATATTGTTGCGGCAAACCGCCAACCTTTCCTAAGAAATTATTTAGTATATGCATCGGAAAGTTTTATGTGAAAGTCGAATTCAACGAAACGATATCAATTTATTTACAAGTAAATCGCGTCGTTTCTCGAAATACCTAAACTTTGATAATACGGTTCTAACTTCAAAGAAGACGGAGAAAACTTTTCAAAGTAAAAAAATTTCCATCTCAATCGAGAACTGAATGAATACTCCCACACATGCATGCATGCGTACATGCAAACGCCCGCACATCACGCGCTAAATCGTTCTGGTTTACCTCGTTAACTCGTCTACGACTGTAAATAAATAAAACTGCGTATATAAGGAGAAAACTTCATGGATTTTCGCTTTCTTCTTTCTGAGAAAATTGTTTGAGACCTTGTAATGTCTCGTATTGATTTTGAAATGTTCTTACTTAAATGTGGATCAAATCCTTCGGAAATGGAATAATATTTTCGGGCGTGGAAGGGGGCAGCACTCCATATTAGGTTGGGTTAATTGTTTACTTTATCGCATTGAAATAGATTACGTTGTCAGTTTTGGATTATTCTACAATTTCCTTTATACTTATACATTGTCTGTTTTACCTAGGTATTGAATGCTGTGAAGTTCTTTGGGTAATTCTCTGATTATCTTTTTACCTGAAAAGAATTTAACTATTACAATTAGACGTATACCCAACGCTAAAGTAAATCCCAGAGAATTTCCGTGCATTCAATGCCAATTTAATTGTAATAACCTTGAATTCCCCAATCAAATGCTCGCATTAGTGTTTTGTTGTATAGAAATTGGATGAAGTAGAATTTCAATTGTTTCTTTCTAGCTCGTCATAAGATTCAGCGTCCTTTCCCTTTCACAGACATCCAAAAATTAAAATTGACTTTTACCTAGCAAAGGAGTTAATACCAATGAACTTGCGTTACGAACTCATCGGTTATTTCAAGAAGAAAACAGAAATAACGTCACATTTACAAACCATTTTACTACCAAAATAATCCTTCCCAAAAACAACCCTTGTTTTCTCATCGGAAGGGTATCAAATTTCCCAGACGAAAACGATGAAGAGAAAGCTCAATTTTCGACGGTATCGCCCCCATCGGGGAAAATTTACAAACGATAATGTACGCGTGTGCGTATATATACGCATATATGCGAAATTTTCATCTCGACGTCTGTAGAATCCAATTTCGAAATTTAAACTGTTATTTTATATGTGGAATACAAATTTTATTGCGCGTTTTATGGGCGGGCCATTTACGCCGAGAAATATGAATGGAATCACTCCCAAGATTAAGGAATAATGGCCAGAAGGGGTGGGTAGCTCGGTTATGGGGCGGATGTGGCGCCTATAAAAGCGTCACGTATGCAAACAGCAAGCCTTCCGCGAATAGTGTAAAACAAAGATAGGCGATGTGAGGGTGTACTATTGCGAACATTATATTGTAAAAGATACTTGACTGTTGTTAACCTAAAAAAAAATTAAGCTGTGTCAATATCATATGTGTTAATGATCGCTAATTCATCTCTACTTAAACTCCTTTGACGGTTTTAACAGTTTATTTAATAAATATATAACAATAATAATAATAAGACTAATATGTACACTTATCTACACTCTTTGCTTTTCCAGAAACGACACTTATACTTTTTCGAGTTCATGCATCATACATTCTACTGTACTAAGTTACATATCACATTAACTAGAAGCAGAACAACTTCAAAGAGACAGTCGTGGTCAAAGGTATGCATCAATTCATGCGGGTAACGAGCATGTATTTGTTGCTGACGCAAAACTTACATTCTTATGTAAGAAAGATACTGTAGATGCGCATGATGAAGTTTGTGGGAATGTTTGCGAGAAGTGGTTTATGGAGCAACTATTATCCTTTCTACCACCAAACTCAATAATTGTAATCGATAATGATATCGTAGCCGAAAGATTAAGAGGATACCAACATCAAATCGGAAAAAGGATGATATTCGACTTTGGTTGGAAAACAAACATATTCCTGTAGAAGAAAGATTGCTAGAAGAATTACTTCATGTTTTATCACAAGTGAAGTCTAATTACGATAAATATAGACTTGAAGATATTGCGGCAAGACTTGGCCGTACAATAATACGGTTACCACCATATTGTTGTGTGCTAAATTCTATTGAAATGGTTTGGGCGCAGGTGAAGCAGTATATTCGTATGAATAAAACAACATTTAAGGCGGGAGATGTTATACGTCTAATTGACCAGGCATATGAACAGGTTTCCAGAGAAAATTTGAAAACTTATATTGTTCATGTGCTACTAAAAGTAATAGCTTTTGTTTAATAATCTCAATGTCTCTGTAAAAACTGTTTTGTCTGTAATAATTGTCTTCTTTGTTAATATAAAATTGTACTATTAATATTTTATTACTGCCAACAAATAAATTTGAATTTACATTTTACTTATTGGTATCAGCTGTTCTGCTTTAACAAGAGGAACCTTATGCCTGCTCTTACCAGCAATAACTTTATGCTTAATATTCTTAATGCATTACCAGCTTGGACGTCATGGACGTGTCCCATCTGCGCATGCGATTACAACGTGGGTGCGTAATTTTGAAGAAACAGGATCTGTCTTGAAAAAGAAAGCTCCAGGTGGTATTCGAACGGTACGTACCCCAGAGAACATTGAAGCTGTTAGAGCTGCAATTGAGAGAAGTTGTCGCCGCTCCGTTCGACAGCATGCATCTACGCTAGGGATTAAGCGACGAAGCTTACAAAGAATACTGCACGAATTACATTTCCATCCCTATAAGTTGCAGATTGTGCAACAATTACATGAACGAGACCCAGGGTCACGTATGCAGTTTAGTAGGCAGATATTGGCTAAAATTAGCGAGGACGCGAATTTCGTTGGTAACATATGGATATCAGACGAAGCGCATTTCCACCTGAACGGTTTCGTAAATAAACAGAATTTTCATTATTGGGCCCAGAACAATCCTTGTGAGTTACACCAGCGACCACTACATAGCGACAAGGTCACAATATGGTGTGCTGAATCATGTCATGGTGTTATCGGTCCTTATTTTTTTGCACGTGAGGATGGTAGTGCAGCGACAGTAACATCCGGTCGATATGTTGAAATGCTTCAAACATTCTTTACACCGAGACTGTACGAGCTTAATCTTAACATGGAAAACATGTGGTTTCAGCAGAACGGAGCCACGTCACACACTGCTCGACATTCGATGGCAGCAGTTCGTCAATTGTTTGGAAGACGCATTATTTCACGTAACGGTGCCATTGAATGGCCTGCGAGATCCCCTGATCTTAGTGTGTGCGACTTGTTCCTGTGGGGGTATCTTAAAGGTAAGGTACACGACATGCAACAATCCATGAACTGAAGGAGAACATTCAACAAGAAATCACTGCCATTCCCCAAGATTTGCTACACCGCGCATTCCAGAGTTTTCATAACAGGATGTTAAAGTGTGAACGCCGAATGGGAGGACATCTTTCCGATGTCATCTTTAAAAAGTAAAGAGACACTTTTGGACATTTTGATTGTAAAAACATAAATGGCATGCTGCATACATGCACTTTCGTTAATAAATTACTAGTTTTATGAATTTATTCGTGGAAATGACATTATTTGAAAATTTCCCGTTCCCCTGCGCCACCCTGTATAATACTGCAATGAAGATATGTGAGAAACATTGGTTACGTTCTATTTGTCATTTCTTTATATGTTATAACTGTAGAGTGTAAAACATCTTAAGAATATAATTTTGACACAATATGGCAACCACGTTCGCATTTCCCATAAGAACCATACTGAATTTTAAGGTGCGAACGGACTATACCAGAAGTTGTTTAACAAAGAGTCTTAAAGAAACAGACATAATGATGGATGTGAAATGATCAATCGGAAATCAAAGTAAAACTACTCGAACTCTTTGCTGCGACTGCAGCTACTAATTATTGGCATCAGTTTCTACTTCTCCTTCGTTCGTACGTGAATTACCATTATATTGTCCACGACAGTACTTCCACATGCAAGTATATGGGTATCTCGGCACTCGTCGCTAGAAAATTAAATTATATTCACTCATAAGATGTCCCAGGCGTGTATTCGACGACTACGATGAGGATTGAGATTTCCTTCACTCTTAAAACATTCCCCCCTCTTACCGCGACTCCCCTTGGCAGTATTTCTCTTCGTCCGCACTTATTCGCTTTTCCCTTTTATTTTATTTTTATTCATGAATGTTTTTTAAAAACATCTCGGCCTTACAATAAAACTTGCTCAAGACGACTTCCAGCGTTGCTTCGGCCCTCGCCAGTTTTTAACGTTCGCAGTGTCGTCGCCAAGGGGTAACACAAAGACGCATTTACTCCCTTCCCCACCCTTATCGCTTTTCCCGCTAAACCACCGCCCGCCGTTTCTCTCCTAAGCAACAGCCGCTAAGGGATTCGAATTTAATAACGGTCTATATTTCATTTGTAGAAAGTTGTGCGAGTCGCGCTTGATTTCACCGTCTCCCGTCGCCGTACTCATCTGGAAATTACGTTCGCGTATTATCGTAAAAACTTTCTTCGCGTCTCGACGTTCGAAGACGCGCCAAAAGCGAAAGATGTGCTCGTCTTCGATGATGTCGGATGGAATGGTAGTTTTCCGAAGACGGTAAAAGCGAATCGACTGTTAGTGAACGATAAACGTAAAATGTTACTTTAGGATAATGCTACATAATATCGTCGGAAGAAATATGTGTCCCCTATAGGACGGACGATCTGTCATCGCATTAATTATTTCGTTGAGGTGGGTATTTTGCTGTGGGCTAGACTGGTAAGATGACTAAAGTGCACAAAGACGTTTGGAGGTAGTTGCAGTTACTTAAGATGTTAGATTTTGGTGTCGGTAGATAGTGAATTAGGGGAAATTCTATATAAGGAAATGTCAATGCCGTATTTAAAAACCATAGAAAGAGACTATTTGTAATTATCTCTCTATTATAGCAAAACCACCAAGTTGGTCGCGGTACCGCAACCATCCGTATCAAATTAGGGGCCTAGAACAAATAAAATGCTATCGTCTACAGGTTCTCTTCTTCTGCCCATAGGTTGGGCAACAAGTTCTGTTATTCTTTCAGATCATATAATTCTATTACTTCTTTAAATTGAGCAATTCAGTATTTGGATGCTCTACAATTTTCCAACTTAACGCTTGTGTATGGTTCTAGCGCTCACCGTTGCATAGTGAGATCAAATGCTCGAAAGAAAAATGGAAAAGTTCAGTATCTAGAGAAAAGATAGTCCTAGCGAACTGCGGTTGGTCTCATTCGATTTAGGATAAAAAACAATATTAAAATGTTGCTAAATTAGAAAGATGAATTGGTTTAATATATGATTTATTAATAATAATGTACTGGAATATGGGTATACTCTACACATTCATAGTTTACAATAAAGAAAGGTACACTAGGGTGACAGAATAAAATCGACACCCACTAATTAAAAAAAAAGGTACTATTCTCGTTATATATACAAAATAATTTTAAAATTTTTAAATTAGACTAATATTTTGTCGATCCACCTTTACTTGCGTGAAGTGCTGCGAGTCGTCGTGGCATAGAATCTATTAAATGATTAATGGTGTCTTCTGGAATATTTAACCACTCTTCTGCAACAGCTGCCACGAGTTCTTCCTTATTGCTGGGTTTTCGGGGTCGTTTCGCCATATTTGTCTAGATTATGTGCCAAACATTCTCTAACGGATTCATGTCTGGTGATTGGCCTGGTCATGATAAAATCCGAATCCCCTGTACCTCTTTCCATGTGGTTGTTGTTCTTGCTTTGTGGCAGGGTGCTCCATCCTCCATAAAAGTGGCGTCTTCTTTAGATAAAATGGCGTTGTCGAATATCGGTAGTAGTCCTTCTGTTAATATTCGGATATATTTTGCCGCATTTATATTTCCGTCGCAGATTACTAATTGCGATCTTTCCCCATACCACTTCGCGCCCCACACCATGACGTTCACACCGCCGTATTTCACCGTCTGATGCAAAAATTTGTCGTCCAGTTGCTGTGACGAACGTCTCCATACCCACGTACGACCACTATCACTGAATTGGCAGTATCTGCTTTCGTCTGAAAAAATGACAGACCGCCAAAACCCTTCGGGCTTCGTTCGCATTTCGATTGCCCAAGCCCGTCGGCGCCGTTTTTTAAACGCTGTAAGGAGAGGTTTTTTCTTTGCCACCCTCTTATACATCCCCACACTGTGGAGGTATCGCAGAACGGTGCGCTGACATTTCTGTGAAGTTGCCGCAAGCTCTGCTGTACTTTTTCGCGGTTCTCTTAACACTTCGCGCACAAGCACCCTTTTACTTCTTTCAGAAGGTCCGGCACGACCTGATCTCGGCTCCACTGTTGTTTTTTCCTTGCGTTTAAATCGTGTAATCACACGGTTAACTGTGGACAACGGAATATTTAAAAATTTACTTATTTCACGTTGCGAAGCGCCGCGTTCACTCTGGCCAACGATGCGACCCCGGCTGGAGTCGCTAATATCACTCAAACCTTGTAAGCGAGGCATAGTTGTAACGAGACTAAACCATGACGAATTCCTTCCGATACATCTACCCCTACCGTAATGACAAAAGAAAGTTCTTAATTCGTTCTTAGAATTTAGCTGTTTACATATTTATACCGCTTTACCTGGTGTCTATTTTATTCTGTCACCCTAGTGTATTATTTTAGAGACTGATATGATAAAGTGGAAGTTATACTTACTAATAATTTGGCCAAACACCGTCTGAGACAGCATTAATTCAAGGGTTTCTTTACTAATGGGAAGGTGTTTCTTCTTAGGCTCAGGCCTCAGGTGCGTAATATAGGGATCTCACGACTCGAACATCTTATGAAATGCACCCTCGCTTATGCATTTCCATGTTTGCATCTTTGCTATTTTCTACGTATAGCTGCTGAATATTTACATAGCACGTGTTGAACAACCTCCAACCATTTATTCCTGCTGGTTCTAGCATTTTTTAAATACTTTTTACAGATATATGACTGCCGACTTTGCTTTCTTGAAATTTGTTAGTAGACAACTTAAAGATAGTTGGTGTGATTTCGGAGCAGTCCAGTACACAATTGGCTGCATTTTTTCTAGGACTCCCACTTATTATGAAGCAAATCCCAGTATCAATTCCAGGTATGTTCGAATTGAAAGAGTAGATCTTTGTATTTATATTACATTCCTGTTTTGTCTTCAGATATGTTCAGTTATGTGAAGGGTTACTATAGCTAATTTATTAACTATAATCTCAGTTTTATCTGCAAATAGAAAATTCCAAAATACCGGAATTTCTTGTTCCTTTGTGACGATTGATAGTGTGATTAGGTAATTTTTTTTAACAAGCGACTCTTTCCAGTTAATATCCTCCAAAATCTGCATGAATGTATGGATTGCAGACAATTTTTTATCAACATAATTTTTAAAACTAATCAAAATCTGTTTTATGCTCTTTCAAAAATATATTCGTATTTTTTCTGGTTAAGTTTCTTCGTTTTCTTATACCTCTTCAAAATGTGTGGGAGACTTTCATGTCCCACTCTCTATTAATTGTTCAGCAATGTACCTGAGACCTGTGCGCTTTTTCTAAAGTAAATCATCAGTTCAACTGTTAATTATAAAAGTGAAGCTTTAAAGGGTTTACTTGTTAATACCTGAGGATGAAACCGAAACGTCAATCTTCTTAATTATCAGACGACGTAATCCGCAAGACGGATTCTTTTTTATGTAAATCACCACGTCATCGGACGCTCTCGAAGCCATCAGTGCACTTAACCGATCCGAACAGACGACACTCCTAATTGGAATGATAGAATGTCGCTTGCGGATTCGTAATTAACCGCGACTTAATTCCGGTCGGGCGAAAGTTTCCGGTAAATAAACCGAACCTGGAGGTACATACGTACGCAAGGAGGCAGACGTTACAATACGCGGACCCGAGAGAAAAGGTTTAATTAAATCGGCTACACTGTCAAAGTGCAGTTTAAGTCGATTTCGGTGAGGGTTTAATACAATTACGCGCCGAAGCTTGTTAGTTCCTTTAATCAGCGTTTCATTCACTCATCCGCGTTACCTGAGCTTTTCTGCGGCCGGCTTGTTAGATCGCCCGAACATTCGCAGTCTGACAATGAAATAACGGAACTCTAATTTCATTCATAGGACACTTAGCGCCATGTATTAAACGGTAGTAGGATTAGAAACGCGCTGGTTTTCTCTTTTAAACGTATTGAAGTTCGAGCAAATCGGATGACTGCTTACAAAGTTACACGCATTTTAGTGACTGTAGGTTAGGCGCTTATGTCGTGAAATTACAACGGAACAAAGAGCAAATCTTAAATTTTGTCTTAAAATAGAAAAGCAAAGATGCTGAGGCATACGAATTGTTGAAAAAGTGTATGGTGATGAGTGCATGATGCGCACAAGAGTTTATGAATGGTTTACGCGATTTAAAAACGTCTACAAGGTGAGTTGCAACAAAAATTCATTGTTCTAGATGGGAATTTCACTGTGAGAATGTTGGTTGAAGAATTAAATACCAATAGAGAAACTGTTGGATAAAATTTGATGATCGAAAGATATGTGCCAAGAAAAGATCAAGAAGACCAAGAAAATCGCTCGTGTAATGCATTGTACATACGTCATTGAAACTGTTGAAAACGACCCCGATTTTCTTGTTTCTCTCATAATTGGTGATGAGACATGGTGCTTTAAGTTTATTATTATTATACCAGGGTCCTGCGACCTTTGCCGCATCTCGCATTTCGATCTCCACTCCAAACTTCTCATGAGTTTTTCGATCTCATCTTTCCATGATGTCGCTGGCCTTCTTCTTTTCCCTCTATATTGTGGTGTAAAATTTAGTCCCCTCTTTGGTCTGTCTTCACTCATTCTTTGTAGATGTCCACACTATATAAGCCGTCTTGTTTCGATTCGATCCGCACCAGTAATTAACTTAATAACTAACTAAATAGTGTAGGGGAGAGACTACATCCTTGTTTTAATTCATTATTTATGGGGATTGGTGTTGATCTGTTTACACTCATATTAAATTGATGTACCTGGTATTGAGTACCACTTTTGTTTAATTTTTTTTTGTTAAATTCCTAGCTATGCCTTCTTTCAATACTTGTGTCGTAAATATATTGTCCACGCATGACCGTCCCGCTTTGCCGCCGTTTTGGTGTTCTATTTCTTATAAGGAACTTTCTATTCTCTTCTTTAATATACGACCGTACAGCCTTGCTATTGCGCTGATTACACTTATTCCTTTGTAATTCTGGCGTTTACTTTTGTCTCCCTTCTTGTATATAGCTTAGGTTCCAGTCTTCGGGAACTTCTTCTCCTTGAAGGCATCTATTAAGCAGTACCGTTATGTATTCGATTAATATATCCGGTCCATTTCTTATCAGCTTAGTGGGAATGCCTCCTGGTCCTGCAGCTTTTTTGTTTTTCAGTTCTTGCTCTAAATTTGACCCTAAAACTAGGGGCCAATCTGCAAAGTGGAAGTGCAAAAGCGAATCGAAACTACAAAAATTGCGCTTTCACATATCAGGAACCAAGACAATGCTCATTACTTTCTATGACTCAATAGGTATTGCCCATAAGAAATTTGTTAAAGATGGTAAAACTGTTAGTTAAGAATACCATCTAGAAGTTTTACGTTATTTGTGATGGAGGATCGTTCTATTTAGGCGCGAATATCCTGGAGGAAAACAGCTGTCTCTATTGCACGGTAATGCACCACCTTACAAAACCTTCAAAGTTCGTGAGTTTTTGACTAAGAAACACTAAAACTTATCCATGCTCACCTGATCTATCTCCCGGCGATTATTTTCCGTTGCCGAAACTAGAAACTGCAATGAAAGGCTACCTTTGTAATAATATTCTGAAGAACATCCTATAATCCGACTTCAAATATTGTGCCATACACTGTATTGAGTCTACAGTAACATATTTCGAATAAAAAAAGTTGTTCGACAATAATATAATGTGTATTTCATTCTATATCTAAAAGGTTCCGTTATTTAATTGTCAGACTGTGAATATGTGTTTCCACGTTTGTGTGAGTATGCGTTTGTTTCTCGTGCACTCCACTGTAATAATTAGTTTACGATGTTCAGAGGAAAAAACAGATCGGGGCGACGTTGATGGGATTTTTTTAAGTCGGCACGTTTTGCAATCGACTGTAATTGCGTGAATATGCATAGCGGGGTGTAGGCTTGTTGTTGGATCGTGCGGAAACGATCATCGCTAACATGTCGGGATATAATTGGCGCAAACGTAATTGGAACCCGAACGCAAATTACAGACTACAACGTTGCTAATTGTGATATTGGATTACACGGTTATCTTTTGTATTCTTCTTTCGAATTTTCAATTCCAATCACGGGAAATTTAACTAACCAGCCGGGTTTAATAGATACAATGGTGTACACAAACAGGAAAAAAAAAATTACCTTCGAATATCCTACACAATCAAACACACTTAGTTTGATATAATTCAAGTATTTGAATATCTTCATGCATCGAGGATAAATTTTGGGTGATTCAACCAATATTTGACTTACCTAATTAGTTTACCTATTACGCTGAACCTACCCGATTATTTAAATCAAGTACAGAGAAATAGTTGTTTTAATGTTGTTCAACAGTAGCTCAACTAACAATCTTTTAAATGTTGCCTGAAGAATTTAATCTTTTTGAGACAAACTTTAGATCAAATTTATTAAATGATAATGGAGCATTGTGCAAACTTAGGCGAGGAGTAGAATGAATGCTTTTGCAGTTTCAAATTAGAACCAAGCAACTCTTCAACCAAGCTCTTGCCATTGATAATACCTAATTCTGAATGAATTGAACCAATAGACAAAATGCGGTAATCCGAATACATATGTTTTGAATGATGTATGTTACTGAACTTTTAGTTTCAATTATGGGGAATATTTTTATTACTTTGAAATAAACGAGTGAATATCTCCATTGTTATATTACATAAAAAGAGTGAAAAATATCTTTCGCTAATATAAAACAAAAGTTTTATACAGGCCGAACTTTCGTATATACATAAATACGTTCAAAAATCTACCAACTGATAACTAGATTGCATATGACGAAAGGATATATGTAAAAAGCATATATTTAACGATAAAATTATTTCGTTACAATTTCGGTATGCCAGTGAGGCACAGTATATCTCCTTACAGGTGTAGCAGTAAATTATACTTCATCTCACAAGTTAATAACAATTCTGAAACACCTACTTCTAATTGGTTGTTTGATTAATGTTATTGATATTTAGTTAACTGACATTTGTAGATCATGTCTGCATAATAGTTCAAGTTTGTACCCCAAAGTGTTGTTGTGTTGTGACTAATTCTTGAATTGTGTGTCGTGATTGTTCATAAAAACGGATCGTGCAGAACAAAGAGTGAGTCTGCAGTTACTTATATATATGTAGTCAAACGCTGGTGTCGAACGTTTTAAATGCGGAACAACATCATGTGAAAACCAATATTCCGGTGGTCCCCCCATAACGGTGATAAAAAAAGAAATCAGGTCTTGATTTGTAAGCGCCTATTGGAAAAGTACTAAGCAGACAAAGAGAATTTTCTTAGTCGGTATGTGACACTATGATCTTGAGACCAAAGTGCAAAGTAGAGAGTGCAAACATCACGGTTCTCTTCCTCCACGCAAGTTTAAGGTCGTGTCATTTCGTGGAAAGGTTTCTGTTCAAGGAATCGTCCTGATTGACTATTCGCAAAAGGGACAGAGCATTACTGGTGCGTACTACGCAAAATGGATTTCTAAATTGCGAGACGATGAAAGTTAAGACACAGTGTGCTGTTCCATCAGGGTAATAGTCCTAGGCATTCACCTGGTACTGATATAGCTATACACCAAGCAGGCTTTGAATTAGTGGAGCACCCACCATATTTGACGGATCTAACCTCTAGTGATAACAGGTTGTTTGCCAAATTAAAAGAAATCTTACGTGGGCCAAAAATTTCCAATAATTATGAAGTAATACAAGTTGTAAAGAGGTGGTTTGCAGAGGTTGGACGAAAATTCTTTCAGGAGAGTGTTGAGATGTTGTGGTACCGATGGAACAAGTGCATTAGTGTAGAGAGAGACTTTGTCTAAAAATGTGCCACTGTAGTTTTATTGTAAGGGCGTCAGGGGTACAGTATAGGAATCCAACCTCGTACTAAAGAACATTTTTTCTGCACATTAACTTTTGATATATCGAGCACCAAATGTTCTGCTTTGTTCATAACAGAAGTTAGCTGGCAAGCAACGTATTTACAATTGTCGATCTGACAATTGCATTCAAATCTCAATTGTTATCATTGTAGCTAAACAAATAGAAAGGGAAGATGTCAATGGACTCAATAGAGATGCTTCAAATTATCGCTGTATATAAACTGTAACATAAAACATATTCCACTTAACCCCAAATTACGGCCCCATAAATGAATAAATCGTGAACTTTTACAGTAGCACAAGAAAGCAAACAGATCGTGATTGGTCCGCTGCATTCTCCCGGGATCTCTTTGTGCCGAACCGTCTGCAAACGCAAATTTACAAATGTAGTACGGAACGGGAATTTAATTCCGGCGAAAACTATTGTAAAAAAGGTCGAGAGCTCTAGCATCGACTGCCTCCTATACCCTACGGTATCCGAAACTGTACTCTCATTTCGATTCCGAAACCATTACACCGGAACCCATTGAAGTGTTGTATATTTAATGCCGATTGCACGCTGTCTAGTCACTATTGTAATACTCCCCCGGAACTTTGCTGTTACAAGTTGTTTTATGAATTAAACTCGGCTCCCTTTTTGTACGCGAACAGGTATTGTGTTTTACCCCTTTCTGTTAGATCGTTGTTAATTGAGTAGTTTATTTATTTATGTATTTTTTAGGTTTAAACTGGCGAATTAATAAATATTTAATAAAACCGTATTTGTTAGGTAGATTGTAGTTAGTAGATTGCATTCTCTCTCCATTATTGTTTAATATATACTCGGAGTACATATTCCGGGAAGCTTTAGAACACACATAATCTGGAATTCTTCTGAATGGAAGGAGGTTTGAAGGCATTAGAAGGCTTAGAAGGATTAAAAAACAGGTTACGGTTAAAATAACATATCACCGGTAATTATATGGTCTGGATATAAGTACCAAAAAGACAAAATTGGCAACTGTCATCTCACAATAAACCAAATACTGATAGAAAGAGTGAGTAGTTCTACATATCTCGGAACTATTGCAAATGACCAATGAGACCACTCACAACAAATACGTAGCAGAATTGAAAAGGCCAGGTCTACTTATAATAAAATAAAAAAATCTGTTCTTAAGCTATGAGGTAACATTAAATAACAAGGTAAGACTCCTTCGCTGTTATGTGTTCTCAGGTTTGTTCTACGGGATAGAAGCACGGACGCCTACTGTAGCCGCAATAAGAAAATTAGAAGGATTTGAGATGTGGTTATATTGCAGGATACTAAAAATGTTGTGGACGGAACACGTAACAAGCATTGAAGTTACAAGAAGGATCGAAAACGAAAAGGAATTGGTTAATACGGTGAAAATTCAGAAGCTGCAATACTTAGGACACTTAATGAGAAATGAGAACAGATTTCAACTATAGCAGACTATTCTTTCGGGAAAAGTAATGGAAAAGGGGGGTATTGGTAGAAGACGAATTTGTTGGTTCAAAAATTTCAGAACGTGGTTCGGTATGAATACGACTGAATTATTCCGAGCAGCAGCAAATAAAATTAAAATAATATGCATGGTAGCCAACATCCGAAACAGATAGGAACTATTAGAAGAAGAAGAATATAGACAGATAAAAATTTATTACAAACATTACCTTTTGCCATTGTAATTAACTTTGTCTCCCATTTTCTGAATATGTTATTGTGTAATTTTTAATTTTTTGGTGGAATCGTGTATCCTCATCATCTAACATTGTATTCTTTTTTTTTCATTATAATTGTTTTCCTTATTTGATTGACTGTTAGTCCATACAATTGTGGATGTTTTTAGGAGAAAGTTTTGCTCCGTTAATAATTTTGTAGACTAGGTATTTTTTTTTATCTAAATGTATTTGTTGTTGTTTGGACTATTTCCATTGTTTGTGGTGACTTCTGGAGAGTATCTTTTGTACTATTACTAACACTGATTCTATTAGTATATTGGTAAATAGGCTTGTAACATCGAAACTCACTAATTTATCGTGTTCACACCTTAATAACTCACTCTACCCGAGTCGTAAATGGTTCCCTGTCGTATTTAGATAATTTTTTTGTAAATCTAATTTATGATAGTTATTGTGTCTCTCGTATTGACAATAACTTATCTAACCATAACTCGATAGCGCTTTGGCATATTGCTCAAGATCAATATGTGCGTAAAGACAAATTCTAAACTTTCTGTCTATGAATGCAATTGTCTTGATGCTGCATTTGCAATTCGTCCTAACATATTCATGTACTACCATACCGTCTCTTTCCCGTTGGTAAAATGTAAAATAAATAAATTAAATAACAATTCGCCAATCACACCCGAAATTATACAAATCAAGGAGACTTTATTACTTCTTAAAGGTATGTACGCCCAGTATTCAGCGTTTATATCATATTTTAAAAACTATGAATGAAATTTATAAAAACTTTTTGCAGAAAAGTAAATTTGAAAATAATGAGATAATTATTAAGCCTTGCTCTAATAAATCCAAAGCCGTTTGGTTGGTAATTAGGAAAAATACAAATACTTCTAAACATTCAACTGTATCTGAGAACGCAGATAAAAATCAACTATGCAATGGGTTTAACAATTTCTTTACGACATTGCCGGGAAATATATTGGAATGCAATTCATTTAAACGTAATGAGATTCATTGGTTTTTCTATTAATAAATATTTAAAAAATACAAACCAGGGCAACTCTTTTTTATTGACCTTGTGCTTCAAGAAGACGTTGAAATCGTTAAGACACTCACTTATCTGATTAACTTTTCATTTGAAACAGGCATATTTCCCACAAAACTTATTACTGTCTACTGTAAGGCCTCTTTTTAAAAAAGGAGATAGGAATAACTTTTGTAACAACCGGCCAATTAGTTTGCTATGTGTATTTGCTAAACTATATGAATCTGTAATGAACAAAAAACTGATGAAATATTTAAATACTTTTAATTACCAATTAATCAACATGGTTTTTGTCCTAATTAATCTACAGATACAGCAACTTTTAACCTTATGCAAACATATTTATACTAATTTAGATAGTAATGAATATTGTCTTGGCATGGTCATTGATTTATGAAAGGCTTTCGATTTAATTAGTCACAGTATTCTTTTCTATAACCTCGAAAGATATGGTGTTAAAGGTGTTCCGTTAAATTGGTTTCGATCTTACCTTGAAGAGCGAAAACAAAGTGTTCGCACTGAGGATTCGCAATCTAATTTTGTAGATATGAATATTGGGTCCCAATATTATTTTTATTCTTCATCAACGACCTATCAGCAAGCAGAAGTCAAGCAGAATAAGTAGTATTGTATGCTGACGATATTACTATTTTATCAAATTCAAAAAGTTTACCCGATGCGTTACATAAAACCGAAATTATTTATAATGAACTTGGATGCAATGTAATCATTTAATTATAAATAAAGAAAAAACGCTATATCTCCATTTTCACAACAAAATGTCATCGTCAATTATGGACAGTCAAATCAATCAAAATGTTTACGATGGTGTTGCAGAAACTAAAATTTTGGGTTTGGTTTTGAACGATTTCTTAAATTGTTTTTTTTTTTCGTATTGATTATTTATGTAACGCACATCAACTTAAACATGTAACCAGGAGACGCTTAAAATATTTTATTGTTCAAATTTCGTAGCGTGTATGCGTTATGGTATTAAACATTGGGGAATGTGTCCTGATTCAAACAGAGCTTTTCTTATGCAAAAGCAAGCATTTGGAATTATTTTTAATATGAACTACAATGACTTGTGTAGAAGTACTTTTAAAGAAACCGCATTGTTTACTTTCTACGATTTATGCAAAAGATAAATACAATGAGGAGTTTTCAATTTACAATTACTCGCATCACTATACGAGGCGTGTAAATAATTATCTTTTGCCTCCTCCTCATAGGAAAGCAATTTTTCAAAAAACCCCGTATTTTATGGCTTGCAAACTTTATAATCATCTTCCTGCTATCGCGAAGAATGCCTCAAATTTCGATTTATTTAGAGGATTGCTTAAGCAATATTTATTAAGTTTTCTGCTTATAATCTAAGTGACTTTTGGTCTGGATATTTTCTTTTGTTGTAATTATTGTTTGTCTTTTCTTTAACTTGCGTGTGCATTCAATTGTTTTATACTTCTGTTAGCTTCTTATTGAATTAAATTATTATTATCATTGTGTTGCGATACACTGCAGATTGATGTTTTGGTGAGGTTAGAGGTGTGTAATCATGTTCCATATGAAAACTCATCATATTCTGGGGTTCTCTTTCTAATATTTCCTCGGAATGAACATATATTACCGTATTTAACGTCCAACAAATTTATTTACATGCATTTTTCGATAAGTAATCGATTGGTTACGAACCTTCGCACAGATACATTCCGGTTACTTCAAATCGTAGCGAAAGGTAGTCGATCGCGAAATAGCGGAAGGGTGGATCTAGCCGCCGGTATAAATTCGAAACGGCGCGCCACCAATCCGCCCCCGTCAGACCGACAACGAACGCCACCCTCGCCACTACCGGCAGTAAAATAGATTCGAGCGCATAACAAATGTGCCGCAAAAACGGCGCAAATGCTTCGAAACAAATGATATATTTATTTTATCGCGGAGGAGATTCGGCGATAAATTTCTTTCATTGTCGATCGGAGGAATTCAATAAAAGCGATGCGAGCGGCCTCCCTCCCTCTCTCTCTTCCTCTCGCCGTCTCCCCGATTCCGAAACGGAATTTATTTAACCATAATCACCGGAACGGATGGGATATCGGTTTCGTCACATATTCGCTGGTCTCGGAGCGGAATAGCGGGGATATGGATTTCGGGAGGAATTATTATCTTTCTGTTATCTGGTAATATCGCTCTTCTTATGCATTTCGTACGCGTTACGAGCACCAATTGCGGTAATAAATGAATCTATTTGAATGAAAAAAACCTCCCCAGACTTGGCATTTATTACTGAAGATGAGGCATTGAAGGAGGCAGTTAAGTGGATATACAAAGGCATCTATTCTCCTTAGTGGGGGTACTGCCACTTCAATAAAAGATAATATCGGGGTTTAGTTGGGTAGAAGAATTGGAAATGTCTTTTCAAAGATCCTTCATTTCATCTTGCAAATGTAGAAAATTTTAGTTATGGGTAATATACAAACTCAGATGGTTTGTAAATTAATTGGCCGATATCGAGAATAACTAATTGTAAGTGGAATATTTTTTTTAATAGACATCGTTTCCACTAAATTAGAAAACAATTTGGGTAATATGTAAATTATTCAGGTAGTCTATAACCTAAAATGAGAGTTATTTTATGTTTCTATTTAAGAGCTTGCCTAACAAGTGACATAAAACAGCACTCAGTAAATAAACGGTAACCTTACTCTTAACACATGGGCTGAAAAGTCCCGGGCCTAACACATAGATGACGCTAGTTTTATTGCAGTCACCTTTCTCTCAGTTAGTACTAACCTTCAAAAGACAGCTGTTAAAATTTCATGATATTCTATTCTTTAGTTTGTGAGTTATTGTGCTAAGAGCCACACTACTTTTGTTATTTTCAAAACAATGGATCAAAAACAATTTCGTGTTTTAATTTTGCACTGCTTCTTGATGGGAAAAATATCGTTCAAGAGAAGCAATGGCTTGAAAAGTGTTATGGGGACTCCGCTCCATCAGAAACAACAATAAAACGTTGGTTTGCTGACTTCAAACGTGGTCGTAGAGACACCGATGATGCAGAACTCAGTGGACGTCCAAATGAGGCAGTAACACCAGAAAACATAAAAAAATCCACAAAATCGTTTTGAATGATGGAAAAGTGAAGTTGCGTGAGTTAGCTGACATCGTAAAGATATCAAAAGAACGTATTGGCTTTATATTGCATGAGTATTTGACTATGAGAAAGCTCTGTTCAAAGTGGGTGCCGCGTTTGCTCACTGTTGACCAAAAACAAGAACGTGTTGATGATTCTGATCAGTGTTTGACCATGTTTAAACGTAACAAACCGGAATTTTTGCGTCGATATGTGACAATGGATGAAACATGGATCCATCGCTTCACTCCGGAATGAAAACGATCGTCATCTGAGTGGACAGCAACTGGTGAACCTCGTCCAAAGCGCCCGAAAGCACAACAATCGGCTGGAAAGGTTATGGCCTCGGTATTTTGGGATGTGCGTGGTGTAATATTCATCGACTATCTTGAGAAAGGAAATACCATTGACAGTGAATATTATATAGCGTTATTGGAGCGTTTGAAGGCCGAAATTGCAAAGAAACGACCGCATATGGCAAAGAAAAAAATTTTGTTTTATCGAGACACGGCACCGTGTCACAAGTCAATCAAAACAATGGCAAAACTACATGAATTAAACTTCGAATTGCTCCCACCTTTACCGTATTCGCCAGATTTGGCTCCCAGCGACTACTGGCTGTTCGCAGACCTCAAAAAAATGCTCGCCGGTAAGAAATTTCGCACGAATGAAGAGGTTATCGCTGAAACTGAGGCCTATTTTGATGCAATAGATAAATCGTTCTACAAAAGTGGTATTGAAATGTTAGACCGGCGCTGGAATGATTGCGTTGCTCTTGATGGAGATTACGTTGATGAATAAAGCTAATTTTGAACCAAAAAAAAACGTGTTTCCTTTGTTAGGCCCGGGACTTTTCAGCCCATGTGTTATGTTGCACAACTCGATGATAAGTTGGAAGAAAACAATTTCGTCAGAATGAATTTAAACCACTGAGAAGCGTTTGTAAAGTGTTGATGTCTAATGCTAAAACGTATATGGATCGAGTAGAATTACGGATTTTCAAGTTCGTTCATTCACACACTTGGAATATTACTCTGCAATAATGTACGTCTAGAACTGCCACATGATATTGTCAAGAACTTTGCCAATATATTTTCTTCAATGTACCAATTTGGTGAACGCCCAGATTCCCTTCTCTTACCTGATGTTATGGAGTTGGAGCTAAGCAAAATGAAGGCTACTTTCCTACAAGATTTTAGTGCTGGCGACGATCTCATACCAAGAATTATTGTGCATTATCCTAGACATACTTTGGCCCAACCTTTAGCACGTATCATTAACTTGCCCATCATAACTGCTGACGAATGACGACGAAAAATCGTAATTGGAAAACTATTGGCCAACTTCAATGCTATCCAACTTTGCAAAGATCTTTAAGAATGTTATCTACTCAAGTATTTTCCACAACACGAAGGTTTTCATTTCTCCTCTACTAACCATCGAAGAAACAGACAATACATTTCCAAATTATAATCTAAAATTTGATCATCAATTTCCACGAATATAAAGAATACCAAGGAAGCTACAAAACCGATTCGTATATTATCATTTCATTCCTAAGTACGGTTCTGGTTGTATCTAGACGGCGTAAAAGAAAACTCTTGACAAAAACCGCCTCTAGCCCGCAACATCAATCTTATCGAGGGTACTTATCCGGACAAGAAGAACTTAACAATGTCGGTATCAATAAGATTGGAAAATTGCTAGAACGCGAAGTTTGGAGGGGAAAGGATGAGATCATTACGTCGGCGAAGTGCAACGTCGGTTTTGGAACGAAAGATGGCGCTATAATAGAAGTAGAGACGAAATAGTGCGAAAGGTTAGAATTGCTTGTATCTGAACGATAAGTAGTGGATGTTACGACGAAGTTTCGCCGTCGAGAAATGGAAAAGGTATTAGGAAAATTGATGACGTGATTTTGGTGTCGGTCGTTTGTAATTATTTCAATTCGAATTGGCGTCGTTTGCTCCACGTAGTTAATAATCCAACACTTGAGTAGCGGCCTTGTTAGAGTCTTTGAAATAGGTAGCTGCAATTGCTTCACTTCTGATAATAAACGATGTTAGAAGGTTTATGTATTTGCGTAGTCTTAATTGTACCAACAGTAATGCAATTTGTACAAAGAGTAAATACTAATCGATATGAATTTATAATGCATATAATAAAGTTCAGTGAGAAATGTAATTAATGTAATATGCCACCTAACAACGATCCATTCCTATTGTTTCTGTGGCGTAGTTGGTTAACGCAATTACCTAACGAATAGGAGTTGTGGGTTGGAATCTTACCGGACACCGTTTAATTTTCGAGTACATTAATTACCTTAGACGTTGAACACCAAGGAAATTAAAGTTTATCAACATTGGGCGTCATTCAAAAATTAAACAATTTCAAGATGTAATTTTATGCTAATGATGTTGCGGCTATTTATTAGGAAATCTTCTAGTAATACAAAACTTTTTGAAAACAATACGCAGAAATCGTTTCCATTTACAGTTCCCTATCATTCCTTAAAATTTATCGGTGGTCATATTTCATATTTACAAGTCTTTTAACATTTGCCGTGAACTAAGGATAGTGTCGATTTGTTGATTTGATTTTAGGTACGCAGTGATCTAGCACAGTGTACAATCTGTTGTAAAATATCTGCACTGCGCAGTCAACATTGCCATGATCCAACAAAGTATCCCAATCAACCGCGTCAAGTCCCGAACATAGTGCTGGAACATCCACCTTCCGGAAATTGTAACGTAATGTCTTGCACATATAGTGCTTGTATACAGATATAAGCTGAGCAAAGCCAATAGTTACAATACGCATGTGCGTCTTCTATTATTTTTTCTCGTTGCAGTATTCCCCTACAATTAGTTTACAATTGAGAAAGTGCGGAGTGTTCTAAAATCACGCGCGTATTCAAGAAGAAACACTACAAAAGCGCAATTATTAAGAAATATTAAGGATGTGTAGCAAAAAGACATTGCAATTGGACGTACCATTAACCCTTGCATAGAGAGTATGCCAAAAAGAATAAAAGCTATTATAAAAGCCAAAGGAGCGATTACAAAGTATTAGTTATATAGTTGCGACGATGTCTATAAACAGTTCTGAATACATTTATGCTGTATAATACATTTTTCATTATATATTTTAACAAAATCGGTATTTTAGCAAGTGGTTAACGAGTTAACCTTATTTGTTACGCAGCTGAAAACTGTATAACCCGATATCCCCCCCCGATATTCGTGACAATATCATTCAGAAAATAAAGCGAGTATTTAAGAGAAACACATATTTCACTTAAGATACGTCACTAACTAGGGCAAACGTAAATTAAACTTACCCTCTAATAAAATTGCGTTTTTACCTAATACGTACATTCAAACACACTATTATCACCTGCAAATTGATAAACACTTATAAAACAGCTCACTGAATCTGACATAAAATATGATAATTTAAACAAGTACACAAATCCCAAAAAAAATTGTGACTTTAAGAAATGATGCTGGTACCCTCTAACGGGAGTCAAGAACATTGACGCAATGACAGCTTCAGTTAGCGTATTTAGCTCCTGCGTACATAGTAGCAGCGTCGGTAATGCAGGATACACTTTACACCGTCCGGCTTTTCAAAGATTTGTGCAAGTGTTGTGTTAGTTGTGCGTGTGTGTCTCATTTGTAGTGTATAAAAGTAGTCCGTAGGTGAATTCTTTTCGTGTAAATCGTGTACCGACGTGTATTTCATGAAATTAACGATCCTTCGAAACAAACAAATTTAGGAATAGTGCTGGGGAAGCAAGCTGAATCCGCAAGCCATCTACAAGGTTAGTACTTGAAAGATATACCTAGTATACACATCCAAATGTGTTAAACTTGTTTCTCTGTAAATGGATACATGTAATACAGTAATATGCCTATAGATATTATATTAAAAATCCTGATATTAATTTAACATAGTCGTCGAAGCTTGTAATTCAAATAGAACATCAATTTGGTTTCGATTAATTAAACGAATGATACTTATAAGAAACAGGAAGTAACCTTATAAACATTTTACATAGCAACGCTAATGATTTGCGACACATGTATATTATACACAGTGGCGGCGCTGGCACCTTTGGCACCTCCCTGAAAATGACTAGCATTGTGCTTTCTTAAAGCTACAGTCATAACTAGAGACCGGGTTATATGCAAATTGCAAAAATTTAATTTAATTTATTTGTTACATTTTACGTCTAATTGTAGATGTCTTACACTGATTAAAGTTAATTAGCGTTAATTAACTAACGCTAATTAATTAAATAAAATATAAGAAATAAGTTACATTAAATTTTTGCAAAAAAATAATTTAATTTATATTAAATTAATTAATTAAATTTAAAATATACTCTTTAAAATGTCTAAAGTAAAAATAAAATAGGAAATTTAACATATTCTTGTACCTTTATTAAAAAATGAAAATAATATAAAAAAATGTTGGTGGAGATGTGTTTCAGGTTTTGCCGTGTGCTTACTTTTGTGCTTGGTGTTTCAGCGAAATTGATAGAGGCCCTGAAAGCTTACATTCAACTATTAAAGTTAGCTTTCACTGCCGGTAATATAAGATATTACTCGTCTCGTTTCGCGCTGGCAAATTGATCAATAATTTTTTCAGTGTTTATTTGACCGCAAATATATATATATATTTTTAATCCTACGTCCTTTATACCTTGCGGTGTCGGACAACAAATATTTGAAATTGCAATTATTGATAGGCCACTTAACTGTTCTTATGATAATTTCGATCGAAGATATGTTGTTGTAAGTTTCAATTTCGAAAAAGATCTTTCTGCACTTGCAACTATAACTGGCTGTGTCAATAAAATTCTTAGTGCTGTGTATATATTTATCATGTTTCTAAATTATTTGCATAAATATAATTTAGTGAGCTAGAAGGATTTTGAAAATTATTTAACTCTAATCGGAATACATTTTTGAGGGAAATGAATTCGTTAAATAATTCACTGGATATCTTTCTCCTTTGTGTCTTCTAAATAAATCTAAATTATCGCAGTTTTTCTGAAATATTTCATCATTTAAATCTAATAATTGTTTAGATTTAAATGATTTTGAATCATACAGAAATTCGAAATATTTACTATTATGTTGCTAACTGTCCATATCTTTCTTTTAATGCCTTAATTGTTGTAAAAATTTATCTTAAACAAATCTCTTGGATTTTGTGGTATTTCATTTTTATGTTCATAATCGAATTGTTGCCTTTTTCGCACAATCGAAACATTTAGTGCCGCAAATTCAGGACGTACATTTAATATATTTGCTATTTCTTAGAAGTTTCTAACAATTTTATTCATATATTTTTATTACACCGAAGGAGAACTGTCAGTATTAACATATACATATATATGTTAAATAATGTTGGCGATACACAACAGCCTTGTCTAACTCCTTTGTTTATTGATATTTCCTTAGTTAATCTTCCGCTTATATCTACCATAATTCTGGTTTCTATGAACCCTGTATAGGGCCTATTAAATCAATATATGTAAATTGATATCCTTATTCCTTTATCTATGATTTAACATGAGATTTTGAGGTCATCTCTAGGATTGAGTAGGTTCCATCTGTGGGACTACACTTTTGTGGAACTTCTGGAGGAAATTCAAGGAAGCTAAAGACATTTTATTCAACGCAACAACTATTGTACTGTTCTTTGTTAATAAGGAACACTAGAGTAATATTTGTACATAAAGAAATATAATACATCAACATTTTGACAACCACTGTAATTGATGTAGTGTATTTGGTAATACCACAGTTTTCCATTGGTATATTTTAACTAGCAACGTAATGTAATTGCTATAATTTTTCTTTATTAGCTTACAGTGTTAGGATTTACTACCACAACACAGAAAAAAGAAACAGCAACTTACTTTGAGATACCTAAAATACGTTATAACTCAAAGTATAAAATCCAACGAAAACACTAAACGATCTTCAATTCCTTCAATATCCCTCGGCGTTAAAATTAATTACACAGAAACACAACGGCTCTAGCTAGAGCGTCTAACAACCTTTTAAAGCGACTTACCGTTTTTTCCGAAAAACGGCCCATCGCGCCATAAAATCGGTATATTGTGTCTGCGGCGTTTAGATAGTGCGAATTGAAAGTGTCTTTCCCTCGAGACTAAATATTTTCTTTATCCCTATGGACAGTCGCCGTTCGTATCGCCTCTTTCGATACTTTCCACCGATGGCTGTTGGTGCTGCTGCTTACGTTACTGCTGCTGTTAGCGTCTCGCAAAGCCGAGATGTCGAACGACTGTACAATAAACAGCGTCTTCAGGTGCTTAGGACCTACCGGAGAGACTTTAGATAAGGCGTTGAATAATGGAGAACTGAAAGGCGACGATTACATAGACGCAAGTAGGTAGTAAATGTTTCGCGAAGGTTTTTACGAAGATGTTTTATGTTTTGGACGGCATCGGAGGACGTTTTTATCATCTTATGATTTCGGTGCTGGATTTATAAAAGCTCTTTTACTCATGAGACAGTGCGGAGTAAAATTCCTTGAAGGAATTTAAGAACTGGTTTGCTAGTTTAACTAATAAAATCGGTAAAAGTACCAAGCTAATATAAAATTCGAAAAGATTCGTAAATTTGTCACTTGTTGATGGGGCAAAGACTTACAGTTCAAAAAAGAACTCTCATTAATGATGTAATTCACGAACAAATATACACTATCGTTCATAAGTTTGATAACAATATATAAAGTAATAAAAAAATTAGAGAGATAAAGTTTGCGAGAAATTTATTAAAGAAACAAACTTAATATGTTTTATTGATAAAATAGTATATTCTAATAAAATAAATATTGTTATAACATTTCTTCAGAGTAATCCCCTTCTGGTTTAATAATTGTTGCCGGATACGCGGCATCCTTAGAAATAATCGCTCTAAATATAATTCTTCTATAGCATTCCACACCTCCTTTAGAGTATTTCAAAATGCCGCTTTGCCAGTCGGTGGTTTCTATTTCAAACTCACGATCCACGTGATCCAACAATAGCTCAATAGGGTTGCAATCAGGGCTCTAAGGAGGGCACTCCATTAACAATAGAACTCTTTTAGAAGATTTGTCTTGAAAATAAGGTTTATCCATCTATGCGTTGCGCTTGGGGTCGTTATTTTGCTGGTAAATAAATTTCTCCCTAATTAATTCACATCCAGTTGGTACCGCATTCTAGTAATTCTCAAATACACATCCCTTTAACTAATTTTTCAATCATTTCGTTTCCAAAGTAACCCTATACCATGATATTTCCTCCTTCATGTTGAAGGTTTTTTGAAATACGCTCATCTAACGTTCTTTCTCCAGGGCGGTGACGAACAAATGCGCAATGTTCACTTCCGAATAGTACGAAACTGGGTTCGTTTCTGCATAACAGATTTTTAGAATCATTTACACTCCAGTTTGCGAGATCTTTTGTCCAATTTAGTCTTTTCCGTTTGTGTATAGAATCAACCGCGGTTTCCCTGCTGCTGTACGACCCTTCAGATCGGCTTTTATTAGTCTCTGTTTTACTGTCGACACACTTACTGACTGATGGCGTTGCAAATTAAACTCTGCCGTAATTTCCGGTGCGGTAAAGAGGCGATTTGTTAGGGAAGTCACTCGGATGCATTGGTCGTTTCGTTCTGTTTTTGATATGGACTTTTCACTTCGATTACTACATATTAACATTAATAAAATAATTTATTTTAAGATAAAACCATCACAAGTCAAATATATTTTATGTTCGTGCTCAGCTAGTCTTGCAAATTTTGGATATAAATAAAATTGTATATATAAAATAGATAGATAAATGTAGTTAAATAAAAATAACACAAAATGAAACAAAAGACAGATGAAGGGAATAAATTAATTAAGAGGTAACAATCGACTATGAAACAGAAACCAAGTTGTGACGCATATGCAGAATGATCTAAAAGTGCCGCATACAAGCAGCTTAAATTCATCAGAGATTGTTGCTTTCATCCGCTGGGGAAGGTGGTTGTATAATTTCGGTCTTCAGTAGTCCATGGCATTTGAGGCTGTGGTATGGTATTCTAAGTTACTACAGATGCACGAATATAGACAGATTCGTTCCATGTCTCCATTCGGATGTGTACGTGATATACGCATTTGCTTTTGGTTACCTATAAGAAATTCTTAACGGGCATGTAAAGAGTTATGCAATAAAAGATCGATATCGTCGCAATAAAAAAAGGAATATTGCTTAAGTTGAAACACAAAACAATTGTATTATGATTTGCACAAATACCAACTTCAGAAAAAAGCTGGTTAGATTAATATAGAATAAATTAGTTTTATTTATTTTTCTTATGTTCAGCCATTAATTAGATGCCAATTGTTTGTATTGAAATAAAAGAAATAAGTAAAAGATTATGCAATTTTTTCTGTCATACTATTATTCCGGGATTCTCCCATATGGGGATAAATTCTAACATTCACTGAGCAACTTTGAACAAATGTCTATCTCGAATATAACACATGGGCTGAAAAGTCCCGGGCCTAACAAAGAAAACACGGTTTTTTGGTTCAAAATTAGCTTTATTCATCAATGTAATCTCCATCAAGAGCAACGCAATCATTCGAGCGCCGCTCTAACATTTCAATACCACTTTTGTAGAACGATTTATCTTTTGCCTCAAAATAGGCCTCAGTTTCAGCGATAACCTTTTCATTCGTGCGAAATTTCTTACCGGCGAGCATTTTTTTGAGGTCTGTGAACAGCCAGTAGTCGCTGGGAGCCAAATCTCGCGAATGCGGTGGATATGGGAGCAATTCGAAGTTATATTCATGTAGTTTTGCTATTGTTTTGATTGACTTGTGACACGGTGCGTTGTCTTGATGAAACAAATTTTTTTTCTTTGCCATATGCGGTCGTTTCTTTGCAATTTCGGCCTGCAAACGCTCCAATAACGCTATATAATATTCACTGTTGATGGTATTTCCTTTCTCAAGATAGTCGATGAATATTACACCACGCACATCCCAAAATACCGAGGCCATAACCTTTCCAGCCGATTGTTGTGCTTTCGGGCGCTTTGGACGAGGCTCACCAGTTGCTGTCCACTTAGATAACGATCGTTTTGATTCCGGAGTGAAGTGATTGATCCATGTTTCATCCAGTGTCACATATCGAGGTAAAAATTCCGGTTTGTTATGTTTAAACATGCCCAAACACTACTCAGAATCATCAACACGTTCTTGTTTTTGGTCAACAGTGAGCAAACGGGGCACCCACTTTGAACAGAGTTTTCTCATAGTCAAATACTCATGCAATATAAAGCCAATACGTTCTTTTGATATCGTTACGATGTCAGCTAACTCACGCAACTTCACTTTTCGATCATTCAAAACGATTTTGTGGATTTTTTGATGTTTTCTGGTGTTACCGCCTCATTTGGACGTCCACTGCGTTCTGCATCATCGGTGTCTCTACGACCACGTTTGATGTCAGCAAACCAACGTTTTATTGTTGTTTCTAATGGAGCGGAGTCTCCATAACACTTTTCAAGCCTTTTCGCTTGAACGGTATTTTTTCCCATCAAGAAGCAGTGTAAAATTAAAACACGAAATTTTTTTTCATCCATTGTTTTGAAAATAACAAAAGTAGCGTGACTCTTAGCACAATAACTCACAAACTAATGAATAGAATATCATGAAATTTACCAGCTGTCTTTTGAAAGTTAGTACTAATTGAGAGAAAGGTGACTGCAATAAAACTAGCGTCATCTATGTGTTAGGCCCGGGACTTTTCAACCCATGTGTTAGTATTAACATTAGATTGTAACGAATTTCCCTAAATATTTTAAAGTGTAACATAATATATTAGGTACTATTAAACTTATAAAAAAGGTAGCGTGGGTAATGCTCACTATAAAAGTGCTATTTTCAAAGCTTGTTTGCACGTTTTTTCAAGTTAATTCCATTCAATACTTCCATTTCACGTCACTCAATAGCGGCACCTCGATCTATTTACCGGTGTTATTTTTACGCCACGTCATTTCGAGAAGGTTGTTTACGTAAAAACGCTCCTCGAAAAACAATATACTACCGGTTTAATGTTGCGTATAACGGAATTTCTATAGGTAAGTACGCCCGTACGCGGTATAAAAAGCTCTCGACAAAAACGGATAGCTTCAGTGGAGCGTCGGACGGCGACGCCCGGAAAACAAAAACCGAACCGAACGGTCCTTTAGTGAATGAGCCTAATTAATTTCATTAAAGCGTCCGTGGTAAGAGTAATGGCGCACGTCCGGAGTCCTGATCAATGCGCGCCGTTATTTTATTTATAATTAACAAACAAATTTGTGACACTTTAACGGCGCGTAATGAACTGAAAAGAGGCGCCCGCTGAAATACGATGACGGCGTCGGTATTAATGAGCCTCTTCGATTGGGAGCGCGGCTGACGTCCGAGTAGGAAATCCCTCTTCGGATTGCTTATGTGCGCCGGCCAATACGAGTCCAGCTCGTTTCTCTTCTCGCCTGTCGATGTTGCCGAAGGGCGGACAAGTTTTTGCACTAAGCGCAATTTGATGAGATATTTTTGCACCCAAAAAACTGACGTTAACGTTTACTTGCTTGAGTTTTAAATTATTAATTGAAGAGTTCGCTGCCAACAATACGCTGATTGTAAGTCACAATGTTATGTTTTTGGGCGATTTAGAAGTTGGCTATTTCAATCGTACATTCACATCACGGAAGTGTAATTAAACTAAACCAACAACGACGTAGAACAGGGGTCCCCAAACTACGTCCCACCAGTGTCATCAATTAAGCCCTCTAATGGCTTACTGTTATTATTATGTGATAAGTTTGATAAAAAATATAGAATAATAATATCTGGGTTTTGTTGTGCTGGTTATCAAGGGAAATAAAATTAAAATTCCATAATCAAGAGCGCAATCCTCTACTCTTTAGCTAGCTTGCTTATTGGCGAGTGGGTTAAGTGAATTTCTTAAAATTTCCTGAATTAAAATGATCTTATAGAAGACGTCACTTGTTTTAACGAACCCTCCCACGCGGCTGGGGAAACAGGACCCTCGTAGATGGTCTAGAGAAAGAAAAGGGCGATCTCAAGAAAAGAGAATAAAGTCAGTTACACTCAGATAATGTGAGTAGTGTAGTAAAAGTAATAGGCAGTTAATACTATAAAAGAAAGTTGTTTTACCGGTTGCGATGGCCAACGTCTACAAAATCGTCAAAATACCAATTTTGATTCTATTCTTTATTACAATCGTAATTAAACCCAAATTAAGTTTTATCTTAAAATTTAATGTATATCAAAATCAATCTTCTCTACTCCGAAGGGTAATTTTCGAAAATAAAAAAAAATTTAAACGATATTTAAAAAATAAATCACCCCCAATCAAAGTTTTGGAAGTATTCAAAATATAATTAAACTGGTTAATTCTATTGTAGACTATATCAGTTATTTGTTACCGTCGAAGACTAGTGACCTGCAGATCTCCTCGCTGTTTTTGTTTTCTTAAGATTCTTGGCTTAATGAGAAGAGATGGTCTTGTCCTGATATACTCCAATTATAAAAAGAATACTCCGTTCGGAATTATCGAACCAATCCAGATATAATTTGGAAACCAAAATGACACTCGATACAGCTAGTCATTTGCCCCAATTTCTTCAACAAACTCGTAGAGTTGTCGGTTACTCTGCCCGGTGGATCTGATGAAATTAACAACTGATACGACTGGATTTAAAACTTCAGACATATCCAAACATTTACCGCATAAGGACTGTTGATGAATGATACATTGGTTTTTAATTACCATCGTTTTCTACAGCCTTTGACACAAGTGCAACCTCTTCTTTATTTTTATTACACATGTTTTTGCCTCCATTAGTTATAATAGACTTCAAGTTTTTCCATCGAAAGTTCTTTTTATTAATGGCAGTTTTAACTACCTTAAAAATACATCTAAGGGAATCCCTAGAATATAACACCAAGACAAGAACGCTGTAAATACATTTATTACATATTTACAGCGTTCTTATCTTGGTGTCCCTCAAAAATATTTTTCCCATCAGTCGTGCCGTGAGTATTATCAATATAAAGAAGTTTTTCATACATTTCATTGCTTTCATCTACCCCTTATTCTTCAAGATTAATTTGAACCAATTCTGAAAGCAATTAGTTCACTGCTTCTTCTGACTACAGGAACTTTTGACTACGTAGTTCATTCCTGATCTTACACATAGTGTCGACGGTTTCCTAAGTGCTTCATTGCAGAAAAGATTAACTAACTCGGCGAGGCATTCTTGTTGAGATATTTTTTTTTAACTAACTTGTTAACTATGACAATTCGCTGTAGCTGTAACACTACACTTACCGCACTGAAGTTTTGGATTTAAGTTAACCAAAGATGGAGGTAAATTTTTAGTAGGGAAATTTGATTAGTGGCGTCTTCTATGTCCTAGTATGCAAAACTTAAAGGACATCCTTCGTATACAAAGACATATTAACATATCAGATATTTAACAGGCTGATGTAGATACCTCTGAGCAGCTATCAACTATGCTTTTTTTTATCGGTGGTGAGTAACCCAACGGAGTTATAAGCTCTTTTCAGCTTGTCATAATCTCAGGAGTCTTAAGATGTAGGTGTAAAGTGTTCCATGGCCTTGTTACAGCACCCCCTCGCCGTAAAGGGTGAAGCGCCGTTAATTATCTTTCCAACGGCGAATGGTGAGTCGGGAGCATACTGAACCCGCCCGAAAAGTACCGCCACTGTACTCGTCGGACGCTGGTTTCAACCGCACGACACCCGAGTTGCCAAAATCAAATTATTGAAAAAAACAAAAGAAAGAAGCAACAATTTTAAAAAAAAAAGGAGCAACCTATACAAGAGGTATAGAAAACACGTATCACGTGACAAATAAATACGCAGTATATACCATAAAAAATGCAAAGAAAACTTATTACATTGCTATTATAAAATTCAGGACATACAGAGTCAAATCATCAAAAACGTAGAATGCGTTAACTAGAGAAATTAAGGAGAAGAGGATTTGAAGTATGAAAATCCATGACATGGAAAGAGAAGGCACTACACTAACAACAGTTTGCAAAATCAAACAAGATAACATCAACGTTGATAGAGAGATAACATATATTCATATGCAAGCGATATGTATATAGTAAAAATAGAAGAATGATGTTCGAGAAATCTATTAACAGTCTTTCAAAGGAGTAAACATTCACTCAACCGCAATATACAATAACTTAAAATATAAATACACTCATCACATTAACTTTAATGCATCAGTTGCTGAAGATATCAAACAAAAAAAAATGGATTAACAGTTTATAATGGTACGTCTTCAGACTGTTTAAGGATGAAGAACGTCGTAAAGCCACTATAGCAAAGGTCAAAAAAGTGCTTCAAACATCCCTAGTAACCTTAGTCTAATCCTATAACTTTTTTGTACGAAATACATTTTTATCAATTAAATCCGATTACGCCAACTAATTATTTTAATGGCACAACTCCTAAACAACTAAAACTAATAGGATATCAAATCTATATTTCGTGGAAATTTTATGCATACAAAATCAACTTAATTAATTTAAAGCTTCCATACAGAACCCACGCGCCTAGTTTGCTACCCATTTAATAAATAAACTTGCCTCGTACAACACGCGGCTTAAAAGTATCTAAATCTACACGTACTACTAACTACCTGCTATATACCGACACACATTACATCCACCTACTAATTTAATTAACGAAAACATTTGAATTTTAAACCTACTTTAACTTTTACGACAACACGCTTCGTCGTTGTCTGTAGTTACTTCGTGTAACTCCTGACTTTAGCTACTATGCCCATCGCCCTCAGTTACAAAACATTGTTTGTATTTTGCGTAAGTGGCTCCATATACACGAACGCCACGTTCCCGAATTTCCTAAGTTATTCCATCTGAATGTAGTACATACAGAAGGATAACTTTCAGTCGGTGGTAGTAGTGGAGATGTTGGTTAATGCCTAAGACACCGGGGCGCCACCTTGCCAACCTAATTGGAACTAATGGCGACATCACGTTGACCCGTTCGTATACATCACGAGATGCCCGACGGCACGCCGCATGAGTCGAGGAGAAACTTGCTAATTTAAGCCCAGGAGAGTCGTCTCTAGATGCGGTTGGCGGTAGTAACTTATGGGCTAAGTATTTGAATATCTAAACAAGACGTCAGAAGTTGCTTACGTGCTAAACAACTGCTCTAATAGATGCTGTATCCCCTTTGAATTCTAAAACTCTAATAACTTCTTCAAAAATCGAAGGAAGAGGATCAGGCGATGTATTCTGTGAAAGTTTCAATGAAAATGTCAGCATAAAGATTAGGAATAAGTCCTAAAAACGTCTAAAAATTTATAATTTTTTATACGACATGCTCATTTGAAAACTTCCCACCCTAAATTTGAAATTTCTGAAAAATTTCCAGACTTCCAGAGAAAGTTGACTCACCTACTTTAATTCTCTGTCTCCGGGTGCAACTCCCTTAAAAATCTTAAATGAAAAAAGGCATTTTAATGGTCCTTTCAAACAGTACGTTTTGGTGTTTAGTTGCTTGAAAAAGTACCTCAACGTTTAATGAAAGGCATCCGGATAAGATCACGTATTATAGGTACGACCTAAATTTTATTGACAAATTTACTCAGACCGGGCCTGTTGCTAATGCAAAACATAGGCAGCCGAGAATTTTAAATAAACCTGCTCAAATGGACGTGATGGATCATTTCGACATAGACCTTAACAATTCATTACGCCAAATTTATGCGGCAACTGGAATTTCCTGGGGTTCTGTCCATAAATTCCATTCTAATGAATTACAAACTTGTCAAGAGCCAGCTGAAGACGATTTTAACAGAAGAGAGAGAACAAATGACCACTATGATTGGTAATAACAATGCATTTGTAAGAAATATCTGCTTTAGTGATGAGTGCACTTTTTATTTACATGGATTTATAAATAAACATAACTGCAAATACTGTAAATGAAAACCCCCATCTATATGTAGAAGGACACATTCAGTTTCCTGAAAAAATTGGTGTGTGGATAGGGATTTTGGGGGATCAAGTGATTGGTGCATTGTCTTTCAATGGAAACCTAAATTGCGAAGCATATTTGGATACGTTGGAAAATGATGTCAATTCGCTGATTATTGACGCTTTCAAAAATAAGCTGGATAGAGATGGAAATATCCTACTTGGTGAGGTAAGTAAGTGTAATCCATCACTTACAACAAAATGAAGGTCTTTCTCATTATATTCTTCTAATGCGGCTGTGGTTAGACAATGTACTTCCAAATAAATGGGACGGGACTAAGAGGACCTACAGAATAGACAACCAGATCGCCTGATTTGTAGTTACCCCTCAACATAAAAATTTAGAAAAAAACCTCGTCGAAGGATTACTGTAATGTAATGTACTGTCGTGTAATTTAAAGAGATGTTTTTGAAAAGGTACGCTGCAATTTTGAACAACGGCTATACCATTGTTTGGCGGACAATGGACAACATTTTAAATAATTTTTGGATTGATTTTGGAAATAAAACATTTTAAATAGTTGAAACACGTTAAGGGGGTAGCTCCCGCTAACAAGGAATTAAAGTGCGTCAATTTTTCCATATAAAGTTTTTCTCCTCGATAATGCTTCTTACGTGTTTCAGAAAATTTTTGGTTAATTTCCAGATTTTCAGAAATACGAAAGTTGAGCAAAAATTGATATGCTTTTTCGAGAAAAACGAATTTTTGACTAGTCCTTCTTTTATCTTGAGAAATAATAATCCCATTCCATCTCCATACACCTTGCCCAATGATATTCCAACTTCCTCTCTCCAAAAAGTGAAATTCCTCCAGGACTACAAAGTACCTCTTTGTTTCGGTGATAATCTCTTCATTTGGTGAGAATATTTAATGAGGCATTCATTTCTTCATGTTCATGTGAAGATAACGAAATTATCGGAAGAATAACTAAATTCTTCGGATTTGATTAAGTCTAATTTAATTACAATTTTGCAGCGATATTGGTAAACCTGAAGACGTTCTTGGACCGAGATACCTTATTTTGGCGCTCCTTCATTCTTTTCCTTTTGCTTGCACACTTTCTGCAATTGTTGATCTGAGGTAGATAAAATTATGGCCACGTTCCAATAAAATTGTTTTCCTTTCATTAATTTTTTCATTTATTCTTCTGGTTGTACTGGCTTTATCTTTGATATAGTCTGATCTCAGGTCTACTTCTCTTGCGACGATTACTCGAGTTATGGTGGATTATATCGATTTTTTTATTTGGTCATTTTTGCTTGATTTAATTTAATTAGAATTCAGTCGATATATGTAAATATATGGGTTTTCTCGCATTGAATGAAAAGTAACGAATAGAGAAATTACTCATTGTTTATGTATGTCACTATTAGGTTTTCTGTCTTTTGTCCCGTTTTGTATACCCGATTGTTCACTTCATTAATTAATATTTTACAACTTGACAATAGTTTGTCCAAAGTAAATTAAAAAAAATTACCACTTCTTTTCCTTTTCCTTTTTGTAACACGTTTACTACAAATGCATGGTTTAACATTTAACTTAGCACGTACATATACTATTATTTCTGCTCTGATGATGATATCCAATTATAGCGAAATATTAGCAGTTTCATAAAAAAATGTACAACCTTTGAACAACTACGTTTGTTCGTTGAATGGACTTGAAACATTCTACTCGCTTTTTTATCCTTACAGTTATCATGATCAAATAATCAAGTAAGCTATTAATTATTAAAAAATTTGGTACGTGATTATTTTAATTAGCTGTTTTCTATAGTCAATCGTGCGTATTACCATAGTCACATCATTGTTTACCTCGTTACGCTTGCTGGGGTCGTCCGACAGAATTAAAACTGAAATTCATGTCCGATTGTGAAACTTTCCATTTCAGTTCGTGACGTAAGTCTTCCGTACTGCAGCCCCTCTTTCAGCATTCTATACGTTCAACGTTCTGTCCGGACATGTTTTATTCTCTTTGTCCCCCCTCGTTTTTTTTTGTTAGGATATCCCATGAGTTGAATGTTTCTGACGGTTCGCAACAACCGTCCGGGTTACAGCCAGAGCCAGGAACGTAACTTTTACGCTATTACCGTGTGTCTTCGTCCTTCTGCTCGCGACATATCTTTTAAATGTCTTCGATAAATGTAGAACCATGCCCTGAATAGGAAAAAGGAAAGAGAAGTCTTCCGGAACGAGCTCTTCTAAGGTATGACGATAGCTTGTGGATTTGAGGTAGTACAGGTACGCTATTATATTTCTTATCGGAAAAGGAATTATATTCCGTTATTCCTTAAATCTTTTTTTCTTTCACTAAAACTTCAGAAAAGATTTTTTGAGGATTTTTTGTGTAACATGGGTAAAATGGTAACATTACATACTAGTGCGCTTATATTTCAAATTCTTATTCCATTCCTATGCTTCATAATTAAAAAAGTATGGACTAAAAAAAGTCTTCAAGTAAAATTTCTGTGAATTTCCTATATCTCAACCACTGGAAGCACTAGAAAATAAAATGCGATTTTGTTATGAAGGGCTCAACGAAACTTCTAAATTCTGGATGGCGTATTTTTCTGTCTCAAACTCTTCAGACGCTAGAGCCTTTCAAAAGGGAATTTATCCTTTTCTGACTTTTGAGAAGCTGTAGCGACCAAAGTAGGAGAGATATTGAAGACAGTCGAATCGAAGTCGCTGCCGCGAATATTTTTCTACCTCAAAGCGTCTGTTTTGATGACTAACGGGCTATAGCTAGAGAGAAAAGCGAACAAAACGTTGAACGCTTGAAACGCTGGTATCTCCAAAACGGTTGTAGGTATCGACAAATTCCAAGCAAAGCTTCGTTTAGCGGTTCAAAATCTATCGGGCAGGATGATCAGAGTATTTATTTTTGAACTTCGGTGATTTGGTCATTTTTATCTTAACTGGAACGACGGTTATATTAAAAACAAATAAATATTTGTCATCAATATTCTCCGCGATCGTCGATATACTTTTGCACACGTTTGAACCAATTTTCACAGCACTTTTTCCATTCCGATTCGGGTATCTCCAAAATATGCAGTTTCAACGCATCAACCGCCTCTTCTGGCGTCGAAAATCATTGACCACGTAGTTTGTTCTTCACGGACGGAAATAAAAAGAAATTATTAGGTGCCAAATTTGAACTGTATGCCGGATGATCAATCGGTGTTTTCACCGGTTAGATATTGAGTTCTTTGGGTCTATGTGTGAGAACTCGCGTTGTCATGGTGAAGAATGATCATAAGTCGCTTATTTCTTTATAGACTTCTGGCAAACAAATGGTTGTGTACCAATCCGAATTGACCATTCTACAATTATCTAGTGCCACGGTAACCACATTGTTTTGAGGTGCTTCCGACGTGAACAACTTTTGTTGAGTTTGGAACATCATGGAAGACATACAGTAGATTGCCTGTGTAAATGTTGTACATGACTTTTGACACACACGATTGTATTTTTAAGTATTTCTTTACACCTTAATAAAAATTATGTCAAGCTTTATGATTTATGTGTCAGATGGCGATTAGCTGCACCATTGTTGCCAATTTTGGATGCGTGTGTAACAACCCTCGTATTTTTTATGTTGGTTAATCCACTTCAGGTTTGAAAATTTGGCGCGTTTTAAATATTTCGTGTTGGAACCTTTTTGGCTAGAGCAATCGAAACTATTTACTTACGCATTTATTCTTTTCAAATTTGGCTTTTATATAAAAGCTGAAAAGGTGTAGATAAGAAATATCTAGTAACCTTTGTAGATAGAATTTGTACTTATCGCAGAACTGTCTATATTATCTTCCAAGATTCATAAATTTCGATGGTTGACTTTCCCCTTTTTGGCACTGAGTGTTCAGATATTAGCTACAAAGCAGGTTATCTTCTTTGCAACCAAAAGTTTCTAAATTTCTTGCAACGTCATTGTACAAAAGTGCCAACATCTAATCCCTGAAACGGTTCACGAAATTGGGCACTTTTCTTTTTTCTCCATTTTCCTCCTTCAGCAGCCACACGCTCCGAACCCATTCAGCGAGCATTTCCCGAGCGATAATAGCGAATCCGGAGAATTTCGACGATCGTCCCCTCTCCGACATAAATCATAGTTCTCGTCTGTCCCGATAAAATACCGAGAAAATCCGAAAACGGTTTTCGACAAACGATGGCACAACTCCAATATATAATCATCTGTGAAATTGTCAAGGTCGATGATATTTTATGACGATAAGCCGGCCAGAGATATAGCCGGAAGCGGCGAGCCCGTGAAATATGGCGCTAAAACGCGGCCGAAACTTCGCGCTCTCGAAAAAAGGCCAAAGAACTCGATTTATTAACTGCTAGAAATTGGTGTTTTGCGGTTTAGTGTGTGTGTGTGTGTGTGTGTGTGTGTGTGTGTGTGTGTGTGTGTGTGTGTGTGTGTGTGTGTGTGCGCGTGTGTGGGTGTGTTTTTTTTTGGGCGTCTCTGTATCGTTTGAAATATGTTCGTTGCGAAGCGGTTTCCTGAAGGAGTCGGGATGAAATACGGGAATTGGTTCGGTGAAAAATGTTACAAAATCTTTTATTTGCTTTAGTTAATAACTGTATTAGGTGTTCTTAGGGAAATCTTGAGTTTTCTGGACGTATTCCTTTCAACCAAACTAGATATCTATAATTTCAGCATGCCTCAGTATACATCATGAATTTAGAACAATTTTTGTGTACCAAAGGTCCAGTTTTTCCGTACTCCTTCGCCAACATTGTTGTTACAGAAGTACAATTATCTGGAAATCGATGCAAATTTCTCGCAGTGATCCCAGGGTTGGCTGCCCTTATGCCAATCATATTTGTCGCATTTGTTTGCAAGTTAGTAGTGACCAGTACTTTGTTATAACCAGAAACCAAAAAAACTACTAACATTTTGTACATATCTTAATGGCTACATTGAAGTTTTCAAAGTATTCTCCATGAAGATTAGTGTGCTTTTGCGTGCGTTCGAACTAACTCTGGAAGCAGTTATTCCACTCATTTATTAGTAGAATCGAAATTGCGTTTTTGAAGGCATCGACAACTCCTTCTGACGACGGTCAAATGTTCCGACCGCACAATTCCTTCTTGATTTTCAGGAAGATAAAGAAAGGACTTAGGTCCGGACTGTACTAGCTAAACATCGTAACAGGTTTAAAACCACATACATGCAGTAAGAAGAAGAAGAAATCCCCAATGGTCCCTCAATCTCGCGTTGTAGCTACAGCACTACACGTACGGCACTGAAACTTTGAATTTAGTTTAACTAAAGATAGAGGTGAATTTTTAGTACTCACATTTGATTAGTAGCGCCCTCTATGTCCCACTATGCAAAACTTAAAAGACATCCTTCGTAAAACCTTTACGCTATTTACAAAAAAAAAAAAAAACTTCACGGCGTCATTTTGCAGCGATACATCGCCTCTGCGCTTGCCAGCTTTTCCTCTTCGGAGCCTCTCATTTTTCACCGACGTTGAATGCAAAACTAAGCGGCGCGTCTTCAAATTTATGAAGATACAGTCGCCTAGACGCTTCGGAATGCGTTTACCCGGGAGAGAAGAGCTTTGCTCCCCTCCTTCGTATAGGAAATTATTTATGTTGTTTTCTAATATTTCTTTCGTATCGGATGGGAGGAGATTTATGAGGACGACAAATTCGTAAAAATTTAAAATTTATCGTCCGCGGAGGGTTCTGGACGTAAAGGGAGGTATGGGAAGGGTGCCTTGTTCGGGAATAGACACGTTTCGATAGCGTTCTGCATTATTCGAACGCTTCTCTTTATTGTTAGAGGGAAGGTAGCGAAATGATGCAATCGTTCGTTGTTTCTTGCGGAAAGTTACAGAAAAATGTAACTTGTGCAATATAGTAAAAATTTTTTTATCCTAATTGTTTGTTACAAAAAAGCTTTGATGAAGTATATTTCATGTTTCATTCGTGAAAACCTAATGTACGTATAGGGCATCTTTGAAATAAAATAAAAACATGTTCCCTCTAGTTTTCTTTCCATGATAATCCCTTTTGCGCGACTCAATTTGTCTAGTTACATCATTTCATGCCATTGTATATCTATTTCTTATTTCCATTTTAACCATAGTATTACCTCTATACTTTTTCCACGCCCTAAAATATCTGCCTCTGTCTTACATTGCGTTCAATAACTTTGTTTGTAACCATGGCCTACAGGATTGTTTATTCCTTTTTATAACTGTGAATGTTGTAGCACTGGTCTGAGCCGTCCTTATCGAATGATATAGGTAGTCGTATAAGTCGTTGACATTATCAAAGCCAACCAAGTTTTCTTCTGTCAACAATTTTCTCAAATCAGTACGTAAGACACCCCTCTTCATGTGTTGCACACGTTGTTCACTGCTGTTTGAAGCTTTTTACTACTTTTTCCTGCAGGCTGTTGTTCTGGAAAAAACTATGCAGGTGATGAAATAATGGTCAGATAATTTGGATCGGACTATGCCACCTTTAAAATTGTAAATGCTTGTTCCTCATAAACATGGTCAATACAAGATCTTTTTAGATTACCTAACACGAATTCTTCCTTGGTTGCCTCATTTATAATTTTTTTGAATCTATTTGATACTGATATGAATATGAAGAAGTCGATATTTATGTCCGTCATCAAAATAGTATTTGTATAATCATAGCTGTAGATGGGGGTGTCCAGATCATTTAAAAATAATACTAATAATAACAGTAATAATAAATGTCTGTTTATTTCATTGTACCTATAGTATGAAACAAGGTAAAAAAGAACAAAAGCCAAAATAGACAATTTGTGCCACATTTAAGTAATTTGCTTAAAAATCACTCACACACATTTTTCGTTTTTATATAGAAAAAAGAGAAAGGCTTACAATATCGAACCTTGAAGTACGCCTCCCTCATACTACCAGCACAAAATTTGAAAGCAGTAAGAAATCTTTTATAAATGTACATATGTATATACAGGGTGTCTTTGAAATAAAATGAGGAAGTGTGGAAAAGTCTATATTATATTATATAGAACATAAATCCAAAAAGTTTTGAGTCGATTAGGACTCGAACGTCAGAATGAAAAAACCCTAGGAAATTGTAATATGTGACGCCTCTGGACACAGAAAATGTATACATATTCTACATCCATAGGCGTACAAACTCACATACATACACGCAGACTGCATACGCTGCAATCAGACATGCATCGATACTATAAAAAAACTACAAGGTGGACAATCTACCTTCCAAACAGCATGCTAGAAGTTCAGTTACATTCTTACTTACGAATATTTCGGCTGTGAATAATAAAGACATTTTTATTTTAAATGCATTTATAACTTTTTCCTTTCTCATGCGAAAGAATTTTCGTAAAATATTTTGAATTTAAGTCTAATAAAATTAGATTCTTTTATTTCATGGACACCTGTATATATACACTAATATGATTTGGAATATTTTGATTACAAATACAAGGTACAGTCTACTTATAATTAAGTAATTATAATTATGGATTGTTTCTAACAACTCGAAGGTTTTATGCTGAAAACTCTGTTCTCTGTCATCGATATTTCTCGTAATTTTAGCATAAAAATCTGTCGCGATACGATCCGCCCGAGCGTTAATTATGCATCTACAGCGACAGGTTCGCGGCACTAATGAAGTAATTAATTGTTTTGGGGAATCCTCTCTATTCGAAAATAATGGAACCGGCGCGACCGGCATTAATAAAATAGTAGAACGTCGCGATGTTAATTTATATGGCGTTGAGTGTCTCGGATGTAAAATATCGCCTGTTAGGTATTCGCAATTGCTGGAAATTGTAACTGCGGCCGCATATTACAAGCGGCAGCGACATAATTTCGGGTGAACGTATCGCCGAACGTCCTGTGTAATACGGAAGGTGGGATGAGGGTTTGTCGTTATCGCATATAGAGGCGGTGGGATGGAATGATCGTAATGTCATATTTTGATGACGAAAAACTTTTTTTCTACCTTTCGAGATTTGGTCGTAAGAGAGCGTAGAGTCTATTGTATTATTTGTGGTATTTATTTTGTAATAAACTTGACGAATGGTTTCATGAGAATGGATAATTTCATACAGTATTGTTAGTTTTTTTTTTAGGAAAGGTGTATTATTTGACAGAAATATTATGTGTAGAAATAGGTTGAGATTACTGTGGTGTTCACCAATATCTTTTGGAAAGCTTTTAATTCAAATGGAATTGAAAACTGACTTACAGAAGGTTGTCAGCATCTATAACAGGGCAAAAACCAAAATAAGTTAAGAAGAATAAATATTATGCATCTCCTTGCCCAATGACAGTATCTCTGGTTCTATTAAATAATCGTTTCGACTTTCTTTTATAAAAAAAAATGAGTTGTTAAATGTTGTTATTATTATGCTGCAAAGAAAGTAATAATGTCCAAAGAATTATAGTACAAAAACACACGGATGCTAGCTGAGCTACGCACTGCAACTAAAGGAAGTGCGAAAACATTATACCAAATATTGCATGACATTTTAAAGCTTTAAGATGCTCAACTTAGCATTTAGATGATTTGCTATTCGTATCTATAACTTTCTTCCGGTTTAACTACGAGAATTTGTCATTCTGTTCGTCTAAAGTTTGAACTGAGTCCGCCAAAAACTAGCGTCTCAGTGATCATGTCGAGTTTTGTGCCTGAAAAAGAGTATTTGCGGCGCACATTACTTTTCTTATTTAATCAAAAGAAAAAGGCTGTTGAAAGTTATGGTTTCCCGGTAGAAACATGTGAAACATGATTTCGACAATTTAAAAGTGATATCAATGTGAAAGACAGTAAGCGCTTTGGTGGACCACAAAAACACGAAAACAAGTAATTGCAGGAGTTACATACTTACGATTTCGTGTTGCAGTTCACACGCACTAAAATATTTTGTACTAGTAATTGTTATAGCGGAATTTTTCATAATACATTCAGTAAAAGAATGCCTTAGCATTTGCTTTTATAATAGTTACATTTGTGCTTTAGATTTATAAACGAATATTATATAAGAACAATAGCACGATAGGTGCTTACTCATTGGATGTTGAAATACAGATTCCCCCTAAAAATAATATTATGTTGCGCTAGTTTCGCTGAAATTTTCGAAACTATAAAAGGACAAAGAGGACAATCGTAAGTAACCTCTTTACAGTTTTAGGAAAATTAAATAGTATCACAAATAATAATAAATTTTGGAAAACCCTTATGGGGGCAGTAGCTGTGAATAAGCTACAGATTTTGATCAGATGTCTTCTTCTATTCAACTAGCATTATACAGTTAATATTAAACGTTGTTTAACATTTGTACATAGACATCACTGGATATTTCATTTTATTTAATCAATTTATTGTATTGTATGTATAATTAAAATTTTCTTAATTAATAAAAATTATGATTTATACTAATTACACTTACATAATCATTTGATATAAGTACATACACATATTCTAACGGTTAGATAATCTTCCAGAAAATCTAACAGATTTTAATTGAGTCCTACACATCGTATACACAAAGTTGATAGGCGTTATTTTAATTTTTTTTACGATTATAACAAAAAATTTAAGTGCATAAAGACGAGCCAGCTATTACCATAAAACTTTATTGACTCTAGAACTTGTAATTGTTTTAATTGATGTTACGCAGATGACTGCGTTAGAATATGTATCTACTAACAAGTGTATAATAACGTATCACGATTCGTGTTGGTTTAAACAAAGACAATGTATTTATATATAATAATATGGACGTTTATAATATTATTATAGAATTTTTAATTCATAATAAAATACGTTTATGAGACTGGTTTTCGTTCTTTTTTTCGCTTTTAGTTCTGTAATTCAGTTTCGTTTCCTTTGTTTATTATTGCCACTGTATGTACTGTTCTGAGTCAAGTCGGCACGATCGGCACCGTGTCGTGAAGTGTGTATCCTTCTGCTGTTCCTTTTGTATTCATTTCTATGTTTGACATTTGTAACACATCTAAAGGAATGCCTAGAAAATAACACCAAAGATAAAGACGCTGTTAGATACAGCTTTAGCAATACCATGAGAATATCATTGCAATACCATGAGAAAAGCTGTATTTAACAGCGTCTTTATCTTTGGTGTTTCACATTTGTATTTAAGCATTTTTAAGTGGCTAAATAATTATATGTCATGCCAAAAAAAAAGTACAAAGAGATGCTGAAGGATTGAGAAATTATGAACCAAGGAATTTCTCACTGTTACAGTGTGTTAATGTGAACGAATTATAGTCGGTTAATGGTCAGCGAAGTAATTCTTTTGGAAACCGTTCCTCGTGCTAAATTTTTACTTGATTTCTCTTTCTCATTTCACTTGATATCATGCAAAATGTACTCTCTGTTGCACCTAAACGAATTTCAACCCAAGCAATTCGCTTCAACCGAAACTCGCAGGGTTTTATCATACACCGAAGCACGCTCACGTTTAATTTGACGTGAATACGCCCGACGCAGATACAGAGAAACGAGTTAATTCGCGGCGAACGGTACACGCAACGAAACAATTGTCAGTTTGTTGCCGAACCGGCAAATATAATAATGGAACTAATTATAGATGTACTGAAAGAGTTATCTCGTCCGTAACCGCGCTTTTGTATCGGCGCGACGTACATCGACGTGACGCGTGCGCGGACGATGCCCGAGTAGGCGGGAAAGTCGTCATTTTGCGGCGAAATTCCCGCCGGTAAACCGAGATCTGTTCGATCGTAAAGATATGTGGATAAATACAAAAGAAAATTAGCCGGATAGCGGGCGAAGTTTTCCGGGAAAATAACGCGCCAACTTCGGGATTCTAAACGGGCAACTTAGGAGTAATCCTGGCGTGTAAATTGCTTGTGGAAACGATTAAATTAAACACCTGAATAAAACGCGGTAACCGTATTCTCGGTTCGGGCGGTACGATTCGAGTTTAACGAACAGGAGTAATAAGGGTTTATTAGCTTATTAAAATGTAATAATTGTAATCCGCCTTTATTGCAGCGTTCGCTTCGCCACGTTGTCTGTATACAGTTTTACAGAGCTTCGGATCGTAAAGATGCAGTATGTGGGGAAATTCCCTGGATGATTTAAATCTCGAAAACGAAATTTAGAAGATAGAAGGCTAAATGTAGTCTACACAGACAAAAAAGTCAAACATGCATTGACCCAGAGAAATCATTTGTTTAAATGGCGGGAAAGATTTGTTTGATTCAAGGACATAATTTCTTTGATTCAAACATATAGTCTTTTGAAACAAAGAATCAACTATATACGTTTTCTGTTTTAAATAATATCGCCAATTTGAATCAAATATATATAATTTGTTTGACTTTTAAAGTAGGTAGTAGTTTGCTTCAAGTCTACTATGATGTTGGTATTACGATTCCACTGGTGGTTGCTAGAATGGACGCTTTCTTTCTTCTGCAAACAATTATAGCTACCACAGTAAATGTTCCTTCTCATATACTGGATTTTTGGTGTTGCCCTTATTTTTTCAGGATTGGAGGTGTAAAGTAGGACTTTTTTAAATTTCCATAGACTAAAAAATTTTTTATCTTAATTCTTTATAGAATAGCAATAGCAAACAACATTATATTAGTAACATTAATTAACTACAAAAGATGAAGAAACCATCCAGATTTGGCGATATGGGGTGAAAAGGTGCTCAAATGCACAGCCTCTTCAAATATAACTTTATTACTTATACTTTTATTTACAAAATTTAACTTAAGATAAAAAGTTCTTGATCTTTTTGAAATGGTACCAAAGGTATTGTGAAATCCATTATTTTATAACCGAAGCTAATCTACTTTTTTGTCTTAGATATGCTTTATGCGGATAGATGGCAGTTAAATTATATGGTATAATATAACTGACATACCAAAATAATGTTATCTTCTGCATCACATTATATATAAACAATTTTTTGAAATATTCTAAGGTTATCGCCTGTAACATATTTGATAAATAAACCTGGTTAATACTTAGTTAGATTCGTTTCAACCCATTTTAATAAAATACTCTCAGTTGTAATATTCACTGGTAAAGATGTTTTGAAAATATTGTATTCCTCAAGATCGATACCAAAAATACGTGTACCCAAACTTGGGGTAATCGAATCAAGGAATCCTTTTTGGCTTCCTAAATCGATTCCTACACTCTTAGAGGCAATAAATAAGAAAATAATTGTGTTTTTAATGTAACCTGCAAATCTGGGGAAAATGTTTCACAAGCAGTTAGAGTATTTAAATACTTACTATTACCGAGTTCTTCTTTCTAGATGCCCTAAGCATCGTTAAGAACAAACAATTGGGTTTGACAAAGACGCTATCAAATCCAATCGTTTATTCTTAGTATTATTGTAAACAATGGAAAAATCAGTACAATTTCGGTTACACCTTGAATCTGTAGCATACCAAATAGATAGAGCACGCTGATAACTTTCAACAGACTGTATAAAGTCCTAATCGTAATGATTTTGTTCCTGTAGCTATAAAAAATTATTGACAAAATGTTCACTAAAAGCTGTGCACTGTTAAATATTTCATTATAGCTTATCTGTATTGAAATACCTTTTATATAGAAAATGAGAGAACTGCACTAGTTGATGTGGTGAACTACATCAACCGACACACAATTAACTACTTACAAGTCAATCCGGAAGAAAACTGAAACTATGAAGGAAATTGAACACCGTGCTGTGATAAAATTCCTTACAAAGCAAGGAAAGAACGCACAAACCATATTGAATGAAATGGAAACAGTTTATGGGGAATAGTGCCTTAGTAAATCAATGATTTATAAGTGGCATGGTCTTTTTAAACATGGTCGGAAGTCGACTGAAGACGACCCCCGCTCAGGACGGGCAGTTGAGGCCACCACATCAGATATCGTCGAAAAAGTGCAAACATTTCTACTGCTAGATGCTCGTTTGAAGAAAAAACAATTATCTGCATTAGTTGGAGTATCAGATACCACCATTTTGCGTATCCTACATGATCACCTGGGTATGACAAAAGTCAGTGCAAGATGGGTACCGAGAATGCTCACGCCGCTGCAGGAACAGCAGCGCGTCTGTGCGACCAAACAATTTTTGGAGCTGTACGGAGACACACCTGCACAGATTTTGGAGCGGATTGTTACCGGAGATGAAACATGGGTTCATCACTTTGAGCCTGAGTTCAAACAGGAGTCCATGTAAGTGTCAGAATTGGCTGGAAAGTTGATGGCTACTGTTTTTTGGTATTGTGAGGAGATATTATTGATTAATTACAAAGAAAAAGGCAGGAGCATAACCGGGGAATATTACGCAGCGATATTAGAAAAATTAAAGGAGGCCATCAAGCAAAAACGTCGAGGAAAGTTGACCAAGGGTGTGTTGTTCGTGCAAGACAATTCGCCGGTTCACAAGAGCAAAGTTGCAATGGCTGCTATGCACAAGGATTTCAATCAATAGTCGATCCACCCTACAGTCCAGACCTGGCACCTAGTGATTTTTATTTGTTCCCCGATTTAAAAAAAGACTTACGTGGAAGAAAGTTTTCCGACGACAATGAGGTAATGGAGGCAATTTTGGCCCATTTTGAGGCGAAAGATAAAAGATATTTTTATGATGGTTTAGAAAAATTAATTCATAGATCTAATAGATGTATTGTGCTTAAGGGTGATTATATTGAAAAGGAAAAATAGATTTATTGTTTTATTTTATTTAAAACCCTGTCATTCCAAGAACTTCTGGACCTCCCATCGTACCTACCTGCTTTCTTCGTCCGCTGCTTAGCTCTCATAAAACCTATATTAGAAATTAGAACCACATCTAACTACAATTTCATTGCGTTCACCGATGGGCATTCAAAATCTGCCTGACTAGTAAGAACCGCATTCGGTAGACTTCTATATGCTTTTGTGTATTTGCTGGTACATATGCTTTTTTTCATATATTCTGGCGTAATTGAGGGCTTAGCTCGCTTTAACGATAATTTGCGATGTGTGAAACATACGACTCTCCATCCAAGCAAACTCAATGTGTTTGTTTTAGCTAATGTTGCTTGACTCAAACAAGCGATGTTGAGTTAAATAAAGAACTTCAAACAAATACATTTGTGTATATTAACAGACAAAGTGCCTAAAACCCGAAGGGAAAAGAGAAAGGAGTGTTTGTTTGAGTCAAGAACCCTTTTTCTCTGTGTGCTTTTGAATCCTCAAATTTCAAATTACACAGTACAACAAAATTTTATTTTTATCTATATTTTCTGCATCTGTTCGGCTAAGAAATTATGAGGAAGCTGCTATTTTCTGCATGTGAGATAAAACTTTGTTCATAATTAATGCATTTCAAGTAATACTAAATGCAAAATCATCCTCATTATTTTTGAAATTTGTTATTGCTTTTAACATTCGTTTAAGGTTGTACTGATTATTAAAAATACGCAAAAGGATTATAGCCCGGTTATTGGAATGCTCTTCATGAGGTCTTCAAAGTCATTAATTTTATAAAATTTGGATCAGTAAATAATCATTTATTCAAAAACTATGTGAGGACATGGGAATTGCATATACATTTCTTCTTTTACATACAAAAGTCAGATCATTTTTCAAAAATTTTATTCAATCCTGTGTTTAAAATTAGGCGCAGTAGGTATTCACTTCTTAGCTAAACCTCACAGTTTTAGAATTATTTAGAAAAATGTATTTACCCTCAGAAAATCTTACCTTTTGAAATCAAGCTGATCGATTTCAAAAAGTAAGATTAAGACAATGAAACATCAAAAAGGAAATTATAAACTCTGGGTCCACCCCAAAATGAATGTGCAAATACATCTCAATCTCTACCCAAACACTTTCAGAAAAACGAGAAATTTTGAAAATGGTCATAGTCCTGTGATGTTGGTAGAAAGATTGCATATTTAGCAAAAATTGAGCAGTGCGTAGGTTCATAACGTGCATTTGCCGTAAAGATATTTTACAAAACATTGTGATAGTGTAACAGCTGTTGTTCCAACTTGTCACACCGTTATTGCACACATTATTACCCGGTAGGAAACGGGTTTAACTTCAAAAAGGAAACCATCAGGAGTTCATCGGTCTTAAAAAACCACACAAAACATTGAAACTATTCGGGCGTCAATTCCAAAGGAGGCCGACATGATGGGCGAGGAAACACGCAGCAGCATTAGACCTAAATCGAAAATCCGTTCATCGAAATTCAAGTTATGTAGAAATTGTAACCAGTACATTACAAATCGCGATAACAATTCCGTAAATTAATGATTGAAAAGATTAATGACGATTTAAATTTCATTAATAACATTGTCACGTCGAATGAGGCTCACTTCTATCTGAACGAATACGTCAAGGAACAGAATTGCTCGTATTTTGCAACTGGTAAACCTCTTTAATTTCACGAACGATCACAACACAGCTAAAAGGCTTCAGTGCGGTGTGCCGTATCAATTCGAGGCGTGGTTGGGTCTTACTTCTTCGAGGATGGCAGAAGGAATCTAGCAGCAGTAGAGTCTATGTTCAAAACTTTCGTTGCTGAATTTTGGTTTCAACAAGATGAAAGGTTTTTACTGCTCGGGCGTCAATGCCCGCCGTATCTTCTAAATACTTGAACGAAGAATCTTTCCATCAAACCCAAAACTATGCACCTATAATATACATAATATCTTCACCAATACTTCGAGAAACAATTCGCGGTTCTCGCCATTAAGCTCAGACAAGTTTCACGAACTTTTCCCTATTAAAATCCATATCCGATCACAATTATGAACGCGCAAGACCTCAATTTCCCGCTCGGCCAGTCGTAGCTATCTGTGTACTACAGAGCTGCTGTTTTGGTATCGATAAAGTGCATCTTGACCACTGGCAGTCGAACTAGTTTCGTCCGGGGCACTTCATGAAACTGTTTCGTCCGCACTTATCCGTTACAACGGTCGACTTTGTCTGGAAACTTTTATAATTTTACTGCCGGAGCGGAAGCGCTCAAGACGATATTGTTTCATTTATTTCTAGTTTGACTTATTCTTGAAACTCGCAATCGGAGAGCGGACGGAAGATAATTGTATTGTTTCGGAATCGCCATGGCGATGCCAATAATACGGAGATATCTGGGAAATATGAGCTTATTCTTCGAGAGGAGTTTTAAAACAATGATAGGTTACAATTCAATTCAATGGCTTTCTCGAGATTAATCAAGTATTTCTAATATCTCTGTACCTATACAGATAAAGAAAAGTTTATTGTTTAACTTTACAGTAGCTTCGACCAGATCAATTGAGGTTCTTGCTATAAATAGTGAATGTTCGTATAGTTACGGGACGCTTACACAGGGAACTGTATAAGGTATTTCAAGAGGAAAGGGAATTACTTTAGGAGGGTGTATTCAGAAATTATTTAAATTCAATCCTTAACTATCACGGAAATGAATAAATAATAATTTAAGAATGAAATACGTTTTACGATTTAATAACTAAATATAACAATTGTTTCACCACACAGTAGGTTCCCAGATGTAATAGTGGGAATGTTCCGTTGATTGACTTCCTCCAGTGTTTTCCCACTTAGAACTTACTGGGAGCTTCTTGATATATTTTAGGGTGCTTGAAGTCTTCGTCCTGGACTTTATTGCTTCTTCATTTTCTACTTAGAACAGAGAGTGTATCAGGATTAGTAGAATTTTGAGAAGAACGATGTAGCTATAGTTTCCTAGGCGTCTCAGGTCACTGTCCTGTGTTTAATTGCTCCGCAAATTTTCTGCGTGATTACGGCCTACATACAATTCTTTTTTCTTAATTACCTACTTACAACGTAGCGGATTATCTTAAATAATCTAACCATTAAATAGTTTTAACAAAGGTGAATTATTATCTGTTTGATTGTTAAGTAAACACTTGTTAAATTTGTTTTTATTAATTTCCAGGGATTCTAATAAATTTAATCCTTTGTTTACCCGATGAGGAGTTATGATATTCGATTGAAATTATGGAAATTATCGACAAGTGATACACAGAAATACTTAACGGAATTTAAAAAATTGAACTCTTTAATTTACAATAATCCTGAATGTAATATATGGAAATAAAATACCTTTTTTGTATTGCACCATACGTATGTGTATGATATTTTTTATTAGAGACACTTGGAGTGGGAGTATTGTCCTTAACTACGTGATAGCGATATTGTGTCCAGCTAACAGTTGTAGGGTAATGTCGAAATAAATAAGTATAACATAATCGAGTGTTTAAATATAAATTAACAAATATCACACTAAATATATGAATCATTGAGGCAGATTGTTAGACCATAAGTTTTTCGACAGATTGTGCAGTAATTCTGAGTTCAGTAATAAAGAAAATACAGCTCAATGCAATTTTTCCTGACATCATATGAGACTAATTTTAGTGTTTTTGCGTTAGAATTTAACTCTACGCCATACTACGCTCTTTCCATAATCACTTATGCGACTAAGTTGCTACATAAGAATTGGGCCATCATATCTGAATCCGATCTTCCGTGGTATCGAGTTTTCAGAGCTTTTAAATCTTGATAAAATATCTTTAAATTTTTTGTTTCCAACAATCCTCTTTCATCACCTTCTTCCTCAGAGTCCATAGAGTTGATGAAATTTGGATCTGTCATTAAGAGAGTCGTGGAAAGTTTTGACATATACTTCAAATAACCCCTTCTAAATCTAGAGCTTTAAGATGTTCCTTCATAAGATCCAATTTGATGTGAAAAAGTGAAAAAACTACTTTTTCTCTGTTGAATAAATGTTCACTTACAATATTCTGTTGTCTTAGGATGTTCTGAACAGTCAATATTTCTGAATCCAGTATTGGTTTCTAGCTCGACTATCCCAGAGACATGGAAAGTACAGAAATATTGTATACCCTTTGAAAACCAAGTAGAAAGTTAACCACTTTGAGATCCACACAGATGACCCAGTTACGTTCTCTATATTTTTATATCTTTATAATCCGATTCTTTGCTCTGCAATCCTTTTAAAGCGTTTGAAAAAGTTTAGTTCTGCCTTTGATCATAATGATCATCACGTCGTCCTTCAGTAGTTACAATCGCTTGGATCTTCTCCATTCCTCTGCTAGTTGCTGGAATCTAACTTTGTACTATAGGCAATTTCAAGTGTGATTCAGAAATTTCACATCTTCTAAACATGAAGATTCATCCGGTACATCTAAAGGATACAATCTCGAGAATCTAATATTTGTTCTATTTAGCAGCAGTCCATAACAGCCCTTGTCTGTCTTCTACATTTTCTTCACTTCAGGTTTTAGGAACTTTGCCTTTTATAATACCCATTTTCTATTTGGTCTGCCTACACATTTTCTTCCTAGATATCTGTAAGATCTCGCTCTGGCTGGTAACCTCGTTACTTGCATCCGTTCTACGTGTTCCTTCCACTTATTTTTGTTTTATTCTCTGATTTATGTCGAAGATGTTTAGTTCTGTTTTTATATCTAAATTTCTGTGCAGATCTTGTGCAGCCTTTCATTCTTGTTAAAAATTTCATCTCTCCGATGTCTGCATCTTGCTTTCTTGTGTTTTCGTCGTTGTCCATCTTTCAGTGCCATAGAAGAGGGTTGGCACTGCTATCGTCTTGTAAAATTTTATTTGTGTGTCCCTGTCTTGTTTTGTTTTTTAATGTTCCGCTGATTTTTCCACAGTAATGTGTGAATTTAATCAGTTTTTCTTCTATGACTTTGTTTCACATGTTCTAGTATAGTATCGTTTATGACTATTTTTGTACTAATTGGATATTTACCCAGGAAAACCATGGTTTTGATTTCATTTGTCGATATTTTCATTTCATGGTTTTGGAGGAATTTTTATTTCTGTAGATCATCCTGTACCTCTGTTAGGAGTACCAACTCGTTAATATATAAGATAGAATTGAGGGTGGTGTTCTGGTCTAAATGTATTCCTGTAGGGCACTTCTTTTTCCATTCCTTATAATAGCATCAATATATCTGTTAAATAATCTTGGCTACACACATCAGCCTTGGCTAACTCCTTTATTTGTTGGTATTTCTCTAGTTAATCTTCCTCCTGTATTTACCATAATTCTGGTGCCAATGTATAAACCCATGTCTGTTAGAAACTATAATTACGATACACACACAACATCATTTTCTAATACTATGCCATTCTATTAAATTTATAAGCAATATTGTATACCAATAAAATCGCAACCCCAACTCATATAATTAATTGACGGCCAAATAAACCATCTATATCATTTATAACGACACTTTTCCGTATCGATCAACCGGAAGTCGACTCGGCGCTCTAGATCCCATCGCGCGTAAATGGAAGCGAGCAAAGCCGTCGAGCAAGATTATACTGTTTCATTTATTTGTAATTTGACGTGCCGTTGAAACTGATAAAAGGCTAACGGCGCTGGCCGAGTGCGTATACCGTCGCTAGCCACTCCATTCCATTCGATTCGATCTTCTTTCTATCCCGGATATCACTGACGTATCGCTCTTTGTTTGCCGGCGGTCAACACTAGAGCTGATTGATGATACACGGCCCCTGCGGGCTCCGGTATCCAGTCCTCGACGGCAGCTCCGGCAGCGAGGCATTCGAGTCCTCGGCAAACAAACCACTTCTCTATCCGACTCCTGGCCGGCGCTATATTGGCGCTCTTCGGATTAAATATCGCGGCTTAAGAGCGTATAGAGTGTATACATATACGGATTGTTAATGTTAAGGTTAGCTATATTGCATGAAAAGGGGTCTAACGGAATGATTACTAAAAGGAATTGACGAAACTCTACACGCATTTATATTGACAAGAACACTATAGGGATATATTTCATCTTAAGACTATCAGTTATAAGTAATTAACAAGATGACTATCGACAGTCCAAGTTTTTGAAGATATTAAAATTAACCAGTTAAACTATGGAAATGAATTGGTTTCAAGTATTCTGTATTTGTTTTAACGTTTCTAACCACAATTGTAACATAACACATGGGCTGAAAAGTCCCGGGCCTAATACATAGATGACGCTAGTTTTATTGCAGTCACCTTTCTCTCAGTTAGTACTAACCTTCAAAAGACAGCTGTTAAAATTTCATGATATTCTATTCATTAGTTTGTGAGTTATTGCGCTAAGAGTCACGCTACTTTTGTTATTTTCAAAACAATGGATCAAAAACAATTTCGTGTTTTAATTTCACACTGCTTCTTGATGGGAAAAAATATCGTTCAAGCGAAGCAATGGCTTGAAAAGTGTTATGGGAACTCCGCTCCATCAGAAACAACAATAAAACGTTAGTTTGCTGACTTTAAACATGGTCGTAGAGACACCGATGATGCAGAACGCAGTGGACGTCCAAATGAGGCGGTAACACCAGAAAACATCAAAAAAATCCACAAAATCGTTTTGAATGATCGAAAAGTGAAGTTGCGTGAGTTAGCTGACATCGTAAAGATATCAAAAGAACGTATTGGCTTTATGTTGCATGAGCATTTGACTATGAGAAAGCTCTGTTCAAAGTGGGTGCCGCGTTTGCTCACTGTTGACCAAAAACAAGAACGTGTTGATGATTCTGAGCAGTGTTTGGCCATGTTTAAACGTAACAAACCGGAATTTTTGCGTCGATATGTGACAATGGATGAAACATGGATCCATCACTTCACTCCGGAATCAAAACGATCGTCATCTGAGTGGACAGCAACTGGTGAACCTCGTCCAAAGCGCCCGAAAGCACAACAATCGGCTGGAAAGGTTATGGCCTCGGTATTTTGGGATGCGCGCGGTGTAATATTCATCGACTATCTTGAGAAAGGAAATACCATCAACAGTGAATATTATATAGCGTTTTTGGAGCGTTTGAAGCCCGAAATTGCAAAGAAACGACCGCATATGGCAAAGAAAAAAATTCTGTTTCATCAAGACAACGCACCGTGTCACAAGTCCATCAAAACAATGGCAAAACTACATGAGTTGAACTTCAAATTGCTCCCACATCCACCGTATTCGCCAGATTTGGCTCCCAGCGGCTACTGGCTGTTCGCAGACCTCAAGAAAATGCTCGCCGGTAAGAAATTTCGCACGAATGAAGAGGTTAATCGCTGAAAATGAGGCCTATTTTGAGGCAAAAGATAAATCGTTCTACAAAAGTGCTAAAATAAAGCTAATTTTGAACCAAAAAAACTGGTCGACAAGATTCATGATGTCATGTTAGCCGATCGCCGATTGAAGCTGAAAGAGGTAGCACAGACAACAGGCATCTCAGAAGAACGCATTGGCCATATCCTAGACGATATTTTGGATATGAAAAAGCTTTTGGCACGATAGGCACCGCGTTGGCTGACACCGGAGCAAAAACGAAATCGGGTGACCGTTTCGGAGGAGTGTTCGGCCAGAATCCAACACAATCCAAGGGATTTCTGTGTGCGTTTCGTAACCGTAGATGAGACTTGGATCCACCGCTACATACCGGAGGCAAAAGGAAAAATCTAAGCAGTGGACTTTTCCGAGCGAATTGACTCCGAAGAAAGCAAAGACAGTTCCGTCGGTCGGAAAGGTCATGGCGACTATTTTTTGGGATTACCAAGGTGTGGTCTTCATCGACTATGTGTAGAAGGGAAGGACGATCACGGGACAATACTACAATGATTTAATGACCCGATTCGATGCAGTATTGAAGAAGAAACGACCTCGTTTGTAAAGGAAAAACGTGCTTTATCACTACGGCAATGCATTGGACCTAGCCCCCAACGTTTTTCCTTATTCCTAAACTTGAAAAAATCGCTGGGAGGAAGGAGATTTGCCTCAAATGAGGAGGTTATTGCCGCTACAGATGGCTATTTTGCAGACCTTGAAACATTCTACTTTTCTGACGGCTTGAAGAGAGTGGAGCACCGTTTGGAAAAAGTATATTGATTTTCGAAGAGACTACATCGACGAATAAACATAAAAGACCACATCAATACCGTGTTCGCCTTCTCGATTCCGGAAAGCATTTCAGGTCGCTCTCGTAAATTCCAAATTTAATGAAGTAGCAAACGATTTAAATGCTTATGATGTCAGTAATAACGTACAACCGAAACAAAACTGCTATTACTGCTACGATTTAATGGCCGATATTTACGTAAAACTTGTACTGCACTAAACGCTGCGGAAATTTTTCTAGCCGTTTCAAAGGTGAAATTTTTTTTTTTTTTTTGAAAAAGGAAAGGCATTCCTATGTAAATATGGTCATACTAATTAAGCTACACTGAAAGGTCCCAAATTTTATGGATTCCCGGTTCACGTAATCCTACAAACTTTACGTATCTAAAATCCCTACCATGGCTAAGTTTAACATTAACAATCTGTATACAGGAACATCTACGTTGAAGCCTGCGTGCAAAAGACAACATCTCTGGATAGAAGATGTAGGGTTCTATTTTTAGAGACATAAAGGAAGAAAAGCCGATATTTGCTGTGGAAATTTCACCTGGATTGTTCAACTGTTTGTTCTGCTAAGCTGCGCGTGGCGATAGAAAGGATAAATAAGAAAGGTTCTCTACGGAATATTACTGAGGTTTTTGAATGAAGTAAGGTGACGGCTTGCTTTGAGGACAATTAATTAAAAAAAAAAATAAATAAAAATATTATGTTTCAAAGATTCAAAGATTTTAATATATACAGGAATACCCAATATGAATGTAGGTTTTTTATTTCCTTAGCACCTTCCGTTTCATATGTTTGTATCATTTGAATTTTCGAACGATTGTTTGTTGGTTCTTTCTGCGCAAAAGCAATTTGCATTCTGATTTGTTAATTGGTGGAATTAAAGTTAGTCTTAAAAGGAAACAGCATCATAATCTCAATTTGGTCCAGACTAGATTTTGTACAGTATTCCTATACTTTATTCACGTTAAGAATGCAGTAGGTAGCACCACGATCGGCGGCTGTATTATACTGGAGAAGTTATAAAGTATATGCCAACACACAAGATCCTTAAATCTTGCATAGAATTTGGTTATTGTCAAAGGTGAAGTTACATAAGCTGTTAGGTGAAAAAGAAAACAGCAGTGTAAATATATTTGTCTACTGTACCCCAACTGCAGCAAAACCAATGTACATTTTTAACGACAATACAGTCAATAAATAATTGCATGGATATTAATGACTACAATAAAAGATCAAATATATTTATATGTAATATATGTATTTTACAAATTTATGTAGTTCTCTTCATATCTGTAATAAATTTAATAAAAAAGATTTCTTTACTGTTAGCATTTTATTTATAAAAAAACAAATGAAATAAACATATGAATTTGATTTATAAATCAAAGGATAGAGTGAAAAAGGTGAAAAAATAATTTTAATTTATTTAATTTTCTAATGCTAGTTAAATACCGACGTCTCCATAGCACAATGTCTTGCTCCATTAGCGCACTGCTTCGATTCCTTTTTAACCACTTAAATCCAAACTATTTTAAAATTTTCCATAATGTTGTGCGTTTCAACTAGGGCAAATTGTCATCCGCAGTAATAACCTGCAAAGGATTAATAAGTTGGTTTAAATCGAAGGTCAAAATGTATTATATTTACATTTAATAATTTTGTACATGTAGGCAATTAATTTCTTAAGAAGAATGAATGCACATGTCCCCTAATTATACATAGGTTTTTGAGCTTCGTCTAAGTGATCGTATATTGTTTCACGAAGGCGTCTCTAAGGGTGCGAGCTGGAAATTCCTCTTTGGCATTGTTCTCATACTATTCTTTCACTTAAACCAAGTCGTGTTGCAGTCAATTTAACAGACGCTGACTTGCAACTTTCTTGCTTCAGTTTGCAGGTATAAATTGTAAGCCATTAGCCTCTGCCTACTGCCAATATGTTTTCCTTGATGATTTTTCGATGGCCCTGTAACTGGATGTACTACTGCTTCCTCAGGCATACCAAATCAAAGCTGTAATTTTGTAATAGTAGAGTAAACATTATTTTGTTTGGATAATTAATTGTGTAGCACCTTGAGTTATAAAATGATGAGATAAAAGAGCGATGAAAAGAATTATTTTTGCCACAACTTGTTTATAAAGATAAAATACCATGAAAAACTACAAGAAACAACGGCATCGAAATCGTAAGTAAATTTGACAACTGGCAGAAATTTCATACAAAGAACTTGCCTGAATTTCTCCAGTGTGAACATGCCTCGCCCATTGGCCAATGACAAGCCCGTATTTTAAGGTCTATCTATTCCAATTCTGCAATCTTAACGTGAATGGAGTATAGATATATTTAATGTTGCTATATCTCCTAATGCAACTTCAAATAGTCTTTGAATTCTCCGGATTATAGGTTCAATTAATAATTATATTATTTCGTGTACACATGACTTTATGATCAAGATAAATTACTACCATTATTCGGTCAAGAGAAATATCCATCAATTATGCTGCTTTCATCTTTTGTTTCTTACGAAATAACAAAGGTTGGAATTGTTTTAGCTGTTTTAGTCCAGAACCCCATACATGGTTTTGATTACACCATTAAATTCCATAACTTACAGCCAACGTAGATAAACAAACGAAAACAGTAGACGTCCAAATTGAGATTTGTGGACAATAAACAATCGTCGATACGATTCTAAAGATATTTTACAGTGTTTTTGATTTCACTCAACGATTCCCATCATCTAATGGAAACAGTAGCTACTAGGGAGATCGCCGTATTGAAATTTATAGCGAATGGAACGTAACCACAGAATGGAACATCCTCCACTAGTCTAGCGGTTCCTCTCGCATATCGCCAACGCTGTAAACAGACCCATCAATGAAGACATTCGCTACGCTTTAAGGCGATGGGGTAAAGAACAAACGGGAGGTACTAACGCAAGACGTATCGACGGTATATCGGCGCCGAACTCTGGAGGAATACGACGAGGAGTAGGGTACGCTCACGGGTAGGGTCACGGCTACCCCATACGCTTAGCGTAATTTATGATCCCGTGCTAAGAATTAGAGTGCATCCAGCCTTGTAAATGTATTATTGCCATCTGCCTGCGTGCGTATAACTTAACAAATTGTCATCTTTAAACGCCCGCCGCAGTGTTTGTTCGATTTGCATAAAGACCCTCTACACGAGGTTGGTAACGTTTGCGCTTTGAAGTAGTGGCGGTGAGGATTTAGTTACTTGGTCTAACTGCGTTGTAGGACATTAATACGGGGTATATTTGGAAGTGCTGTTACGTTATGCCGTGTTAATTTAGCGGAGAAATGGGTATAATATTTAGCGTTTTGGACATTTTAACAATATAGTATATCTAAACATAGATACAGTGGTGTTCAAAAGTTTCGCAATTAATTTGAAAGACGAACAGAAATATTTTATTTTAGCGGATGTGGATATGTAACTGGTTAAGCTATCAGAGAAAATATATGTTACAGCAATCACTCTATGATTTTACAGCAAGTATGGGCAACCTTTGACATGTTGTGGGGCAAACCTTAATGTGCAAATACGTTCGTGGGCCGCGTTTAATGGTAGTGCATTTTAAAGTAGTGTTCATAATTTTTAGCGATAGATATCAGACATGAAATAATACGACAATATTATTATAATGCAATTTATTAAAATAAGAAAATGAAATGCAAAAAAATAGGTACAATATTATAATTAAATCCTGAACTGTGTCGCGGGGCGGATCAAAATTTTACATATGTTAGAGGCCGGATCCGACCCGCGAGCCGGTTGTTGCCCACATATGGTTTACACGATGTATTTAGCAAATTGGCAGATTCAACAGCTTAAATTATTATTATTATTTAGAGAAGGACGGTAGTGCAGAAAAATTTAAGTCCTTTCGAAAAAATTAAACATAGACGATAGAATAAATCTTGGGTTGGGACAAACAAATATTTAGCATCTAACTTGGTATTTTATGGCGGTTAGAAGATCAAAATAGTGTGTGGAGAGAGCTAAGCAGGTTATCGATGTTTCTTTTGAGTATAATAAGTATGATAAAAGAAGCTTAAAATGAATGGTGACATGGTTGTAAAAGTGTGGGTACCCTTTTCTCCGTTAGCCGTATTCTTGTGTTAAAGTCTTCCCTATACACTCCAGAGAAGTGAAATGTGTTTTCTCCATATCCCATCGCAAGATTTGATAGGTTGAAATCGTTATAGAGAAGGTTTGAGAGGTAGAATGCTAGAAAATATCCCAAGGAAAAGAGAGGGTTTGGCACAAATTAATTCCTGTTCAAGCAAGAAAATATAAATTTCACCCAATAATTTTCATCCTCTTTACTTACTACTGCATCATTCTGAACAGGCACTGTATTTTTGACAATCCTATGGTCTTTGTACTTCTACTTTACTACTTTAAAAGGACGAATGAGTTTTGGAGAGAGTTGATAGAGTATCAATAATAATCTGCCTGTATTTGAAATGATGTTATAAATCTTACCAAAGAATGCCACTAGGTAATCTTTCAAATAACAATAATTCAAGTAAACTGCTACGTACTTATTTTATTTCCAATTATTATTATGGTGGTTTATAAACAGCTGATTTTGCAATCTACCGCATCCCAATCTCTGAGAGGCTCTATCTCTGAAACCATCACCGCCCGGTCCCCTCTTCTGCATAGCTTCTTTAATTCCTTTGTCCCAGGTCCTTCTTGGGCTTCCATTCTTCCTTCTATTAGGAAGCTCCCATTTCCAAACATTTTATTATGGTAATTTGTTCTGGTCCATTGTACTTATGTGGCTATACTACAATGGCTGTTTCTATTTTATTTCATGTATTATGATGTATCAACTTGTGCAACTTCTCTTATTCTTTTATTTATTTCATGATCTACTAATGTCTTCTTACAGCAGCGTGTCCAGTATATAATTTTCGTTGATATTATTTTATTTTCCATCTCCTAATTCAGCGTCTACACTTCACTTCCATAATATAGTTTCCTCCACTGTTACTTTTCTTAGGACTTGGTTGACCAGTTTATTTGTCTACTCTACTTTCCAAAAATTATTTCCGTCTTCAATTAATAAAGACCCACAGTACCTTTTTCAGCTGTTTATTTTTATTGGATTTATACGTTTTATTTCTCTTATATTTTTTTCAGTGTTTTCAAAGTTTTCCATGCTTGCTTAGATTTAGATACTCCTATAGGTCTGTCCACGTTATCACATTTCCTTTCTCAACAATTATTCGTGGCTTTCTATTTTCAATAAACACCTAAAGTATCTGTACTTTGTTTCTAAGTGCAATAACCAGTATTTTTATGGTAACTATACCATTGGAGGTCCTTCAAGACTATACATTTGAATCTTATCTAGTACGTATTTTCGTATAAGGTTTGGAATAATTGAAATGTTGGAGGTACATTACAGTATGGTGGACTCCAATCCACTAAGAGATCTAGGAAAATAAGATGGTTTGTAGGATCAACAAATAAACAGCGAGTATGAAGTCAGAAAATGGGGAAAAATTGCCAAGGCGTTACTGTCTCTAGCAAGGAGGATCTCACACTACTAGCATGAATGCGGAAAGAACACATAGACCATTTATGTCGTCTATGTCAAGAAAATGTGGAAACGGTAGAATATTTATTATTGTTGAAATTACAACATCAATTCCTTATCTTCCGGAATAAAGAACCAAGTCCCCTTACAAAGCAAATATTGCATGTTTTCAATCCACGAAATTCTGAAAACAATCCTCAATATAATCCAAAATCCTGAAGGTTTATGATAGAGCTTGCCTTTTAGAAAATAGAGTTAGACTCTTGACTGATGGTATTCCAGGACAAGTACAAACCTCGAAAGCACAAACTGACATAGTATTTTATTCCCCTTCATTTTGACTGTGATTATGTAGGACATCTAGAAAAAATTTTCATTTGATTCCTGGTATTAATAAAATCGAAGCAACTTTTGATATTAATATATCCGAAAACTAACACCGCAATAAATCTAATCGCACGATCGTAAACTATTGAACATCACTGTATATCATCTCACACTTAACCGGAAAATCCTAGAGCCTCGTACGGATTTTCGTGGCGTAAGCATAACTTCGGAGGCTTGGAGATGGAGGGGGCGAACGGAATAATGCCGAAATCGTCTGGATTACTTGGGCACCATTAAATTTACGCGCTGTAGGTACCCGCCGACTATTTCCTGCCGGGGAGCGTTTTCCGGCAACGCCAACGATGACGACGGTAGGAAATAAAACGTTAATTGCTTGGAAAAATATTTTGACATCAGCATGTATGAAAATTGGATTGGTTGTTCGGGGCTTTATTCAAAAGCTACCGAGTTATAAGCGAACATAAGGGGGACGAACGGCGATGGAATTGTACACGGCGTACGAAGGGGGTCCTGGAATAGGTCGGCTTACGAATACTAATCTGAATCGTGTTGACGTTACTTCGGTGTAGTGATTGTGCGTTAGTTTGAAAATGTACACAGAAAAAAGGGGGGATCGGTAGGGTGATTTTAATGGAAGAATAGGTTGAAGTAGGTTAGAACGTAGATTGCAACTGTTCTTCTTCTTTTTCTTCTAGTGTCTATTCATTCAATATATTGGCGAACATCCCAGCTATGATGTCTTTGTTGACTGCTGCTCTAAACGGTTCTGTGGTTGTTTTTGTATACCACGTCCTTAGGTTCTTGAGCCATGATATCCTTCTTCTTCCGGACTCTCTTCTTTTTAGCGAAAAGCATGATCTGTATACTAAAATGTTTGTTATCCTTTGTACATAATAAAATTAATTGTTGAGGGTTATTCAATTAATGTAATCGACTTGTTCCTAGATCTCATTTTAGAGCATATATGGTGTTCTTTATAGAGGTATAAAACTTTAAGTTGGCAACACTTTTTTAACTGGCGGCCATTTTGTCAGCTGTCGAGTGATGTTTAGTTTGGTTTGGCATTTCAACATGAATAGATTGACGCCTAAACAACGCTTCCAAATTGCGTAAATTTAGTTTGAAAATCATGGTTCTGTTCGAAATACTTATCGCGCACTACGTCCATTTTACGGTCAATATAATCGTCCATCAGAGCATTTAATTCGATTGAGTATGGAAGATTTTCGCATCACGTTTACTCTAAATGATAATACGCATCCACAGAGATGTCGTACAGTGCGTACAGAAGAAGTCATTGCTGCTGCAGAGCGTAGCGTAGAGGAAGACCCGTCTATTCACCATCGTGCATACGAATTGGAAACGTGTCCATCCACTTTATGGAAGATTTTGCGGAATGATCTTGGTTTGCGTGCTTACAAAATCCAAATCGTGCAAGAATTGAAGCCACATGATCACCTAGCAAGGCGTAGATTCGGTGAATGGGTTGTTTGAATGGATGCGTCAGTAAACAAAACTGCCGTATTTGGAGTGATGGTAATCCTCAAGTGTATGTTGAGGCACCGCTAAATTCTGAAAAACTGACTGTTTGGTGTGCTTTATGGGCTGGTTGAATCATTGGTCCGTACTTCTTTAAAAACGATGCTGGTCAGAACCTTACAGTCAATGGTGACCGCTATATAGCCACGATTACTGACTTTTTCGCTCATCAATTGATCAACCATGATGTGCAGGAGCTGTAGTTTCAACAAGACGGCGCAACATGTCACACAGCTCGTGCCACAATTGATTTATTGAAGGAAACGTTTGGTAACCGCATAGTTTCACGTTTCGGACCCGTGAGTTGGCTTGCAAGATCGTGCGATTTAACGCCGCTGGACTGTTTTCTGTGGGGATATGTGAAGTCGCTAGTCTACGCCGATAAGCCCGAAAGGGTTGACCACTTGGAGGACAACATTCGCCGCGTTATTGCCGATATGCGGCCACAAATGTTGGAAAAAGTAATCGAAAATTGGACCTCCAGATTAGACTACGTCCGAGCCATGCGTGGCGGTTATATGCCAGAAGTCATATTTAAATTATAATGCCGGAAGATTATCTTTCGAATAAAGTAAATTTCATGTCAATTAAAAAAAACATCTTTGTTTTATTCCATTTCAAAGTTCTATACCTCTATAAAAAACATCCTTTACATATAACTTGACCTATGTCCTAGTAAGATCCCCTGTGCCATTGATGTGTACTACCTCTAGTAAGGTCTCTGGTATTTGCGACATTAATGCTGATAAGTTTAATTCCATTATTGATTTCTAGTCGTGATTAGTAAACATGTACAGTAGGGGACAAAATAACTATTGCAATATTTTTGAATGAAGATAATCTTCATAATAGTTGAAATCAACTGCGACAAAATAATACCAGTAATATAGCATTACTGGTATTATTACAGAATTACAAAACAACCGCAGAAATATTGTCAATATGTTTATAAAATAATGTGAAATACAATAATAAATCATAGCTGCTGTTGTGTCCTTTGTTTTTCTTTGAAAAGTGGTTCTTTAATATCAGTCCACAAATTCTCTATTGGATTGACGTCTGTAGATTGTGTTGGCCACTCTGGAAGCTAATTTATGAGGTGCGCAACTAAGTTTTCGCTGTTTGTCAATAGATTGCGCCAGCAATAAGTGTTGGTCGATTTTGACATATTTAGAACGTTATTAACCAAGGTTAGGCAAATGTTAAACAAACCGCTTTGACACAGTTTCTGATTGGCGTCATATACTGTTGGTTGTGTGAAAATGTTTGATTTTGTGCTAAATATTCGTCGTTTGCGGAAAGTGCTGATTTTCTTCTTTCATTCGAAGAAAACGTCGGCTGAAGCGCATCGAGAGCTCCACAAAATTTACGAGAGCTGCTGCTGTAAGTGAACGTCGTCAAAAGAATGTCGATTATATAAACATCTCCATCTTGGGTTAGAATATCTCTTGTCCGTAATAGGAAAAACACCTCCAAATCGTAATTTTTTTACCTCCGTGTTTAACAATTCTTAGAGTATGGCGTGGGTGATACGCTGTATTGGTGGATCTTCTAACATACGTTATACGTTATTTTGAATCAAATAGCACGACTTTATATTCATCAGTGCAGAGAATATCGCGCCATGTAGTCAACCATTTCACCTTGTACTTTAGCGAAAATTAGACGACACTTAATATCACAACGATTGCTATGATTGTGTGGTTGTATAATTCACAGGTATGTATCGCAGTAAGCTCCACACCACACAAACTAATAACTATTCGGCACGCACCGGTTCAGAAGCACGTGGATTGCCACTGTCAACCGTGTTACCGACTGGGTTGGTAACAGTGGAGTGGAGTTTACTGCCTAACTTGGACGCCAAATGTATTGTCTTTTCAAAAGGGACATCTTTGTTGGACTTCAAGCTACCAAATTATTCTGTTTTAGCACTTAGTGTTGCTTTAGTAGAGCGCATATTGTACTATCGAGTTATACTGACGAACCGTCGTTTTTCTCTTGCGGCCACAAGTTTCTCTCGTTTCTCGATGTCGTACTGCATTTTTAATCATTTTCACCGAACAGTTTAATAGTTCTTGGATAAAGTCATAGGTGCTTCGTTTTCTTCTTAATTTTAAATTCAATTGCTGTGTATCTTCAGTATAGTGTTTCTTTCAACCTATTCTATTTATTTAAAACAATTGCACTTAAACACTATTGAATACTAACCGATGTAGAATGAAGTCTAAAATTAAATTATCTCTTTTAAACCATATAAGGTATCGATCTGATGAGCATTGCTATTATTTTGTCCAGACTTACCCAATAATTTAATAAGAAGGTCTCATTCACGTTCTTATAAAGTTTAATTAAGTTCTCGTGTATAGGTGACACTACTGTTACTTTAAAAATGAATGTATAAAACTTTCGTTCACAGTATTCATATTTTCATGCTGCTATTATTTTGTCCGCTACTGGATATCTACTTAGTTCATGTATTATTATCACTTTGTTTTACAAGTTCATGTGCTACATAATGTTTATAAATTTTTTACTGTCATCTATAGTATTCTATTTCGTACAACTAGGTGTCCAAAGTCTGTAACATTTTGCTATCTTTAGATCAGTAGTCTTACTTTTACAAGCTATAGCTAATTTTCCATAGTATAGTGATGTGAAACAAAAGAACTTTACGTACCAAACTGCATATTTGGAATATTGTAAAATTCAATTGCATTACTCGAAACAAAGCGAGTGAATTTCCTGTGTTAATAATATTACAAAATAGATAGTTACAATTGTACAATTTTGCAGACATTTTCATTGATGTATTAAAATTATTTCATTTTTCAAACTTTCATTTTAAAGTTAATTAACCCTGTGTAAATGTGACTTTCTGCTTCATACCTGCAGGATAAAAAGATAGCAACAACTACATTTATAGGTTTTTTCTAATCTTAGCTCTAATCATTGCAGCACATGTTAAAATTATAAGATTATACTGACGATTTAACGTTAATATTTTTGACAGTGATTTTAAATTTATGAGCGATAGTGTATATAATAGTAGATAAAATTGACCACTCAAACATCTGCCCAAAACGCTGTAAAGTACGCGCAATATTCACATTTCGCACGATGTATGTATACATATGAAACTTAGCGCGTGTCGAAGCACATTTGCGGTGGGATATCGACGCTCACATTACCGTCATTGATCTACGTATTTACTTACGTCTCCAGTACGTGTTGACACAGCCAAATTCGCAGGTACACACCGCGCCATAGCTCGCACATATCCGCTCGCCTAGAAGGATGGCGGCCGCAACCTAGCCGAGCTTAGCGAAACGCGTATATTCGCTTCGTACTCGATAAATCAGCGAATGGAAATTCCGAGCACGTATGTACCCGTTATCGCATAATATATGTCAGTATATAGATCTCAGTTAAGGGATTATTTTGAAAAGTACGCCGTAATATACACCTCGCGCAACGAACCGGGGCGATGGCTGCTTGGCTGGCGACGCCGGGCGCAGCTTAAAAGTTATTGCAGCGTATATCATTGGTCTCAACGTCTCTGGTCCGTTATTAAATTTTCTAGAATGCATTATATCAAAAGGAAATAGAAAACAAACAATATGCACATAGTTCTCTCAAGATGGCGTTCGTCTGGACTTTGCTAATATTTCCTTGGTTCATATGGAGTCAGCAAACTATGGTATCAGTTCAGATTCTAATATGGAGTCACGTATGAATGTTAGCTACGCACATCTGAAACACAACGGCTGCTACGATTATAATTCACATAAAACTTTTATCAAACATGAACTGATGGTAGCAAATTGGTGGTCTCTCGTTCTTTTTTATACGTTATCCAATATCAGGATTTCATCTTCTTGATATCTTTGTACTAGAGTCTAATGCAGCAATATTTAGGTTTTTAATGTGTCGTTGTGTACCTACCTACAATTTTAAATGAAATTCAATTATTTCTTCGTTTCATTTTCGAATAGTAACTTGAATATGTGCATTTGATATTGTTATTCCTAGTAATAAGGCTTTTACGTCAATTCTGTTTGTAAACGTATATTTGTCTGTACTTTCATCTTAGCTATTGAAAAATCGCACTTGTATTTATTTTGTTATCTAAAATTGTATACAATTGCGCTTTCTTTCTAACAGCCACTTAGTTGCTTTCTAAGAATTAGATTGACAATTCTCACATTAATTATAACTCATATAAATACTAATGTTATTCTGTCATTAGTTCAGTAAATCAGTTCAGAGCAGTTCAGTTCAGTAGTTGAGTTCAGTTCAGTAGTTGAGTTCAGTTCAGTCTGAACCGAGTAGAGGATCTCAAACGACCCACTCTAGACCATATATTATTTATACCACACTGTAATCCATTGTTAAACTATATGTTACTTAAGTTTTAATAAACGTTAGTGCAATTACGTGCCTCTTTGAAGACCCACAACAGTGTTAATATTATAGATGATTGCATTTCGTTATATCCCCATTTTAAATTGTTGCGAAGTATGCAATTTGTATTCATGTATTTAGAAATTTGCATAATAAAAGAATGTGATACTAGGGATGTCTTTTAAGTTTTGAAAATAGAGCTGAAATAAAACAGGAGGTAGCTTTTAAGGACTTTATTGCTTTTGAAGTATTTTCCACAAAGATGAATGTACTATTGCATGCGCTCTAACTAACTCCGGAAGCATTTATTGCACTCGCTGGTTGGTTCAGTCAAAATTGCGTTTTTGAAGGCATCGACTACTCCTTCTGATGACTAGAACCTTTGGCCACGTAGTACGTCCTTTATTTTCGGATAGGTAAAGGAATTGTTGAGACTTAGGTCTGGACTGTACGTAGGATGGTTTAAAAAATGGACGTTTTGTTTTGTTAAAAATTTTTGCGTGTTGTGTGTGAACTTCCATTATCTTCTAATGTAGTGGTATGGTTTAAGAACTGTCCATATCGAAACCGTAACGATTGAATGGTTGTGTGTTATTTTTATGAATTTAAGAAAATTTCTCAACTTAAAACGATTGAGCAGAAGTTTTTAATGAGGGGCCATACATACTTTGAGGGTGATTCTAATTATTTTCTAATAGAACGGAAGTGGAAGCAACAATTACAATTTAGGATAACAGCTGCATAGGATTGGCAACAGCTGGTTAGGATGGATAGCAGAGAGAATCCTTATGATGTACTAGTAATGGATGATGACGATTTTGTCAGTTCTAAATCTCTTTATGAAGATTCTTAAGCCTCAGTGTTACATTATCCTTTCAAATATTCTGTGGGTGGAATCCGTGTTGAATACTATAGTTTCCAAGTAAGACAACGCGATTCATCATCCAACAAAAGATACAAATTAAAAGAAAAAAGAATATAATCATAATTTTAAACAAGATTCTGTATTGAAGGTTACTGTGGTGGATCTTTAAAAGGTATTTCCCAATGCTAGTCCAGGTGGAGGATAATTCGTCATTCGGGGTTGCTTTTTCGAAACTCAGCGATGACTTGCGGTAAATAAATGGTTCTATACCAAGTAAGTAAGCCAGTAACAGTTCTTTTATGCTGTAGGTGAATTGTTGCTACATGACTTGCTTTCGAGACAAATGTTGCGACCATTTCTTTAGAGACACTTCGAGAACGAATAACTTTTGTAGGGTTTTCTTCATCTTGAAGCATCCAAATAGACTAATTTTTTTTACAGGCAGTTCTTCGTACAAAGGTCTATGAAATCTCAATGATGCCTAAATCTCTTGACACGTCAGATGTCGATCTTTATTGATGATCATGCGCACAGCATCGCCTATTTCCTGAATGACTATTTTTGGTGCACCTGGTCCATACCAATAAGAAATTGTTGACTGATGTGGTCCTTTATTGCCAAAAACAGGAACCAACTCGGCGAGGCCTTGTTCTGGGTTTCATTCCTTTTTTCAAATAACTTGTCGACTTTGACAGTTCGTTGAAGCTACAGCACTACACCTGTCGTACTGAGACTTTGGAGGTTAGGTTAACATTTGATTAGTGGCGCCCTCTGTGTTACAGTACGCAAAACTTAAGCGAGATCTCTCGTATACTGTTAGAAGTTGGGTAGAAGTTTGATGTAATTTAATTTCTAAACAATTTCACTTGAAACAATATGCAAATTTACAATTTCAATGCAGATATACATTTAAAAGGTGAGTTTACAGCGGAGATTGGTTGATTTTTTTTTAAATTTTTTTGAAATGAATACGTAGGCTTCCTCGCCTAGAGTCAGCTCTCCATCGTGCCACCTCGATTCCCCTCTTTCTCTCTTGAAGAAGCCTCCTACGGCGGAGGTGAAATGTTGAGATCCCGCCTTTCTTATTCTTTCCCTTTTTCTGTTCTCTGTCTCTCTCTTCTTGTCTTACTTTTATCTTTCACTTTTCCTTTCCTTTTTATTAATTTGTTTCCCTCTTATTTTTATTTTTATTTCATTTTCTCTTATACCTTACCATGACATGGTCCAATTCCGGAAACAGTATTACTTTCCATTTTTTATAAAAAATAAAGATATCTTTTCTTTAATTACCAATAAACTATACCCGAAATATTGCAACCCACACTAATTTAGTTCCAAAAACAGTCTCCATATTAACGCAAACTATTTGCCAATACTAAGAAAATACGACGCAGCAAAAGAAATCTCTGATTATTCCGTAATTGCGTCTTGTTCTCATCTTTTCTCTGCGAATCCGCGTTCTCCGCAAGGGAATCGCTTACCCAAAAAAAAAACAGACCCCGTAACGGTAATGTAATAATCGTAACCCTCTTATTAATGCAGGTTAATTAAAATATCAAGTGGTCGCTTGGGACCGTTACGTTCAGTTCGCCAGACAGACTTTCGTTTTCTCGTGATTGCACACCGCTCTTTCTGCCTACTGTTTCTAATTTCAACCGCTTAATTTCTACCGTTAATGAGGTAGAAGGAAATTATTATTATTTATATACGGTTCGTTTCTTCTCAAACACGAAAATAAAATAAGGATGGAAGATATTTTGTTAAAATGAGCTTATTCGGTAAGTATGCTACATTCCGTCGAAGATTTTTTGCTGATTTTTTTTCTGTGTGAGAATCATCTTTTTTTTGTTTTGTCCTCGTGAAAAAAATACCTTTTTCCTTTTTTTGCTCGAGGGAGCCGTTTTAAAGGTTATATTCGAGGTACTTCATAAAAGATTTTAGCATTCCAAAGAGAATATTTTAAAAATACATTGGATTGGCAACAAAATAACAGCCTTCTTCTACAAATGAAACATGATAGATTTATCGAATTATTAAACTATATTCAATAATATATTTTCCACTCTCATCAATGACCTTTTGCTATCTTTCTGTCAACTTCGTTATACCACACCCATAGAATGTAAGGCCTTTATTAGCAATAAACTGAATCAGGTGTAATTTTACAGCATTATCATCATTGAAGTTTTTACCATTCAACCAATTAGGTAAGGCTCTTAACAAATGGTAATCCGATAGCTCTAAGTCAGGGGTATACGGTGAATGTGATATCACTTCCCTACCAAGCATCAATAACTTTTGGCGAGTATGATGCGCGTGACCTTGCGTTATCATGATGGAATACAACTCCTTTACAATTCACCAACTGTGGCTCCAAATTCACAATTCTTTTATAATACCACCAAATTGATAGCATACCTACTCTTGCTGCATTCTAGCACTTCGTCCGACGTTATAATAGACTATCCACGTCTTAACACTAGTGATGATCCGTTTTAGAGAAGGTTCGATTTCATCTCGTTGTGTTAAATGAATTTCCTTTAACTAATGAGGAATCGAAATATCGAACTTTCTAATAAATTCCATATGTTCTAAATGATTTTCAGTTGTTGTGTGCCATACATTTAACTTTTTCTGCAATCTGTCGAATAGGAATATGACGATTCGAATCAAGTATGGATTTGATTTAATCATCAACTTCGTTTGGCCTTCCAGATCGTACTTCACCTTTGAGTGAGAAATCATCAGAATTAAATTTATTAAATCAATTCCACCAATGTCCCTTTTTTTAGAGCTTCATCACCATATACATTGCTTACTCCATTAGCAGCTTGTGTTGTGCTCCTTCTTTTTCAGAAATAATAGAGTAAAATATGACGAAATGTTAAAATTAAACCTACACAAACAAATCTCACAAAATACACTTAATGCTTGCTCTTTTAAGAAGGCTAAGGTTCACAGCTGATCAACGCCAAAACTATACGTAATTGTAACACTGATAGAAGTCATTTGAAGGAAACACGACTCCCATCTACATTTAAAGTCGGCAACTACTCTGTTACCAGCTCAGTACCTGATTCATTTAGATGCCTTAAAATTAATCGTGAACAAAGAGTCCAGAACGTGGATTTGTTTCTGAAGGTATAGGATATTGTTATTAACATTGAACGCGTTCAAAGAAACTTTAAATTAAAAACGTTAACTCTTAATAAAAAGTTCAGGCAATTCTGTCCAAAAAAGTCAGACGAGAACATTGTAAATGTCATGAAGAGAATTCCTCTTTTATGCAACCAATCTTCTGTGACCTCTAATTAAAACGAAATGAACCTCTTAAATAAAGTTTTGAAATGTAGCATTCGCGGTTCCAAACTGCCCGTCGAGGAGTGAATTGCAGCAATAGAAAGAAAATCATCAGAAACCTGGATGTAGCTACGAAAGACTATAAGAAACGTGTGCAAAATTAAGATCTCTAGAAATATTAAAAATGTTAAAAACTGCGGCAAAGATAGGAAGAATCTAGAAGTTATTAAGAATCTTAGAAATAACAAGTGCTTTTGTCTTAAAGCAGATAAAGGAAATAAAATAGTCGTTTTGAACAACTCGCACTATTACAATCGCATTAACACTGTGTTAACGTCTGGACCCTCCAGAAAATTAAGAAAGAAAATCCTACCATCCATGAAACACTATTAAGAACTACCCCAACTTAATTAATGAAATTTGAAGTAACAAGTTCAAGCCCCACTACTCCAAAAATGTATTACCTACCGAAACTTCACAAACCAGGTACTTCCATAAGACCAATTGTTTGCGAAAGTGATTCTTCAACGTATAAATTATCCAAATAGCTAATGGGTGAATACAAGAATTTGCCCTACAAAGTAGATAGCCTAAGTGTAGAAAATCCTTTAGAATTTGTAAATAAGAAGTAAACAGAAATACATATGTACTAAACACTATCCAAAGGAATCTCATAACATATATACAAAAAAATACTAAACATAATAAGAAATTGATAATAGAATTAGACTTATCTGCACTAATATTGCAAATGTCAGAGACCGAATTAAAGGCAATACACATCCTCATTCATACGTTATCTTACTAAAATATTGGTAAAAATTATAAATAATCAAGAATTAGATCTAGAAACAGGTCGATTGTTTTTGTTTAATAACCACGAATAAAAATTTCAATATAGAGATGATTCTTTTTGTACCTAGAGGGATAAAATCAAATTTATCTCAATGTTTTACAAGATGCTTAATAACCGGAACGTTTAAAAGTTTCAAAATTAAACATCTTACGCCATAAAGAAATAATTTCAGTACAAGCATGTTTCGAAAGCAAATACTCGTCTCCCCCTAGGAAGTGGCACCCCAGGACTTTTACACTCGCAAGGATAAATACCTAGCACTACAGCTCCATCTATTGTGTGATTCGCGCTAAATATACGAAATCAAAATCCATTACACGAGAGAAGAGAACACACAAAAGAAGAGGCGAACTTAGAAAATAGAGCGTCTAAGCCGACCCTAACGTGACGCGACTCGAAAGAAACCTTCTCCCCCTCCTCCTCCGTGTCCCGTCTTGCAGAGGGAAACGGACCCTGTTCTCTATTGTAACGCCATCTCCCTATACAGGACGTGTTACTGTATACCAATACGGGATAATCCCGTTGTATAAGACGCGATACAAGCGAAGGAAAATGCATCTCGCCTCAACTTTGATAGTAAATCATCTTAGATTGTTCTTTTCACGCCGCAGATCGCGGGATCACCTTAGAAGTTTCTTCCGTAGTCATCATAGCGCGATGCTTTTATCTTCCATCGCGCTCCTGTTCTGCACTTCTTTTTCTAATCGACTTTTCGCTCTTCCGTAAGCTACTAGATTCAGGCGTAGGCGAGCGTATTTGCTGCAGTTTCAACGGAGACGATGACGACGTCAAGGGAATGTAATGCAAGTTTTACGGTTCATAATCTAAACGCTGAACGAATGATAAATATTTGATGAGGGTTTATTACGATTTTAGTTTGGCGAAAACGCTACTGTTGCTCTCGCCAGAGCTCGTCCTAAAAGTGTATCGTTATTTGTTTGCGTCTAGTATGGCTTACTACTTTAATTTTAGTTTCTTTGTGCAAGGACTCATTTTCTATTTTGGCGATGGCGAAAGCGGCTGTAGGATATCTTGAAATATTCATGTGTAAAGCGATCGTATTTTAAGCAAAGCAAAGAGCTTTTAGAAGAAAGCTTTTCTTGTTCCATTCCCTTTTTCTGCGGAATTCTTTAAGATAGATGGGAAAACATATTTTCTTATTAAAACACTATTTGTGAATAGATTCTGCTGTGACAATTTGCCCAACACCCGAGATCGTACAGAGTGGGCTATTTGTTCGATCTAGGTGGCGAAAAATCGATTTCTAGAATTTATTTGGATGCAATAATGGGGTATTATATGGAATAAGTAAATATTCTATTAACACAAGCTTCTCCTAAATGATACTGGCGTATGGGTATAAGCTTTAATTCATTTCCCATAGATGACATTAACAGTACGCCTTGCATCTTTTCTAACCTTTCGATGGACGGATTTAAAATGTGTTTAAAAGGTTGTTCCAAAAAAGCTGCATTTACAGGACGTTCCTCTTCACGGTCATCTTTTGAAGAAGAGTGATGCAGAAATGTGCCGTTTGGTTATGGATGTCTACGACGACCATGCTCCATCGGAACCAATTTGCAAATATTGATTCTAACGCTTCAAAAGTGCTGATCTTGATGTTAAGGACAAAGAACGCCGTGATGCTCTAAAATAGTCCCAAAATGAGGAACTTGAGGAATTGCTTGATATTGATTCATTTCAAACACCTGAAGAATTGGATGTTGATCGATCCACCGTTAGAAAACGCCTACATGCGCTGGGAATAGTCCAGAAGTTTTCAATGACAAGAAAGAAAGAGTTTTTGCAATTCACTACGACAATCTTAAAAGCAAACTAGCGTAGGTGAACCAGGTCTATCTACGCCAACGCGCAATATTCACGGGTTTAAGGTCATTCTCTCTATCTGATGCGATATGCAGAGTGTAGTGTACTATGAGCTGCTGAAACCGTCCGAATCTTTTTAGATAATACTTATTGGAGTGATAAGATCATAAAGTCGTTATTACATTTTCATTACTTCTGGAATGTTGTATGATCTAAAGAAGGTAATTTTTGTTGACTATAATAATGCTTATTCCGGATTTTGCTTTCCAGATTTTTCAATCACGTAAATTGTTTGAGTAGAATGCATTCGAAAATGCGTTTGACAAATGTTTAGGAGTTATATTATTGCAAAATTCTTCACTAGTGTGTTTTAGGGTTTCTAAAAATCGTGTTCTTCATGTGCAGAAAGAGGAAATAATCTGGAATTGTGAAATCTGGAAACCATGGAGGAAAATTTACTACTAAGTGTTAGTTCACCAGTATGTGCTGGAGCATTATCTTGTTGGAAATATTCTTTTGTAATTTCACAATCATTTAACTGATTAATAAAGGAATCCAATATGTAATTTCGGTGTCTTTCAGATTTTATTACTCTGTTAAAAACATGGGCCCAATGATTCGCTCTCTTGACCCCGGTAACTGAACACCAATTCTTTGCCAATGTAATGGCTTTTCCGCAAATTCATGGGGATTTTTTGGCGGCCATATTCTCATCTTTTGCTTGTTTAAATATCCTGCAGGATGAAATCAGCCCTCGTCAGCAATCAAGAACATCGTTATTGTTCAAGTTATTCAAGAACCATTGTCAATACTAGTAGTGTTATAATCAACGAGACTGAGTTCATGAATTTGAATTTTATATGGATACAATTTTAAGGAATAGTATGGCATATTCCAATTGATAACCGAACTTCCTGTGACAGTTATGAATTATTTTGGTGAGTTTTCTATTCGATGTTGAACATCTTCAATACATTCTGCGTTTACGAAGTATTGTCCCTGTTTCACGAAATCTGTTAACACAACACAATGAATTTGCGTAAACAGTTGTTCAAACGTAACTACAAAATCAGGAAACTGTTGACGAAAATTCTGTATACCTTGGTTAATTGCATAGACCCACTGTCCATTTGCTAATCTACCAGTTCTGAAATGGCTTGCCTTATAGAAAAACTTTATATTGTTTTTCTAACTTGGTAATAAATAATTGATAAGACAAGTTTACAATAAACTAATTTTATCATGACTGTTGCCAAAGTTTGATCTTCGAAAAACATTACTGTTCCACAGTATTTCCAAATTTAATTGAAAATCATAGGCTACTTTAAATGAAAACTAAATTGAACTAAATGTTATGTATATAAGGTATCAGCCAGTATACATATTTGCTAATGTTAGCTGCACTAATTCAGACACTCTCGATTAATATCAACAGCATCTTTCCCATTCACATGACGTGAATAATCAAACATCTTTCTGCTTTTTATATTTCCATATTAATAAGCAAATGGATAGAGGAGGAAATGGAGCTGAAGGAGGAAAAACAGAAAAAACAGATAGCTGCACGTCCCGTGCAATACGTACGGCGAATATAACCGTTAAAAATATACGATACAGTATCGCGTTTCCCTACTCCCCCCATACATCTCTGGAGCATCATCTCGATATCTTCGAATGGAACGTTTCAACAACAAAGTTCGCCGGCGATATCTAAAAGCACATCTGCTTGTTGTTTCTGTTTGACCATAACTTATGCGCGAGCTCTTCCAGAGCACGACGTCTGAGTATGAAATATTTACGTCCCGATGTTTCGTTACGTATCAATGTGCATATATATTTTTTCGGAAGAGGTTCGTTTTCCTGAAGCAAAATAAATATTTGTATTGAAATTTCGCGAATTCTTTTTGTATCCTACATGTTTACGTAGTGTTTCCTGATTGTTTCCACCATTTTAAAAATTATTTTGTACTTGGCGTTGTGGAGGTTTTAAAAATCGTAAATGTGGGATTTATTAGAAGAAGTTAGTACAAATACTCGAGTTATCACGTTTACGACGAAGAGGCTTAATACCTTTGCGTGCAAAAACCAACCTTGCGTTCTCCCTAACAATACAACTAAATTAAACGAAACTATATTTACAGCAAATAACCTTATGGAAAGGTAAGTCTAGCAAATAGAAAAAAAGATGGGCATTCCATTACAATATATTGTGTTCCACCTTCCGTTTTCTATTTATAAAAATATTTCTAAATATATGGCAACTCTCTGTTCCATTGAAAGCTACTATTAATATATTTCATATCTTACATTTCATTGTAAGCTATTGTTACTATAATACATATAGTGAAATTCCCTTTAGAAAATCTTAACCGGACAAAAAATAAAATAAAAAGAAACGCCACAATATACGTTTTAAAGCGATTTCGGGAGAAGGAGCTGCGGTTAATGCTGAAGATGTTTCATCGTTTTTAAAAAAATGTCCTTTCGATTAACGGATATTCACCGAGAGACATATATAATGCCGATGAGACAGGCCTGTATTTTAGGACTCTGCCCGACAAAACGCTGACATTGAAGAAGGAAAAATGTGTTGGGGGTAAGTATCCCAAAGAGAGGTTTACAATTTTGCATTGTGCAAATATGGCGGGTAAAAAAGAAAAACTCCTAGTCATTGGTAGGGTCAGCTAAACCCAGAGCTTTTAAAAACATTAATATAAATAATCTGCCTGTAACTTGGAAATACAATAAGAAAGTTTAGATGACAGGACAAATTATGACAGAGTGGTTGCAAGACTTAGATTGGAAAATGGCTAAAGAAAAAACAAACATTTTGTTATTTTTAGACAATGCGGGATCTCATCCGAAAGACGTTCGCTTAAATAATATAAAAATATTATTTTTACCCCCTAATTGTACATCAGAATTTTGAAACTTATTACCGATGTCCAATACTCAAACATCTGCTAGTAAACATTGAAACTGCTGGTTCAGCTTCTGAGTTAATAAAGAAAATTACACCACTGGATGCAGTTTATTTGGCGAAAACCGCTTGGGACCAAGTAACCAAAGAGACAGTTCAAAATTGCTTCCGCAAAGCAGCATTTAATCATGTAAATATGCAAAGTGAAGACCAGTTAACTGAGCCTGATACATCTGACCTAGAAGATGATTTGCCTCTTAGTGTACTTTCAGATATCCTCAAAAATAAGAATGTATTGAAATTGACGGATAATGGAAACCTTAATGATTTTTTGAACGTAGATGAAGATTTGTATGTTGAAGATTCAGAACAAGAAATTGCAAATCCAGTCGAAATACAAGAACTTTCAGAAGATTCTGATGTCGATGAGGTTCCAGTGCCAACAGAAGCTATCCCAAATTATGGTAAAGCTATTACCCTGGCCAAGCAGCTCAAAAGTTTTGTCGAAAATCACGGAGATACAGAGTCTTTGGAGCTTCTTTCTAAATTAGAAATACGATTTCAAGAAAAAGAGAAGACAAACAACAATATACGAATTTTTGCGTCCTTAAAGTTATTCCTATTCATTTCATTGTTTTATATTACACACTACATCTGTGTATCTATGTACATACATATATTATACTTTCTATGTATATATCTAAACGAAGTAAACTTTTTTCTCAAGTTTAAAGTTTCCTATTTATTTTAGAAACATTTATATACATATACGATTTAAATGTCCCAGTTTCTTTAATATATTCATATTTCGTTAAAACACGATTTTTGTTGTATGTACTACATATTTATTTTATGCGGACACCCCTACTGGACGGACATCTTCAGTTGGTCCCGTTGGTGTCCGTTCATATATATATATATATATATATATATATATATACACAGCATATTCCCTGTTCCACATCCTGTGTTCCGTGTTCCATTAAGAAAAAAAAATATTATCGTTGTCCATGTTGCATTTACAAAATTATTTATAACTATATTATACCTCTGCATTCCATTCATTAATGTCGTGTTCCATATTCCATGTTCCATTTGAATTATATTATATTTGAAAAATTATTTATAAATATATAATAACTCCATTCTCCATGCTCCATGTTCCATTAGAAGCTAGTATTCATAATGATAGTAATAATAATAATAATAATAATAATAATAATAATAATAATAATAATAATATGTTTTACTGCTTCTTGGTAGTCAGTACAAAGGCAAACGTCAAAGGAAAAATACATTATACAAATTTAACCCAAAATTAATAATAAATCAGTAAATAAATAAATAAATAGATAAATAAATGAATAAATAAATAGATAAATAAATAGATAAATAAATAAATAAATAAATAAATAGATAAATAAATAGATAAATAAATAAATAAATAAATTCAGGAATTGATTTTTTAAATACATATATTCTAAATTCTAAGTATTTACATCATTTTGTGTGTATGTGCGACGATTTCATGCAAATTCAAAGAATCTCAAGCAAATTCACCACATATTTTGCTTCGATCAACTTTGTACGATATACCCTACCTCGTATAAGGGCTACGGGTAAATATTACCGGCTGAACGATTCTGTAATAGCCGAAATATGTTCGACACTAACGGTCGTTAGCTCGCCTAATAACCCTGCACTTGCCGTGCACCATAATTCGACCCGGAAGAGTACGACAGGCGCGCGCTTATATTAAAGTGGCGTAAGCTTATCTTTACCTAGCAAATGCGAGGTACTTATTCGCTCGCATTCAATCTCCCCGCGTCGGATTCGCGGCTCCTTTCGCGCGACATGCACACGTAAAGAGATATCGTTCGGATAAATGCACTATCTGCGGCCGGGGTATATCTGGACCTCTTCGACGGATCCCGGACCGATATCCCTTCGATTTATGTGCGCCTCCGTTCAATACCGTTCGCGTTCCGGGAAAGACGCTTCGCCGGCGCGAAGGAGTAGATCGGGATTTAGCGATAATTTGAAAGCATCGCCTAAGGCGAAAAGGCGATTATTACGGTGGGAGTTTTCGAATATATGCGATGGAGGTGGATTATTTGGCAATAGGATTTACGTTTGGTCGATGTATGGCAGTAAGATTTCTCGATTTTGGAGGCTGTTCTTTCCTGTTTAAACTATTATGATAATTAAAAATAGAATCCGGCTGCGAATTATGGACAACCACGAATAGAATTAGAGGCAAAGACATGGCCATGGAAATGAGATTCCTTAAGAAGAATAGAAGGAGTCACAAGGAGAGACAAAATCAGAAAAACGACACTCACTAATAGTGTAAATATCAAGCCAAGAGACATAATCATAGAGGAAAGACAACTGGGATGGCGTGGAGATGTACACAGAATGGAAGAAGATTGAATAACAAAGAGGATTTTTGAAGCCAAAACAGAGGACAAAAACAGAATAGATAGGTCCCCGGAAAGGACAAATATATGGAACATTAGAAAAAAGAAGTATGGGATGGATTAAAGCCAAACAACTGGCCTCAGAAGAGGAAACTGTGGAAGAACAAAATAAGAGAATGGTAGTCCAGCACCGCAAGATGCAAAGGATGTAGGATTAAAGAAACAAATAGAATCTACAATTACAAGAGAAATGTTGAATTAATAATTAAACTGGTGACATACTAAGCGATACAGTACTAGAAAAATAAGTATCCAAAAAATTTCACGCAAGATTTTTTCGTATAATTCAGAAGGTGTTAAAAAGTACTTCAGAGGAATTGCAACATGGCTCTAGAAGATTCAAGATTTAGTATTTATAACAAGATTATAGTAATTACAACGAGCAGTTGCCCCTGAGTTACTGCATTATTTTTGATTTTATAAGATCTCATTCTTCTGATGTTCTTACACATTTTACACCACAAAATCTCAGACTAATGTGAGAGTCACGCTATATATTTTGAGATGTCACGAAACTAGAAAAGAACTAGAGTTGGCAACACTTGTTACGTCTCTTCTTGTAGGGTTAAAAGTATTTTTAGATTTGTTCGGCGGAAGTCTTTATTTCATTAATTTATATATCATATATATATTATATACGTAGAGCATAAATTTAGTTTAGTATTTTTAGTTTTGTTAACCAAAACTATTTGTTAAGGATTTAACATTGTTTGTGTGTTTTTCTATGAGAATTTTAATTTTCTGAGGAAATGTATTTTATTTTTTTTTTTCTATATTTTTAACAATGTATATATTTTATATGCTTTATGTTCTTTGCAACAGTTTGTGTTAGCATTAGTGTTATTTTATTTCCATTTTATCATTTATTTTTCTCCCTTTGTAAAATATAGAATTTTCTTTTACTTCTAATCAATTAGGACGTTCAAATAATTGATTTGTTTCTTCTTAAAAGTGGACGGAGTAGTAAATTTATTTTAAATTAAATTGGAGAACTAGAGTAGTGGTTTGTTGTTTGTATATGTATGGTACCGTCCATATTAGTACCAACGCGTAAATTAACTAAAAAAGAGGCGGCGGTTTTTCGTCGGTCATATTTTGGACGACTTCGATTTTTCGCAAAAAACACAAGGGATAATAATGAAATTTCGTCGTAATTTCGCTCATATTGGATTTGGTTCAAGACTCGTCGAATGCTATCTCCAATCATACAAAATACGATTCTAAAACCAAAATTGGCATAAGAGGATTAATCTAGACAGAATTCGTTTCTAAAGATTTGAAAACATGTGAGAATTGTGATAACTACTGCAAAATCCTTCCCTAATTTTAGAATATTAAGTATTTCGCCATGGCGTGTCTTGGATCGAATTCTAGAACTACCTTCTCTACATCATTAAAATGTTCGCAGTAGTAAAACCCAGCCTTTAACCATGTTCCCTAGCGCGAAAATCAATGTACACTCACAGCAAGCTGGTACACGACAAAATGTTTACCTGTAGTTTTGGAGTCAATCAACATTCGCGAGCTAATGTTGGATTACGACAAGGCATCGTCACACAGTACACAGCAGGAAGTTGAATTTTTACACGAAAGGGACGTAAAACTTATTGAACATCCACCTTATTCACCGGAATCAGAAATCACACATTGCTGATTTCTATGAAGATGAAGCAATTCATTAATTTTCTGAGAGCATTCTAAAAGATGACTAGCTTCAAGCTTCTACGTTATGGAAACTTCGGTTACAAAAGTGCACTGATGTAGGGGGGATTATTTTGAATATAAATAAAATCATTTACGTAGTAAGACTTGTAATTTTCTTCTATCTCAAAAAATATAGCGTGATCCTCATAGCAACTCTCATTTTATTTTTATCAAATAACCCTGATCTCGAAAATATTTCAAAATTAAAATTTAACACTAGAGATATGCATGTACGATCTACTAAACCATTTCCAGAACTCGTAAAGAACACCTTCCCAATTCTTTATTGCTTTTCACGAAATCACGAGTAATATTTTAAGAAGTTAAATCGAAATACAGCTTCCACAGATGATAAACCGCCGAGGGAATATCAGCTCTCCCAGTCAGCGGAATCTATAATTACTAATAGTGCATTAGATATCTTCCGTTACGTCTCAATCGTTCCTCCCCCAGTAATATTTCAATTAAATTAAAATTTCTGCATTCTTTTTTCCCAGGACGTGCACGGAACGCGGATGATCTATCGTCGCAATTACTATGTGTCTCCGCGCAGTAAAACCCGGCCAATTCCTCGGTATCGTCGATAATTCAAGCCGTCCTCGTCGTCGTCGGTCATATTTCTTTTATTTCCGGGATTTTCCCGGTCCCTCTTCATCGGATTGGAATAATTCGCCGACGGAATCAACGTTGAGAATACTGTCGACGACAGCGACATATTCTTTGTGACTGATATCACCGATCTCTTTTTCTAGCATGAGGTTGTTAGATTAATAGATTAGGCGACAAAGAAAAAATTGATTTGAAGCAGATGCGTTCGTCGTGATATGAACATCCTGTAACCGATCCTGGACATCCCGAACACTTAAATTGATAAAGAAAATTGGATGGCGAAGTCGAAATAAACCAGTGAATGATAAAAGGAAACTCATAGCGAATGAAGTAATTACTGATACTTGCAAGCTGTTTTAGCAATTGTGAAACTAATTTTTTTACGAAATGCTATATATCAGCTCCATGATTGCGTACATACAGTCCCTGTCCACTTTATTAGGCCCATTTCTGTGTTTCCAACGAGATAATTTACAAGCACAAGTATAAGATTCATGAATAAGGTTTACAATATCTAAATAAGTTTCCTAAATGTCTTCCTAAGATATTGAGAAAATGCCACTTGCCTATTATTATCCCCCTCATGAATCATTCTGTACTGTATAGAAGATGGGTAAAAAGAAGATTGAAAGATACAGTAATTCGTAGAATATTATTTGGGTCAGTTACTATTGTAGAAAAAATATTTATCTGTTTATGTAATAACGTTATTCCCGTCTCCACGTGGTAGTGTTGCACTTTAAATCATTGCTTGTATGCGCTTTCTATGGTTTCGTTCTGGGTAAAAGGAGGATATACCAAATGAGAAAAAAAAATGTGTATTGGGGCATTGTTGGGTACAGGAGTGTATCCTCCAAAGAAATAGGAAATGTAATGTTTTAATAAGGAGTACAAATATCCACGGGTACAGTACGTAGATAATTGTACGAAGCCGGATTAAAATGCAGACGCCTCCAGAAAAAGCAAAGATTAACACTGATGATGAACCGAGCACGTTATGAACGGCCAAAACGTCATCAACATTACACAATTGAAGATTGGCGAAAAGTAAGACAGAATAATTTAAACGAATACGTAAATCAAGCAACTTTTCTATGTTTGAACAATATCTTTTCGTTAAAGACCGCATTCACCGATGAGTCAAAACTAGAAGTCAAGACCGAAAGACCTCAATTTTTTAGACGACGTCCATCTGAATAGTATGATCCTGTATATCAGTCGAAGGTCCTGGACCACTATATTTTCGACAAGGCAGCATGAATCAACACCAGTATAAGCGTGTATTGGAGGATATCTTGATGCCATACAATCATCAATGATTTAGATGCGAATGAAGGTCCTTACACACTCATGCACGATAATGCACCATGCCGCACGGTCAAATCCATCCAAAGTTCTTTTGAAAACGCACGCTCTGCCAGTGTTATCTTGAGTGGGAAATTCTCCCAACCTCAATGCAATTGAGAACGTGTGGACTGTTCAAAAATCACGCGTGTATTCGAGAAGAAACACTACAAAAGATCACGTCCAAGGCCTACACCTCCATCTCTGAAAACATATAAGAGATCTTTTCGTTACCATGATGACCCTACTGCAGTCATTTGCTGCTTAAAATCTGGATCTAGTAGCAGTTTACGAGCGTGACCTGGACCCGACACGCAGAACAACTGACGAGAGGTGTCGGTTTAAAATTTCTGAGCATCAACAGAGTTTGTACGCGCGGTATTTACTCGAATTTCGAGGAAATTACCTCAAAAGTTGTATAAAAGTTGTAGTGGACCTGTCACCATAATTATAGTACCCAAATATCGGGTGAAGCACGACTAATCCAACAGAACAACTCTGGCATAATCTTGGGCCTTCCATCATCAGCGCGAGAATAAGAGATACCCCAATCTACAATAGCAAAGTGCGTGCATGAATACAAAAAGCAAAAGACTTCATCCTTAGTAAAGTCATTTATTAATGTAAAATTTAAAATAGGGTATTTATTAGGTAGCTAGGTATTGCGATAGGGATTTTGTCGAACACTTTTCGATGTAAGTGATATATTCTAAATTTAATAATATATTGTTAGTTTTTCTTTTTTATTTAATCTAATCTACTTGTCATTCATTTTAATTTAAGCAAAATCTCTGATAAAAGAACTCACTCGTTATCTTTTCCGATCCTTCAGAGATATATATATATATATATATATATATATATATATATATATATATACACTACCGCTCAAAAGTGTTTAGGCACTCTCACTGACAGCAAAAATGTATAAAAACTCAGCAAAAATGTTAATAATATTTATTTTTTTATTTAAGTTTTGCCAGAGTTTCTTGTGTTATTGAGGTTCAACTCGATTGCAATTTGTTCCACGCGTCAGTAGCTGATGTCGGAGCCGATTTCCGTACTTCCCGATCTAGTTCTTCCCATAGTAACTCGATCGGATTCAAGTCGGCGCTCTGGGGAGGCCATTCCATAATTTTGAGAGTTCCTTCCTCTTCTAAATGGAGTAAATAGTCTTTACATAATTTAGAGGAATGTTTTGGGTTATTATCTTGCTGGAAGATAAAATTTTGACCCAAAAGTCGAATTCCGGAAGGTATTGCGTGGTTCTCCAAAATGTCGCGGTAGCCTTCTTTTTTTAATACACCGTCAATTTTCACAATGTCCCCTACACTCGTGCCAGAAAAACAGCCCCAAATGATGGTAGAACCTCCACCATGCTTCACGGTAGCAGCAATACACTCTTCTCTGGCACGTTCACCCACAGATCTTCTTACGAATATGCGTCTTTGGGTTCCGAACAGCTCAAATTTGGACTCATCCATCCATAGGATCTTGTTCCACTCTTCTATGGTCCAGTGTTGGTGTTCACGAGCCCATTTAAGTCGCTTTTGCTTGTTTTGTTTACGTAGTAATGGCTTTTTCATGGCAATACGTCTACGGAGCCCGGCTTTCTGTAGGCGATGTTTGACTGTAGAAACACTGACTAGTTTTTGGCGACCAACATTTAATTCTACGGTGATTTCTGGGGCTATTTTTCGTCTATTTAACTTGCTGGTAACCACTATTCTGCGATCATCTGCAGATGTCGCTTTTGGCCTTCCACTCCGTCTTTTATTAAGAAAACTGCCAGTTTCCCGATACTTTTTTACATTATAGTCAACCGTAGCGTGGTGTATTTTCATTTTTTTGGCAATTTGTCGATTACTTATGCCACTTTTATGGTAAGCTATTATAAGCGCACGTGTTTCCGTACTAATTTCTCTTCGCGGAGGCATTTTGAAAAGTTGTCACACGATATTTCGCTCACGACGTGAATAGAGTAACCAGTACCACACTGCAACTGACCATAGGTTACAGATTTCACTATAATCTTCTAGGAAGGTAATTTAAACATTATTACCTACAATCTAACAGATGACTAAATTTACCCAGTAAATTCAGAGAGATTGTTATTGTAATTGCACCGTAATAAATAGTTTATGGTAATTCGACCGAGTGCAGGTAAATGATAGTAAACCTTATGCGATATAATGGGTGTTTATCTTACTGAACTACATTTTAAATACGTATTTCATTTTATTATAATGTTTTTTTGATAAACATAATACTATATGAATAATCCATGAAAACAGGGGTGCCTAAACACATTTGAGCGGTAGTGTATATATATAGGATTAAGGAATCACTAAAAACATAATTCGAAATCTAATTTTATTCAAATCAATTTAAATCCTCTCAACCATAAGAGACGCATATTTGTAGTATTATACAATATTTTATTTCTGAAGTATTTTTAGAATACACTCCTTACACATTGAGTATAATAAGCCAAACCTCTCTAAATAACATCGCCATCCCTACGGCATATACGGCCACATATTCTCAATATCTAGAAGAAAATCTGGTATAAAGGAACATATCCCCTTATTACGACCGAGCGTTATATATTCATACGAGAAATCCCTTTTCAGGGAAGTACGGAAGGGGCACAATTCGCCCCGTAACGTCTGAACACATAGCAGGATCGTACCGACGCCTACGTCGCATTACCACGGCTGCGTCGCTATTCTCCGCGGCACCCTTTGCATTTTCCACATCCTACGATAACGACGACAACGCTATAGGTTCCATTTGACCGGCGATCCTTCGATTTAGCGACGCTCCACGAAAGTAAACCGTGAAACGGGTGTAAGACATTGTTTTGACAATTTTCTCCGTAAGGCTTCTAGGCTTCATTAATCGTTTTAGAGATGCGTAAATTACTTTTTATTTGATCGGAAGTATCCTACTGACTGCGCCCGAAACCATTTTACGCGCATACTAAACGAATAAAGCTTAATTTAGTTTTATTTCATATTCATTATTTGCAACACGTTAAACGCTCATAGTAGTCCGATTTTAGATGAATACTTAATGAAAACAATACAGTGTATGCCACGTAGCGCTGTTACAATGTAATGTTTCGGTTCGAGTTGTTACAAATGGAATAGACTTGGCACGCAACTACATTATATTAGTTAGTTTGCATGTTATGCGGACACACGTGGTTGCAAATGCACGAACTTGATGTCGGATTCAATTTTAATATGTGCAGAAGTGCATAGCTCGAAGTTGCGAATAACAATGGCGTTAATTCGAGACAAAAGTTATTCTGGCGAATACATCAACATTATCGTTAAATTAAAGTTAGAGTTTCGTTATTTACTTCCGCAATGTAAATACATCTGAAGCAGTGTATTATATGACAAGTATGGAAGTACAAATTTATCCCCTAGGAACAACTATATGACGAACAGTTGGTTAAATTTTACGGTTTTATTTTTCAACGCGATTTTCTCTTATTGTTAAATTCGTACAGTATTCCCAATGTTGCTTAAGCTCTAATATGTCTTCATAGACTTAGTTTACGCTTATCAATTTATTGATAATTGTTGTTTTTTGTATTTGACACTCGGAATGTAAGTGTATATGCAACGATAGCAAAATAAAATACAATACAGGGTGGATTAAACAGTAACGGGACCATGTCTAACACGAAAATTACTCCTAACTCATCTCAATCACGATACTTTCGTTTTCGATTCATTTTTCCTTAAAGAATTTATGGAGGAAGATGTTTTAAGGTCTGTGTCAATTGAAGAGAAAAATGACAAACAGCTGGTCCTAATAACCTTCCCGATTTTGTTGTTAGGGCTGTAGATATATTCTTTGTTGACCGTTCCTTTGCATTTACAATTTAATATTGAAACGGTGAGATTTTCCAAGTTGTTGGAAAGTGGCTCGTGTGACTACTGTTGTTTATGTTTGCCTCGGGAAATAACATTCGGAATTATCTCTCGATATCTATATTATGTAACTTTTATAAACGTTTTGAAATTATGTTATACAAATATATTTATTCGCACATTGCTGCTAAACTGTCTGCAACGCAACATGGTTTTACTAAAAGCAGATCCATAGCTCACAGATATAACAGTAAACTCCACTCACACAAATTATTAATTATGCGGAACGCAGCGTTTCGAGACCACATGGACTCTCATTGTCAGCCGTGTTACCTATTAAATGTAAAAAACTATACCACACATGCAAATTATTTTCTACGCAGGCTCTAAAATTTCTAAAATATGTGACTATTTACAATCTATTGGGTGGTCTCGGGTATGTGTGTATTTTGAGGAAAGGGTGGAACGAAAGCTAACCGTATCTTTAACAGGGCCTTATGGGGGTGGTTCTCTGTTCAATAAGTTTCTGTTTCTTTTCATAAATATCGTTTCCTACGTGGCTAATTCTCTACACAAGTTTACGATTTTAAGGAGTTTAAGATTTTTTAACTCAATTTTATGCCTGGATTTTACCATATGCACTGCTACGCTTGACGTTTCGATACTCCTTTTTGTTTGTCCAATATAAACTTTATCACAATCATTGCATGCGATTTGGTAAATTCCAGACCTTTTCATCATCTCCGGTTTATCTTTGGGATTGCCTAAGAGATTCTTTAAGTTGTTTTTTGATACAAAAGACACGTTCATATTTAGTTGCCGGATAATTTTACCTAACCTTTTTACTATTGGGCGAAGAGGAAGTATTATAAATTTCTTATTACCGGTGCTTGTTGATGTCAAGGTAGTGGAATTTCTGATGTGTTGCTTGTATTGCACCTTCCTTAAGATACGGTCGACATCCGCTGAAGAGAAACCATTGTACCTCGCTACATCTTTGATATATTTTAATTCTTTTTCGTGCCTACTCTTGGTTAGCGGAAATCTAACGAGACTATTGACCAGAAAACTAATCGCGGACATTTTTTGTTATTCGCATTGGTGCTAATCAGCCGTGATGAATCTGTTGGAATTAGTTTCTTTTCTGTAGATGTCTATTTCTAATTTATTGTTATTGCGTATGACCAGAGCATCTAGAAACGGAAATCCGATTCTAGATACTGTAGTGAGTGGAGTTTACTGCTATAGCTGTGAATTATACAACTACACAGTCCTTGCAATCGTTAACAGATCCGTAGCGTCCAACTTGTGCTAATTTTCCCTCTAACAGCAATTCAAGATATAATTTTGAAAGAATAAACTTTATCAGTCAATATTGTAGTCTCTGTGTTTTACAATCAATTGTATTTAGTTACACGGGAATCTGTTCCTATTTATACACATACACGTACAAGAAGTTTGCCACATAGGTACAGTAATCATGTCAAGACACTTTTAAAAATTAACCCTTATTTTGAGAAATGGAAAAGAACACGCTCCAGACATATTTCAATGTACCAACCTGTATATTGCAAAGCTGTACTGTATCGTATGTCCTGTAATTGGAACTGTTGTTTTTTTTTTGTTGGACACGTGTTGTGCACGTTTCCTTGTGATGTGTCTGAGGCTTTCGACCTACGTCTTCAGATTGATGTCATTTATACAGATTTTTCTAAGGCTTTCGATATGGTTGAACATCAAATACTATTACGTAAACTGCATGTATGGGGTATCTCTGTGGATCTGATGCTATTATTGCACTCCTATCTGAGCGGACGTACCAATTACGTCGAATACTGTGGTCTTCAGTCGGACTTATATCTGTCTCTCTCGGGTGTGCCACAGGGCTCTGTTCTTGGACCACTCCTATTTATTATTTTCATTAATGACCTTCCTAACCGGCTTATTTGTAAATGTACACCGATATGAAATCTACACCATCTCTGGTATTTGGAGGCTTATTTACCGTGAAATATTGCTAGTGCAAAGTGATGACGCTTGCATATAAAACTGATACAGTAGGATGAGCATACAATATTGACGGTGAACTTTTAATGAGTTGTGAGGACTATAGGGCCCTTGATATAAGCAGTATTTTATACGCAGAGGGCGTGGTGAAATAGTAACTGTTACCAGACAGCATCTGCGCCTCCTACAAGCGGATTTTGTTCTGAAACCCTTTCAAACGGCTGTATAAATCATTTACTAACTGGCCCTGTTTTTGAAGTTTCAAATTTAAATCATTCAAATGGCCTGCAAGGTCGACCAGAAATGAATTTTGGGTCACTCAATTCAGATAGTGGTTTATCTTTTATTTACATAAAATCTCCTACCTCATTTGAGAAGCAATAATCTTTCCTTGCGCCGCCAGTGAGGCGGCAAACATCAAAGGTTCATTTGGAGTGAGTATGAGTAAGTAGTGTAATATTTTCTTTTTAATTGGGCTTTTCAAAATGTCTCGGAGGCCGGATCAAATCTTGCAGCACATATGAGCTAGATAATCAAATAAACTGGCAGACATACTTTCGTGTTAATTTTGTACGGTTATTTAACTTGGAACTTATCCCCAAACCTCTAGGAAAATCTGAGAATACTTTATGATTTCCTTAAAGTCAAATGAAATTCTCTGCAGAAAAACGGATCGAGTAGCCTTCTCAAATAATACTTTATACATAAGAAGTTCCCAAAAGAAGTACGCAAATTCCACTCAAAACTTACCCCGAAAAAAAAACTGCGAGATAAGAATCTCAATATTTAACCATGTCAATTTGAATTCAAGCTAATCTCGTTATATTCGGAAACAAAGAACCCTTTCCCATCTTCGCCGCCGTCTTCTAGATTCACTGAGAGACGTTGCTTCTCTCGCTCTTTCGGAAAAATCGCTAATTTCGTGGAACGCGAGCGAAAAGGGAGAAAAGAGGAAAATATTCCTAATGAAGTGTCTGCAGTAACATCGTTAAAACACTTCTTTATTAGGTTGGCAATTTGGCATTATATTAGACGAGAAGAAGCCGGCTCCGCCCGCGTTCCTACCGCTTCAGATTTGCGACCGAAATTCGATTAGTTAGAGGAATCAGCTGAGAGGGAGCCACTGTCGCCCGTCACTGCCGAGAATATTAAACTGTCATCCGTTCGTTCTCGAAAGGACCGGATCGGCTACAAGTTTTCCGAAAACGGAGGGAGGGGAGACACGATAACAAAACGATAGATTGGAGAACTTTACGTTTTAATTTTGGGGAAAAATTTTAAATTTAAAAATTTAACGCGTCTACTAAGAATTTTCCGTGGAGATGGCGCGCTCGAATATTGGTTTTAAATCTTCTCCCGGTGTTATTTTTTCGTCAGTTATATTAAAATGAAAAAGGAATGTTGTCGTCCTGCTTCCGGGAAAAGCTAGAAAGAAAAAGGAAGGGAGAAAAGTTGTGACAGCTGCGAGGTATTTTTCAATACCGCTGTATTAATTTATCGCGAGAGGAAGCGCATGGCAGATCTTTTCGACAACTAATAAAGGATTTCGTTTTATTCAAATCATTTTCATTTTCCAACTTTTTCCTTTGAGAAGAAAAACGAAAGGTGAGATCCCACCTTTCTCTTTTGCCACAACACCCTCAGTTCTAGAAACGTTTCGGTAATATCTCATCTACTATCTTCAGGCGTTAGATACTCGCGTTGTCTGACTGGGTGGTCCTTTTTTAGGACAGAATCAGCGGAAAGAAAGAAAAGGTGAAAAGAGTTAGGAGAGGAAAAAGAGACAGAAAAAAGGGGAAAAAGAAAACATAACTTCTTCAGACCAGAACATAACAGCAGTTATCACATATACATAGGTCATTGTACACAGATACAGCTGGTGTGAGATTCGTAATTGGTCAATTTTTTTAAGTATCAGGTTCCTATCCCCCGGATCAGTTCTAATACAATATAAAACGAATCTTGGCATAAAACGATGACGTGCCGCATTAATAAAACGAATCGCGTACCGGAAATGTTCGGTTCGCGAACGTCCGGAACGATGTCGACGAAAATTTTACATCACATTTATTTTCCCATTTTTTTTTTTCGCCCGACCGTACCGTCTAAAGTTTTGATGGCTTCAGCGACATGTTATGTCGGGCAAATCCGTAGAATGTTTCAGAATAGTTGAGAAATGTCCTCTCAACTCAATTTCATGGTGGTTGGTCACTGACAGTCCGGTTACGAGGAGTCGTCCGAGCTTCGAACGCCTTCCCTCGCCCCACCGTCGCCCCCTTCGACGTCCGCCTAAATCCTAAATCTCGGAGTTAGAATTACATGGCCGCAATAAAAAAAGAAACACACTCACACACATATCTATCACACGTATAAATACCTGTCTCTTTCCAACTGTAGCCGTTGCTGTGGTAGAAGTTATATTGATGGGCGAGGAAAAGTTCTCCTATGTAGGGTTTTTTTTTTTGCGGGACGTCACGTTGGCGGCAATGTTAATAGTAGCGAGACCTTGTAGAAGTTGTTGGATGTGGAGGAGGAATTTCGTAAAGGTAGAAAAGTCAACTTTTCCTTTCGGTAAAGAGGTTGTTAATCATTTTCTCTTAGATGAAAGGGATTCTTTTTGGGGAAGGAATCGTTCAAGCTTTATACAGTTAGTAGTAAAAATATTTGTAAAACGTAACGTGACTGCCAACGTTATAATACAATATGATTTTATGACAAGTTAAACTTAACTAAAAAATCAATATTTTTATTTACATTGATGGTACTAGTCTTGGAAAAGTACCACCACTGTAACTGATACTAGTGTTGGAATAAGACTAAGAGAGATAATAACAACATATAAATAATAACACTGCATGAAGTTTTGTCCACCCATTGTCAATCAAATACCCAAGCAGATTATAAGTGAGAATCCTATTGGTTAGTGTAAATTTCCCATTGTTATCTGTATGTACTTATTTAGAATCCTAAAATTTACATTTTATCTAACATGGATTACCCGTGACATTTAACTGTTTCATTAGTTTCTTTACAAAAAAACTGTTAAAAAGTTAAATTTGTTGATGCCGCAGTAACTATAAAAAACAAAACAGTTTCACATTCAGATTTTTCTACCATTAATTACTCCAGCGAGAATTATAGTAGCGGTATTGTAGATTGAAAGACAAAATTTCGAATTTTTGGTAACTGTGGTAACCAAAATTAACACAAAACATGTTTGGTTTAAAATGTTAAATCTGATAGTATATCCGGTAAAGTTGGAACTTGGAGAATGTTGGCAAATATTGTGTAAATTATACATCTAAAATTTCAATCGAATAGTCCTAGAAGTAACATATATAATAATGCTTTAAGATACACGATATTTGCATACAGACAACGCCAGTCAAAGAGATATAGTCAAATTCCAACCAAAATAGGTAAAATTTCAAAATTTAAGACAAGTAAAGTAAATATATATCAATGAGAACATATTTTTATAGGATTTCATAAATTACATAAAAATTGAACGTTAGTAATAAAAAAAAATATCGTTTAAAAACCAACGGAAGTTTCTTTAAATGTTATTTAGTATATTATTACAACTAGTACAAATAGGGTAAAATAGAAAATTATGCTTGTTGTTACGAATATGTCTATACGATATTTATAACACTCAATTCTGTTGTTTTGTCCCCTTTAACAATTATTTTAACGTGTTGTTTTTAATTCAGTTTCATTGTTTTAATTGCCGCGATGCTCTTTGAAAATACTATGGACACCTGTTTCGCTCTATTGCCCTTCTGGGACTGAAGATATGCAGAATATCTGCAAGAAGCCGGTCACTGCTATATTAAATAGATTTGTATATTATGAGATATAAGTCCCATATTTACGAGGGTTGTCTTTTAAGTTTTACATATAGAGCTGAAATGAAACAGCTTTTAAAGACTGTACTGTTTTTCAACACTGTTTGTTGGTATAGTCGAAATTTCGTTTTTGAAGGCAGGTATCTTTAACCGCGCAGGCCGTTCCTGGTTTTCGGAAAGGTAAATAAATCGTTGGGATTTAAATCCGGACTATACGGAAGATGATGTAACGATTCGAGGTTTAATTGCGTTGAAAATGTAATTGCCTTGCGTGCTGTGTGTGAACCCGCGCTGCCTTTGTGGAGGCTGATTAGTCCTTCGGAGTTGGTGCTTCGAAGCTCGGCAATGACCTCCTGCAAATAAGTGGACGAATGGCTTTTGTCGGCGTTTCTTCACCTTGAAACACCCAAACATACGATTTTCTGGTTCGTATTAATAGATTCAAGATTCATCACTATTGACGATGTTAAGAGTTTCCAGCGTTGAAGCGGTCACGAGCTTTTTGGCCCCAATTCACCCGAGTTGCTTTTTGTCTTCAGTCAACAAATGTGGTATCCAACGCGAAACTTTTTTTACGCAAAATTCTCCATGCAATGTTTTTTGAATTGGGGTCTTTGAAAATTACAACGATGCATCAATCTCCCGGTATGTCGCATGTCAATTTTAGTCGATGATCTTGCGCACAACATCGACGTTTTCCTGAATGATTGCGGTTTTTGGATCATCGCTAAGACTCATTCGTCCACGTTTTAATTATCCATAACACCGAGAAATTGTTGACTGATGTGCTGCTTCATTTCAGAAATCAATTCAGTGAGACATTCTTGTTGAGATAATTGTCTTACAAAAACTATTGCGTAAAAATCTTCTCAGTTTACTTTTATTTTTCAATTAGCTTATTAACTTTGACAGCTCGTTGTAGCTACAACACTGCACGTATTCGATTGAAACTTTGGTTTTAGGTTAACCAAAGAGAGACGTTAATTTTCACTATTGACATTTGATTAGTGGCGCCCTCTATGTCCCAGTATGCAAAACTTTGTATTTCATCCACTTAACAACAATTTTACGTTAAAATTAAACATGTTCAAAAAAACCTGCACTCTGCTCATGCAGAACATCATATTTATATGTTGATAACTTTATATTGGCCATTCCATATTGGTCAGCTAAGCTAAATGTGATCTTGATATCAACAGTACCTCTAAGTTGCATTCAATCGCGATAATATCATTTGAATTCTTAGAGTCGTTCAAAATATGTTAAGATCTATGTCTAAATGAAGATTTTGATGCGAGGAAATAATCCCTAATACTCAGCTGTTTCAAACTTAAAGGCTACAGCTTCATCACGAAAGAAGATACGTCATTTCTAACAAATGCTATAAGATTTCAGAATGAGTCATAGACAAACAAAGCAAATTCCGTCTATTTTAACTTTGGAATCATCTGCCATATGCCTAAGAGTTCAAATATATTGATTCTGGTGAATTCCAAGGATTATCGAATTTTGATGCTCAGGTTCTGATAAACTCTCAGAAACTAGAATAACACACAAATAAACATTTAAATTGTGAAAAGACGAAAATCACTTCATACAAAACTTTAAGGATCCTTTAGTTTTCTATTTTCAAAAGTCTACTTCCAAACAATTAAGAAAAAGTCTCCGATTCAAACGCCCTCAATACATCACCACCTTCCACTTCCCCCTCGCGAATTCAAAAGGACACTTTTAACGCACGCCTATCCAAGGACAATGGAAAAAATCGAAGCCTCGAAGTGACTTAAAGACGCCTTACATACCGCCGATATTACGCGTCCTAAATCTGGTTTAGCCTTCGTCGTTCGGCGAAAATGAAAAAACATTTTCGTACTCCTTCTCTTCTTCCGTTTGCTCCCTTTTTTCTTTCCGTACTCGTACAGCTCGCGGTCTTCACGAGTCTTCATGCCGCGAAACGACATTCGTATAATTTACTCCGGACATTCGGAGAGCTAACTGTAACCGTGTAATGTGCTGGAATTGGCACTTACACTTTTACAGCGGGGCCATTTGCAGAAAATGATGAAGTCGTTGCTCCGGGGAGGAACGACAACCAAGCAAAGGAAAGAACGTGGTACGAAAGGAAGTAAGAAATATCCTTACACGTAGTGCATTTGAGAAGTTTTTTTGCGTTGGAAGAAGCTCATCAATTTGTATGCTTATAAAAGGAGAAATGTGTGAAACAATTGATTTAACAAAGTATTAACGTTTACTTTATGTATTGGTATATGCAGAAGTAAGTTTTCTTTTTCTAATAGATGGCGTAAGCGTTCTTATATGTATTATGTGAATTTGGTAATATATGCTTTAGAAAATTCTTTTCATAACCTTCGAAACGTAGTATATGACATTTGATTATAGTGCAAAGGACATATTCTTTCTTATTTCTTTGAAATTGATATTTGTATAATTGTTTTAAAAGTCATGTTTCGCCCTCCGACATACTGTTTCATACTTGCCCACACCATTTCAATTGGGTTGAGCTCAGGGTAATAACATCGTAAGCCAGCCCTATTATGGCTATATTTCTTGAAAACTTTGTCTATTTCATACCTCTTGAATCGTGGTTTGTGTATTTCAACTATATAGTACAACTCTGTCCTGGTTGCGTGTGTTTCTTGGACGTAACAATGTTTTCATGTCTTCTTTTCTCCATGTAAACGTGGGTCTTTTTTCAATATTTCTACCATGATAAGGAGCGTTATCAAGCATAACACTTTTCTAGCGTAAATTGGGCGTTAACTTTCCTTGAACCCACTTATAGTTTTCAAAATTCGTCTCGTGATGATTGCTGTCCGTACTGGTGGATGTTTTTCAAAGAACTGCTTCCTAAATTGCAGATGTCCTGACATTCAACCAATAGTTTTCTATTTGTTATTTTTCACCAACGCGAAGCTGAAAGTCATCATTTACTTGTAAAAGTTTACGGTGAACATACTTCTCTTATAATCTGTGTAGAAAGTGGTTCAGGCAATTTAAAGAAGGTTTATTCGATGTTGAAAACGCAAAATTTTTAGATGAAAAATTGCAAGCATTTTTGGATGAAGACAACACACAAACGCAATAAGAATTGGCAGAAGCAATGAATGTTGATCAATCCGTTATCGGTAGGCGTCTACATGGAATGGGAATGTTTCAAAAACTTGGAAATTGGATATCACATGAGTCAACAGAAAGACAGATGGAATGTCGAAAAATGACTTATCCAAAGACAATAAGGAAAGAGTTTTCTACATCGACTTGTGACTGGAGATGATAAATGGATTTACTGCGAGAATCCTAAATACAGAAAAGCTTGGGTAGAGTTTGATGAAGATCGTCCATTACAACCAAAGCGAAATATTCATTTTAATAAAATTGCGCTCTGTATTTGGTAGGATGTGAAATGCGTTATATATTATGAGCTACTGAAACCTTCTGAAACTGTTACAAGCGAAGTTTATCGACGATAACTGTGTTATATCCTCCCATGTTACTACACTACCACCACCCATCTGCCTACGACCCAGAGCTATTTACTCCTTTCTTAGATCATGGCAATAACACTGATAGCCATTAGGACTACCTAAATCAAACCTTTTCCTCAGTAAAAATGATTTTTCGCCAGCATTTACACCAATGTAAACGCTCGGTTACAAATGCTAATCTGGTTTCTTTATGCTGTTGCGTTAAAAAAGGTCTTCTTTGCAGTCATTTTCGTTGTGAGTAAGTCGTTGCTTTCAGCAGATGTTGAACATTTCGCGGATTGGTGCCTGCACCTGCTGCTTGTGCTATTTATCTAGCAGTCATAGTTGTCTTTAGATTTACGTGGTTTTCCGTAATTGACTCCTTTATTTCAGAAATTGCGAATTACAAGACGGGTTCTGCTCAAATTTGCTGCTATCTTTACAATCGACCAATTTTTGTCGCGCCAAGTACGGATTAAACCCGTTTCAGTGTTAGTCAATTGTTTTCCATATAGCATCTTGATATGTAGATAGCAGATTAATACACTAACATTTAATGCACCATGCAAAGACTTTATTATAGAATATTTTCCTTATTTGAACTGTACATGCTGAGGACAAAACTAAAACTGATGACATGTCCTACAGTTTTGTCGCACTAGGATGTGTGGTTTTTCCCCGAATATTTTTGCTCATCACCACTTTCGCAATCTCAGTACCAGAAACTACTGCAATCAACCTTATACGTTTGCAACACGGGATGCCTACCGGAATTTTTTAATATAATTCTTATTTTCCATAAAAATTATGGCCCTATATTATTGTCGCGGGCTGTACCTGCTAAATAAACACGCTGTTAAGGACTTAACATTGTTTTTGTGTTTTATATGATTTCATCTTCTTTGCAACCGTATGGGTTAGCATTATTACTTTATTTTCATTTTTATCATTTATTTATTTTGCTCTCTTAGAATAGATCCAATTTTATTTTAATATGTATGTACATTACGCATTGTATATGTATGCAACCCGGCCATTCACATTACTCTAGCTAAAAGTGCCTAATTTAAAAGTCATTCAGTTCAACGTCGTCGAACAAATAATGGAAGTTTTCTTAATATTTGATATATACAAGCACAGGCAGTCGACTCCCGCGCGACGGTCGAGGTATTAGCGTTCGTGTACGCTCGGTCACCTTTCGTACCTCGTCGTAACGTGTACAGTAACGTCGTCGGATGATTATTGGAAGTTTCTAATAGTTTCTAGTTTTGCTGGCTACTGGCTCTTTCTCTTATTTGGGGCGCAGTAGCAGAGAGCTAAAGATTACACATAGCGTATTATTTCAAACGAGAACGCCTGGGTAGCTGTCACATTACTTTGTTTTCAGATTGGCTATTATCGCTACTGTCGCCCTCGACCAGGCGTTCAAGCTCTAGGAGATAGGGTGGGTTCCCCCATAAATGTGAAAATAACGAACGTATTTGGTTTAAGTACAAATACATGCCAATAATACAGGGCCAAGTCCCTTAGGCAATGTTAAAACAAGGCAAATGTATTAGGCTCCCGGAAAGGGACATATAAATAAGCATAGCACCGAGGTGCGCTTATAAACTTAAGAAATAAATAGGGTTGGCTCCCCTATAAAAAGGTAGTGGTGCATGCAAACAGATAGAGGCATTAGTACATGCCTCTAACAAAGCTTCTGCGGAAGCATATAAGAAACATACATATACACATGCTAATGTACATTACATGTATAAGAGAGCTCGAATAACTGCAATTATTGCAAATATATATATATCTTACGTACATCGTAACTGTACATAGGCAAGAGTGGAAACCGTGTACACATTTTATTCTTAAATATATTTTTTTGCGCATGCGCATTGAGTTTCACTGTACAACCTTTCCTCTAGTAAATAAGCGAACATACTCTACAAGTAAGTATTGGTCAAGTAATTCAGGAATTTACAAGCAGGCTACAGCGGCGCTGTTCTTCGAACCAGGAGAACGTAACACGCAATTTTAAGCAAAAAACTCTTACATAAAGCCTATTTATACAAAAAACATCAAGGAATTCGAAAAATTTGCTTCAAAAAAATTTGTATCCGACAATACGCGCAAAATGATTACTACGGAACACATCCAAACATCGAATACAAAGTCTGGCACCTTCCAAGATCGCATAAAGCAAATCAATCACTTCCTTTCCCTCTATACGCGCTTGTTTCTTCCATCTGCCTCCTCCTTTACGAACGCCACTCTTATTATTTTGACAGAGACGCGACGTTGTCGTCAGATTCCTGCTCTTTTCCGATTCCGTCACCGCAGGGACCGTTACGTTAGTTGAGACGCGCGAGAATGATGAATTGACAGCCTTTCCGGGCAATGCGAGGCGCAATTTTTCATATAACTTCTAGCTGCTCTTCAGGCAGGCAAGCAAATGAAGCGGGCGCCCTCCGATGTACGATCTCTCCCCTTACCCCTTACCAACGTAAAAATATCTCTAAATTCCTGCATCGAAAGGTGATAGATATTGAATTCGGGCTGGTAAAACGAAGCCGAGGGAACGGAGAAACGCAATATAGATAATGCAGCGTTATGCAAGGACTGGAATGGAATTCATCGTTTATCTTAAAACGCGTGACGTGAGAACTGTTCGCTTTCGGTTTTTTCGTTTGTTTGTTTTGCCGAGGGAGCCGTTTCCAATTGAAGCGAATGTCATGGGATATTTCCAGATCGTTTGCGAATTGGTACGCGTTACTGAAGCAGTCTATCTGGTATTTGTTACAAATTATAAATGGAACTTGTCGAATATATATATATATATATATATATATATATATATATATATATATTTTAATCGTATGTCCTTTATACCTTGCGGTGTCGGACTATTTATTTCTTATTTTTATCTTCCACAGGTTCCTGTTCTGAGCCAGTTGTTTAGCTTCACTCCATCCCATACTTCTCTTTTCCAATGTTCTATACATCTGCTCCTTCCAGGCGTTTCGGGGTCTACCTATTCTGTTTTGGCTTCAAATATCCTCTTTGTGATTCGATCTTCTTCCATTCTGTGCAGATGTCCAAGCCATCCCAGTTGTCTCTCTTGACCACTTCTACTGGCTTAATACCCAGACTATTAGTGATTGTCGTATTTCTGATTCTGTCTCTTCTAGTTACTCCTTCTATTCCTTCTTAGGAATCTCATTTCCATGGCCGTAACTCTGCTTTTGATTCTATTCGTGGTTATCCATGACATACCATATGTTAATGTTGGTCTGACCACTCTTTTATACACCTCTCACTTTATTTTTTTTTGGTATTTCTTATTTATCCAGAAACGAATTTCTCAATATGTTATATATTTCTGCGGATTTCCCTATCCTCTCATTTACCTCTTTCTCTATTCTCCCATTGTCTTGATGATTCTTCCTAAGTAGTTGTAACTTTTAACCTGTTCCAATGCTTTTTCCCCGATTTTGATGCTATGTTTTCTTTCTTCTGCTGCTATTATCATTGTGTTTGTTTTCCTCGTGTTTATCTCCACGTTTATCTTTGTTAGTTCTTCTTGGTATATCTTCAAGTTTTGCTGTAGTGTCTCTTCCGAGTGTGGTATCAGTACCGTATCATTTGCAAACATTAATTCCTGTACGGTAATTGCATTCACTTTCCAGTTTCCTACTTTCATATTTTTTCCTTTTTGTTTAGCTTTTTTAACAGCGTCGTCTATTAATATAGAGAATAACAATGGGCTCAATACGCATCCCTGTTTTAATCCAATATGCGATTCGAGTTCAGCTGATTCTGCATTGAAAGTTCTCACCTTATTCTTATCGCGTTTATACAATGCCTCATCTCTATCATTCCTTTCTCTAAACCTCTCCTTTCCAGGCTCTGCCATACATCTTCTCTTCTTACCCTATCAAAAGCTTTTTTAAGATCTATAAAGCATATATGTATTTCCTTTCCTTTCCCTATTAGTTTTTCTCCTAATTGTTTGATTACTAATATTAAGTCCTGAGTGCTTCTTCCTTTTCTAAATCCATGTTGAGTATCTTCTAGTGTTGTTTCCAGTTTCTCTCGGAGTTTCCTTTCTAGTATTCTTGTCAATACTTTTCCTGGGATGCTAGTTAATGTTATTCCTCTATAGCTTGAGCATTCCTTAGAGTCTCCCCTTGTCGAATAATGCACCTATAAACGAACGTAGTGTATTTAGATTACTACATATTTTGATTCTTTTGTTTTTCTTTTGTTACAGGAATAGCTGCGAAGTAAATTTTGAAGTGTACTAGATGTTTAACCAACTCCATTTTTTCAGGTTGCAAATATACTTATTTTCTAAACACTTGTTTTTTTTCCAAAAATTCGTCAAACCAGTTAATTTGGAACATTCGCCCCTTTCAAGAGCAGATCCTCTATTATTCCTTTTTCAAAGTACTCCACGTCATTACGCTTAACAAAAACATCTCGCGCGCGAAACAAAAACGACGGTCGGAAACGTAAAGTTAATATCTGCCCGTTTTATACGCTCATCAGTTTTAATGTCCCTTTTTCATCTGTTCGAAACAGTTGCGTACCGTTCGTCGACGTTCATTCGAAAACTTTTCCGGCGGCTGACAACATCGACATCATCGCACAGCCCGTTTCAAGTTCGAACTTCAAACGGCTCGATATCATAAAAACAACGATCATTCATGCCTCCCTCGGTACAACAAAAGCCGCCGCCTACCCGAAAAGATGCCACGGCGGGTTTAGGCGGCGAAAAAGGTCAACTAGTCATCGACGATGATTCGAACACTTCAGACGAGAGAATAGGGAAAATGCGGTACAAGTGGCTTCCATGTTGTATGTCGTTGTTGGGTTACGTCCGGTTGTGTGGATTGCGTGAGTACGAGAGCGTTCTCTACCTCGACTAACAGAACTACTTCAATTAACTTGATTGGTTCGGATGAACGGTCGAAAGCACGTGCACCATCTAGCCGCGTGCACCATTGCTGCTTGACTTTTGCGAAAATGTTTTCCTGCCTTCTTTCTTGTGCATGCCAGTCGCTTTTAATCCAATATCGTTCCATGGTTGTAACGTCTAAGCAATTACGTTGGGCTTTTATGTGCTGTACGGGATACCTAATAGAAGGTTAAATTTTTAGATTGTTATAAACGCTTTAAAAACATTTTAATGCTAGGGTATTGGCTTTGAAGAACATTTTTCTGTATATACGTGCTGCATTCGAAATGTAAGAAAGGTTTTTTCTATAGAAATTATTATTGGATATAATTAAATGAAACTGTATTCTTACGTTCGAAATGACAAGTTGTATATATACTTTGTTGTAGGTTACTGCTGTTTACAAAGTCTATGATTTGCTTCTTACAGCGTTAGAACTCTTACTTGAGTAGATTCTTGCATTGTTACAACTATTACAACTATTACTACTACATTTCTAGATTTCGTTAGCTCCTTTTATACATCCATAGAAAGTAAGAAATGATATATTAATTACACTGACGTAAGGAATTTCCCTATTGGGTAATTAAAAACTAAATATGAATAGAGCTCAGACTTAAGTAACACATGGGCTGAAAAGTCCCGGGCCTAACACATAGATGACGCTAGTTTTATTGCAGTCACCTTTCTCTCAGTTAGTACTAACCTTCAAAGGACAGCTGTTAAAATTTCATGATATTCTATTCATTAGTTTGTGAGTTATTGTGCTAAGAGTAACGCTACTTTTGTTATTTCCAAAACAATGGATCAAAAACAATTTCGTGTTTTAATTTTACACTGCTTCTTGATGGGAAAAAATACCGTTCAAGCGAAGCAATGGTTTGAAAAGTGTTATGGGGACTCCGCTCCATCAGAAACAACAATAAAACGTTGGTTTGCTGACTTCAAACGTGGTCGTAGAGACACCGACGATGCAGAACGCAGTCGACGTCCAAATGAGGCGGTAACACCAGAAAACATCAAAAATCCACAAAATCGTTTTGAATGATCGAAAAGTGAAGTTGCGTGAGTTAGCTGATATCGTAAAGATATCAAAAGAACGTATTGGCTTTATATTGCATGAGCATTTGATTATGAGAAAGCTCTGTTCAAAGTGGGTGCCGCGTTTGCTCACTGTTGACCAAAAACAGGAACGGGTCGATGATTCTGAGCAGTGTTTGGCCATATTTAAACGTAACAAACCGGAATTTTTGCGTCGATATGTGACCATGGATGAAACATGGATCCATCACTTCACTCCGGAATCAAATCGATCGTCATCTGAGTGGACAGCAACTGGTGAACCTCGTTCAAAGCGCCCGAAAGCACAACAATCGGCTGGAAAGGTTATGGCGTCGGTATTTTGGGATGTGCGTGGTGTAATATTTATCGACTATCGAAAGGAAATACCATCAACAGTGAATATTATACAGCGTTATTGGAGCGTTTTGAGGCCGAAATTGCAAAGAAACGACCGCATATAGCAAAAAAAAATGTTGTTTCATCAAGACAACGCACCGTGTCACAAGTCAATCAAAACAATGGCAAAACTACATGAATTGAACGTCGAATTGCTCCCACATCCACCGTATTCGCCAGATTTGGCTCCCAGCGACTACTGGCTGTTCGCAGACCTCAAAAAGATGCTCACCGGTAAGAAATTTCGCACGAATGAAAAGGTTATCGCTGAAACTGAGGCTTATGTTGAGGCAAAAGATAAATCGTTCTACAAAAGTAGTATTAAAATGTTAGAGCGGCGCGGGAATGATTGCGTTGCTCTTTATGGAGATTACATTGATGAATAAAGCTAATTTTGAACCAAAAAGACCGTGTTTTCTTTGTTAGGCCCGGGACTTTTCAGCACATGTGTTAAATACTAGTAATACATTCTTATCCTAATTGTCGAGAAACATAGGTAAACTAATAACTTTAAATTACAGAACTTTCAGATTTAAAATAAATTGAAATTAAATGCTTGAATACAATTTGAGTGTAGGCTTTCACGACCGAAGTCCATAGTACAAATGTTTGTCGGGTTTTGTCGTCTGTTCACTGTTTTACTTGATGTTGCGCCGATCATGCTGTCAGCGTCTTCAGAAGTTTGGATGAGGTCACGTGTGGAAACAAAACGTTTTTACTTTCCGAATGATTCTTGTGTATATACGAGGTATGCCTCAGAATTAATGAGAATAAAGTGTTTAATTCAATGGATCTACAATTTAATACTGTTCCCTTCAAAGTACACACATGTAGAAAGCACATAGCACCTCCAGCAAGTTTTCTATTTCTGGTAGTTAATTAAGGGTTTTGGTTTTGTAAATTTATTTGTCTCCTACCTTACCAGCCGCAGATTTTGTGTCCTACAACGTCTTCCGTAGTATTACTGGAGTTATTGTGTTGGGAGTACAACAGGGTTCGTATCTGGGTCCTTTATTGTTTCTGTTATTTGCCAACGACATTTCGGATCTGATTGATTGTGAGATATAGATGTTTGCTGACGACATTAAAATGTACGCAAATATTACTCCGATTGTTGATTGTCTGAAACTTCAGTATAATTTAAAATTAGTATCTCAGTTGTGTATATCAAATTAATTAAAATTATATCTTTTCTAGAAAATAAATTTATTTGAATATTCTGTTGATAAGGAGGTATTGTTGCGTTGCATTAAAATTAGAGACCTGGGGTTGTATTTGATGGACATTTTGCCTTTACCGATCATGTAACAGACATTGTTTCTTCTGCATGAAGGAGTATGGGCTTTAATTTGCGAAACACAAAAATTCTTACTAACATTTCTTCGCTTAAAGTATTATTTTGTTCCTTTGTGCTTGCTAAACTCGAATACGCAGCGATAATGTGGTATCCGTACTATAATTTACGTAAAATAGCAATAGAAACTATACAAAGGCGTTTTCTTAAATACCCATGATATAAATTAAATAAATAAGACCTTCACTTTGACCACCTTGGAATCAAGACGTAGCAATGCTTATCTTTCATTTCTATATAAGTTACTGCATAACAAGATCGATTCCATTTATCTACTGACCCGGTTATCTTTCTTCCCTCGAGTGATGGCACGAAACGTTCCAACTTTAATATAGCATTGACACACACTAATTTAAGGTTTAGATTCCCCGTCACACGTGTGACCAATGAATATAACCGGATAGCCTCAAACTGTGATGTGTTTAACTGTTCGCTTGGGTAATTGTTGCGTGCAAATACGGGCCCAGTTTAGTTTTGTTTAATTTATCCACTGTTATTTCTCTTGTTTTTTTTTGTATATTTCTGTTTAATTTTTTTACGTTTATTTTGTTATATTTTTATATTGTTTATATTATCGTTAATAGAGTTTATTATTATTATAAACATTTTAAAACTGTTAGTTCTTCTATTGACTTATTGCTAATATCTATAAATAAAACTATTTGACTTCAAAGAACTCAAACTTCATATTATATAGCATCGTGACTTCAATATGTAAATCTAGTCGTTTTACTTGTCCACCCTCGACTTTTATATCTTTATCCTTAAAAGAAATTTACAATCTGCAATAACATCCCCATTTTGCACAACGATCACATCAAAACATCTTCGCTCATATTCATACTGAACCTAAACCCTTTACGGAGACCAAATTCAGCCTACAGAAACCGTCTAATCGTGCCAGCACACAGATGGCGACCGGCCATTTTAGAACGTCTTCTCTACCCATGCCTTCCTTCCTCCCATTCATTCAATCTTTGCAGCACAAGGCAGCACAACGAAAAGCAATTCAACCGTGACAATATAAACAATCTGGCATTAAGCCAGATAAGCGAAGTTACAAGTCGGAGTTCAGACTTATGGCGTCTTCCGAAGGATCCGCGGCAGAGTCCTTCGGATCGTCTTCCGGACGATTCCGGGGAAGAGGACGCGGCCGTAGCCCGGACCGAGATCGTACGGAGCGGAAATTAACAGTTAATGAATGGAACATGTGGATAAGGAATTGGTGTGCTGTTGCTTAAGGCGGGCTCGCTTGATATGTACGTATAGTGAACGTAAACGTATAACTGTGTAATCTTCGAGATTAAACTCGAGACGAATTCTACGCGAGATTTTGTTTGCCTTTCGAAAAGTATTTGGGTTAAGACGATATGTTAAATTAACATCCTCTGCTTTAAAGTAATCTGACATTGTTTATACATGTTTGCTGTTATTATCTGCAGTGTATCTATACTCCATTCACTCTGCGAAAGGATGGCTAGAAAAGATAATGGTATAAAGTAAGCGATTGCAAGTTGATTGTTACTGACAAGGGAACACCGGCGGGTATCCCCCTCCGATTTCGATGAAACTTAACAGATCGAAAGAGTACCTTAAAATAAGAGACACGTATTGTTTTTTATCGGCGTATCCGCACGATCTTGGGGTGCAGCCCCCTCGAAAGTTTGGACGTTTTTTCAATTTTTGCAAATATTTTCTAAATTATAACAGATATTAAAATTTCTTCTTAACATAATTTGCAGCATATTGCATGGCCCTAAGGGTGGCGTCGTCTGTACTCGCAGAAAGTCATTAACGGGGGACGGGGTACCCCGTAACCCCCGTTTTTCTTAAACTTTTTCTTTTTATTATTCATCAAAAGAAGGCCGATTTTACATAGAACACGACCATGTATAACAAGTTTAGAAAATTAATAATTGTAAAAATAGAAAAATAATAATAAAGCTTCAAAATTAATAAACGTATTATTAAAAAAATGCGGGGGTATGGGGTAACCCTTTCCCGTTATTAGCTTTTTGCGAAAATATCTACTTTGAGACCATGTATTATGCTGTATTATTATTTTTTTATAATTATTAATTTTCTAAACTTGTTATAAAATCGGCCTTTTTTTGATGGATAAGAAAAACAAAAAATGTAAAAAAAATGGGGGGTACGGGGTACCCCGTCCCCATTATTAACTTTTTACGAATACCGACGACGCATGGACCATGTAATATGCTGCAAATTATGTTAAGAAGAAATTTTAATATTTGTTATAATTTAGGAAATATTTGCAAAAATTGAAAAATCGTCCAAACTTTGGAGGGGGCTGTACCCCAAAATCGTGCGGATACACCGATAAAAGAAAATACATGTCTCTTATTTTAAGGAACTCTTTCGATCTGTTAAGTTTCATCGAAATTGGAGGGGCACACTTAACTAACACTGGAATAAAAATAACGTTGATTATACGAGGGCGACCTGAAATGCTTCCGGAATCGACAAGAGATGGCACACTAAGGTTGATGTGGATCCATTGGTCGGCAAAAGCAACCTTTTTTACGGCAACTGTTAAAATTTCAGACGTCCACTGTCAATAGTTGTTGTTTAAGAGTGTGTTTTGTGTACCAAATCAGGCGGTTTCAATATCCTCCTCCATTTCATTTCCCATCTAAAAAAACATTAATTTTTGTATCTGCGTTTACTGTGTCTGTTGTTTACCAATCCCGCCCTCCCTCTCCCGGAAATATTATCCACGCGCCACTGCATCCGGACGAACCAAAATAACTTTAATAAATAAATAGAAAGAAATACTCAACTGCAAGCATCAACATTTTACTCATACAAAATTCCACGACAAAACCAAATAATCGTGCAAATACCGAAAAGGTACAGAAACGATAATTACCCCGTACATTTCCAATGACCGCGGTCCCAAACGTTCTCGTAGAGTTATTGCGAGGAAATAGCGACAAGCGCGCAGCATACAGACTGAGTATTTACTAATTCAAGGGCAATTTCGGAATGAAACCACGATACAGAACCGACCCGCGTAAATATTGACAGAAAAATGATTGTCGTTACGTTCCATTGCGGTCAATTGTATAATTTCAACAAATTCTCCCTCCTGAAGGTATCGACCATTTCAGTAGCTGATACCGATAGGTCGTTTAGTCGCCCTTACGAGTTCTAATATTCGATGTGCAGGTGGTATAAGACGAAAAAGCGAAGAAAACGGCGTATTATGCAGTAACGCCGATTAATATTTAATGTAGGTATTTATATGGCGCTCATATAGTTACGCGAAGGAAGTTGATATTAAATTGGTTGATTAATATTCTAACACGTGCGGAATTTTTAAAAGGTATTAAACTTTATTTATTGTTGTTTATCTTGCGTTAGCGTCACAATAGTTTATCAATAATGAATTTGCAAGACCCTTTTTGCTTTTGTACGTACAGTAGACGCTCAATAATGTGAAGAAAATGAAACGCAGACTGTTTCCATTAACGATTTGTAGGAAATAAGTATAGTTACAAGTTATTATAAATATACAAATATAATAAGAGTAATAGTAATGATAATAATAGCAATAGTAATAATAATAATAACAATACTTTATTGCCCAACGGATAAAACAGTATCCAACTACAAGAGAAAAGCTTAATAATTAATATACACGTGTATAATAATGTATAATAAAAACAAACTACATCGTGCTATGACTATAGCCACATCCAAATTGCTTTAGTTAAAAAAAATTCAGCGGTACTTTATGTGTTTTCAATACAGTCTGTTTTTCTTTAATTCGGTTTTACTATGTTTTCAATTATCCGTGGGATGCCTTCTTCTTTTTTTAACTTTTTCGCTTATTCTATGTTTTTCTAGTATTTGTTGTAGCTTTTTGGATAACATTTCGAATGTGTTTATTCCTGTCTCGTGCAGCTCTATAACTCCCAAAATAAAAAAAATATCGCTTGGTACGATTTTGATTTTTCTATGTATGCTGAGGTTAGTTATTACGTGATCAATATTATTACTATTAAATCACGAAGAGTAGTACAATCTTCTAGAAGGTTCTAATAAATTTTCATTTGTTTTATTAAATTAAAATTTCTTTCTATTTATTTTATTATAGAGGTTTGTAAACAGTTAATTTTACCATCTACCGCAAGAGAATCTATCCCTAGAACCATCTCCATCGAAACGGTCACCCAAAAAATTCGTGTAGGATACGGCCAACGCGTTCTTCTGGATGCCTGTTGTCTCTGCTAGCTCCTCCAGCTTCAATCGGCGATCGGCTAACACGAAATCATGAATCTTGTCGACAATTTCGTCGTTGGTAACGGTTTTTGGTGTCCACTGCGTGGTTTGTCACTTGTGCTTGTGCGGCTACGTTTGAACTCGTTCAGCCAGAAGTTGATGGTTGAAAATGATGGAGTGCATTCGTCATGAGCCTCTAGTAAAGTATTTCGAATTTTCGTTTCCATTTTCCCAGCCATCCAGAAGTGTTTTACCACTGCACGAAACATTTTTGCGAAACCGCCTGACTTGCTACACAAAACACACTCTTAAACAATAACTATTGATAGTAGGCGTCTGAAATTTTGACAGTTGCCATAAACAAGGTTGCCCTACATCAACCTTCGCGCGTCATCTCTTGCAGATTCCGGAAACATTTCAGGTCTCCCTCGTAATGTTTCTCTTAGTTTGTAACCTTTTATACTTTGTAATAATTTGTCGCAGAAGAAAATAAGCTGTATCATGATTGTTATTATTGTTAGTATTATTATTATTATTATCATCATTACGAACGGTGTAGCTATAGCAAATCTTGCATACCTTGCGATTATATTTGGAATTGAATCATCGCAGCACTGAATATCCAAACTTATTTTCATCGTTATCTCTAATTTGATCTAATTTAGTTAGTAGATATTAACGTGTATTACTCCTGAAAACCTGTCAATGAAAAGTAACAAGCAACAGAAATCAACAAAAATATTAATAAAAAAATCTCTTGAGGAATACTGCAGTAACAGCTTGCTGGGAAGAAGTTTTAACGGTTTAGTGCGTTTAAGTTGGCTCCGATGATTTACTTAATCCCGTTTATTGCCGAACGGGATTTTAACGCTGTTTCATTCGTATACGGCAATTCGTAAAAAAAAATTAACGACGGGCATAAACGCGAATAATATGGAATTTCTTTAACGACCGCCTTCTTTAAAAGCCTCTCTCCCAGAGAAAAAAGCGCTCCTTCCCCGTCGAAGAAACGAACACCCTACTCCGCTAAGTCGCACCAATTTGATTATTGTATTCGAGTCGTCAAACGAAATAATATCGTCGACAAACTCTTTTACGGTGGTCCCCGACTGCTCGCCTTCTGCCTTAAGTTCCATTCGTCGTAATTAAATTTTAAAATACAAAGGAATTCCGTTTTCGTAACTCTCGCACCGACACGTTCCCCGCTTCGTCCTCCTCCGGGTGAGACGGGCGAATTAACGGGAACCGGATCGACCGGAAAATAAGTGCCATTGTGGAATAAATATTATTTCTCTCGTAGAATTTAATTTATTTGCACCGGGTCCTCTCTACAGCCACCCCCCTCCTCTTTCAGGGGAATCGTGGTTATCGCCACGCCAAACTAAATATTTATTCAGGGGAGCGCAGCCGTAGCCGAAACGGAACGTATATAAAAGTCTATACACGGCTATCTCCTTCTCAAAGAGTCGGTGCTTTCAATTATGAAAGATTTCTGTCTCAATATCGAATTGCGAAAACGGTTACTCGCAGCTCTAGCGTTAAAGCAAACAAGCTGAAGTCGCGGCAGACGAGGGAACGGGAAATATACTTTTCTGCGAGGGTAATTTCTCTCATAGTATTCACCGGTATGGCATTGCTTTTGATGGGAGAAAATGGAATCGAACAAAGAGATTTCGCTGATTTTGAATATTAGAGAGTGATTTTAATTTAATTTAATAAAATAAATAATTGTTGTGCCAAGCTCTACTCTTAAAGTCCAGAATGTTAGAGTACAGCGAGAAGCATCGTATAGATCTGACCACTATCTCATAAAAGCAAAGCTATTTTTTCATTTACTAATCGAACCAATAAAGAAAAAGATGTAAATCAAATTAGTCAAACAAAATGGTTCACATACACTATAGACAGTCTTTCACATGAATCAACTTAATTTTGGTACCGTCAACGGGGGTGACCAAGTGCCTATAGGGGTAAAAGTTATCTAGGGTTAGTGTTGACTAAGTTTGGTGTTAACAGGGAAGCCAAGGTCTCCCGCATGAGAGAGATAGGGACATTCTGGGAGTAGCCTGACCCTCTGGAGGTTCTTCGATACAAAGAGCAACAAATTAAAAAGAAAATTGTACCGCCAAATTCAATTATCTTCCATTTCTTTAAATTCAATTTTTAAAAAAGTTCCTAAACTCGTACAGTGAATTTTAAGATAGTTGTACGTTCGTGGTTCCTTTAAAGTTAGTTTTCTCTTAACTTGAGTTCGACTTGATGTTTAGCGCCAAAAGAAAAGGTGTTACCACCAACTCGCGATTTTGTTTGTTCCTTATTTTTTCAGGATTGTACTGGTAACCTTTTGCCGTTTTGTCATTGAGGTTTAAAAAAGTTTATAATGACAAATATGAAACATGCGTAGATCCCTTTTTATAATTTTTTTTTGGTTTTATCCATTTTTTAAACAGTTTCCAACATAATAAATCTGTAGATTTGAATTCTGTAGGGTGACTAGCAACCATAAAACGTTTCTAATATCTCTTCAAAGAAAAATCAGGTATGGCACTTAGTCGACCCGACAAACGGGGTGAGTAGTTGCCACACAAAATAATTCCTCCCTCTCTTCTGTTGTAACTAAAATTTAAGATTTTCTATATTGTACTGAAAATTCAGCCCAATTCAACCGATATCAAAGGAGATATGTTATAAAAACTTCAAAATATGGCATTTTGTCACCCAGATCGGCGGTATAAAATGAAGTTGGTAACCAAGATGGGAAATTCAACAGATGCTACAGTCGCAGGACAGTATAATTTCATCAAAAAGTGTATTTACGATGCCGCAAACGAAGTGTTGGCGTAAGCAGGCAAGAAACTCATGAGAACAAATGATGTTTGGTAGAATGACACTCAGTTTTTGGTAAACGAGAAGAACATTGTATATCAGAAGTGACTGATAACATAAGATCCGGAGGAAAGGAAAATCTATATAAGATACAGTTATGAAGTAAAAAGGAAAGCCGTGAATAGTCGTTGGAAAAGCAAATATGATGACATGGACAGACTTTTAGGAGGATTAAAATCTAGGCAAGCATGGAAAAGCTTGAGAACATTGTAGGAAAGTACAAGGGAAGTGAAATCTATAAATCCAATTGGTATGGAGAACTGGAAGAGATATTATGAATATTTATTAATTGAAGACAGAAATAAGTGTAGGGAAGTAGATTGCACAAATGGACCAGTCAAACAAATCGTAAAAGAAGTAACAGAAGATAGTTATAGAGACAATGAAAACTATGAAAAAAAACAGTGATGGGTCCAGGAGATATGTCCGTGGAACTTATTAAGAATTCCTCAATCGTAATGTTAGTAACAATTGCTAGGTTGTTTATGTGCTGGTTGCAGGGTGGTGAAGTCTCGGAAGAATGGAAAGTCGCTTGTACATGTAAGTTCTATACCGAAGAAAGGCATGTAATGCGATAACTATAGGGGAACTAGTGTTACATCTTCTATATGCAGACTGTATGGACGAATAGTAAAATCTAGAATAGAAGAACAAGTAAAAGCCTCAGAGGAACAGAGTGGTTTCAGACCTGGAATATCTTGTATTGATAATATTTTCTGTCTGAGACAACCAACTGAAGAGGTATAGCACATGGACGTGAACTACATTTTATCTTTAGAGACTTAAAAGAGCCTATGTGGGAACACTGCCATAAATCAGTTATGACCGGGAATGAAGTAGAAACAAATTAAATAAACGCGGGGTTAAACAACCGTCTCGTTTCGGAGAAAAATAAAAATACAAAATTACACCAACACCGTGCTTTTTCTTATCGATTCCGGAAACATCTCAGGTCGCCCTCGTAACGTGCAACTCTATACCAAACTTAGAATTTTCACTTTCCTAACTAAAAACGAGAAAAACATAGATTTTACATCAATCTCTTTAATTACGGCTTCAGCGCGTGACAATTTCCCGGAGCGTTTTGGCAAATCGAGAGATTTTATCGACTAGAATAGGATTCGCCCTCGCTTTAAATAATACGACGAATTTATCGACAGTTCTTTTTTTTTTTTTTGGAGGGTTTTCCACTTCCATTTGTCGTACTTCGAATATTCTGACGGCAGCGGGAGTCGTTTTAATCTGAAACAAATGGAATGGAAAACTGGATTCATTAGGGATTTTTATTTCGGCGATTTTTTTCCTAAATTCGCGCAAAATCCGATAAATGTGCGGAAAATTTATTTACCCATATGGTTCAACAGTTTGTATTCAAATCTTGCGACATCCTTATATCTGGATAATTAGAATATACCGGGTTATTCACGTAAAATATTACGGTTACGTTATTTGGTTTTGGTAAAGTTTTATTTTCGGAGTGGTTATTGAAGGTGCACGTTGTTGTAAACTTCCGGGGTCGTTGTTTTCTTTTAAAGAGTTTAGGTGTCCGGGTTCAAACCGTGTTGTAATTGTACGAGTCAGCCGACGTTTCGCTTTCAGTTGCATGGAGCTTTTTCTAGGCTGTTACATGTCGTATCGCTGCTGTTAGAATAGTTAATAGTATACAGGGCGCTTCAAAATTACAAAACGTGTATTTTGCAATCTTGTGAATGGAACACGCTGTATAATGTTTCTTAGTTTCTAGGATAGAAACAAAAGTGAGATTTTCTTAACAGCAATTTCTGTTTTTAGACCAAATTCACACTAGAGTCTGCTAATGGCCGATCTTCAGCCCAGAGAAGTATTTCGAATCTAATTAATATTGTTAAAAATAAATATAAGATCAAATAGTATCTCAGACTTTCACGACCGTTTGACGTAGTTGGTACCTTTGAAAATGCGAATCGCACTTCTTCGCGAAACGTCAGGGGCAAAAACCTCGCGACACGGCGAAACCCGACAACCGTTACAACTAAATATAAGATCAGTTCTCAGTATAACATAGACGCAAGGAAAAATAACACACGAATCGTGATAATTTCCGGCTGTTTTTCGTTTGACTTATTCAGCAACGATGCCAACGTGCGGTTGCTCGTAACATATCCGGTACGTTTCGGTTGCCGAATTTCGAAAGAGGAGACACCCTTAACCGCAGACAGTCTAGACGGAATAATTTAAAATTTCCCAAACGCCATCTGACCGTTTCGTTATGTGCCTTTTGTGTTTTAGAACCTGCAACCTCAGCGTTACGTTTTCCTTTCTTTCGTTCGATGTCGAAGGTACGTGAATTGGAGCGGAGGAATGGCGACCTTCTGGTTTGCTCTTTCCTCTCCTTTGCAACTTTTACTCGTCTTGTTTTATCGAACAGCATTCGGGAGGGGGTTGTGGGAGGGACTCGGGCGAGGTACAGTGGCCTGCACGAGTTTTTAAGGAAGTAGTTTGGAAATATTGAAGGTGTCTGAGTATTTTTATTCGTCATTGTGTAAAGCTGGTTGGAAGTGAATTTTGGATCGTGGAGTTTTGTTTAGAGTAGATGTCATTTCTTTTTATTCTAGGACACGAGTTATCTTTTTTATTTTTTCACCCAAAACGCGATTTTATTGAATTGCTTTTGCATTGCATCCAAAATAATTGATGAATATTTTACAAAAATTATGCTAATTAAATGAAAATTATTCCATCCATTTCTACTTTGAGTTTCAATTTTTTTTGTAGGGAATGCTGTAGGAAAATTGTTCTTTATACACTCTACTAGTCTTCACTTAGAAAATGTATTTAGATTTAACTTCTGATACTTATTAACTAGCTATTAATTGGTTCGATTAGTGGGAAGATTTGAACGTTGGAATTTCATACATAGGAAGAGAAATATGTAATATGGATGTTAAATAATTAAGAGCTCTATATATGAATTTCTGCGCAAGGCCCCTATACAACTGGACTGTGGTAGAACTTCTACGTGGAATCTTTATATAACGGGACCTACCACATAAATAGGTAGACATCATTGCGACGGCCTGTCCACTAAAACCAATACGTTGTCGAAAATTGACATGACGTCATGATTGATGGTATCAAAGGTACGACTGTAGCCCATTTCTGCTTTGAATATTTTAGCTTAAATTTTTCCTAGGGAAAGGTATAGGGAAATTGTTCAGTTATATAAAAATTTTATTGCATTGCTTTTACAATAAATAAAGCTTACTAACACTTCCAAGACTACAAGCAACTAAAAGCGCTGTGGATCTTGGTGGGATGAGTGGACTGTACTGAAGTGTGGTTCGAGGAATCTTACCCCATTTCCCCCAGATAACAATATGTAATCCTCGAAACGTTTTCAGTGGCATTTCTCATGCAGCAACATGTTTCTTCGAAGCATCCTAAGCGTATTCCATTGGATTTTTGGAGCCAGTTCTTCAAGAAATTTATAGTCTATAAAAAGAGATTGTTTCCCTGCTACTGTTGCATATGAAAGAACAATGAGTTACAGAATTTGATTCAGATATCCCTGGTCAGTAAGGTTTTCATTTTCTATTTAAATAGAGCTCACCTTCATCATCATTTTTCACCAAATCTAGCCCCATACGACGTCTTCTTAGTCCTTAACCTCAGTTTTTTTTCTTGCTGGTAAGACATTTTAATTGTATGAAGAACTTTTGCAGTATCAGTGTTTTGAGAATCTTGAGAAAATAAAAATTACAATAAGAATTGCTCTTATTTCAGTAGCAAACATAGTGTATGAATAATACACATTTATATACAAACCACCCTGCGTTATTCTTCCGCCAGCACTGTCTCAGCTGAAAAATAATAAATTGAAAGAGGAATATTCCCAATTAATTTATTTAATATTTTATGAAATGCCAACCAAGAAGATGCAAATGAGGCATTATATACAAATGCATTTATCTCAGACGAGAAACAAATCAAGCTCAACGATTAAAAAAAATATTGAAGTAAGAATCATGGAGCGCACGTCTAAATCTTCCCAAGGATACGGCTTTAAATGCATCCTGTTGAAAGGACTGTCGAATTTTAAATAAAAGGTAAAGAAGCGTTTGTATTACACCGATTTTGTGCAATGTAGTAGTAGAATGATAAACTCTTCATTTACTCGGATCTAGCCAATAACGGTCAACCAATCCACGCGATTTTGAACCAATTTGAATACGCATTTGATCGAACTTATGCAGAAAAGGATAGTACCAAAGTATCGCATAGCATTGATGTTATCGCCGAAGGCGGAACGAAATGGCTAAAATGTTTTGAGCTTTAATTGAGCAACCCCTATGACTTTAGAATTGCGCTCTTTATATTAGCAAAAAAATATCCATAATGAGGCCTAGGCTTCTGCCCTAGTTTGCCAGTGGGACAGCTGAATTCTGCAGTTTTAAACTAACTTATTCCCCCAGAACATTTATTTGGGTTTAACTTTTCATACCTGCTAATTGGTGATTGATTAGATAGTTGAATGTTAGACTATAAGATGTGGGAAGATAAATATGTAATATAGATGCAGAGAAAAAGGAAGCTGAATACGGATTCTTGCGAAAAACTCCTATACAATTGGAGCGAGGCAAAACATCCAAATGGAACCTTTACATTCAACATTCAAATAAGTAGACATCATTGCGGATGCCTCACCACGAAAATCAATACGTTATAGAACACTGTGATGGACGTCATGATTTATGGCATCAAAGGCACGGCTGTAGCTCAATAGAAATAAAAGAATTAAGTTTCCTATGTCCTTGGCTGTAATGCTGTTATCGATCACTTTAGCAAAGTGGTAGTGCAACTATGGTTAGGTCTAAAGCCTGAGTGACAAGAGAGAAGGACCTTATAACTGCACAAATGCTCATTTCGATCATGGAGAGTTTTTCCGAAGATTTTACCAAGAATTGCCAGTAAGTTAATTGGTCACAAGCCGCTAACCTTTTTCAGGTAGCGTTAGGATGACGGATGTTTTTCAATATTTTTTAAGTTTAAAATATATGAGGGAAGCGGTAGAGTGTGTGGGATCAAATGATTTAACATTAATCCGTTAGCACCCCAACATGACTGTAAGTCTTTCTTTTACTTTCAAACCATTATAAGAATCTCATAAACGCACTTCTGTGTCCATTGATGGAAATGCGTTGGCATTGAAGGAGAATATCTTATATTAATTTCTATCATCACATCTAACGAATATAATAAAGCTCCATGACACTCAATAATGCAACAATAAAAGACTCGAAGGATTGCATGCATTTGATGAAGAATTGCTATGACACACGTCTTACATTATATCAAACACTACCTAGTGAAATAGCTTCTAAACTGACGGAAAAAGAAAGTAATTTTTTTCGTCAATATCTCACCAACCATGATGGATATCGCATCTTTCTTACTTTCTTCGATTTCATATACCTAAAACACTCTAAACTTATTTCAAGAAATAGAACTTATTCGCTATAGATCAAATTAAAAGCCAAAGTTATTTATAGACAAGTATCGGCAGTTGTAACTGGAATCTCCCCCCTGTAAGATAAGGTTATATCCCTCATTGCGCAATCTATCTTCCGCTAAACGTAGCCAATGACATTCAGTTCGGCAGATAAAATATTTCTCGCAAATGAAATTTTTTTTTCCTATTCGTTTTAGGGTACTTGGGTATGAGTCATTGAGATATTATCGGTGAAATGCAATACAGAAATGGATGTACGTATGTATCTATGTGTTTGGTTTTAGTTAAAAGCTTTGAACGAATGCATTTTTTTTTGTTTGTGAGGAAACTAAATCCTATAAAAGCTGTTTGTTTTTGTGCTAATTAGAACGCAATTGTAAGAACGTCTATGGGGTTTTAAAAGCATAAAAAGTCTCAGATAATAGTAAATTATACCCATTTTAATGCAATTATAGGTTGTTTTTTTAACGATCGTAGCCCCTTTTCATTTTTATTAACTGTATAAAATTTCTCGTTGTTTTTTTTTTCTTTTAGATTTAGTATAAACTTTAATATATATACTACAGTTCACTATATAAAATATATTGAAGGAACTAACTTTAGACATTAACTTAAAATGTTTTATTAACAAAATAGTACATTCTAATAAAATACATAATGCTTCTTCAAAGTAACTCCTTTTTGCTTTAATAATTGCCTGACAAATACGTGGCATCCTTGGAATTAATCGGTCCAAAAGCAATTCATCTGTAGTACTCCACATTTTCTGCAAAGCATTCCAGGACGCAACTTTGCCAGCCGGAGATTTTTTCCGAATCTTACGATCCAAGTGATCCTATATGAGCTGAATGAGGTTACAGTCACGGCTTTATGGCACCCACTGCATTAACGATATGACTCCTTCAGAAGATTTGTCTTGCAAATAAGCTTTAATCACCCTTGCGGCGTGTTTGAAGTCTTGCTGATAAATGAACCCCTCTCCAAACAATTCCAAACGATTGAGATCTCTCACAAAGAATGAAATTAGAGACGCATACAAGGCTTACTTGGCAGATGCTGAAATTAATATCAACAGAGATCCTAAGTTGTTCTGGCGCTTCATTAACAACAAGAAAACTTCTTCCAGAATTCCGGGAAGTATGCAGTATGACGGCAGAGAATTTACCCAGCCAAACGAAATCGTGGATGCCTTTTCCAGTGTCTTTGCGAGTGTGTATAAACCTAGTGTTCAAAATGTATCTTTCAACTCTTTTCTCAATTATAATAATTTTTGTGTTCATGCCTTCTCTGAATTGGATGTGGAGAACAGTATCAAGAGACTTAAATCTAATATGACAACTGAAGATGATGGAATACCGAGCTTCTTTGTAAGTGATTGTGCTCCTGTTCTGTCCTATCCACTGTCAACTATATTCCACCTAGCCATAAGTACGTCAACTTTTCCAAAGGTTTGGAAAATTAGCAGAATTACCCCCGTATTTAAGAAAGGAAACCGATCTAACATTGCTGATTATAGGCCTATAAGTATACTGCTCAATTTCGCTAAGGTATTTGAACATTTGCTTTACAAAGAAATATCTACCTGCATAACTCCTTTCATATCTGAGCATCAGCACGGTTTTGTTGCAGGTAGGTCGACGATCACTAATTTAGCATGCATTGGCCAATATCTTAGTGAAGCGCTTGTTAAGCGAAAGCAGGTGGATGTTATTTACGTAGATTTTTCTAAAGCTTTCGACTGCATTAACCACGAGATGCTACTACAAAAAATGGATAGATTTGGTTTTGGTGTGGGTTTCCTGACGTTGATTGAGTCTTACCTTACTGGAAGGGAGTGTTATGTCTGCTACAATGGTTATTCCTCTACGCCGTTTTCTCCAACATCAGGTGTTCCTCAAGGTTCAAATCTTGGACCACTTCTCTTCAATTTTTATATAAATGATTTACTATCTCTGTTTACGTGTCACGTCTTAGCATACGCAGATGACGTAAAGATATTTAATACTGTTGGTAGCATTTTCGATTGTAAACATTTACAAGACAGTCTTCTTCGCATTAATACTTGGAGCAAGGTCAATTATCTCCCTCTGAACATCAACAAGTGTACTGTGGTTTCCTACAATAACACTCACACTACTTTATACTATAACTACCAAATTAATGATGCAGCCATACCACGCAATATCAAAACTTTGGATCTTGGTGTTTTGTTTGATAATAGACTGTCATTTACGGAACATATTTCGTCCATGTGTTCATCTGCTTCCAAAACTCTCGGTTTTGTCATGCGTTCTTGCAGGCATTTCTCAGACTTAGGTGTAATGAAACGTTTATATTATGCCTACGTTCGTTCTAAGCTTGAATACGCCTCCATTGTTTGGTATCCCCGTTATTTACACCAAGAGCTTATGATCGAACGCGTTCAAAAGAAATTTCTAAAATATCTCACCTTTCGAATGGACAACGTGTATCCTGCAAGAGGTATCGAGTATTATAGCTTACTTGTTGAGCATGGTTTTCTATCTCTTGCTGACCGCCGTGAGCGTAACAGTGTGGAGTTTCTTTGCAGGATCCTGAAAAATACTGTCGACTCGCCAGCCCTTCTAGCGCAAATAAACTTTACCGTACCTACTCATCATACTCGCTACTTTAATACATTTCAAGTACCTAGAGCTAATATCAACATTTTGCTTAAGGCACCTCTCAGTCACATGGTGAGGAACGCAAACAAACGGGATCTGGAGCCATTTTTGTGAGTCTTTTTTTTTTGTTTCATTATTATATACATTTTCAGCATGTTATTATTGTAGGCAACACGATTTGAATTATTTTATTTTAAATAAGAATTGTATTGTAATTTGTCCTGTAATTGGCCCTTGGGCTGTTGGGCAATAAAGGATTATTATTATTATTATTATTATTATTCACGTCCAGTTGGTAGCGCATCGTTTTCTATATACTAAATATACATCTTTGTCATTCTTTCATCTATTTTAACTAATTTTCCAATAATTCTGGCTCCAAAGCCATTCCATAACATACTGTTTCCTCCCCCATGTATCGCTATATTTTGAAATACACCGCATAATTCGAATTTCGGTTTGTCCGCCCATAACACATCTCTCTTCAATCACTTACACTTCAGTTTACGCGAGTTTTTGTCCAATTTAGTCTTTTCCGTTTGTGTATAGAACTTAATCGTGGCTCCTTTATATTGGTCTATGGTTATATTGGTATATGGTTTCTCTTATATTGGTCATCTCGTCGCGTCGTTGATCTGAGCCTCCCATTGGATGCATGCTGAATGCGCAGTTTATTATAACACAGGTGGATGATTCAGTACCCTTCCAAAATTCTATAAATATGTTGCCTGCTGAACTAAATAATTTGGGAGCTTAATAATTTATTTAAATCAAGTAATAAGCCAAAATTTACTAAGACGTATGTGGCCAGATCCCCAAATCAACGGGTAGAATTTATTAAAATTCTAAACATCAGAGTAACAAGTTAAAATTGCGCACGCGGCAATTTATAACATTTCCATTAGAATGTAAGTGCCATTATAAGAAGATTAGTAGACATTTTCCTAAATATTTTTAAAATAGTTCCAAGCGTAATACAATGTATTAGTTGCGATCAAACTTATGAACAGTAGTGTATAAATAGAATGCGCCTGTAGTGAAAATTATTATTATTTTAATATTATTATTATATTCCAGTACTGGGAAATTTCTTTAAAACGATACATGTTCTACGTAAGAATTCTGTGGAATATCCCATAAAGAATCTGCTTTACCAAGTGGATGCTTAAGTTTTTTCCGGTTTTGACTAGGAGATGGCGCCAGCGAAAAGTACGCAGCGTATTAATTTGACACATGCGTAATTTTGTTCGTCTGACATTTAAATTACAAACACACACAAGTTGAGTCCGCCAAAAACTAACGTCTTTGCTATATCGTTCAGTGATCATGTCGAGTTTTGTGCCTGAAAATGAACATTTGCGGCACGCATTATTTTTCTTATTCAATCAAAAGAAGAAGGCTATTGAAAGTCATCGTTTGCTGGTAGAATCATATGGTGAATACGCTCCATCGATTAGAGCATGTGAGACATAGTTTTGACAATTTAAAAGTGGTGACTTCAATGTGAAAGACAGTGAGCGCTTTGGTAAACCATAAAAATGCGAAGACGAGCAATTGCGGGAGTTATTGGATGATGACGCAACTTAAACTCAACGGCAATTAATTAATACCTGGCGCCATTTGACTGTCACTTCTTCGCATCAATGGGGCACGCGCTGCCAGAGCACCACTTCAGCAATTTGAAAGAAGTTGGAAAATGGCTCGATGAATAGTAGTTTTTTTTTCATGGTGTTCATAAATTATCTGAAAGATCGGTGAAATGTGTAGAAGCCAATGGCCAATATTTTGAGTAAAAGAAAAAATTCCCTAGAAAATTACGTGTTCCTTTTTAGCAAAAGAACGGAAAAAACTTATGCCTACACCTGCTTCCTTTTTAAATGTATGAGATAAATATATATATAGTATCAAGTAATAGCAAATATTACTGTAATGGTGCTAAAATAGGACCCTGCACAACTATTACAAAAAATATTCAATTACACGTTTAATTCCGGAAACAATCGATAAAACCTTTCACGAAGTGTATTTACCTAAAGCGGATATCCTCTAAAACGCCTTAGTCAATCGGATTACCGGACCGAATTCGCTTTTAAATAGGCAAACCGCTTGGGACCGAATATAACGGGCGCCGGTCCCGTTTACACCGCCCAAACACACCACTGGCGTACGGTAGCGCTGGGCGAAGGTTCTAATCTGCGACCGAGAATGTTGACCGCGTGCAAATATTATAATATTAACGGAACACGCGGCGGGTTCGATGTTTACCATTTCCCATTTGAGACCGATCGGCCCGCCCGGTTTCCCGAATTTGTTCCCTTTACGCGCGCCCGGTAACCCTTTTCTTTTATCCGCCGCGCGTCCCCCTCGCCCTTGGGGAATCGCATCCTCGGCGACGATCAAACAGCAGCACCGAACGTGAGTCAATATCGCCCGCAGTGGAACGTTGTACAGCCGTAGTTATCCGGATTCTACTTACCGAAGACCGCCACGAATGTTACAAGTTGCAAGAGAAACATTTGTGGATTCAAATTGGATAATGAACCTATGCCGAACGATGTTTGCGTTTCAATTGGAATACAGTGATGATCTCGTGCTCGCTTTATTACATAATATACGTATCTATGTATAAATGTAGCGCACATATTCCCGTATATCTCGCAAATGTAATTACCGTTAATAGCGGGGACTAGATTCAGATCGTGTTGATCCAGCGTTAAACTGTGGTTTATGTAATATGCAATATGCAACGTTTCGGTTTAAGTGCACGTAAAACTACGTACACTACCGCTCAAAAGTGTTTAGGCACTCTCACTGACAGCAAAAATGTATAAAAACTCAGCAAAAATGTTAATAATATTCGCGGTAGCCTTCTGTTTTTAATATACCGTCAATTTTCACAATGTCCCCTACACTAGTGCCTGAAAAACAGCCCCAAATGATGATAGAACCTCCACCATGCTTCACAGTAGCAGCAATACACTCTTCTCTGGCACGTTCACCTACAGATCTTCTTACAAATATGCGTCTTCGGGTTCCGAACAGCTCAAATTTGCACTCATCCGTCCATAGGACGTTGTTCCACTCTTCTATGGTCCAGTGTTGGTGTTCACGAGCCCATTTAAGTCGTTTGTGCTTGTTTTGTTTGCGTAATAATGGCTTTTTCATCGCAATACGTCCATGGAGCCCGGCTTTCTGTAGGCGACGTTTGACTGTAGAAACACTGACTAGTTTTTGGCGACCAACATTTAATTCTGCGGTGATTTCCGGGGCTGTTTTGCGTCTATTTAACTTGCTGGTAACCACTATTCTGCGATCATTTGCAGATGTTGTCGCTTTTGGCCTTCCACTCCGTCTTTTATTAAGAAAACTGCCAGTTTCCCGTTATTTTTTTACGTTATAGTCCACCGTAGCGTGGTGTATTTTCATTTTTTTGGCAATTTGTCGATTACTTCTGCCACTTTTATGGTAAGCTATTATAAGCGCACGTGTTTCCGTACTAATTTCTCTTCGCGGAGGCATTTAAAAAAATTGTCAGACGACATTTCGCTCACGAATGAATAGAGTAAATACCACACTGCAACTGACCATAGGTTACAGATTTCACTATCTTCTAGGAAGGTAATTTAAACATTATTACCTACAATCTAACAGATGACTAAATTTACCCAGTAAAATCAGAGGGATTGTTATTGTAATTGCACCGCAATAAACTGTTTATGGTAATCTGACCAAGTGCAGGTAAATGATAGTAAACCTTATGCCAATTAATGGGTGTTTATCTTACTGAACTACATTTTAAATACGTATTTCATTTTATTATAATGTTTTTTGGTAAACATAATACTATATGAATAATTTATGAAAACAGGGGTGCCTAAACACTTTTGAGCAGTAGTGTATATACGATCGTGTACAAATAATATCGGATATCGAAGAGCTGTTAAATACGTATGGTTCGTCTGCTCGATCTTGTCAGTCGGGTAATATTCTTGTAATACGAGGGTAAGCTGAAAAATTCGGTAACTAAAGCATAGCAAATAGTAAAATTTCAATGAAATAATAATAATAATGCGGTTTATTACTACGAAATGCAGAACAAATATAGATAAACAATACAAGGTAAACATAAATAGAAATGTGCCAATAGCTTCCGGCTCAGTGACTTACAAATAAGCACCTGTTATTCCTCCGAAACACGAAGATGGCCTGCATAATATATACACCCATAATAAAAGTATTGCTATAACGGCTTAACTAGAACTCAAATTAAAATTAAAATTATCTTACGGTAGAAAATAGTAGCACAGAGCTCAGCTCGAAGTGACATACGCAACCAACCTGCCCGTCTCAGAGTGTGGGATATTTCTCAAACTTACGAATGCCGTAAATGAATCTTAAGCAAGAATCTTGCAGTGGTTGAATTCTAGCTCTATCAAATATGTTTTATTTTTTGACATAATCTCCTTTAAGGTCAATATATTTATTTAGTCAATGCTCAAGTTTTTTATGCGTTTGCAGTACTCAGTTTCCTCGAGTTCCTCAAAATAATGGTCTACCGCAGCTATCAACTCCTCATCCGAAGAAAATCTCATGCCCTCCAGGTGTTACTTAAGCTTGGGGAAGAGATGATAGCCCGACGGAGCTAAATTCGGTGAATAAGGGAGACACTCAAGCGCTTCGAACTTTAATTTGGCCAATTTTGCTTTGAGAATTCCGCTCTTGTGAACTGGCGCATGGTCTTGATGGAAAAGAACTTTTTTTTGCTTTCTTTTGGGTCTTGACGATAGCTACCCTCAATGGATCCAAAAGTTTAGAATAGTATAAAGAAAATTATTTTCAAGCCTCAACATACTCTACTTACCTACCAAGCTTCATTAAGATCTGATTTTGACACCCGAGAACCTTCCTTTATAAGTCAGCCAGATCAACACGAGTTGCCAACAATACAAATAGAAATTTCTTGGTATGGCCATCTCTATCGTATGGTCCGGAATTAGCCCTATAATATATGTCAAATTTTCTGCGCTTTAGTTATAAATGTGTGTTCTACAATCTCTATCTTCCACGAGCGCAAACTGTTTTAAACTGTAAAACTGTTGCACTACGTTCATTGTTTCAAAGCTATTATAAACTAGGCGGGTAGAAAGATCATCCTTCATGTGTATAAAAACTTTTTGGCGTAGTGTACATTCCCAGATTAAATTATAATATCTCATCGTCTCCGCTACAAATAACCGCACTAAACTAGGGGATTATTTGTCTCAAGAAGAACACCCTTCCTCCGACCGGTTCCCCAACGCTGTCCATATAGTTTATCCTTACATTATCGTTAGCTTCCCCAGGGATTTAGCGCGGAGAACAAACGCGGATAACACCACGGGCTAGGAGGACATAAATAGCTACGACACACGCGTTGGATGCAACCAGATCTGCGCCTTACCAACGGCCCTGACGTAAACCGACCCCGCATATCGCCTAAGGGATATATTCAAATTAATTTATGTTTATTACGGAACAAAAAACAAACCTCCGAGCCAACCGAACTGTTCTGTCTGGAAGTGATACCGACCGTGGCGGTTCAAGATCTGGATGCCACGCTTAATGTTATTATTATGAACTATGGGTTGCTGAACTTCTCCTTCCGGTTTGGGGCTGATAGCGCTTGCGGTTGTAAATTGTAAACATGGCCGACTACGTTCGCGGATTGTTTCTCGCGAATAGGGAGCGGAGTCTGTACCGCTTTGAACTTATACGCTAGACGTTTTCGAGCTCCATTTCTAACCAACCCGGTCGTATTTGGTTTTCGTCCGCTGTTGTTACTTTTTGTTTTCGGGTTGGCAACGCGGTGGTCTGTTGAAACTGCGCTGCGGGTAGAATTTACAGTACGCGAACATCATCTGCAACAACGTCGAGTTTGTTGCAGAAGCTAATGCTTTAGTTTGGCGGCTGGTTTGGCTGCTGCTCGTAAGTGCATTGAATTTCAAATTACGTACATTATACTTATATGCAATAAATAATATCGCAAAAGATAAATTAAACTGGAAGTTTGTTGAAAATGGGATCTAAAATATAAGAATCTTAAATATGAACAAGATATAAATAAAGAATTTAGAAGACTAGACATTGAAAAAACAGAATGGACCATAGAAGAGAGATATATGGCCTTTAAAGAAACAATGTCAAGAACTGCAGAAAAAATATGCGGAAAAGAAAAGTTTAATAAACGCATAAAGAGAACGAATTGGTAGTACGATAAAATAAAGAAGTTGGTAAAAGAAAAAAAACTGCTTGGAAAAAATACGTACAAGCAAAAAGAGCAGGAAATAAAGAAGATTACAATAGGAAGAGAAACCTAGAAGTCAAGGAAAGAATTTGGGGAACAGAAAAACGTAGATAGTGGATAAAAGAAAATTTTGGACGAGAATAAAGAGGAATCAAAAGGAAAATAAAAGATAAGAATAATCGACACGCAGGAAGAAGAGACATACTAGGAATATGGAAAGAAAACTATAAAGACACATTTAACGCAATAAATACAAAACAAAGGATAAGCAGAGAAGAACTGAACCAACAACAAGAAATAAAAGAAGAAATAGAAGAGGCAATACAAAAAATCAAGATAGAGAAAGTAGGCGGAGATGATGGCATATTACCAGAAATGATCGAATGGCTAGGACAGGAAGGAAGAAATGAATATAAAATATGTTAAAAACAACATAGAAGGAACACAAGATACCAAGGGAAAAGAGAGCAGACCCAATTGGAGAACCATATAGCTCCATGTTTAGCATAAACAAACTACCAATACAAGAATACTGGAAAAACGAAAAAAGAGTTTATGTGGGACAAGGACTAAAGGAAAAACAGACTGCTTTCAGGCTAAGGAATGAAGGGAAAAAAGAGACGAAACGTTTCTAGTGTTCAGCGATCTGGAAGCAGCATTTGATACGATAGATAGAAGAGAGATATGGGAAAGTTTAAAGGAAATGGAAATCCTTAAAGCTCTGCTAGATGCCATCGGAAGAACATACGACACAGTAAGATTCAGGATACAGATTGCAGGACAAAAATTAGAAGAATTCTAAATAAAACAAAGTATTCGTACTAGTGATGGAATAGTTAAACGAATAAAAGCACAAACCGAACTGCACAGCAAGCGCCCGAAAGCACAACAATCGGCTGGAAAGGTTATGGCCTCGGTATTTTGGGATGTGCGTGGTGTAATATTCATCGACTATCTTGAGAAAGGAAATACCATCAACAGTGAATACTATATAGCGTTATTGGAGCGTTTGAAGGCCGAAATTGCAAAGAAACGACCGCATATGGCAAACAAAAAAATTTGTTTCATCAAGACAACGCACCGTGTCACAAGTCAATCAAAACAATGGCAAAACTACATGAATTGAACTTCGAATTGCTCCCACATCCACCGTATTCGCCAGATTTGGCTCCCAGCGACTACTGGCTGTTCGCAGACCTCAAAAAAATGCTCGCCGGTAAGAAATTTCGCACGAATGAAGAGGTTATCGCTGAAACTGAGGCCTATTTTGAGGCAAAAGATAAATCGTTCTACAAAAGTGGTATTGAAATTTATTTTTATATAATTCGTGCGAAATAACTGATACCGCTGCTCCCGTATCAATTTGAAATTTTATAAATATATTTTCTACCAAAACATCAACTAAAATGTGACCGCGTTGTTTGCAAAAATAACAATGACTATTTTTGAACTTACAACTATTTGTCGAGTGATTTTCTTTACCGCAGATCTGATATTTCTCTCGTCGGTCTTGCGCTTTTCCCCCTAATTCCTTGCAGAACATGGAAGGGCTCTTCTTTAACAGGCGCACACGATCCTGCTTCGGAAATACCATAATGATCCTGCGCCGCCATTTTATTACTAGCGATTTTCATTGCATCCGCTAATGTAATCGTAACGTTTTCCTCCATACGTCGATCCAGGACTGGTCCTCTTGGAAATCCAATTATGAAAGGGTCTCGCAAACAAACATCTAGTTCTTGACCAAATTCCCAATGCGTTGCTAGACTGCGAACTCGGGCCGCCCAATCGTTTATCGACTCGTTGCTAGCTTTTTTTGCTGTATAAAACTTGTACCTTGCAGCAAAAACGGACCGAGTAAAATTTGAATCAAATATCTTGATTAAATTCTTATATGTAATCTCCTCAGGCTTCTCCGGTGCACACAAATTAAAATAATAATTTGTAGGATTCGTCACTCAATACGTTTAAAAGTATAGCGCACCTTTTGTCCTCTGCGGATATATTATTCGCTTGGAAATAATTATCCAATTTTAGTTTAAAAATTGACCAATCACTCCTTAGATCAAATTCTCGCAAATGCCCAATATAATTTTCTGAGAAACCCATCCTCGTCGCCAATGTGATGTTTGTTAATAATATTTAAACACTTAATTATTTTATACTTATTTATTTCAACATTATCGTACAACTGTTAACTGGACAGTGTATTGCTAGTACGTGGTTAGGTACCAAGTACCTATAGTAAAAAGTACCACACACACACATATGGCACAATACAAAAAAGGTAAAATAGGATAGGATGAAAATGAAGATATTAGAAAGATTAGATTAGAAAGATTGAGAAAACCTGAAGCAGCAAATAAATTATTCTACTGCGTACCTCACTACCTTGTATTATCTACAACTTGATTCAATACGATAAAATTATATGGAAACATACTGCGATGAAGGTAGATAATAGAAACCATTCGGAACAAATAAAGTAAAGCGACTCATTTTCGCTTAAGGCTTCTATTTCGTCTGGCTTTTTCCAGCGGTTTGTACACTATTGGTTGGTACGTGTAAAGAAAGAAGGTCGCACGCTGAATGGCACATAATCGCCATTTATTTACGAAGATAATGACGTCCGTCCGAAAACCTTTCTAAATGGGGACGGGAAAAAATGGCGGATGCGCAGGGATCTGCTTCTCGTTTCGGTTCCAACGAATGCCACCGGATGTCCGGTCGCGGTACATCTGATACTTTACTTAAAAGGTTGTTGATACGCGCGAAATAAACTCCGCTGGCACTCTCTTCTAATGGTTACTCGACGCTAGCGTAACGATTGTATATAATACGTAACCTGCGTAATGCATTAAGCGAGGGCAAAGCTGGGAAATTCAATTCGGAAACTTAATATTGCCGAATTGAGTGCCGCCCGGCAATCACTCGAATTTCAACTGAGCGAAGCAGTTATTTTTGGTTCTAAGATAGATTTATGCATTTTGTTCATTGTCTAGCCGTAACTATAATCAAGAAATTTATATCGTGCTGTTCTGTTTTCTTGGAGTGTGTCCATTGATCTCAGTTGGGATGTGAAAAATACTTTCTAGATACTTAGTAACTGTCTGTCTTCTATGTTGGTGTTGAAGTTGTTCGGATTCTTCTGTATTTGAATAGCTTCTCCACACAACTTTCAACAGTAATGTGATTTTTGAGTTATTGGGGTTTAGATACAAAATGTTCTTCATTTGATATCATCATAACGCTGTTCACCAATATGTCTACGATTCCTCTTTTTTGTGTTGGGTGATGATGGGCATTTTCGCTATGGTAGCGATTTCTGTTGGTTTTCGATAAACTTGATATCCCTTTGTTTGCTTCTGTTTCCTCTTGAGTAACATGCCCAAGAAAGGCGAGAAGTTATCTTCTTTAAGTTCCATGGTGCATTATATTTTGTTGTGTTATTTGTTGTGATGTCCCGGAAATATCGGTAATACATATGTATGTTAAATCCATACGATCATATTGCAAAATGGCGTCGACATACAGAGCGATTTTATATGTTTGAGGACAGTTTAAATTTCGCGCGGTGGATTCTAGGGGATTTGACATGTTAAGAGTGGCCATTGTGAGTATCGGTCCTGTCAACTGTCTGTGCGACACGTTATTATTCGTTATTTATATTCATTTTATTCGTTATTATTTGCTTCATTTTACTTGTAATCTGTCCTTCTTAGAGCTACTGTTTATCAGTGTTATCACATTTACATTAATTTTCTGCTTAGAAAATCAATATGAAATTGATTTTTTGAAGATCTGTTGTTAATATTTTATCACCCATCCAAATTCTGTTTGTTACGCTACTGGTTACGAATTCAAAACCAAATCGCCAACGTGACAAAAATTTAGCAAGGCGCGAAATTTAAACTGTCCTCAAACATTTAAAAACACTCACTATATGTAGATACCAACATTTCCGCTTTCTTCGAGTGTTCCCATAGAAATGTTTGTAATACTGGTGATAAAGGCGATTCTATGGCAGCTTCTCTACTTCTTCTATCAAATCTAAGGTGTTATCTTCCATGCGAATTTCTTGCGAATGTTGTCGGATAATGTTAACAACTTTTTCATTATCACATTTATGAACAATGATTTGAAATGCTTTGGGTTCAGTTTCAAGACATTCTTCACGAAATATCCTCTCTGTGCACCAATGGTTTTAAGATTCCCAGAACTTGTGCTAGGAAATCGTGGGCATTTGCGTTAAGACACGTATTGCTTTGTTTTTGCTAAACCTTGTTTTCGGGTAGACTCAGGAAAAGGTCAGGAATTATCTTCTGTGAGTTTCATGGTATTTTTAAAACCTATTTTTGTATTAAATCTGTTGTAAGTGCACTCTTTTAGTAATACCCGTATTTCTCTTTGTAGTCTTTTGTGTCCATGATGATGGATGTGTCCCCTTTGTCTACAGATATTATGGTTCGATCTTTGTCCTTCAGAAGTACAGCAATGATCCTCTTTCTTCTCTTGATAGATTTGATGTGGGTGGTTTGACTAGTTTCAGGATACTTAACGCAGTTGACCAGATCTCGTTTACTTCTTCTTCTGGGCATGCTTGAATATGAAGTTTCTACAGCATAGATGACGTTTTTCTTAGGAATTTCTTTTGGGGTGATTGCGAATTTTGATCCATGTGTTAAAATTTGTTTCTCCCGTTCTTGTAGGAGTCTTAAGTTTGTGTTTGTGGCCTGGTCTGATCTTCTAGATCGATTTATTACTGGTGCTGGAATATGGGTTTATCGCTATACCTTTGAGTTAAAGCAACAATCTATAACGTGGATAAACCATGAGGAATCAGCATCAGAATGCATAATCATTTTGATGGAATGGTGATGAAATTCTTTCCTGTTTTTTTGGATATGCTATAAGATTATCTAGAAAAAGTATAAGTGGTAAATGTTAAAATTATAGATAATTTGGTAGTAACAATGTTTTATCTTATTATGGAAGTTCCAATTATTGTTTCTGAGAATTATCATTTTTATTTTCAATTGTTGTTGGTGATGAAAATGAAGATGGAATTTAAGTAATTTCGAGGAGAGAAATTTAAAATTTTATTAGATTTTCGCTGTTTTCAATTTTTTTCCTTAGTATTCCATCATAATCTTCTAATACATACTTTTCTGCTAATTTAGAAACATAGCACTGTTTGCACTTCGTCTACTGTTAATGAGGGGAGTTCATACGCATGAATTTCAAACTCGACAAATCTCATTCCCATTTACATTTAGAAAACGGCAATTTTGATTAAATTATTACAACTATATACAATAAGTAACCATCCACTTGCCTTCTCTGACTACCAACGCCTCTTTGAAGTAACTAACTAGAACAGTTTGAGCAAACAACTGGGGACGGAGCTTAAGATTTCGATATGCGACAGAGGGCGTTAGCGTACGAGGGTTTGTAACGGGCAACGACTCCGTGCGTGTATGTGTGTGTGTGTGTGAAATATTGCTACTGACATCTGTACGTTATTGCGATCTGTCGAATCTGGTCAACAATTGAATTATGTATAAGTTTCTGGAAAGGGAAACGTTGTTGGGAATAATGTTGCGAACACGGGCGTTAATTAGTTTAGCGAGTTAACGTTATAATATTAACCCACTTTCGTGATTGGATATACAAACTGTGAATTGTTTTTGCGGCGAAGCTATGGTATTAAATTTGATTTCTGTTATTGATTAGAGTTAAATTAATCTTTCGCTGCCTCTCACTTGCGATGTGCAATTTGTATTCGTCATCGGGGATTCAAATTGAACGCAATGGTAAACATTTTCTTTTAATTAGTTAAGCTTATAGTACATGTGCTACTGATGTGACGGTTTAAATGGATATAGTTTCAGGCTACTAAATATAATTCAATTATTTTTTATGCAAGAGATTATACCCCTTTACCATAAAAACTTCAAACTTCTTCAAAGGATGTTCTGGGAAGCGAATTTGCTGTATTTAAATAATGGTTTTCAAGAATTGCGAAATCTGCAAACAAAAATGCCGTACGAAAAAAATGTGACCCAATAGGGAAAATAGGTTTCATATTTGGCATTAGATTTTAGACGGGAGAAAAAAAAATATATTTGTTGGCCAGTTTAATTCACCCATATTTGCAGAAATACAAAAGTTATAGGAATAGTTCCAATGTTTCTTATCTCCCTCATATTTATTTCATTCTACTTCTTTAATTAAAAAATTCATCTCCCGAACTTAAACAAAAAAATTGTACAAAACTCCTTCAAAGTTTATTAAAAATTAAGCAGACGTAATAATGATTTAATCTCGCGTGAAAAGGAAGAAAAGCGAAAGCAAAAAGGACGCTGAAATAAGACAAAACGATGAAAGCTCTCCTTCCATGGGGTCGAATCGGAATTAACGAAAAACGTCGAAAGAAAAAAGTGAAAGACGATATTTGAAAAGTTTCCTTTTCGACGACATTTTTTAATGAATTTTTAATGAAAGTAGTAGCAGATCGGGCTGTACCAATCATTTTTTTTTCCTTTTTCATCCTCATCTCGGATTAGAGGATTTACCAATTAGTTTTGACTCAAGAGCTGCTCAATTACACTTAAATTGAATAAGTTCTATTTTTTGACACTATGAAAGAGAATTCCTTTATTTCTAATTTTTTATAGAGATTGTGTAGAAAAATATAAAATAATATGAATTATTGTATTTTATTGATGTCAGAATTGGTAAAACTACATCGATGCATTGCGTTATATTCATTTGTTATCCGCAATTTTTCCAAACAACACGTTTTCACGTACGCAAACGTTGATCCATACGTTTATTTCTACGCCCTGCGCAAATACAGTACCAAAAAAAAAATCATTGTAACCAGGTCTAGTATTGATAGCGGCCACCAACACTGACAATAACGTTGCCGAAGTACACTGTTTTATTTGAAACTTTATCCAAACGCATTTACCATAAACATTACACAATAAAATAAGACATACGAGGGCGACCTGAAATGTTTCCGGAATCAACAAGACAAACACGGTTTTGGTATGGATTTTTATTTTTATTTTTCGATCTAGTCTCTTCGAAGGCCAATACACTTTTTCAAACGGTGCTTTAGTCTCTTCAAGCCGTCGGAAAAGTAGGATGTTTCCAAGTCTGCAAAATACCTATCTGTAGCAGCGATGACCTCCTCATTTGAGACAAATCTCTTTCCTCCCAGTGATTCTTTCAGGTTTGGGAATAGGAAAAAGTCGCTGGGGATTAGGTCCGGTGAATATGGAGGATGAGAGTCTAATTCGTTCCGCAACTTATAAAATTTGGACACGACGATGCGGGATGAATAAGCCAGTGGATTCTCGTGGTGGGAAAACATCTTTTTCCGCTGCAAGTCTGCAAAATAGCTATCTGTAGCAGCGATGACCTCCTCATTTGAGACAAATCTCTTTCCTCCCAGTGATTTTTTCAGGTTTGGGAATAGGAAAAAGTTGCTGGGGGCTAGGTCCGTAATTCGTACCGCAATTCATTCAATTTTTGATACAACGATGCGGGATGAATGACTCGGTGCATTTTCGTGGTAAATCACTTTTTTCCGCTACAAACGAGGCCATCCCCATCGCGTCGAAAGCTTTTTCATACCTAATATTTCGTGTAGGATAGAAGAAGTGTTTTATCACTGCACGAAATTCGAGTTTATCCTTGTTTTGCGAAAACACAGTCTAGAAATATATGTGAATCTGCAAGGCGGGAAATTTCTGTGTTCTAGAGTCGCTTGCGTTTCTAAAATCTTTTTAGATTTTTTAGTCTTAACTACCTTTGTTTAGCTTAGTTAACTAATAATACAATTTTAGTCAAAATTTGTTTCTTCTCTAAGATAAACATATATACAACATTTAACTTAGAAGCAAGCTGTGGAAATGCCAAAGCAATAACTATAATAATGTCCACATCAAACAATACAACAAACGGTTTCCTCTAATTCCTCGTCAGGGCGACAATATACTTTGTTACCCGCATTGTTTGCCTGCCTCCCCACTGGTTAGCCGAAGGGAAAGACCCCGCACATCGTCAAAAGTTCCATCTATCAAGAGTTGACCCATGAACTTCGTCTATCAATCAGTCCGCTCCGTTTTTATTGCTTCGCTAGCGCGTTCTTTGCCCGTTGCGAAATCTGACCGTCTCGAAAATGGAGATCGTAGCGGGATGTAGCGCTGGCGTAGTAGAGAAGGACGAACAAGATGAGTCTTCGTTTTGTCGAAGGAATCAGTCCGGTTGCTCTATTTTTACGTCAATTAAGATCGAGTTAATCAACAGAAGACTCGCCCTTCCTAACAAGGGAATAATTGCCAAATGGGGTGGCTTTTTTGTCTGTAATTGTATAGGCTTATATGATTGGTTTTTTTTTTTTCGTGGATTAGTTCGGGAAAATTGTCTAGTTTCGCTTGTTGTTCTTGGGAGGAGTGGGGTTTTAATGGTTTTTTTTCTAGATTAGATTAGAGGGGAAATAGAATGTTAGGATGTACGTTTTCTTTAGAAATTTTACAATAAAACTAAATGTGATGGAAAGGTTTCTTTAAACAATTAAGGTATTGTTACCGGCAATTTGATAATATCTAGTAAGGATGTGTTATTGGGAAATCACAGAAATTTCAGTGCCACGTGTCTACACTAGGGTGACAGAATAAAATATACACCTACTAATTAAAAAAGAATACTATTCTTGTTATATATACAAAATATTTAAAAATTTTTAAATTAGACTAATATTTTGTCGATCCACCTTTACTTGCGTGAAGTGCTGCGAGTCGTCGTGGCATAGAATCTATTAAATGATTAATGGTGTCTTCTGGAATATTTAACCACTCTGCTGTAACAGCTGCCACGAGTTCTTCCTTATTGCTGGGTTTTCGGGGTCGTTTTGCCATATTTGTCTGGATTATGTGCCTAACATTCTCTATCGGATTCATGTCTGGTGATTGGCTTGGCCACGGTAAAATCCGAATCCCCTGTTCCTCTTTCCATGTGGTTGTTGTTCTTGCTTTGTGGCAGGGTGCTCCATCCTCCATAAAAGTGGCATCTTTAGATAAAATGGCGTTATCGAATATTGGTAGTAGTCCTTCTGTTAATATTTGGATATATTTTGCCGTATTTATATTTCCGTCGCAGATTACTAATTGCTATCTTCCACCATACCATATCGCGCCCCACACCATGATGTTCACACCGCCGTATTTCACCGTCTGATGCAAAAATTTGTCGTCCAGTGACAGTTCGCTGTGACGAACGTCTCCATACCCACGTACGACCAGTATCACTGAATTGGCAGTATCTGCTTTCGTCTGAAAAAATGACAGACCGCCAAAACTCTTCGGGCTTCGTTCGCATTTCGCGTTTTTGAAACGCCATAACGAGAGGTTTTTTCTTTGCCCCCCTTTTATACATCCCCACACTGTGGAGGTATCGCAGAACGGTGCGCTGACTTTTCTGTGAAGTTACCGCAAGCTCAGCTGTACTTTTTCACGGTTCTCTTAACACTTCGCGCACAATCACCCTTTTACTTCTTTCAGAAGGTCCGGCACGACCAGGTCTCGGCTCCTGGGTGAAGTCGCTAATATCACTCAAATCTTGTAAGTGAAGGCATAGTTGTAGCGATACTAAACTATGACGAATTCCTTCCGATACATCTACCCCTACCCTAATGACAAGAGAAAGTTCTTAATTCGTTCTTAGAATTTAGCTGTTTACATATTTATATCGCTTTACCTGGTGTCTATTTTATTCTGTCACCCTACTGTATTTTCCTAACAGCTTGTAAGCCAATTAAATACCTTCTCTATTAATGCCAGATTTATATTCAACTTTTTCGAAGGACAAGAATGGAGGTATATTTTTTTAATCGTTATCTAGTCAATACTCAATCAAAATCAGGAAATTTTAGTTTCGTCTGTGTTTTACTACCGTATAAAATTATATGTATATGTACGACTCGTTGTAAGTTAATACCTCCTACTATTTTTTTTTACTTTTCTTTGTACATTTCTTGATTATTTCGTCCATATACGTAATGAACAATACTGGGCTTAGGCTTTCTTCTTCGCTTATATTACTATTATATATCTTTTGCATCTGCCTTATTACTTTATTACTCACTCTTATCTTTAGAATATTCCATAACTTTTTTCTTGGGCTTTCTTTTTAATTACAGTGTTTAAAGTTTTTATACAGACCAGAAAAGTATACCGTCCAAAATAGGTGGGTTTGGTCAAATAACATAATCAGTTTGCTATCCAAGAATGGCAGAGTGTTGTCTTTCTCTTACCCTACTGTAAACGGAATGCCCAAATGGAGATTGGTGACATATTAAACCACATATCAAACCATCCATACACTTGTAAACGAAACCCTATCTTCGGTATATTAACTATGAATCACCTGCTCGATATAGTGTTGTACTACTTTACCATTTATAATAAATAGGTTGTCGTAGAATGATACCTTCTCAATCACAAGAGTTTATGATAATTCTGCAATATTTTAAGCAATAAATGAAGAAATGGCACTACGATTTTAATTAAATCAATCATAGATAATTTTATTCCTTTTGTAATTTCTTCCAATACACTTTATCTCTGTTAATATAGTGTAAGCATGCAATTCTTCCAAATTAAATTTTCAGTTAACCAAGATGAGGTTACGGTTTTATAACCCTTTACAAAACGAATCTATTTTAACTGAATCGTAATATGTGTTCAATGTCTATTCGTTCTCTCTGACCAATGCCTGGTTTGAGCATCCGGAAGATCGACATCAAAAGATTCCGTTCCCGAAAAAAAAAACCTTCCCATTCGCCCACTATCTCGCCGTGTTCCCTCTTATTTTTGCACGTCGGTACCGGGCCAAGGGATCTCATTGGAAGGCACGACTCCAAATCATCGAATTCATCGTTCAGTTTGTGCCTCGTCCATTACGTTATTAGAGCAACCGGGCAGGCGTTTCGCTCCGCAGTAGCCGATGTTGCTTTTATTAAGGCTCCCGCCGCCTTTTATTTCGAATTTCTCGCTTCCTAATGCAGTTCCGGATCCTCTGTAAGGGGAAAAATACGGTAGCGAAAGGAACTATCTTTTTAACGAAGCCGGTCGGGTCTCCGCTAATAATTAGCGATGACGTTTTTAATCTAAAGATCTCGACCTCGGGCGATACCTACCCCGAAAGACATTAATTAGTTTGAAAGGTTTCCGAGTTCGAAGGTCGGAATGGGAATATTTGACCGGATGGTGTCGTTCAGATGCTATTCGTATCTTTTGTGTCGCCGTCGCCGAACGAATCTCACATCAGAAAGATTAGGTTAGTATAGAAGGGCGAATAGTAGACTTATAGAATTGTCCAATAATGCCCTCTGTTGAGTCCTCTATCGAGATGAAAGCTCTGATGATTGATAAGTGAAAACCGTAAGGTTGATGATTAATTACATTGTATTAGGAATTAAATCTTAATGTGACGTGAGGATTGTCTTTTAAGTTTTGAATATACGAGGTAAACGCCATAAATTCCTGGCCTGACAGGCTTATACAGGTTCAGGCCGTTTCTTCTTCAATACTGCAGCGAATTGGGTCAATATATCGCGATATGTCAATATGGTCTCGTCATCGTTATTCCCTTCTGCAGATAGTCGACGAGGATCACACCTTGGGAATCCCAAAGAATGGCCGCCATTAATGTTCTGACCGATGGAACGGTCTTTGTCTTCTTCTGACCACGAGGGGAGGTCCAGAAGTTCGTGGAATGAAAGGATTTTAAATAAAATAAAACAATAAATCTATTTTTCCTTTTCAATATAATCACCCTTAAGCACAATACATCTACTAGATCTATGAATTAATTTTCCTAAACCATCATAATAATATTTTTTATATTTCGCCTCAAAATGTGCCAAAATTACCTCCTTTACTTCATTGTCGTCGGAAAACTTTCGTCCAGGTAAGTCTTTTTTTAAATTGGGGAGCAAATAAAAATCACTAGGTGCCAGGTCTGGACTGTAGGGTGGATGGAAAGCCATGCTTGTGCCGAGCAGCCATTGCAACTTTGCTCCTGTGAACCGGCGCATTGTCTGGCAAGACCAACACACCCTTGGTCAATTTTCCTCGACGTTTTTCCTTGATGGCCTCCTTTAATTTTTCTAATATCGCTGCGTAATATTCTCCGGTTATGCCCCTGCCTTTTTCTTTGTAATCAATCAATAATATCCCCTCACAATCCAAAGAAAAACAGTAGCCATCAACTTTCCAGCCGATTCTAACACTTTGAATTTCTTTGGCGGTGGTGTCCCCTTTTTATGCCATTGCATGGGCTCCTGTTTGGACTCAAGCTCAAAGTAATGAACCCATGTTTCATCTCCGGTAACAGTCCGCTCCAAAATCTGTGCAGGTTTGTCTCCACACAGCTCCAAAAATTGTTTGGACGCACAGACCCCCTGCTGTTTCTGCAACGGCGTGAGCATTCTCGGTATCCATCTTGCACTGACTTTTGTCATACCCAGGTGGTCATGTAGGGTACGCAAAATTGTGGTATCTGATACTCCAACTAATGCAGATAACTGTTTCTTCTTCAAAAGGGCATCTTGCAGCGGAAATTTTTGCACTTTTTCGACGATGTCTGATGTGGTGGCCTCAACTGGCCGTCCTGAGCGGGGGTCGTCTTCAATCGACTCCCGACCATGTTTGAAAAGACCATGCCACTTATAAATCATTGATTTACTAGGGCACTCTTCCCCATAAACGGTTTCCATTTCATTCAATATGGTTTGAGCGTTCTTTCCTTGCTTTGTGAGGAACTTTATCACAGCATGGTGTTCAGTTTTCTTCCGGATTGACTTGTTTAGCAGGCAACTATTCGTAAACGACTGGCGCTATAGGGCTGTAACTTAACTTATATACTAATGATGAGTCGCCAATCAGAATGACACCTAGCGAGCGCCCCTATCCCACTCCATTCCCTCCATTCCACGAACATCTGGACCTCCCCTCATAATACAGAAGAAAAAGAAACTCAAAACGAATAATACGATTTAAATAAGTAAATCAGAAAAACAAACAAAGACGAAATTAACGGAAATTTAGCAGGTTTATGCATTTTATTCACTTTAAAGTCACTCTTCACCCTGTAATCTCGAATATCGACAATCAAATCTCGTTGTCCTAACGGGATCCACCGAAATCTCCTAATTGAATATTGCGCGACCGCGACAAGGTGCGACAATAGAGGACCGGCAGTACGCGATAATTAATTCAATTAAATAATCCAATTAAGCTAACCCACCTCCCACCGTATTGTAATACACCGCCCGTCAATTATATTAATAACTAGTAGGTAGGTAGTTGGCAAGCGAGCTTGAATGTGCGTATTAATTCGCGGTAGTGGAAGTCGCATCCTGTACTTACAAGGCGATCATTTCTGCTTGCACGAGACTTATTTTACTAATGCAACTTCCTGCGTTCGTTTCGCAGTAAATTTTGTTAATTGCCGGTTTCGAAGCAAACGTGCATCTACAGTGGTAGACTTATGATCTGAACGGCCACGGAAATTCGAAATATTTTGCTAGAGATTCATGGCGGATATACTCCATTATTTTCGAGTGTGCGAGTTCAAACGTGGCCGCACAAACACAAGTGACGAATCACACAGTGGACGCCCAAAAACCGTTACTAACGATGAAATGGTCGACAAGATTCATGATGTGGTGTTAACCGATCGCCGATTGAAGCTGAAAGAGATAGAGGAGACAACACACATCTCAGGAGAACGCGTTGGTCATATTCTACTCGAAATTTAGGATATGAAACAGTTTTAGGCGCGTTTGGTTACACCGGAGCAAAATCGAAATTGGGTGACCGTTGCGGAGGAGTGTCTGGCCAGAATCCAACGCAATCCAAGGGATTTTTTGATGCGTTTCGTAACAGTGGATGAGATTTGGATCCACCACTACATATCGCAGACCAAGGAGCGATTCAAGCAATGGACGTTTCCGGGCGAATCGCCTCCAAAGAAAGCAAAGACCGTTCCATCGACCAGAACGGTCATGGCGGACATTCTTTGAGATTCTCAAGATGTGATGCTCATAGACTATCTGCAGAAGGGAAGGACGATCACGGGATAATACCACAGCGATTTATTGACCCAATTCGATGCATTATTGAAGCAGAAACGGCCTCGTTTGCAGCGGAAGAATGTGCTCTTTCGCCACGACAATGCACCGGCTCATACATCTGGCATTGTCGTGTCCAAATTGAATGGGTTGCGCAACGAATTAGTTTCTCATCCTCCACATTCACCGGACCTAGTCCTCAGCGACTTTTTCCTATTCCCAAACCTGAAAGAGTCACTGGGAGGAGTGAGATCTGCCTCAAATGAGGAGGTCATCCCTGCTACAGATGGCTATTTTGCACACCTCGAAAAATTTACTTTTCCGACGACTTGAAGAGACTGGAGCACCGTTTGAGAAGGTGTATTGATCTTCCAGGAGACTACATCGCCCTCGTACATGTGTTGTTGGAAGCAAGTATTCCGATTAAAGCCATTAAAATCTTCCAAGGCTGACGTAAAAGAGTTGTTAAGCATCTCGACATATTGCTCGGAATTTAAAATGACTGTACGATCGTTGTCATCTTCAAAAAACTAGGGGCGATAATTTTTTAGCATAAGAGTAGAGAAGCAATTTACACTCAATTTATGTCAAGAATCCGCTCGTATCTAACTGATCGTTCATGCTATGTTCACTACGATGGATATACATCCTTAACATTTTCTGCTTCCTCTGGTGTGTGCCAGGGATCCAATTTGGGTCCCCTTTTGTTTAATATTTACTTGGATGATCTCCTACAGGGGCTGGACTGCAATGTACTGGCTTACGCGGACGATCTTAAGATCTACAATACCATAACCTCCCCGGCAGATTATCTGTTTCTCCGGAACAGTCTGGATACTATTGTTAGATGGTGTACACAGAATGGAATTCATTTGAATCTGGATAAGTGTGCTGTTGTAAGCTACGCTAGATGTCATAGACTCTACAATTTTCAGTATGCTGTGAGTCAGGCTATTGTTCCTAGGCACTCATCTGTGATGGACCTGGGCGTCTTGTTTGAGGCAAATTTGTCGTTTGCAGACCACATACTATCCCTACGAAATTCTGCGATGAAATCCTTAGGATTTCTCATACGATCCGGCAGATCATTCAACAATCCTGCCTCGCTAAAAGCATTATACTATTCGCTTGTCTGTACTGGGTTGGAGTATGCCTCTAAAATTTGGTATCCTCACTATCTCCATCTGTAAGTACTACTTGAAAGAGTGCAAAAACGATTTTTGAAATACCTGTCCTTCAAAATTGATGGCAGTTACCCTGGACGCGATGTTGATGATGCTGGTCTGCTGACGAGACACGGCTTTGTATCGTTATCGGATCGAAGGAAGGAATTTAGCAGCCAATTTCTACTTAAACTGATTAATCACGCTATTGACGCTCCATCCCTTCTCTCTAAAATTAATTTTGTGGTACCTCAGTACGACACCAGGTCCTTCCCTAATTTTAAAGTCCCGTCATACAAAACTTCATTTGATTAGAAATGCCAATGAATTACTTGATGATCCTTTTTGTTGAAGTGTCTACATGGATTTACATTGTCGTCCTATTTTGTCCTTGCATTCTGATTTTACCGAGCTATTTTTATATTTATGATTCAGTTGTATCATTTTCGATTAATTTTAATTTATTACTGCGCTGTATATTATTACTATATATGCTAGGTTATATTATTCTCGCATTGTCCTGTAAATGGAATTATTTTCTGTTGGGCAATAAAAGATATTGCTATTAAGAATGGACCTTAGTGGGAAATGTGTTTTCCAACGCTTTGTGGACTTGTAAGTGGACTTTTAAGTATTAATATTGTCGTACGGTTTATTTCCTCTGAGCTTAGGTTAAAATTGCACAAGTAACTAAGTATTACAAAGCAAACCCCCAAGAGGACCACTTAAATGTTGAACGAAACCCTATCTTCAATTACCTTCATTTCAAAACCATTATCCACTTCAACGAATGAGAATTATATATTATTTTTTTTATAAGACTTCAAGAATACCATTTCCTTAAGCAATGCTTCGCTGCCAACTATGTACCCAAAAAAACGTTAACCTCGTTTGCGAAGCATACGCTTGAAAGGATAATCAGAAAGGATTATATTACGTATTCAAAATCGCATCGTACGACCAAAGTGCATGCAAATTACCGTACAGTTAACGAATGCGCTCCCGTGCCGGCGTCGCGACGGTTTTCTCCCATCCAGGAAGGCTTTTCATCTATGTAAACGTCGCAGATCGTGCCAGGAGTAACGTAAACAGTTCGTATTCCGCCTATTTTAGCATTTTCCCTAGTCCGCGATTCGTTTTCGTTCGCGGATGAGGGCTGCCGGCATTCTTCTCTTTCCGGATTACGTATTGTCTTTTCGCGGAAATCCATACAGCCTACGGAGACGGAGGAGGAACATTATTATCCGCACTATAGTCCGTCATCCATATTTACGTACACACGCAAACGGTTACACAAAGGAGAATGTTCGAGCTTAATGAGCGTCGCATTGCTTCCACCAGTCGCTAGAATTGCATTGTCATTCGTTGGGAAATGCGTCGGCAGGAAACTGGATAATTGCGACATCTAAATATGCAAGCTTGTTGATGCAAACTGCCGTAAAGTACAGGCTCTAGAAATGTATAGGAGAATAAGTCTAAAGGAGGAGGGGATTTTAGGCAATTATAACTATTGTTCAGATTTGTCATAAATAATAAACAACTTTATATGAATAAGCAGGCTTCCACGGCCAGAGTCAGTAGTAGTAGCCGAATTGGATTGTGTCAAGATAAGGTATAAAACCACCGGCACGAGAATATTTAAATTTTTTACGATCTACGAGGGATGTCTCCTTTGTTTTGCATGCTAGAACATAGATGGCGCCACTAATCAAATACCAGTACTAAAATTTCCCTCCAGCGTTAGTTAATCTTAATCCAAAGTTTCGATGCAATTCTTGTAGTGTTGTAGTTACAACGAACTGTCAAAGTTGACAAGTTAGTAGTAAAATGGAGTTAAATCGAGAACATTTCCCCTTTGAACGACGAATCATCCTTCAATTGAATTTTTTATTTACCTTTCCGAAGATCAAGAACGCTCTGCGTAGTCAAAGGTTCCAGTCGTCAGAAGGAGCAGTTGATGCCTTCAAAAACGTAATTTGACTGTACTAACAAACTAGTGAACTAACTGCTGTCAGACTTGGCTCGTGTGCATGCTAAGGTACTTTGTGGAGAATATTTTGAAAAATAGTAAGGTCTTTAAAAGCTATCTACTATTGGCATTGCTACCTCTTCCACTCGAACTTCGATCTCATACACACTTCTTTCTATTTTCCTTCTCTCTTTCAAAATATTAGCTTTAGGTATCAATTCTTTTTTCTTAATTTGTTCGCATAAATTGATAGCCATACTACCTTTTCATTCTGCATTTGCTTACTGTAATTTATTAATTTCTTATTTTAATTTACAAAAATGTACCATAGATAATTTATCTTTAATTATATAACCATCAATGCACAGAAAGAACCTAAATTGTAACGTCAATACCCGATAGTCCACATTGTAGACTTGTTTCTGTAATTGAGAGCCCTTAATCAGAATATTCAAATAAAACAAACAATTGCAAGGTATAAACCATCATCCCTTCACAGTTTGAATTATCGCACCAACACCCACCGTAGATATCCGATACCCATTCCATCAGGTCACGTTTGATCACCATCCGAGAATTATGCTAATCTATAGAGAAATGTGATCCAGCAACCGGTTTGCGAGAAACGTTTCAATTTCACGCGTATTAAATATAAGCTAATGGCTTGTCAGTTATCGCGTCTTGCAAAATAAGCTCCTCTACCACTCCACAATCCGATCTATGTATATGTATATTGCGAGACATTAAACTTCTAACTCGTAATCGATATGAATTGATAAGGTCAACATACCCCGAACAACGTTTTTGGAACGCGTTAAACTGGTGTTAAATTTCGAAGGTAACGTGTATATGGCAAGTTAAGAAATGATAAGGAGTATGGAACGGATGTAAGATGCCGTATATGTAGTGTCGTCTTAATAGTAGTAGGCTACCTGCGGGAACAGATTAAGTCAGCTTAGGGTGAAATCTCGGAGCGATATTATTATAGATTTTATAATCGTTTAATCTAAAATCTAAATCTATGCTCGTTATCTTTTAATCTTTTACTTAAAATATTAACTAAATAGTAAGTAAGTATTAATAAATTATAAGCTTATGATCACGTTGGTTTGTACGTTCAAATATGTAATGAATTTCTAGAAAGGGCTTCCGCAAGGCGCCGTGGCTTAGTTGGTTAAAGCGCCTGTCTAGTAAACAGGAGATCGTGGGTTCGAATCCCGCCGGGGCCTTTCGTCTACATTTTTTTTACTATTCTCTATAATATGTAACTTTTATGTATGTATATATATATTTTTTAATAAACATATGTAGATACTTACCGTGATTAGTAATTGCATAACTAATTTCTGTACATTTAATGCAAAACTAATGAATAGTGTTGTAAATTAATTATTAAAAATTATTTAAAAAAATTAAGAACCATATAGGCCAATACTAGACGTCCGTACGTAGGCGCAATAATACAATTTATTTTTCAGATATAGAGAGTTGCTTAAATTTACATGGCACGCCACCGAAATTTCTATGGTACCTTTACATTTTATACAGGATGTTTCATAAATAATAGAAAATATGTTATAATTATGTTGATTTAATGCCAATTCCAATAGAGATAGAATATCTTATGAATCCAAGTAAAAAATTGTTTTACATGCATGTAGTTTAAATACTTACTGTATATTTGTATGAATTAATTATTAAAAACTTTAAAAAAGTATTAAAAACTGAATGGCAGATATCCTCCTTATGGCATGTCAATGGAATTTCTATGAGACCTTTACATCTTATACAGAATCTTCCATAAATAATAGAAAATATATTAACTATTTGTGCAGGAGTAGTAGTAAATAATTTCTATAAATTCAGTGCAAAACCAAATAAGTAATATTTTTGTCAATTGATTATTAAGAATTATAAAAAAATATTAAAAACTATATAAGCCAATGGTAAATGTCCTTAGGTGGTTAGACATAATAATATAAAATTATTTTCAGATATACAGTGTTGTTTAAACTTACGCGGCACGCCTAAATTCCTGTGACTCATTTACATTTTATACAGGATGTTTTATAAATAATAGAGAATATTTTAACTAGAGATTCAGCAGCTAAATTTATGTTGATTTGGTGCCAAGGCTAAGTAAGTGTTAAAGTTGAATTAAAAATTATTTTATTCGTAGTTTAAATACTTACTCTGCCTAATAATAATTCCATAAGAAATTTGTGCGGAAGTGGTAGTAAATAATTTCTATAAATTCGATGCTAAACTGATTAGGTAAAATTTTTAGCATTTAAGATAATGGTAGACATCCTTAGATCGTTAAGTCCAATAACATAAAATTACTTTCAGATATACAGGGTTGCTTAAACTTACATGGCAAGCCATTCAACATTCTATGACACTCTTAAACCTTATACAGGATGTCTCATGAATAATAAAATATATTTTAACTAAAAGTGCAATGGTCAAATTTTATATTGATTTGATACCAACGCCAACTGAGATATGAGGTGGCAAAGTTCAAATAAAAGAATTGGAGGTTTCTTCTATTTGGTACTATTATTTATACGATGTTCAGAAGAATAGGGTAATATGGAGTTGCTAGTGCTGATGCCTGATGCAGTTTTGTACTAAATGTAAAAACAAGGATAGTTATTTCATCACTTTGCTTGTATTTTGTAATTAATTCTTTAAAAAGTATTAGTTAATTACTATTTGAAACTAATTGCCCAGGTTTTTGCCAGCGAAATGGACATCAAAATTTTTCAAGTCTATAATAGTCCCGTAATTTGGAGCAAAGTAGTTACTCAAAGCCAAGATTTAGGAAACATTCTACTTACGTGAAGGGGATTCCTATTTATTTCTGGAGGAGGTTGTACCCCGAAATCAGAGCATTTGCAGGCGAAATGAATTTTCGAATTGTCGCTAGTCACTTGTAAATTATAAACCAAACTAATTCTAGTTTGAAATTGACTTTTCGTTATTCCATTGTTATATTAATGGATGTATAATATTTTATTTGTTGTAACATACGAGGTATATTTCAGAGTTAATTAGAATGATTAGTTTTAAAGTCTTTAATTGAATGTATAGGGTGGCGCAAGAGCAACGTATGGATTTCAAACTACTGGAATTGGCTTTATTTCGATCACATAAAAAGTATACTTACATCACTATAATTTGTAATTAAACAATTTATGAATTGCACTGTATAAATTTATCTAACACTTTTTAAAGATAACTTAAGACAGATGGCAGGCTCCTTCGTAAATACATATTAAAAGACATTCTTCGAAGATCTCCATTACTTTTGCCGAATTGTCATTTGAAACAGAAGCAATTTCTGCACTTATATTATTTTTGCGAAATATCCGTTAATTGTTTTGAAGTATGTTGATTCGCTTAATTTACGACAAAAAACATCCCTGATTAAACAAAATACTACATATTGGTCGTTTAAAAATTTAAACCCTAAATTCGATCCACCCCGTTCAAGCAGCTTAACGCATGCATATTTATGGACCTTTGTACGTAAGGTGCAACCATTGCCGTCTCAGTTCTGGGAAAACACCACCACGGCTCCGATGCAATCTGCGTCCCGATTTGACAACTTTCCCTCGGTCACAAGGCGCAACCAGCTCTTGAATAAACGGTGTTGTTCCTCCGACTTGAGTTGATTAACGAATCAACAATTCATGATATTTGTTGACCTCCGGCTGAGTTAAGTACGCTTTGCTTGACGTTAACTGACGTTTACCCTCACCCCGCCGAATTGACATAAATTCGTAATGGCGGACATTATCCTTGGAACGATTTCGTTTGCTTTGTTTTAAGAATCGCGTTCTTTTGTTTTTTTTTTTTCTATTGTATTGCAGAACAGGGGAAAGTGAAGATAAACTTTACGACTTCAGCGAGACAAAGGGATATCGTTAGGGAGGAAAAAGATCCTCGTTCAGGACATTATTGAGATGGAAGATGGAAAAATGTTGCCTCATATTTTTTTTTAATTATCCTACGCGTAAATTTTGTAATATCCATTTAAAGACAAGGTTAACAGAAAACATAATACGTTATTGGCAATATTTTGCACCGTGGAGAGTGCTTTGATTCAAAACAGCATTATTCCATCAAGAAAACAAAATTGATGGATCTTTATTTTTCTTGATTCATACGTTAAACTACAACAGCGTAAAGTTTATTACAGGATAATCGTACCATGGCAACTATTATAAAACAAGAGTAAATGTGTAGTAGTAATAGAACATAATAGCAAATGAAAATGCAGAAATTTCTTAAGCAACAGAAACGAAAGTTGCCCCAAAGCATTGATAGTAATGTTAACCAAACTAAAACTACATGCATATACATTAACACTGTTATATGTATATTGATATAATTGGTGACTAAGAATGGTGGCGCGTGTTAGCCACAGGAAGATAAAAAGTTAATCTATTCCTTTTGTTAAGCCTCGGTATGTAAAACTTCAAAAGGGATAGCAAATCCGGAACTTGTAGAGCACCATCTAAAATCTTATATGCAAAAATTATTTGTGATGCAACACGACTATCCGTCAAAGAAATAAATGCAAATTCTTTTAGAAGATTAGTATATAGGTAGCCATGTTGCGAGAAAATCTGGTGTCTACGAAAATATTAAGTCTTCACAAATTTACGCTGTACCAAATATTAACTTAGTATCATAAAATACACCAAGATCCCTACACCGCCGACATTTTACGCGTATTTTACTGTTTTACGGAGGTCATCGCTTTGCACTTAACAATATTTAACGGTGAATGGTTCTCTGGACACCAAAGATGAATAGATAGCAGGTAACCCTGCAAATGCCCTGCATTAATCAAAATAATAAATAGAAGTGGTCCAAGAACAGAACCCTGTGGCACACCAGAAATAGATAGATATATGCCTGAATGAAAACCACGGTATTCAACTTAATTGGTACGCCTTCTCAAATACGATTACAATAACAATATCACATCGTCAGAAATATCCCATTTGATGTTTAATCCTATCGAAAGCCTTAGCAAAATCTGTATAAATGACGTCTATATGAAAACGTAGATCAAGGGAGAATATTCACAAGTTGGGCACTGTTGATCTGCCTTTAATAAAACCATGTTGCGCTGGAGACAGTTTAGCAGCAACGCACGAATAAATATATTTATCTAACATAATTTCAAAAACTTTAGAAAAGTTACATAATATAGATATCTGGACATAATCCCGATTATTACTCCTCGACCCGGACTTAAAAAAAGGAGTAATACGAGACACTTTCCAGCTTGGAAAAAGTGCCTATTTCAGTATTAGATTGTAAATGTGAAGGAATGACCCACAAAGAACGTATCTACAGTCCCTAACAATAAAATCGTGAACGTTATCAGGACCAGTAGTCATTTTCCCCTTTCAATTGAGACAGAGCTTGTAAAACACCTTCTTCACTAAATTCTTTAAGGAAAAATGAATCGAAAGCCAAGGTATCGTTAGCAGTAACGTTCGCGCTGCATGTCTCTCATATTAACCGGACCTAGCCCCCAGCGACTTTTTCCTATTCCCACCCCTAAAGAAATCACTGGGAGGGAAGATATTTGCCTGAAATGAGGAGGCAATCGTCGCTGCAGGTGGCTATTTGACTGGAGCATCATTTGAGAAAGTGTACCGACCTTCGAGGAGGCTAGAGTGAAAAATAAAAAAGCTACACCAATACACTGTTTTTCTTGTTGATTCCGGAAACATTTCAGGTCACCCTCGTATTTGGTATATGCACGAAACCGATAGCCGATTAAATTTTCTTAGATACTGTGAGATTGATCCCGTTTTCTTTCGTTTTCCCTATATTTTCTGTATAAAATTATAAGATTAAAGATACTAAGAAAGCCAAAAGTCCATATGGAATTATAGAAATTTCTGTAAATGTAGATGGAACATAAAATTGCACGAGATCTTCAGCTTTTGGCACAAATACCCTACAGGAATGAAGCTTCTTTCCCCAGAAATGCTATTATTAATAAACATAATAATCGTATACGTACCGAAGAAAACCCGTACGTAACATTGAGTGTCTGTTGTCAACCCCAATTCCCTGTTAATGTATGTGCTACTATCGCTTAATTACTTAATAGGTCCACACGTATTGTCAATAGGGTTGAAGGGAACAGTCAACTGCCATTCCCTTGAAGAGAAGCTGCTACTACTATTGAAAGGGGTCACGTATGAATTAAGATTCGAAATGTATTTGCTTGTTTTTGAATAGTCAAAATCAGTAGATAGGTCCAGATGGTCCACAATCGTAGCCTCCTTGATTTTTTCTGTGGGTTTTTTTGTCGATTCCGGAAACATTTCAGGTCGCCCTCGTAGAATTCAGTTTCGAATTATTGTCAGGCCAGAGTCTGTTGGGATTTACCTGCATAGTTAGGTCAATATTCCTAATATGATTATGGGAATCCCGATTAACAAATAATTGAACATATTTTCTGAATTGAATATATTTTCTATATATTTTGCAAGATAAGTAAATTAGGTTTCAAAACATCAAATAAAATTTGCCGTTTATCGGCTTAAACAACTTTTTCACTCACACTGTATAGACATAAGCAATAGATTCCCACAAAAACCGGAATTAACATCGTACCCAGAGATCCCTTATCCTGCATATAACTATACATATCGTACGTGAAATCAGGTCCTACGTCGGCGAAGGGTGTACGGCAAACACAATTGCTTGCCAGCGCCGTGACTTGTTGTGGTTCGGACGAGCACCGGCGCAATATATTTTACGGCGTGGGTTCATAAAACATTTTATGAGGGGTAATTTAGTTTAAATATTAATAATAATTTCGCGAGGGCAAATTAGAATCCTCACCCTCGACTTTAAAGTGGTCAATAAACACTTTATTCGGTACGGTTGTTTACCGAGATATGAGGTAGTTTTTGATAAACGGATTTTGTAGTTCTTTTTGATGCACTAAGAAGGGTTTATACTTTAAGCGAAGAGTTTTACATGCATACTAACGCTAAGACTTAAATTTGTCGTAGTGATTTATCTCAAAAGCAACGCGTTAAATCTGTTGCTATTTTATTCGCTCTTTCAGTTATATTTAATGAGTGAAATGGGCTGCAGGCTTCCTCTCGCTTAGGCAACTGCTTAAGTTAAGCAATGTGAGCGGTTGCATATATGGTACGGCGTTCTCGGCTCCATAAACGCTACTCTGCATCTAGAAAATTTGTTACGCTGCGTATAATGATAACTTCTTTTAGTATAAATCCAATAATCAGGCCAAGTATGTGTTCTTTCTATAATGATTTTCATAACAACTTTGTGATTTTTTAATAGTTTATATCCTTGTAAAAACTGTTGTCATCCTTGCTAGAATAACAGGAACAAAGTTTTATGAATATTTCTATATGATCCGTAAAGAATAGTTTTATACATATTTTAGTCGAAAGAAAAGAAAAGGTACAATACGTTCCTTGTATAATGTCGAAGTGTTTTTAAACGTGCTATGGAGATGTTTTCTAACATAACACGTGTGTCTACGTACAAATTTAAATTAGTAATATTGCAGTTTCAATCCAAGAAAAATGTCTTTAGAACGGAAATGTTTATCAAAAACATCAAGAAAGCAATACAAATATTTATTAAATTTTATAGAAGAAAATCGTATAATCGTTAGTGGTTTCAAATCTTTGGAAAGGAATACCGTCTAGATTAGTCCTCTTGTACCAATTTTGGTTTTAGAATCGTATTCTGTATGATAGAAGATATCATTCGATGAACTTTGAACTAAATCCAAGACGATGATTGGTACGTAACATAACAAGTACATCTTAACATAAGAGCTTTATAACAGCCAATGTTAAGGATACATAACTTGGCCTGAATATCTATATATTAAAGTAAAAACTCCCTATACCCGCTAAAATATTACGGATACCTGAGTTTTTACGAGTTCCGGATAATGCAATTTCTCAGCAAATATTTGAGCTGGTGTTAAGTAAACATTAATACATAGCACTATATTAAAGTTGCTTGTTTTCAAATATTTTTAATCAAATTTAGATTGTAATTTTTCTACCTAAATTTAGTGACAAATATGTATTCCTAAGAATAATAAAGGCAATAGGGAATATCCAAGTCTATTTTCATCGGCTACGTAAATAGCACATGGGCTGAAAAGTCCGAGGCCTAACAAAGAAAACACGGTCTTTTTGGTTCAAAATTAGCTTTATTCATCAACGTAATCTCCATCAAGAGCAACGCAATCATTCCAGCGCCGCTCTAACATTTCAATACCACTTTTGTAGAACGATTTATCTTTTGCCTCAAAATAGGCCTCAGTTTCAGCGATAACCTCTTCATTCGTGCGAAATTTCTTACCGGCGAGCATTTTTTTGAGGTCTGCGAACAGCCAGTAGTCGCTGGGAGCCAAATCTGACGAATACGGTGGATGTGGGAGCAATTCGAAGTTCAATTCATGTAGTTTTGCCATTGTTTTGATTGACTTGTGACACGGTGCGTTGTCTTGATGAAACAAAATTTTTTTCTTTGCCATATGCGGTCGTTTCTTTGCAATTTCGGCCTTCAAACGCTCCAATAACGCTATATAATATTCACAGTTGATGGTATTTCCTTTCTCAAGATAGTCGATGAATATTACACCACGCACAACCCCAAATACCAGGCCATAACCTTTCCAGCCGATTGTTGTGCTTTCAGGCGCTTTGGACGTCGTTTACCACTTGCTGTCCACTCAGATGACGATCGTTTTGATTCCGGAGTGAAGTGATGGATCCATGTTCCATCCATTGTCACATATCGACGCAAAAATTCCGGTTTGTTACGTTTAAACATGGCCAAACACTGCTCAGAATCGTCAACACGTTCTTGTTTTTGGTCAACAGTGAGCAAACGCGGCACCCACTTTGAACATAACTTTCTCATAGTCAAATGCCCATGCAATATAAGGCCAATACGTTCTTTTGATATCTTTACGAGGTCAGCTAACTCACACAACTTCACTTTTCGATCATTCAACACGATTTTGTGAATTTTTTTGATGTTTTCTGTTGTTACCGCCTCATTTGGACGTCCACTGCGTTCTGCATCATCGGTGTCTCTACGACCGCGTTTGAAGTCAGCAAACCAACGTTTTATTGTTGTTTCGGATGGAGCGAAGTCCCCATAACACTTTTAAAGCTATTGCTTCGCTTGAACGGTATTTTTTCCCATCAAGAAGCAGTGTAAAATTAAAACACGAAATTGTTTTTGATCCATTGTTTTGTAAATAAGAAAAGTAGCGTGACTCTTAGCACAATAACTCACAAACTAATGAATAGAATATCATGACATTTTAACAGTCTTTTGAAGGTTAGTACTAACTGAGGGAAAGGTAACTGGAATAAAACTAGCGTCATCTATCTGTTAGGCCCGGGACTTTTCAGCCCATGTGTTAGTATTGGTAAAGAAATTCGAGGTGCTTGTATTGGGACGTGGCTGGCAAACCTCGGTGGATTCCTATGATTCACCTGAATCCAATAAAGCGACATCAGTGGTGTCTCCTTCAAGTACTAATTGGGATTCATTTGAATGAAGTTTTTGTGATGCTGCAAAGCAAGCTTTATTAAAATTGACAACGATATGTATAACTATAAAAAGGGAAAGATTGGGAATCTTCCAACATTCACACCGGTCGATAGATGGCCCCAAATATCAGTTTCAAGGCTGTATCGTCATCACACACCAATGAATCCACTTCAACCTTAGTGCGCCATCTCTTGCCGATTCCGGAAACATTTCAGGTCACCTTCGTACATCCCTTTTCAGAAAGAGAAATTCCACAACTTCTGCTTCATATCGCTTAACAAAAATATATTTATGCGAATAAAACAAAGATAATATAAAGCTCGTCCTAAATTGCAGGAACTCTTGCGAAACGTTGTTTTTTAAATTTAAATCCTTCATGTCCCTTTCATGCGTAACCTAATTCTATTATACCAACATCATACGATTTACCATCCCGAATTCCTCAAACTAAGCGCAGAACCTCGCATGTCGCTATGCTACCCCGGTTTCCTCCGACGCGTCCCGACGTCATATTTTCGAAATAAATCACGTCCATTATTTATTAACGTACTCCTCCTCGAAGATCTTCCGGAGATTTCTTTCCCCGTATTTACGAACAATTCGCGGATCCTAAAGAAAGGCGAACCGTTTTTCGCATGTCCCGGTCGCGTTAGCAGTACGCATAAGTAAATTATTTCCCCTTTTTTTTTTCCTCTTCGGCGAATTCAAAAATATGCCGTCCTTCGTAATTTGTTTACCGAGTTCAGCGTCGGAGCTTGTCGTAGCCGGATCTTTTCCTTTCCAGGCCGGAAATTTATGTAGCGTCGTTATAGGACGAGAGCCGCCCGAAATGACGCGTGATTTATACCACTTTTACATATTTAATGCGGACATGTTACACATTTTTTTTTCATTCTTTCGGGACGATCCGACTGTGAGATAAGAAGGTAGGATGGTAAACAGCGCGACGGGTTTTTCGACGAACGTCGTGTGAGAATCTTCATCTTCGTGTCATTTCCTGGTACGTTGCGTAAGAGGTTAATTTAGTATGTTGGGACGTTTCAACGCCTCAAAAGAAAAGAGAAACGTCACGTTACAGATGTACAATTGTGAGGACATTAAACCTAGAGAAAAGAAACCGCTTTTACTTCGAACTAAACTAAATTCATTTTCGCAATGGAGTATGTAAGTGTGACGTCAGTAAATATTGTTGCTACACTGAAAAGCTTCCTAACAAAACAGCATACGTGACAAAACTAACCTATTCCTGTCAATTCCTCCGTAAGCAGCATTATTTTGTTTGTTAAGTAGAATTATGAAATTCATTACCATTATTATTGGAATCTCTACTCATTTGCGTAACTTTAAAACATATCTAGGATGGATCGCAGTAAATATGTATATCTAAAGAATTACATTAATGAAATGAAGCTTCAGTTAAACTTACATCATTGAGATCTGGCTGTACAGAAGACTTTGTGTTACCTGTTGATGAAACATATTCATTTCGTACAAATGTATGAATACAGTTAAGGGCATGTTAATGTAATTTAAAATGGTACATTAGCATACATTAGCCACCCGTACTCTATTAAATCATGTAAAGTGTTGAAGATTGTGGTGTATTGAAAAATATGGTGCTTGGCGACCTAATATTAGGTGATAAAGGATTTTAGTTGAAGACTATCTTCCTCTTTTAGGTACATCACTACATAGCTATAGTATAATAATATTTCAAATATGATGTTTTTACTTTAAAATATTTTTATAAATATAAATAACAAACTTCTTTTAAACAGTTCGTTTTATTATTTAAAACATGTCATCAAGCTATAATTAAGTACAGTTACGTTTACAAAAAATAATTTACACGTATGCACTCACGTTAAATAAATTTCTAGTTTTGATATTACAAAAACGAGTATGTTTTCATATACAAGATGTAAAGTTCTATTGTTATCTGTCCAACGAGCATACAAATGTGGATAATTACTACTAAGGAAAATAAAACAATTGCAATAAACAGGATACAAATAAATCTCACACGTGTATAAAAATAAGTTTTTAATTAAAAATCCTTTAATAAGTAACAGTAAATCACCGAGCACCATATTTTCTAATCCACCACAATCTTCAACACTTTCTTTATTTGATGTTAAAGTGGTTAATATACGCTACTACACCATTTAGAGCTGTACCAATAAGTACTGGGCATGTATTTATACGAAATGTATGTTAATTTTTGCCAATCAAGTTAAGCAGGCTTTTCAGATTTCATCTTAATATAGTCTAGTATAATATGACAACTTATAAATGTACGAAAGGTGTAAGTTATATTCTTCCTAGAGATTGGTATGTATTTAATCAACCGATAACACAAAGTTTCATGTTGAGCCAGATCTCCATCATGCAAGTTTAAGTAAAGCTTCATTTCATTAGTGTAATTCACAGTTGATCTTCTTTAGGTATATTTGCTGCAATCCATACTAGATAATGTTTTAAAGTTGAGCAAATGAGTAAAGATTCTAATAATAATTGTAGTTAATTTCATAATTTACTTAACGGACACCATATCGCTGTTTACGGTCGCAAAACAGCACAGTAGACGACGTAAACATGAGGAATTGCGTGTTTGTTTTGTTTGGAAATTTTTCAGTGTAGCCACAGTACTTGCTGACGTCATTACTTACACTGTGCATTGTAGAATTATCTCTAAAGAATCCATATACAATTTTATTTGGTACAGATTTTATATTTCAGGCGGATCTTCAAATTTATTTTTACCGCGTAAAATTCATTTCACAAATTTATAGATTGTAATTTGGGCTGGGGGCCGTTGAGATTTTTGTCTCTCTCATACTATAGAGCTATAGAACACCCAGACTGTTATTGTTAACCGAGTTATCGACCGGGTTTAAAACGCCTACAAACTATGGAAATAAAATAAATGCTTAATATTAAATTGGAACATTTGTATTCTTTAAAAAGGGTATTTTTTTGTAGCATGCATTTTTAAATTTTACAATTTCACGCTAGCATTGGCCTTATTTGTGGAAGCGATTCGACACTCAGCTACTAATTATAACATTAACTATACGCAAAACATTGACTTGAATATTTATTACCATTAAGTCAACTAAAGTTCCTTCAACATTCTTCTACGCATTCAAGAAACTCAAACTGAAAACGTATGCTTGTATTGAAAAATAAATAATTTTAACAGTTCGATGTTAACAATTTTTTTCTCTCGGTGTACATATTAAATCAAACAGATATATTTTAAAATGGGATTAACGGAGTTATTTGTTTCACAAAATTATATGTTTGAATCAAATAAATTGTGTCAAAAGATTATATTTTTAAATTAAAGAAATAAAGAAACATTGACTCCACTTGATTTGATCGAACAATTCAAGAACCTTTTTTATTTCTGTGTATTGTAGATTATACGAATACGATGCACAGTTGCACAGATTAACCTTATGCTTTACTTCCATTCTAAATACAAAAAATTTCACACAGATATGATCCCGCAATGAAAGCAAATTGTCTCTGGTATTAACGGAATCTAAAGTACAAAGTATTACAGCAACTTTAACTCAAAAACAGTCAATTGTAGGACAAGGATTACTAGGATTACTTTTTCTTTTGTATAATAATGCGAATTCAGAGAAAAATAATTTTAGTGTATTATATAATCCACAAACAATCCTGCATTAAAAGGTCATTATTGACAGTTTCTTATTTCTGTCTTGACATGTGCAAAGCCTCCCGCATTGCTGCCAAACAATTGTTCCGATATTTAAAACCGTAAACTTGTAAAGTAATTCTTCCTCCTTATCTGCATAAGCTGCTTAAACACCCCTATTTAAGACTTTAAAAACAAATTATCCCCAAACAAAGCTTTCTAGAAAAACAAGTTAAAACTAAGTTAAATTTCACAGTAATTTTGCGAAGGAAAGAAGTATTTACTCTATTCTTTAAAAACCGTAATAATGACTTTCTATTGTCACGGATTCTCTATGCAGGCAAGGATTCTTAAATACCCTTTTTCTTTAAATCCGATTTAAAGATTTTGGTGACAAATTTTTTAAATTCCGTCTTTTTAAAGTACTTTTATCCTTCGGATCTAACCGAAATAGAAGTAGATTTTCTCCCAAGCCCGTTAGATATGTATTTCGCTTCGAGTTTATTAAAGATTAAACGTTTTAAACGCATAGCCTCTGAAGCGTTCAGGTAGGCGCCCATCAAGTCGGCGATGGAACAGTTGCAACAGCCGTATAGTGGCGACCCCAACTACGGCGGTTAGCGCGCGAACTAGACGCGAGCGCTTGCGCGCACCGCTTCAGAAACAAACTCCTGACGGTATATACTTTTAGTGGCGTGTTGCGATTGTCAGTACTTCGATGGCTTTGATTCGTGCCGGTTTACGTTAAGATACGCGAGTCCCAAGTTTACGATACAAAGCCGCGACATAGTAAATATGAAGAACAGATATAAAAGTGCGCTTGGGTGAGAAAAGAAAATGTAACCGTGACTCGAATCTAATTAACTGTGGACATGTTAAAGTGCGAAAAGTTTAATTTTAACCCGCTTACGTGATTTCGATTTTAGTTTCGTTCGTTTTTTTTTATTTGATCACCGACGAAAATCAAAATAATTGTAATAAGAAAGATGTGGGTTCAACCATTATACTTCGTCTTCATCTCGATCACATTAGCCTCGGCGAAATTCGAACAGAACGGCGAATGCCATTGGCTGCCGGATAACAACAATACTTCAACGACAAAGTTGGCAATTAGTTGCAGATATCGCACCTTAGATTCGACGGGGGCGAATCTCAGCGTCTTACCAGTGGAAGGCACCTCGAAGCTGAAGATTCGCTGCAACGACGATCTCTTCTACGAAAGCGTTCTACCGATACAAGCGCTTCAAAGGCTACACGATCTGCAAGAGCTCAACGTGGAAAGCTGCAAGATCCTTCACCTCGAAGCCAACTCCTTCGAAACCTTGGGAAACTTAAAGAAAATCGTCCTGAAGACCTACAACGGCGTTTGGAGTGCGGGGAAGAGTTTGGAGATCAATAGTTTGAGTTTCGTCGGACTGAAGGAGTTGCAAAGTTTGAATTTGAGCGATAATAACATCAGAGCGGTTCCCGAAGGTGCGTTTTGCACGTTGCAAAGCTTGAAGACGTTGAATTTAACCAGGAATCGATTGAGGAACGTTGAAAGGCTCGGTTTCGGAGATGGACACATGTCGATCTGCGCCAGCATCGATCTGCAGATCTTGGACTTGTCGCACAACGAGATACGTTCGCTGGCGGAAATTAATGGCTTCTCGCGACTTCGTCGGCTGCAAGATTTGGATCTGAAGCACAACAACATCTCCTCGGTTTCGGGCGAAGCGCTAGCCGGATTAGTAAACTTGCGTACCCTGAATTTGGCCAATAATCGGATAGAAATCTTACCGCAAGGGCTGTTCGCTGGTTCGCGGGAATTGCGCGAGGTCCACCTGCAGAATAATTCGCTTACCTCGCTGGCGAAAGGTCTTTTTCATCGCTTGGAGCAGTTGATTGTTTTGGATCTTTCGGGAAACCAACTCAGCAGCGGTCATATAGACGCTGGTACCTTCACCGGGTTAATTCGGTTAATAGTGTTGAATTTATCGCATAATTCTTTAACTAGAATCGACGGGCGCACGTTCAAAGATCTATTCTTCTTGCAAATTTTAGATTTGAGGAATAATTCTATTGGATTTATCGAAGATAACGCGTTTTTACCGCTGTATAATTTACACACATTAAATTTAGCTGAGAATCGCTTAAATATAATCGGACCACTTCTTTTTAACGGACTATTTGTGCTCAGTAAATTAACTTTGAACAATAATTTAGTAGTAAACGTCGATAATAAAGCCTTCCAAAATTGCTCCGATTTAAAGGAGCTTGATTTAAGCTCTAACGCCTTGCAAGAGGTACCATCTGCCATTCAAGAATTAACTTTCCTCAAAACTTTGGATTTGGGGGAGAACCAGATCAGCGATTTTAGAAACGGAAGTTTTAAGAATTTGGACCAATTAACCGGGTTGCGTTTGATCGATAATAACATAGGAAATTTGACTAAAGGGATGTTTTGGGATCTTCCGGCGTTGCAAGTGTTAAATTTGGCGAAGAATAAAATCCAAAGTATCGAAAGGGGTACTTTCGATCGAAATACGCAGATTGAAGCTATACGATTGGACGAAAATTTCCTATCGGATATCAACGGTGTATTTGCAACTTTAGCCTCGTTGTTATGGTTAAATTTATCCGAAAATCATTTAGTTTGGTTCGATTACGCTTTCATCCCGAGTAATTTGAAGTGGTTGGACATCCATAATAATTTTATCGAACACCTAGGAAATTATTACAAGATTCAGGACGAAATCAGAATCAAAACTTTGGATGCAAGTCATAACAGGATAACTGAAGTGAATCCAATGGCTATACCAAATAGTGTTGAATTATTGTTTATAAATAACAATTTTATAAAGATTGTGGCACCTAACACGTTTTTAGATAAAAGCAGCTTGGCTCGTGTCGATATGTACGCAAATGATCTAGTAACCTTAGAAATAAGCTCGTTTAGACTGACACCATCGCAATCCAACAAATCCGTTCCCGAAATCTACCTAGGAGGTAACCCATTGCATTGCGATTGCACCATGGAATGGCTGCAGAGGATAAATAACATGTCCCATACGAGATCGTACCCAAAAATAATGGACTTGGACAATATCATGTGCAGAATGACTCATTCCAGGGGCATGACGCATATGCCCTTAGTCCAAGCGAAGTCCAACGACTTCTTGTGTCCCTACGAAACACATTGTTTCGCGCTGTGTCATTGCTGTGATTTCGACGCTTGTGATTGTGAGATGACGTGCCCGTTGAACTGTTCGTGCTATCAAGACGAAACGTGGAATACCAACGTCGTGGATTGCTCGAGTCAAAATGCCCGCGATATCCCGCAGAAAATTCCCATGGACGTCACCGAATTGTACCTGGACGGTAACGACATCAAAGAGTTGGAAAATCACGTCTTCATCGGGCGGAAAAATATGAAAGTGTTATACGTGAACGCTAGTGGTATAGAGACGATACAGAATAGAACTTTTAACGGGTTAAACGCGCTGGAACTGTTGCATTTGGAGGACAATAAAATCGCCGAAGTGAAGGGGTATGAGTTCGAGAATCTGTCGCATTTGAAAGAACTCTATTTGCAGAACAATGTGATCTCGTATATCGGTAACAATACGTTCACTTCGCTAACATCCTTACAAACAATTCGGTTGGACGGGAATAAATTAGTTGATTATTCAATTTGGGAGTTCTCCGTGAATTTGCAATTAAACGAGTTATCGATAGCTAATAATCCGTGGTCGTGTCGTTGTAAATTCCTTCAGGAATTTACGGAATGGGTCGCGGACAATGCGCCGCGAATTGTCGATACCTCCGAGATAACGTGCGCCATGCATTCGGAGAAAACGAAGAATAAACAGCCGCAACTACGCGAATTAAACTTTAACACGACTGCTTGCACCGATTATTTCGATAGTAGCTCGGTGATCGATAGCATGTTGGTGTCGGATTACCTACCGATGGCGATAGCGACTTTATGCTTGCTATTCGTGCTGTTGGCCGTCTTAGTGCTATGGTTCATCTATAGGGACTCTTTGCGCGTGTGGTTCTATTCGAAGTACGGAGTTCGATTGTGTAATTTTCGCGCGGCATCCGCTAAACAATACGAAGATCGCGATAAACTATACGATGGTTTCGTGTGCTACAGCCCGAAAGATGAGGAATGGGTGGTACAATCGCTGGCGCCCGAACTGGAAACGAGTTTTCAACTCTGTCTGCACTACAGGGACCTACCGCACGCCGCCTACCTGCAACACGCCGCGCCGGCAGTGCTGGAGGCCGCCGAGGCTAGCCGACGGGTCATCATCGTGCTGACGAGGAACTTCTTGCAGACGGAATGGTCGCGTTTCGAACTCCGGCAGGCGATTCACGAAGCGCTCAAGGGAAGGGTGTTTAAGCTGGTGATCCTCGAGGAAGGCTCGTTACCGGAAGCGGAATTAGATCCGGAACTACGGCCGTACCTGAAGACCGGCGAACGGATCTTCTGGGAGGAGAAGCGGTTCTGGGAGAAGCTGCGTTACGCGATGCCCTCCGTCGAGCCGAAAGGTAAAATTAACGCAAACTATCGGCGAAATATTAACAATTACACGATAGAATCGAGGGTAGTGGCCAACGGGACGCATACGCATACCTATCCCGAAAAAGTTAAAAATCCCGCGCCTTCCTCGCCCGGTATGCAGATGTTTCCGCCGTCGTATGCCGCCGCGATGACCCACGAGAACGATGATCCGAATTATTCGTCCGCTACGACGGCCACGCCATCTCCTAGGCCGACACGGCGCGCCCCCGAACCACGTCCGATCTCCGACCATATTTACTCGAGCATAGATTCCGATTACAGCACTTTGGAGCGTGGTGGTTCTGGCAGGAGGGGCCCCCCATGGAGACCGCATATCCTGCATCCCCAAGCTGGCGCCGGTAGCGCACAAGCTTATCTCGTGTGATATGTTTTAATTAAAAAACAAAATGACTGATTAGGTGTATTAAAATTTAAAATTAACGATTCACGTATGTTAAACGCATAAAAGACTTCGTATAAATTAATTAAATAATTCTATATGATGTATAAATAATCTTATACGAGAAAAAAAATCGTGTTTTTTTTTCTTAAAGAGAACGTAAAGCAAGTCCTCTACTTATTACCTAAATATCGCTGTATTATTTTTGTACATTTTTTGTATATATACAATATTATACATATAACTTTATAATTTATTTGTTAATGTTATTTACTTTCTTGCGCGATTAATTCTTCGAAATATTTTCCTCATTTTTTTTTAATTTTATTTTATTTTTTTTTGTACATATATACCTATACATATGCATATTATTATATTAATAATAATTATTTGTGCATAATAAATATTTTATATAAAAAAGATGATACGAAAGCTGACAAAAAAAGAATTCGAACTTCGATGACGATAAAATATTGAAACAGAAATAAAAATATTTGTGAAAAATATGGCGGCTGTGTTTCTTGTCTATTGAATTGTATATCACATGTGCGGCGCAGTGTTTCCCTTCTCAACTAACCCACCACCACTACCCTCTTCATCTACACGTAACCTTCTAAAAGTAACGGCAAAATCTGCGAGTTTTTTTAGGTGAGTGTGTTATTTGATGTTGTCGTGTCCATTTTTGTTTTCGATGTCGTTTTAGAGTTTTGGAAGTAACGGCAAGAAAGATATTATTTATGGAAATTATTTATTAATTAATTATGATTTATATGTCTTTGTTCGATGTTAAAGTTGTGAAAGGAATAAGTAAGAAAAAAAAATTCATGGTAACCGTATCGAATTTATGGGATTTTATGTTTATTAAAAAAAAAGGAAAGTTATTCAAACAAAAAATATTTATAAATAATTTCTACTTGCCAGATATTTCTCTAATTCTGTAGTAAATGTTGGAATATAACTTAGTTTAGAATGTTTGTCTCTCTTGACACACGAGCACATAAAAGTTCGCAATATTTACCGCTGAAATTCGAAAACTAATTATTAAATAAAGAAAACTACAATTAAAAAGGAAATGCTTCTTAATTTTGAAACAAAAATAATAACTTGAGGAAATCTACTCATAACAAATGTTTAAAAAATAAACCTCATTCAACAATTTGCAATCGCTTTCATATCTGGCTTTCCTTAAACATATTCCAGATTGATATTTAAATCATATACATGACAAATTAATAATGCATATAAGCAAGCTTTTAAAACGTAAGTATAAATTCTATACCGAATGTAAGCGATGATTGAATAATAGATATGTTACTGAAGGTAAGCTACTAACAAATTTACATACGCAGATAATATTTATCTAAATAATTATTTAAATAAATTGATATACCATGTCGAATAAATATCCACAATAATCAATATCAAGAGCAAGTACAAGCGTGTAATCCGAATCAGTGTTGCAACTCGTGGTGATAATTTTGTGTATGCTCTATGCCAAAAATAGAATTCCTCATGGTCTGTATACAGTGTGAGCGAAGTGTATATGGTCGTGAGTAGATATACGTATACGTTTGCGAAAAAATAATTTAATAATTGTTTGTTGTCCAACGGCTCAAATGTCAATCACAGGAGAAATTTACAAAAATTATAGTTTTAAATTCAAAGTACACAATAAGTTGCTTAGTAAAGAAAAAATAATGAAAAAGAATTTAAGGATATCTTTGTGACATTTCGCTATATTCTGATGAAATTTAAACATATCTCTCCCCTAAATTAAATAAATGTATTTAATTTCTGAGGTTTTCGTGTAATAACGAATAAATAAGATTTTAATAGTATCTGAGACTAACACGGCCGTTTGTAATAGCCGTAACGGTGGTCGAGTTCCGCCGTGTCACTAGGTTCTTTAGCTTACGGCGGAACCTGACAACCGTTACGACTAAAACAAGATTTTGTTAATATTTTATTAGATATAGAAATTCTGTTTGGTTTAATTATCGTAAAGCAAATATTTTTAGGAGTTTTCGTAATTTACACTTATCTTTGCAATTTCTTCTGAAGAAAATGTCTATTTAGTTATGGGATTTAGCTCTTTTTTATTGGTACGCCCTTTTTTAATTTTGTAATTCTTTCACAGGTATAGCAGTAAACTCCACTCACACAAATTAATTAATTATGCGGAACGCAGCGTTTCCGAGCCGTGTTACCGACAGTCGGTAACACGGTTGACAATGGGAGCCCACGTGCTCTCGAAACGCTGCGTTCCGCATAATTAATTAATTTGTGTGAGTGGAGTTTACTGCTGTACCTGTGAATTGTACATCCACACAGTCCTTGCAATCGTCATTTGTAATTCTTTATTGACAATTTCATTACTAAACTTGAATATTTATTAGGAGTATCAATTTTGCGATTTTAATTATTGTAAAACAAAACGAAAACCCTGTTTCGTTTAAAAAAGAAAGGAAGCCTGCACAAGTTACTAGTTCCTATTTACTTGATTTAAAAGCAACAAATTATTCGTAAAAAGGTATTAATCATCGATTTTAATGAAACTTTGTCAGTTTGTTGTTCAACAGTACCTTGTGTTACTGCGGAGCTACATATTTAAGGGTTGAAATTAGGTCTTGAATTTCGCCCCAAATTCCGTTTTTCCGAAATAATTTTTGAACGGGTAAGGATAGAGAAAAATATCGGATTTATACCATCTAATGATCGCTTTTGGTTGGTGTTGGTATACATATACAGGGCGCTCCAATAGAGACGAAACCACGTAGGTTATAAAAAAAACATCCAACTAAATTTTACCTGTAGCAATTTGTTTCAATAAAGCTTTTGTCGTAACTAGTACTATTTTCAGTTGCGTTAGTTGTCAGTTTGACAGAGTATTCGTTCAGAAACATATGCTATGATTCCACTAAACGTTCTTTTATCTATTAGAAAATGTGAGAAATATTTCGAACAAAGTGGCGGCCATTTTCAATAATTTATGTATTCATGTTACTTATTTGTTGCAAATAAAGATATTCCATTCAGTGAAAAATTTTCGTTTTATGATTTTAAAATTTGTCATGTCATTGAAATACCTTATACCAAAGAAAATTCGTATTAAGAAGCTAAGATATAAGTAGAATTTTAAAGGCTACCTTGAGGTAAAATTTATTTGAACACGCGTTACTTATTTGTTTAAATCTTAGTAAATGGTTATAATGGCTGTATTTGCTATTAAATAGTATATGTATAGGTGTTACTGATAATTGTACAGGGTGTCCAAAATAGCGACTTTTTAAATACTTCCTTATTTAAACGAGATATGCTGTATATTGTTGCGTGGTTGTATTGCACGTTAAAAGTTGATGTAAATTAGTATTGTATACTCTGAGTTTATTTGTGAACATTTTTGAGATATTTGTCAGTGAATTCGTAACACTCTGAAGTAGCACAGGCACTTTAGATACTACATTAACAGTAATAAGGTAACAGCAGATCATTAATTTACTTTATTATCCACAAAAATACAGCAAGGTCATTATTAATACTATTAGTGGATTATTGGTAATAATTTCAGCTTTCTAAATGCAATTTTTTCCCACATATTCTAAATCCAAAAAAAAATGAAGTGTATTTCACAGTTATATTATAGAAGTTGCTGTTAATTTTTTCACTTTTTTATTAAATACAAATTGTTACGTTCTGGCATTCAATGATTTATTTTTTGAAGGCTAAGTACAAGTAGGTATCTCGTGCCAGATATGATTTCATCAATTTTTAACGTCCAGTACAACACGTGACAATATGTATTTGAAAGATAATTTTGTGGACGTGCTGTCTAATAGTTGGTATCACCTGTAAACACTTAACAACGGTATGAGTTGGGGAATAAGCTAGAATTACATTTCTGTACGTAAAGAAATAGGGATTTTTTTTCGTCAATATCACAACTGTTAGATATTTAGGGGAAGTACCTGCCGTATAAACGTATAAATACGAATGAAATTTCTATAATTCCATCCTCTGTATAAAATGTGATAATTTTTTAGTTATTTTCTCTTACACTTGTCTTTATTTGTAGATCAACATTCACCTCGACGCACAATTTGCCGAAGATATTAAAAAACCAAGTACTTTGTTCAAAAGTTCATATGGAACTATAGAAATTTCCCTGAGCGTATTTAATAGCAGGTGATGTTACTTGTTCGAAAACGTAGTTAGAGGCGGTATTTGATTATTTAGAGTAAATAGTTTGTAGTGTTACAATTTGTACACAATCGATAGGTGGTTCTAAGGAAAATCAAACAATGTTTTCACCCTTAACCACCGTAGTGCAAATACTGTGACGTCTTCACCGTTGTGCGGTCTTGATAACCGCATGTAATAAACAAACTTTAATTACCAAAATATATATTTTTACTGATTGGAAACATTCTTATTGGATTGAGTGCACCCTAAAATAAAACGCAAGATGCCTTTTAACGTAGTTCGTTCTTTAATTAACATAAACCAAAGAAAAAATTCGTAAATCTCATATTTTGCTCTGTTCTTAACCTTATTCCCATAAAAGAATTTTACATTATTATATTATTTTGAGAAGTACCGCCGTTAGTTTCAGTTTCGTCCGACAGTTCATTAGTTTCTTCTCCCTTACTAAGTTCAATTTTCGAGTCTGTTTGATGTCCTCCTTTACACTGTCTTGGTCACTAATATCTTCACCTTATGCCTCTTCATACCATGCTAATAAAGTGCTCTCATGATCAGGATCGCCTCACCGAACGGTTTTGGATGTGGTAGGATTTTTACTCATTATTTTGTGCAAAAGGCGCAAATACAAATACTACCGTTAGCACTGTAGACCGGTCTTTGTGTCCGCTTCATAACTTTAGCCGTGTTTTTATTGCGCATCGAAGCAAATATCGACGTCAACTCTTTGCAGCATACTGGCAATGCACTCACTTGAGGGTAACGAGAAAACGGATCCGTGATATTAAAGTGAGAGTAAGATAAACAAAAACAAAAATCCGTTGCGGTCACTGAGGTGGCTAAGGGTTAAGACGGTTTTACAAACTGTGAGGCAATAGAAAGGTTGGCAAATCCTTCATTGCTACTAATAAAGTCAGCCCAATGTACCTATACTCGCTACTACACGTTGTAGGTGTGGACAAATATAATAACCAGATTACTTTATTTGGGGATAGGAGTTTTACTAACGGTTCGATTAGTTTTTCTCCCTTCGTTAGTTTTATTGGTATTTGAAATGATAAAATCAAAAAAATGCTATATTTGGCAACTGTTTTGGTGTAACAAATACTTTGAGAAATCTGAGATCGTGTGTATAACATTGCAGCATGTAAACTGAACTTTTTGTAAAATATTTGCCTTATGTTTTATTTATATACTGAATTTTTTATCAATTTTACTACTTATTTTGATATAACCTTATTTGATGCGCATTGTGGCACGTCCTTTTTTAAAATTAATTATGTGTGAAACTCCTAAATAGATAAATTATATATTTGTTAAATATCTAAAGGTCAATATCAACAAGGACGAATAAAAAAAAGGAACTGTAAAGAATGTTATCGTTGTATAAATGACGAAACTGCTATTACAAACACTTTTAACATAAACAAACGCTTAATGAGAAGTCACTTTTAATGTGTCTAATTGCGTTCATATTTAAGCATTTGCATCAGGTTCCAGTGAAACATCACTTATAGTCCGCACGTTGATAACATTGGCAGTAATCTACGCTTTACATTTTCTTGTATATCAAAACACGTACAATGTTAAGTTATTCCTGACTCATGTGCTAATAAATCCATACATAAAAAAAATTGAAGTAACTATGTTATCTTCCACGATAAAGAAATGATTCAGTTCCATCACAGATATCTTCACACATTTCTATGAAAACTGTCCACAAAATTGATTTTGTTTTGTTTCACGTTTTCAGCATGTTTCTTTTTTCTAATATCAACACTACTAATCTTGTTGACAGCCACCGAATTAGAGATACAGTTTCTTTAACAAGAGAAGAAGTGCAGTATCGTATTTTTGTATCCACATATTAATGCATTGCTACTCTAGCATAGAACTTGTGTATTTTGAGTAGGGATTAGATCCTTGGAGGTAGCAATATGTTTGAAACATTGATTAGGTACGATTGTAAGAGAGAACGTAATGATTTTTGAAAATCCGAATGATTTAAATCTTAAAACAATAAGATTCACTTTGTATAATGTTCTACCATTAAATTAATGCGATCGCTATCCGAAGATCTCCTTAAAACGTCGACCTAGTCGAAATGGTACGAAATAGCTACAGAAAAGCAACAACTACAGATAAATTTGAAAACTTACTATCGAGCCTTTTATTATATTACAAGAAAGGCATAATTATTGACCTGGTAGACCAATGTTAACACTTCTTTAACCAACAATTTTTGCGAACTAACTTCCTAACAGTATATAAAAGAAGCATAATCCAAAAAGAATTAACCAGAGACATTTAGAAATAAAATTATAAATGAAAGAGTTCACTATCATGTAGGAAGAATCGGTTAATGACATTACTTTCAGCAAAACAAGTACAGCTCCAACGCGCGCACCGTCTGAAATGAAAAACCGAGCCTAACACAAACCGTAGAAAGGGTTTATTAGCGTAGTACCTTACACACGTTCACGTAGGCGCGCATACATACGTAGAAAATAAAGAAGGATTCTGCGATCGAAGTGCCCATTGTCCTCCGGATTACATGCTCTAAGTGGTCCGGTACAAAAGCATCTCACGTCATCGCCACTAATGATGTCGATCTACTGTAGATAAGGGACTACCCTCGTTGTACCGGCTGCTATATAGAGGCTGCTTGATTTAAACAACGTCGGAGAACATGGGGAGAAGATTGGAGGAGCATCTCGTGCATGAGAACGCCTTGATAATATTAACGAAGATGGCTTGTAATACAAAGAAATGTCGTAGTTGGTGCCATTGTTTGTTCCAGTTTTTATATGACGCTTGTTAGAGATTAGATGATATCGTTCGAGACATTAAAAAAACCCAAATCATCTAACGTAATGTTCAGACGTGGTTACTGATGTTTTATAATGGGGAGTAGTGGGTTAGTAGGCTGAATGATGGATAAGGTGAAGTGCTTCATACTCTATACAAGCTGTCCGAGGTATTGGTGCACGATTAACTTCGGTATTGTTGATTTAATGTAATGTTTTACTTGTGTTGCAAGTATCCGTTAAAAATAATAAAACATCGAGGAATTTGATACAAGAACGTTTTCATTTTTTGTTCTTATTTGAAGGCTATCGATTTCGACTTAAGTTAATCCTCATTTCAATTGGAAGATCTAGTCTTCGATTAGGCAACCATAAAATATCCATACCCAAAATAATGTTGCTGATACAGCTATTCATGATATTGATGGGATCATTTACGGGAAAGATAACGCGAGAAGAGAAAATGTTAACACATTGTCTTGTTCCATACCATGAGTAGCTATACTAATAGTATTAGTTTGGGTATTGTTTTCTTGGTAACCAAGTTGCTTTATCGATGTGAAGATAGCAATAGAGTTTGGCAATAGAATCTTAATATGGGTCCCTTACTGTTTATTCGAAGTCTTTGCTCGAAGGGAACCTGCTGATGAAGTTTCAACATGTAAATATTGTTGCAACAATTAAAGTTGCATGTCTCTAGCATACATATCTAGGTAAATAATGATTTAGTTCTGTAATATTCGCCATACGGTTCAGTAATTAAAAGAAAAGATTTTGAAGCTCTTGTGAATTTCGCTACGCAATCCAAGTGATTTTGGAAGAAAATTTGGGTCTACAACGTTTGTTAAACGATGGCGTACACTTTTATTTGGATGTTGTTTTGAGTGGACTTAATAAACAGAACTTCAGGTCCTACACTCCTAAAAATTCACGTAAAATTCAAGAGCGACCTCCCCATTTGGATGAAGTGTGGAGTACCATTGATCCTACTTGCGTTATTGGTTACTATTCTTTTGATTCAACTCGAGTAATTTTACAAAAAAGAAGCAATTTGTTTCCTATACATTTGTAGAATATCGCTTTAAGATTTCTAGCAATGCTTTTAAGAGGGGGTTATATAAGTTTCAAAATTTTTTCGACCTTATTTGCATAATCGGGTTCAGCACGTAGTTGTTGATAACATCTTTTTCAATCCACTGCCTATTGTAAATGGGACGTCACAGTGAGCTATTCTTAGTCCTATTCTGTCTGCTTATTTCTTGTTTTAAAGCATTGCAACTATCATTTACATGTAGACGATACACAGATTAATCTTGCGTTTGCGCAATCGCAACTTCTACAGGCGCAACAAGAAATTAATGAAGATTTGGAAAGTATATGTAAATTTGCGGAAACCCATCAGTTAGAAATGATTCCTGACAAATCGTAGTTAATTTTGTTTGGTTCGAGAAAATTATGTTGAAGTTATCTTCGTCGTTAACAACTGTCACCTGTGAAGCATGTCAAAGACATGGGAATGTTAATTGTTTACGTTTCGTAACCAATACCTCACATCTGACCAGGAAAGCGATATCTGCTCTAAAGTTAGTGTATATTAATCGACTAGATCTACTAGATACTGCGACTAGACGATTATGATGTGAAGCTTTGGTTTTGCCATATTTTAATCATGGAGACGCTGTATACACGAGTTGCGTTAGCAAAGAAGACACGAAGCGGAGTCACTTGATACAAAATTTATGTATCCGTCTAATATGTGGTATAAGGGTTAGACAAGGGATAAGTCGTATAATGATATCCACTAATACATTAAACATGCAAATATTGCTCAGTACACTATTTTAGCGCAATATTTTAAAAACTAAAAGACCTAAGTATTTATACGACAAGCTTCGATATCATATTCAAGGTCGCAGAGTAAATGCTAGGGACAAACATGAATTATCCATTCCAAGACACGGAACAGAGATATACAAACGAAGTTACTCCTATAATGCGCACTGTCTACTAAATAGGTATTTCTTGCCTAAAGATTTGAATGTCTACGTTACACATAAAGAATATGATTCGGCAAGATTTATTTGCCCAACAGTAACATTAGCCATCATTCTAAATTTCAAGACTCCAATTGAGACGTAGAACAATAAATTAATGAAATTTCTCGATTGTGATTAGATTATTTACCCTGTAGTGACTATTACCTGGAGTGAACTTGCACTGACTCTTCTTTCTTGTGTGTTTGTTCTATACTATTTTTTTACATATGGATTTTTTTTTCAAGTTGGTTAAAGGAAGAATGGTAAATTCTGTAAGCTATTACAGCAGTAGGCCATTTAATCTCTTTCTCTGTAAGTGATGTGTGTATGCTTAAATTGCGCATACTTGTTGCAATTATGATGTAGTCAATTTCTCGTTAAAGGCACTTTAAATCCTATCTAACTTTCTTTCACGTCGAAATTCAATTATAGAGTCTAAGTAGTTGATAATTTTTATCATTTAACAAACACCTAGTTAGTTTACAAACAGTATTCTACCTTCAAATTACATGTACTTCCTGACTACTTTAGAAAAATTTTCATGAAATTACTTTAAAATTTTACATACAACGAAGCAATTTGACGTAAATTTCATAAAGTTTATCCCTCACACTTTGCACGAACTAATACGTCGACTTGATTCACGTCGAAATAAAAAAAGAACTTTCAAATATGCCTATGATATGATTTGTCGCTCCTCAAAAGGTTGCCAAATAAGACCCAGCAATTTCTCAAATACAACCGATAATTACTTTTTCTCCTCATCCTCTTTCGACGTCGATTTCTTTTTCTGTTTTCCATCTCTCTCTCCTTTCCCATCGAAAAAGGAGAAATCGCTGGAAAATTTACTTTATCCCTTCCATTGTACTGGCTGTTTGTGTGTGTATCGAGTGAGCCGAAGACCATATCGTTCTACTTATTTGCCGTTCCACCCTTCTTTTTATTAACTTTCGAAAAGGAAGTGTAAACAAGGCAGAGAATTCTCTTTCTCCCCTGTTACATACGCGTATATACCTATATATATCCAACAGCATATCCATAGCATAAAAGGACGATACCGTATCTCATTCCGAATTATTTACTTTTACTTCCTCTTTTGGCTGACTGACGATCCATCGGGCTGTCAGGGCGCGGCGTATTTGTTGTAATTTCGGAAACGTTTTCGAAATTCGAAAGTTTATTAATATCCCTACCCTTTCTCGTCCTCGTTCGGCGTTGCCCTTTGAACCCTCCCGCTCTCCAGGTCCTTCTTTCATCTGCGAACCTATTTTTGAGTTCATTATTTTGTGTTTATTTACCCTGGAAAAGTCGGGGAACGAGGAGGGGGAGGGTGTTGGACGTTTGATGGGCATGTTTCGGGCATTCCTTCTCCTCCTTGGACGTACAATTTTTTTGTAATGTTTAAATATCACATGCTGTTAAATAGTAATACTACCTAGCACAATAGAAATATAATTGACGGACGAGGTCGTAAAAATGTTGCTACTTCATTCAATGTTAATCTATATAATATGAGGACGATATAAAAGATCAAGTCCCAAACAGTTATCAACTTATTAGCGTTGACATGGTGCCATTATATACGAATATTCTTACATTCTTTGCAGTCGACGTAATTAAAAAAAATGTAAGAATCTCAAAAATCCTACTACCCTTAATCAAAATTTTGTCATAAAACATAACAAAATCCCAACAACAAATTCGAAATATATATATATAAAATTAGAAAATCTGCAATTTTGTGGTAGAAGCTTGCTATATGTTTTGCGAATACATACGCGTCACTAAAAATGGTATAAGGATGCACACAACGGATTAAAATGTAAAATGGGACTTTTTAAGTTAGTTTTACTGCCCTGATACGGCTCATGTTGTTTTTTGTCATGGCCTGATGATGTGCAAATGTGCACGAAACCTGTAGACGAATTAAATTATTTGAGATATTGTGAAATTGGTTCCTTTTTACTATATTTTTGATATGAACTCATAGAGAGTCAACAAGGTTTCTTTAATGCATTTTAATCGAACCGCAACACTTTGCAAACTACAAAGTTGTAACCTTTTTGTTCATACACCGTTGATAAAAATTTAATAAAAAGAATGTCATGAATAAAATCACAAATAATAGGTCCTAGGATGGGTCCTTGTGGTATATCTATTTCAATGGGAAAAGTAAATATTTAAAGTACTATGCGGTATTCAGTTTTCTATACATTTAGGTTTTATAAAACGAGTTACCTTAGTCAACTAATTCTATAAATCGTACACTTTATAATCCTAGCTTGACTAAGAGTTAGTCGACGAAATCAAATGCTTTGTTAAGTCTGAAATCGTCCGTAGTTACGTTCTGTAAGTGTTTTAATAATATAATAATCTTCTTAGAATGGCATATTCAAATATTAGAGAACTTTGAAATAGGTCTACAATTTTGCCATGTATGTATAACCTTTGACATGTTGTGGGTCAAATTTTAGTGTGTTCGCGGGCCGCGTTTAAAAGTAGTGTTTTAAAGTAGTGTTCACAATTTTTAGCGATAGGTATCAGACATGAAATAATACGACAATGTTATTATAATGCAATTTATTAAAATAAGAAAACGAAACGAAAAAGTTAGTACAACATTACAATTAAATCATGAGATTTGTGTAATATTTTAAGTATAATTTGTAAAAGGTGTTAATAACATCTCTTGTTTTTACTTACCTTTTGACTGAAATATACAAGATATATCATGACTAGTCGTGGCGAAAAGAAAAAAAATAATAAGAATTTCGTTTTGAAATCTGGCGAATAGTAGCTACAGGTAGGTTCTTTCAATTTAAAATAATTTCGAAATTCTACTTCTTATTATACCGGAAGTAGATACCATTTTTTTCATTTCAAATGGGATCTTCCAATTTGTATAATTGATGTGAATTTCCGCAAAGTGTACTGATTTTGGGCTAGTTAATTTTTTACACATTAACACAGATATCGAACGATGTATCGTAGACAAACAATGGACGTTACAACTGAAAAGTGTTGGAAAATCCTATGGAAGGAATGCAAGGTATTAGAAATTACGGTGTTGTATTAGGAAGCTGTAATTTCCTTAATTTTTACAACATTTAAATAAATTAATGCGTGAAATTTCACGGCATCCGGTGGGATTCGAACCCACAGCTTGTGTCTACTAACTAGGTGCGCTAACCAGTTACACCACGGAGTCGATAGGAACGGATCACATTAATATCTTGATCTGGCAATATCGGCAAATATATCGTAATATCTGTATAGACATAATATTGTTAATGCCAAGTGCACAATTATTGAAAGTGTTTAACGGTCTCCACTAATACAAAAACATTAGATCTTAGATTTAAGGAAATTAGCGCTCGAAGCAATAATTTTATGTTAATGACATTCCTTTCTCCAAAAGAAGACAAGAAGATCTATCAATAATTACTGTCTAGCGGATTTTCATCAGCTTCTTGTCACCGAATATCAAATTTACATTGTACAGAGAAGTTCTAAACACTAATTGCATACTTAGAGCTAATTACCATGCAACATAATACTATTACCAACGTTTCTCTTAACTTACACAACGCAATACTGCTTAATGAAACCTTAAAATTATCGCCTAAAATTTCAATAACGGTAATTCTTCTGGTATTCTTCTAAACTACCATCTGTTCTCATGAAAACAACTTCGATAAATATTAGTTTTTATTGGGCGTTCGTCGATCGAGAACATCAAACTATTCACGAACGTTACCATATTCCGTTTAGGCATTGTATAGCAATTAGATTTTAAAATGCCATTGTTGTTTCGAACGTTAGTCGAAAAATTAGCATAATCTATAAATATTGTGTGACTTCATCGCCGTTAGAGATGGAATTTTATTGGGCAGATTTCACTCGTCGACCGTTGTTTTCGTTAAACGTACATAGGCTAGATACTGCCAGATTTGTTTCTATATGGAGTACAGTTAGTTTAAAATAAGCGTAGGTGCAGCGCGCTACAGATTGAACGTCCTAGGATGGTGTATTTGTACAACTAAATCGAATTTCTAACCTAAAGGGACCTCCTACTAATCGCCCGTTCGTAGGTTACTGCCTGTAGCGATAGCTCGAACATGGGACACGATTGTCGTAGGCAATAAGCTAGTATAACGTTGTGGGAACCTGCCTGACCGACTCCAGTCGAATGCTAACAGATGGACAGGCGTTAGGTACGGGTAATATTTCAAGTTAATTCGGGATTATTTTAGGGTATTCGAGATTCTTACAAGGTATTTTATTACGCTACAAAACGATGGAAAGTGAATTAGAAGGCATAGCGCGGTAATTTATTTCTGTAATCGGTTAATAAATTTAGTTTTGTTACTGGAAAGTTTTCTGTTAATGATGATGGTTAATACAGTCTCGGAGTGGCGAATGAAATAATACGTATGGTTTTGGTGGACGTGGTGTAATATCATAGTATATTAATTAAGTTATTTAAATATGAAGTGTTTTAAAATTTCTGCTTGTTTCTAAATAAAAAGAAATTAGAAACAACATTTTTTACGTGAGGTTCCCAGCCACAAGTCAGAAAAAGAAACCTGGTGGCGGCATAATTACGATCATACTAATTAGAATAATTTTAATATTAGATTATGTAACACCACGAAAATTCCTGCTATATTCCAGCTTTATGAAATGCTGACCAAATTTTCTATACGAAATATCAAAATGTCAGAACATTTCTAGGGATGTAACAACTGTCCATTTACATATTCAGGGACGTCTTTCTTCAAATTAGGATACCTTGCTTTTCATTGTCTATCTATATTAGAAGAATTTCGATGTATGTTACATCGCTGCCTTTATTATAGTTGAACTTAGTTATTCTCATTCAACGAAATCTACATGTAATACATCGCCGAAGACGTGCAACATATCAAGCCTCTGAACGCAGAAGTTAGACTGATCAAATAACACTCCACCTCCATGCTTTTTACTGACGAAATCAAATTGTCTATCTTATCTGATGACGGATCAACTATTTCATTGAAATATTTGCGGCTATTATTTGAATGTACGATGTTGAAGTCGTTATATTTAAGTGGCTGTTTAAGCTTCGGAGCCAAATTTTGTTCTTAGGTGTTTATCAAAAGTTTTTGAACATTCTATAGATATAAGAATTGTTCTTTCTTCTAGTGCTACGCCAATGATAATCCAATAAATAACTTTGAGTAAAAACCATTAGTTAAGAGAGTTGTGATCAATATTCTCTTAAGAAGTTATGGTAAATATGCGGATTAATTTCATAGAACTAAGGTCCATTCATTTATTTTAGGTGAAACAATGAACCAATTTGGAAGCAAAGTATCCAGTAAAATGTAACAAACAGATAATTCTGCCTATGAAGAAGTATTTACTGCTTTATTATTTATTTATTCGTATGGCTCACATGCAGTGTAAAATGAAAGGTCTATAGCAAATAGTATAAGTATATAACAGAAATATAAAAAGATAGAAACTATAAATAAAACTAACTAAATATCAATATCTAAATTCCCAGTCCACGTAAGAGCTGTAACGTCAACTTTAATGAAGTCGCACCAACTCCTCCGCTAGGAGCGTAAGGGCCCTGCATCTTTGTAGCCAGGAAATCCAATATTTGGCTTGGCTGTTAAATCACTCTAGCTCGTTTAGCCTTACTCAGGGTGCACGTATAGTGTTATACTGTGAACTCGAGCTAGATTTGCTGATATATTCTTGTGCTAGTTTTTTAAGAACATTGTCTTCTACTTGAGCTTATGACTTTATTCAGAAAGTTCTTGTACGTACTAATGATGCAAGTATATCTCAAGAAAGTTCAAACAATGGCATTGAATTGTATATTTTTGGAAAAATTTGAATTTATCCTACCGAGTGGAGATTCGTGAATTTTGATCTAATTTGAGTTGAACAAGAATCATCTTAAAAGTAAACTGTCTATTAAGATGTAGCAAAAGCATGGTCCTTTTATGAAGAGTTGGTTGTTGCGTATTTTTGTAAAGGATGTTTCCAAGATCCTTTTAGGAACGTGACCTTTTATTTAGACCTACTAAGTTCAGAACATTTTTGCATAAGGGTATGGTTCAAGTATATCTGAGGAAGCCTCAAAAATAAATAGTACAATCGAATTGACTTAATAAAGTCTTCACAAACTTTGATTTAATTTGAACAAGAACCATTTCAAAGAAAACACACCGAAAAGATATTTTTATGATACATCGTAAGAGATTCCTGTAAATGTTATTGTTTCAAGACCAGAGTAGCCATATACTTGTTCTAATATTTATTTAAAATATTTCCAGGAAATATTCCCAATGGAACGAGACACTGTATAAGATTTCTTTAAAAGCAAAAAAAATAATAAATCATGTGTTTAGAACCTAAGGATTTTTAAGTTATATGAACCGATAAAATACGTCATTTTTTGGCTGCTTATATTTATAACTCCACCAAAGGCACAATAGGCAAACTTTATATACTACCATACCGCCGATAGGGCTAACATTTTTTCCACCTAGAGTTTCTGAAGAAACCTTCGCCTTATTGTGAACGTAGAATAGGCGACTGGGTGTCTCCATTGTTTCCACGTACAAAACAATCGAAAAAAAAAAGAAACACCAAACACATACGCGTACGCTGTGGGGAGATGTTTTGATAAACTATCTAGACGCGCTCATATAATACAATTGTCACATTTTTTCGGCCAACCGCGAAGAACTTATTATATTCCACAAGTGTGTGTGTGTGTCTGTGTCGCCGGATTCCCTTTTAAAAATCGGCTGCGCACAATTCTCTCTCTCAAGTATCCAGTCGCCTTGTCTGTTGCTTTTATTTTTCTTACCTTTTTTTTTCTGTTTTCGTCCGTTCCCAAAGCAACATTGATATCATAACGTTTTATTGCCTATTGTTTCGAAGGTAGCCGGGGAGGAGATATTTTAGTGGGCGACATTTTTATATGATAACATGTTAATGGGTTCTCCGTCTTGTTGGAGCGGCAAGGCCCTAATTAAAACTAGAATTCATATTTTTTTATTATATCTTCATATATATACGGACGTACATAGTTTTGTATATTATATAAAGTCCATTTCCTCTGCAGCTGGATGTAACTATGTATATAAAAGGCCGTTTTACGACTAATATCTTGTGTAATTATGCTTTATAGGTCGACCACATGAAATTCTTTTTAATTAGAGTGCTCTTACTGTTGTATAAGAGTTTGTGTGCAGTTAATGCTATGGTGAAAGAACCGCGTCTTCTTTTTCCGAGTTAATTTCTTTAATTTGTAAGATTATATGTTGTTGGCGTGTGTTTGTTCTTCAAAGTTAGCAATTATTAACGTTGCATGGTCGAAAATAATAACTTGCTTCATTAAATCTAATTAAATGGTTCCTTTTCTGGATAAACTAATCTAATGTTTGAGATAAATTCTTTCGTTCTTTCATTACACTACCTCATGATTATGGAAAGTGACAGTTTTATCCTATACTTATTTCTGGATTAACTAAGAAAATTAGTATTTCCTAATTTAATAATAATAGTAATGATTACAGGACAATAAACATAAACTAAGAATAAAATAATTAACTAAACAAAAGGGGAAATGAATATCGACATCTGCATCAATTTTTGGCGATGGTATACATGCTATATATTGGTGATTTAATTAAAACCTTGATATTAGCACAGGGGCAGCGGAATACCCAAACCAGGCACAACATAGCGAATTCGTTCATTATTCATAAGATTGTATAGAAATCACACATCAGCTTGACACCGTCGTGATTATAAGTACTGTATCTGAAAATTGTTCAGCAGAATATTATGTTCATAGCCCTGTATTGGATATACGCCAAATTGTTTAAAATGTGCACATTCTCAAGTAGAGATACAAATAATGCATACAAAGGCGACCAAACTATAGATGTATACTCAAGATTAGGGTACACAAACGCGAAGTATAGTTGCATCAAGAACTAAACTGCCTCGATACTTTGATATAAATCCAGAAGCTCTCAATGCAGAAGATGAGACACTACTGATGTGGTCGTTACTTTCGCGTCAAACAAGCACCTAGATCATTTAAGAAGAAACAACGATGCAAGAGTACAACGTTATACCGATAATGATAATTAAGGGCACAGAACTTTCGTAGCAACATTATATTTTTCGATGTTTATGCTAAGATTATTATTGACGCACCAGGGTTCTGGTTTATACAGATTTTGCTGCATCAAATGCCAATGCGAAATTATACTTATCCTGGTATAAAGCTTGAGGTCATCAGCAGACAACAACTTTTCACAATCCAACTGATTGCAAAGATCGTTAACAAATACCAGAAAAAGGAGGGAGTCAAGGTCACTTCCCTGTGCGACTCCAGATGTATGACCAAGGTATGCAACGTACTGCGTTCTTCACAATAAATATGTTTGAAATAGCGATACAAGTCTGAGTCAAAGACCGTTCTGTGCAAGTTTCATCAAACATAGTTTGTGGTAAACTCGGTCAAAGGCTTTCGCGAAATCTGTATAGATTACATCGACTTATATATTGTTATCTAGTGATTCGGGTATTCGTATATTCAGCACAAAATATCTTGTTCCAAAATGATAATGCGATCATCAGCGCCAAGATCAAATTTGGGAAGTATATTAGCCCTGAACCTTACGGTTTCCCTTCTTCTGCTAAAAATGCTAATAGAAACCCTTGTTAGGTGACCATCTTTATGAAATTCATGTCGATTTTCCTTTGCCTGATGGTGAAAATTATAAATATTACCTATCTGTGGTAAATATACGCTTGCCGCTTTAAAAATTACGTCTTCAAGTTATCAAATTCATGAATATTAAAAATTTATTCCGGGTACATCATGGTTTTTATGGAGGGTCAAATTTCCATCATATGAATTGAAAAGGTTTTCTGATGTGAAAAACTGAACGATCATGCTACTGGTGTTGATAGGAGAAAGCGTATACGAAACCATGTTGGTATTCCATAATGAGATTGATTTATAATTTAAAATAATTAATTCAGATAAAGCATTCTGACCAACATTAAACTTTACAGACGCCATCGAAAGAAGTCTGCGTGTGAGACCATTTAAAACAGTAATAATACAATACCATTGCACATGAGCATATAAGTGAAAGAATAAGACCTTCCTTTTACAGCTATTCCCAATTTTCTTTTCAAATAATCACCCCTTTATAATTTCCCGAGAAAGGGTCGCATTAATCCAATTCATGCTTGTCGTAAACCAGCTTTCGCGATTGACTGTATGTATACTAGACGAACATGATATTATGCATGCAGCATCACGCTCCAGTTGACCATCGTACATCGTACAGATCATCTAACCGCTTCGAGCTCGTCCGTTGGCTTCTCGTTGCGACCGCGTGCATGCGACAAGTGGACGAGCTTCCAACTGCAGAATGAAGAGCAACAATGATGCATGATGCACGGCATTACGTGCGTGTTACGAAACAGTAGAAGAAATATGCACGGTTGCCGCATCGTGGACTAGTTCTTGCCTGCCCTAGCGTACGCGACCGCTCTATCTCCTCTCTTTAAGGTCATTTAACTGGACGAGGTTGGGAAGCGAGCTGTGCGAGCCGGAGCAATGCGCACGGTTGATTCTTGTCGCGTTCTAGCCGAACGAAAGCTGCTAATAATTATGTATTTATTATGTACGTGTATGGTAGACAAGAAATGTATTCACTTCTGTGGGTATTTGAGGGTTATGTATGTATGGAATGGTGACGGCAGGTCTTTTGGACGTGCGGAAGTTAACAAGTGGAAGATTTAGAACTGCTAAAGTTATTTTTCGATTGTTTAGTTTGACCTAGCTGTCAAATTTAGTTTTTTAGATATTTCTTGCACCTACCAGTGAATTCAAAGAACTTATTAAGTGGTTAAAATCATGATTTGGTGGTAGATTTTAATGCATTTATTTATTAATAAATTAATTTCGTAATTATGTAATTCGTAAGATATTACATACTGCAAATACATTACAATACAAGATATTTAGTACGGTGTGGAATAATTCAGGAGATGTTAACATAATGGCCAGTTGCTGGACCAAATCATTGCGTAATATTATTGACACCATGTCTCAAAAGAAAAAAGAAAACAAGTGCTGTTACATAATAATTACGACGGCAACCTGAAATATTTCCGAAATTGACAAAAACACAGTACTGGTGTGGTTTTTTATTTTTATTTTTCGATGTAGTCTCCTCGAAGGTATACTTTTTGAAATGGTGCTTCAGTCTCTTCAAGCCGTCGGAAAAGTAGCATATTTCGAGGTCTGCAAAATCGCCATCTGTAGCGGCGATGACCTTCTCATTTGAGGCAAATCTCTTTCCTCCCAGTGATTTTTTCAGGTTTGGGAATAGGAAAAAGTGAATATATAATATAACTTATTCAATTTGGACACGACGCTGCGGGATGAATGAGCCGGTTCATTGTCGTGGAGAAAAAGCACCTTTTTCCTTTGCAAACGAGGCCGTCTCTCCTGCAACACTGCATCAAATCGGGTCAATAAATCGCTGTAGCATTGCCTCGTTATCGTCCTTCCCTTCCGCAGATAGTCGATGAGGATCACACTTTGGCAATCGCAAAAAATGGTCACCATGATCTCTCCAGCCGATGGTTTCTGGTATGTAGCGATAAATTCAAGTCTCATCTACTGTTACGAAACGCATGAAAAAATCCTTGGTTTACGTTGGATCCTGGCCAGATACTCCTTCGAAACGGTGTGGGCGGTATCCATCGCACCGAAAGCCTTTTCATTCAAAATTTCGTAAAGGATTTGGCCAACGCGTTCTTCTGAGATGCCTGTTGTCTCTACTATCTCTTTCAGCTTTAATCGGCGATCGGCTAACACGACATAATGAATCAAAAAAAAATACTATAAATTAGTACTAGATGAAAATAAACATAAACCTGTTGAAATACGGAAAACTGTAATAAATTTTCAAAATTTCGCAGTATAACTTTGAATGGCATCAAAGCTATTATTAACACGTTGAAAAATACAGGACACGTAGTTGGTGATGGAACTAACGACCGAGGGATGCTGTTCACATGTCTGCGAATAGAATTCTTGACATTGTGAATGCTTCACTCGATGCAGGTACATTTCTGAAAAACTGGAAAACATCGTGGGTGCCTGCGATTCCTAAAGTAGCAGGGATCAAAGTATGTGAGGAATTAACGCCTAGTACTGTACCAAATTACGAAAAAGTTCTGGAACTGCGCGTAAAAGACCAACTACATGATTTTTGTAAGCGAAACAATGTGATTGATCATAATCGATCAGGATTTAGATAAGATCATTCACGTGAAACTGTTATAGTGGATATATGTCACAAGTGGCTGCAAGAAATGGACAAGGAAGATGTTGTAATAGCTGTATTTTTGGAGTTCTGTAGGGATTTTGAAATGATAAATAGAAAACTACTAACAAAGAAATTGGGAATGTATGGTATTTGTGGCAAGATTAAGGACTGGTTTGATTCATGATTAAATAATACAACTCAAAAAGTGAAGTATAATAATAGGATATCTGATAGTTTAAATACAAATAATGGTCTTCCACAAGGGATAAATATATAAATATTGTCTTAACAGATTTAGGAAAATTAAATAGTATCATACATAATAATAACAAATTTTGGAAAACCCTTATGGAGCAGTAGTTATACATTTTCATCGGATGTCTTCTTGTACTCAACTAGCATTATATAGTCAACATTAGACGCTGTTTAACATGTGTACAAACATAGACATTACTAGATGTTTCCATTTTATTTAATCAATTTATTGTATTGTATGTATAATTAAAATTTTCTTAATTAATAAAAATTATGATTTATACTAATTACACTTACATAATCATTTGATATAAGTACATACACATATTCTAACGGTTAGATAATCTTCTAGAAAATCTAACAGATTTTAATTGAGCTTTACACAACGTATATACAAAGTTGATAGGCGTTATTTTAATTTTTTTTACGATTATAACAAAAAATTTAAGTGCATAAGGACGAGCCAGCTATTACCATAAAACTTTATTGACTCTAGAACTTGTAATTATTTTAATTGAAGTCACGCAGATGACCGCATTAGAATATGTATCTACTAACAAGTGTATAATAACGTTTCACGATTCGTGTTAGTTTAAACAAAGAGAACGTATTTTATTCGCTTAACTTAGCAACTACAGCGTTCAATTACGTTAACATTAAATTCCCGTAATAATTAAATACCTGGCGCATTAATGAAGGACAATAACATATATCAAATGTCACATCGGGTATACACGAGGTTTATTTAAGTCTCTGTTGTGTATAAATAGTTGAATAGACTTCCATCGAACAAAGGAGGATAATATAACAAGGAGAGTTTGCCTTTTTTCCTTCGGCAGATTCAACTACCTGCGAATCCCCGAGAATGACACCTTAAATATAGGAAATTTCTTGTTTAATGTAGGTATGTATCCGTGTACCACCTATATTATATTCAACTCTGTCATATTTCGTCACAATCTGTCATAATATATTTACTAGAAAGTTATACGAGGTGGCACTCAAAAGTGTTCGACACGTACAACCATTTTTTTTTAAATTAAGACTAAAGAATTACTGAAGTGTAACATGATAAAGTCACCTACGTGGCAACTAATGCTTCAACGGGAGATATGAGGGTGAAACGTCCAGCGGCAAAGGATCGTTTGGTTTTTGCATCACGATACCTTGAGGCCATATATAATTTTCATTACACAGCAATTTTTTCTTAGCTAGTATATTCGTTTGAGTCGACTTGTTGTGAGTTTTTCCTAGTACCAAGGATTACAACAAAGTTGAAGTGGCGAAGATTGAACACGGTAGAAGAATTGCCAAACGATGTTGAACATAATAAAACTAAACGTATAGAATGCATCCTGTTCGAGATGCAGACGGTGAAATTAGAGTCGGTAGTCTCCAGATTACTGCATTATAGGCAATAAAGGTGAATGGCATGATCGAGTCATTGGCCAATAAAGTTTTTAACAATAGTCAGTAACTGATAAAACCAGTTCTTCGCAGCTATCGAAAACCTTGAACTATCTCAGAACTTGTGCTGACAATAACGCAGCATATGGTGTTCTTATCATTTGTAGTGTCTCTGAAGCAGTTTTCTCCTAATTAAATACAAAATTTAATTGCATATCACTGCTCGATATTTGTCTGCATTTTACATATGACGTGGTGTTGGAATTTAACGGTAACACTAGACTGAGTGGGCTCCGCCAATTCTGGTTGTGTGCATACCCCCTCCACTTACACGTAGTCGACTCCAGTCTGATAGAGTGTTGCCATATTGAGTATACACAACTCATTCTAATTAATTTTGAGATATATATTTCGTTAAATAGATCTTTAGATCCACGTCATTGTTTGATGCTATAAGCAAAGATTCGTTCGTTGATCTAATTATTCTTATTTAATGTCGATATCGAATGTTCACGCATGGAAGATACGTATGTCTGATGGCATGCGTCTAATGATCTATTTGATGAATAGTACCTGGTATATTAGTCGAAAAGAAAGCTCTGGTTACGGAGAAAATACAGGTTGGGATCTGCACACGTGGTGTGACTTATTCACTTAACGAAAGATACCAGATTATTCGCAACAGAAACCACCAGAACATACTCCCTTATAACCAAATCATTAAGAGAAATGAACGTTTTGTACACTAAAGCTAATAAAGTAATGCACTACTGGTGATTCAGATATTAAACAAATGCTAGAGGTAGTCTAGCCAAAACCAAAAAACCGAAAATTGCCTTAGGCCCATTTCTTGCGGTTTATGCTGTACCTTTCACGTCATAAATTATTGCACCGCATACCGGCCTTATATCGTCCAATGTTGTCACTTTACATAAACTGTTACCGTCTCGGTACATGATATACGCATAAGAAAGTGCTCCCGATCGCCAACCAACAGAAGAACCGTGCTCCGTCTCTTTCTTCTTCTTCGTATTCTCTCTCGCTCTGCCTAGATTGTGCGTCGCTCGGTTGGATCGGTTTTTCTCTCGTCGGGGCATAGCCAGCTTGTTCCACAACTGTAACGGCTGTTAGGTTTTTAATTGAACGTGCAGAAGTATGCGAGCCGGACTGCGATTGACGTGAGCTGGAAAAAAGGCGAATTTGCGGAAGTAGTGCAGCGCAGCTGTGCTATAATGAATAAGCGATAGCGGTTTGGTATTAACATAAAGCTAGTTAGGAGATGTATACCGGTCGGACGTCTTAAGATGGCTAATGCGGAAGATGTATGGGCTTGAATTATGTTAGTTTTACCCAATTATGTGTCTATAAAGTTGAGTCCTTTCGTTGTAATAGTGAAGTTCCAAATTAAATTAATGTAAGACAGATGCCTCTCGGGAGAAACCAAAGACAGTTTAAGGACTACACCCAAAGCCGGGGGTGAAAGTGTCAAAAAGAAGTTCAAATTTTAACGTGATGTTGTTCACAGAATGATCTAAAATGGATTACCCTATTTACCCATAACATAAGGAGCATTATCAACATCAGCTACTATAATAATATCACTTATTTCAATAACAAATACACACAAATACAAAACAATTTGAATGTACATGTCTGGAATAAGTCAAAGAAAAGAATAATTATAATAAAAGAAACTTAATATTATACAGATAAGAAGTCATTTAAATTATAAGCAGAAATAATTTAAAATTAATAAATGTTGCTTAAGCAATCTTCTAAAGAAATTGAAATTTGAGGCATTCTTCACAATAGCAGGAAGATGATTATAAAGTTTGCAGTCCATAAAATACGGGCCTCTTTGAAAAATTGCTTTCCTGTGAGGAGGAGGCAGAAGATAATTATTTAGACGGGTCGCATACTGATGCGAGTAATAGTAAATTGAAGACTCCTCTTTGTATTTAAAAACGTAGCACAACGTTTTGTAGATATATAAATCGTAAAAAGTAAACAATGCGCTTTCTTTAAAAGCGGCTCTATACGAGTCAACGCAGTTTATATTAAAAATAATACTGCTCGCTTTTGTATAACAAAAACTTTGTCTGAATTAGGACACATTCCCGAATGCATAATACCATAACGAATGCACGCTACGAAATTTAAATAATAAAATATTTTAAGCGTTTCCTGGTTACAACTACGTCTGTGCTGTTTTAGAAGAAAGGATGTTTTTGAAAGTGTGTTACATAAATAAGCAATATGGTAAGACCAATTTAAGGAATTGCTCAAAACTAAACCCAAAATTTTAGTTTCTGTAATATCATAAACATTTTGATTAATTTGAATTTCCTTAATCGGTGATGACATTTTGTTTTGAAAATTAAGAAATTCCTTTTTCTCCTTATTTATGATTAAATGATTATTTTGCATCCATGCATGAAGTTCATTATAAATAATTTCGTTTTTACGTAGCTACGAGACTATAGTCATCTATAGTCTTCTCTGGAATGGCTAAATTTTCTTAAGGGAAGCCATTAACTAAATTGAGCTTCAATTCCTTATAGGTGTAGTAATGTTTCCCCTATACACTAACAAAAAGAGACCAACTAATATTTTACTTTTATGTGTTCATTAATTAAAACATTATTTGCCGTTTACTGCTAGGAAGATATTCTATATTTTACGTTGTTTTAATATGAGAAAAACACCAATCTTATGAAAAAGAAATCTACCGAAAGACCTTGGCCCTTGGTAATGCATTGGTTACATTCACGGTTCCAATTTTCCCTTACTATTAACAGAAATTAAATTTCACACTAACTACTCAACTCACAAACTAATTTCATATCAAACCTTGTGCCACCGGCTATTAAATGAAGTTAAATGTAAAGTGACATATTCGTATAAATACGCATGTGGTTAGCATAATATGGAGTCGAAAAGGGAAATTTATTTTGACCGGAAAGGACAGAGGCACGTCCTCGTGTTTAAATGCGTAGTTGACATTTCGCTGGCTTCACCTTTATCGCAACCCTTTTATAAAATAGTCAAAATATCACCTTCCCCTGTAAATGGAGCATTTTGCGGTATTCCCTTGCTTCAATTTAAATTAATACTTCTAATGGAAAGGTATGTATCTAAAGAAGCCTAGAAATGTTTTTGGAACTAAATAATAATTACAGATTTTAACGGAATACGATATCCTCGTGTATCAGAATTACTTGCGTTGTTCACAAATTTCCTAAATATCACTTGCACTACATAAACTAACATATGGGCTGAAAAGTCCCGGGTCTAACACATAGATGACGCTAGTTTTATTGCAGTCACCTTTCTCTCAGTTACTAACCTTCAAAAGACAGCTGTTAAAATTTCATGATATTCTATTCATTAGTTTGTGAGTTATTGTGCTAAGAGTCACGCTACTTTTGTTATTTTCAAAACAATGGATCAAAAATAATTTCGTGTTTTAATTTTACACTGCTTCTTGATGGGAAAAATTCCCGTCCAAACGAAGCAATGGCTTGAAAAGTGTTATGGGGACTCCGCTCCATCAGAAACAATAATAAAATGTTGGTTTGCTGACTTCAAACGTGGTCGAAGACGCTGATGATGCAGAACGCAGTGGACGTCCAAATGAAGCGGTAACACCAAAAAACATGAAAAAAATCCACAAAATCGTTTTGAATGATCGAAAAGTGAAGTTGCGTGAGTTAGCTGACATCGTAAAGATATCAAAAGAACGTATTGGCTTTATATTGCATGAGAATTTGATTATGAGAAAGTTCTGTTCAAAGTGGGTGGCGCGTTTGCTCACTGTTGACCAAAAACAACAACGTGTTGATGATTCTGAGCAGTGTTTGGCCATGTTTAAACGTAACAAACCGAAATTTTTGCGTCGATATGTGACAATGGATGAAACATGGATCCTTCACTTCACTCCGGAATCAAAACGATCGTCATCTGAGTGGACAGCAACTGGTGAACCTTGCCCAAAGCGCCCGAAAGCACAACAATCGGCTAGGTTATGGCCTCGGTATTTTGGGATGTGCGTGGTGTAATATTCATCGACTATCTTGAGAAAGGAAATACCATCAACAGTGAATATTATATAGCGTTATTGGAGCGTTTTTAATGCCGAAATTGCAAAGAAACGACCGCATATGGCAAAGAAAAAAATGTTGTTTCATCAAGACAACGCACCGTGTCACAAGTCAATCAAAACAATGGCAAAACTACATGAATTGAACTTCGAATTGCTCCCGCATCCACCGTATTCGCCAGATTTGGCTCCCAGGGACTAGTGGCTGTTTGCAGACTTCAAAAAAATGCTCGCTGGTAAGAAATTTCGCACGAATGAAGAGGTTATCGCTAAAACTGAGGCCTATTTTGAGGCAAAAGATAAATCGTTCTACAAAAGTGGTATTGAAATGTTAGAGCGAATGGAATGATTGCGTTGCTCTTGATGGAGATTACGTTGATGAATAAAGCTAATTTTGAACCAAAAAAACGCGTTTTCTTTGTTAGGCCCGGGACTTTTCAGCCCATGTGTTACATATGTAATATATTATTGTCTGGGGTGGGGCATATCTACTCTATTACGAAGGAGTCTACGGAGTTCTTCCCCAATAAAATTCCAATTTTTGAATCGATTAGTGTTAATTTGTTGGATACGCTCAAATTTCAAAGCATTTTCATCAGTTTACTTCAAGACATAATTACAAACCTACTTAAAATCAATATCTAATCATATGTTTTGCTTACAATTGTTATTTTATATGGGGGAATGATAAATACTGTCGAGAAAACAACAACAACCTTCTAAACAGTATTTGTATTACATTTAAACGGATACAAGGTTATTGCTAAGCAATTTTCTGCTTCTTATAATCAATTATTGCTAAGTGCATGAGATCTTTTTTGCTTCATTATTTTAATGAATATCTTGAAACAGAAAAATACATAAAATATTTAAATCCTACATCATTTTAATTAGTTAAAAAGATTTATCGAAGAATGAAATTATGTTGAATATGTTCTTCTAAAAGGTAATGGTGATATCATAATTAAAAATAGGTGGCATTTGTCTGAAGTTGTGTCATTGAACAACATGGAATAATCTATGAAAATGTTTATGGATGATATTTTTTCTATTAATTGTAACTCTAAACATCCTGAAATGAATAAAAAAATGTACACATGGTTCTTGGATCAAAAAAATAAAAACATTATGTTTAGTTGTGCTATGATCAATGAAAATGCAAAGACATTGAATTCGGGGATGAAAAAAAAATCTGTAGAAGTATTTACTGCTGGTGATGGTTGATTGCAAAGGTTTAAAGAAAGATTCGGAATTCGATATTTAAAAAATCCTGCTGAAAAATTTACATCGCAGTCAGAACTAACTGATCCATTTAAACTCCAATTAAAAAATAAAATAGAGCAACTGGGAATTACACCTAATCAATTATATAATGCTGATGAAGCAGCTCTGTATTGCAAGCTTTTACCGCGAGAAACCTTTCTTTCATTTCAAGAGACGACTGCTCCAGGTGGAAAACATGAGAAACAACGACTAACATGTTTGGCATGTATTAAAGTCAGTGGAACTCATAAAGTCAAACCAATTGTTAGGTCCAAAAATCCTAGAGCTCTCAAAAATGTTTCTCTTCGTATGGGCTGTGACTACCTTAAATCAGCTTGGATGACAGAGTCAACTTTTTAGATTTGTTTGATAATTCTTTTGTTCTTTAGGTAAGTTTATAAAGTAAATTTAATAATTCCTCAAATTTATTGACAAGTCATTGTTCTGATGAAAAGTTACACGTTTCAAGAAATTAAGTAGACACCTGACAAAGCTCTTCTTATTGTAGCTAACGCTTTATGACATCCCCCAATAGAAGAATTACAGAGTAAAAATCACAACAATGTAGCTTCAGTCAAATGTAGTACCCCATCTCCAGGCAATGGATCAGAATGTAGTCAGGCTTACAAGTTATATAACAGCGTCATTGCAAATGTATTCGATTTAGAAACATTAAATGATGCTATAACAAATTTGATCCATGCATGGCATAGATTAGATCCAACGATGATTTGCCACTTACTCTATTGCAGTAAAAATTTAAAAATGGTCAGAGAGAAGCTCTAACTGAAACACGTAAAACTGCAGAAAAGTTACGCAATAAAATTACTCCAGACAGTAAAATAAAAGATAGAAGAATATGGACTTCCTTTGAAACATAATCAGTTATTAAAAGAAACAGTTGAAAAACACAAAAAATAAACAAAAATTACGCAATATTTTTAGAATTTATTTTTATCTTTTTCAAGTTAATACTAATGTGCAATTATAAATGAGTACATAGCTATTGATGTGACAATACCTATTATTATAAGCATAAAATCAGTCACTCCCTTTGGTGTGGAGTGGAAATAGTCTGCATTTCATTTTGTTCACAGTATGGAGCGTTTACTATATAATTCCAGTATGTAAATTTTTGAAAAATAGAAAAGAAATTTCTAAAATAAGGTATAAATACAAAGTCGAGTCATCATATCTAAAAGAGATTGAAAAATTTCCCATTATTAAACGCAAATCGGCTTCCAAGAAAACAATATCTTTTGGCGAGTCTAATATTACATATGTAGTTACGCTTTAAAAATGTAACCACGAAGTTTATTGTTAACATTCTTCAGTGTGCCAAATTTATGATGAACAGCATTACTCATATTTGAACGCGTACAAGTTAAACCATCTTTTCCATTGTTTATTTAAAAATATTCTACCATAAAAAATAACAACAATTTACATGCGTCACCGCATAGCCTGCAACACGTTCGCATACTCCGGGGAATGCACATTTTACTGTAATTTTTAATAGATAAACCAAACCGCTATCGTGGAAACGTAAATAAACATTCGAAATTGTTTATCGAACAACGCAAAGAGTATGTAATTTCAGCGCACATGTTCAAACATTTTAAACAAAGCGGGGAAGTGTGAATATAATCGTAACAACAATTTCGTTTAGCCAATAGGGTATTCAATTACACATCCTATACGCATACGAAAAATATGTCATGTCATGTATGAAATTAAATACTTGGAACTGATTCTATTTGATATCGGGCTCTGGCGTGCTAGGAATAGGGATATTTATATGAAATATAAACGATCGCGTTAGGATTTATATAGGTATATGTATGTATATCTAGGGCAATATAAAATAAACATTGCTTTTTATTTATTTTCGCGATTCGATTGATTCTGGTCGAGACTTTTTGAGGTCGATTGCACTGTATATGCGTCAGTAATCAAATAAATATTTTGAAATTAAATTTTACACCGTACAGAAAAATATTGCGTTAGGATAATTTATGTGTACCATTATTGCCGTAAAAGCTAAATATTTAGTGGTATTAAAACTGGGGAAATACGAATTTTGCCATAAAATATCGGACGCAATTTTAAAAATAGATGAGAATACATGTTTTTTCTACATATTTTTTATATCTTTTATTTATACCTCTATTCATTCCTAATGAGGAAGCCTACCGTATACAGTGAAATCTCCCTTGAACGGACACCAACGGGACCAACTGAAGATGTCCGTTCACGAGGAGTGTCCGCATAAAAGAAATATGTAGTAGATACAACAAAAAACGTGTTTTAACGAAAAATGAATATATTAAAGGAACTGGGACATTTAAATCGTATATGTATATAAATGTTTTTAAAATAAATAAGTAACTTTAAACTTAAGAAAGAAAAGTTTATTTCCTTTAGATATATACATACAAAGTATAATATGTGTACATAGATACATAGATGTAGCATGTAATACAAAACAATGAAATGAATAGTCACTTTAAGGAAGTAAAAATTAATATATTGTTGTTTGTCTTCTATTTTCCTTTAAAATGGCGTCTTGAAATCGTATTTCTAATTTAGAAAGAAGCTCCAAAGACTCTGCATCTCCGTGATTTTCGACAAAACATTTGAGCTGCTTGGTCGGCGTAATAGCTTCACCTTAATTTGGGATAGCTTCTGTTGGTACTGGAACCTCATCGACATTAGAATCTTCCGAAAGTTCTTGTATTTCAACTGGATTTGAAATTTCTTGTTCCGAATCTGGATCTTCAACATACAAATCTTCATCTACGTTCAAAATATCATTAAGGCTTTCATTATCCGTCAATTTCAATAAATACTTATTTTTGAGGATATCTGAAAGTACACTAAGAGGCAAATCATCTTCTAGGTTAGATGTATCAGCCTCAGCTTACTGGTCTTCACTTTGCATATTTACATGATTAAATCCTGCTTTGCGGAAGCAATTTTGAACTGTCTCTTTGGTTACTTGGTCCGAAACGGTTTTTGCCAAATAAACTGCATCCAGTGGTGTAATTTTATTTATTAACTCCAAAGCTGTACCAACAGTTTCAATGTTTACCAGCAGATGTTTGTGTATTAGACTTCGGTAATAAGTTTTAAAATTCTTTATAATCCCCTGGTCAAGTGGTGACAAGCTGATGTACAATTAGAGGATAAAAATAATATTTTTATATTATTTAAGCGAACGTCTTTCGGATGAGATCCCGCATTTTCTAAAAATAACAAAATGTTTCTTTTTTCTTCAGCCATTTTCCAATCTAAGTCTTGTAACCACTCTGTCATAATTTGTCCTGTCGTCCAAGCTTTCTTATTGTATTTCCAAGTTACAGGCAGGTTATTTATGTTCTTCAAAGCTCAGGGTTTAGCTGCCCTACCAATGACTAGGAGTTTTTCTTTTTTACTCGCCATATTTGCACAATGCAAAATTGTAAACCTCTCTTTGGGATACTTACCCCCAATACATTTTTCCTTCTTTAATGTGAGCGTTTTGTCGGGTAGAGCCCTAAAATGCAGGCCTGTCTCATCGGCATTGTAGATGTATCTCGGTGAATATCCGTTAATCAAGGAAGGACATTTTTTTAAAAATGATGAAACATCTTCGGCATTAACCGAAGCTCCTCCCGAAATCGCTTTCAAACTTGCATTGTGGCGGATTCTAAATTTATTGAGCCAACCAGAAGAAGCATTGAATGTAGAATGTCCCAAAGAAGCGTCTATTTCTCTTGCTTTACATCGTATTAGCGGACCTAAAAAAAAAAAGTTTTTTATGCGTTTTTGTCACCACAAACCTATTGGTAATCTCACTTTTTTTATCTATTTTAGAATTAAATATGAAAAGAAAATCAACGCATTAATACAAGAAAACCTTATCTAAAAAAAATATGCATACCTGTGAAAGGAATCCCCTTATGCCGAGCTGCTGTAAACCAGTTATAACACAATTTGTCAATTTTAGTTCCATCACCTTCAAAAAGCTTCTTTCTTTATTCAAATTGTTGTTCGACATCCATTTGTTTAGAAGGATTTCTTTATGTTTAATTATATCTGCAGCTTGTGTTTTCCCAATATTAAAACGCTTGGATAAGTTCCTTACTCTTAACTTCTCTTTATTGTAAACTTCAACAATCTCAATTTTTTGTTTAAGCGTGAGAATTTATCTATTTGGAGCCATTTCTACATTGAATGTGTCGCTCACCGTGTCTTTTCCGCATAGACATCAGACTAATATTGAAAGCAGATTCAATCGAAAGCGTACACCCAAAGAATAAGAACGGTAAATCCGCGACCAACTTGGAGAAGTCCCTAATTCACGCCAGGCAGAAATGCACGACATGGGCTGCGTTTGTACCGAAAGATTAAAGTCGGTAAATCTCCGGTTTACTCTGGGAAGTCCCTGCGAAATTGGCGCGCTGCGCGATTGAGAAATGCAATAGCAATACTCTCGATATAAAAATAAGATAAGGCGTTTCTTTTTATTTTATTTCTTGTCCGGTTAAGAGAACATTTTCTCGTGTCCGCGTCCGTTCAAGAGAATGTCCATCCAAGAAAGAGTTAATACAATGGAAATTATACGAGAGCCGGTCGGGACCATGAGAAACTGTCCGTTTAAGGGAGGTGTCCGTGTAAAAGAGGTGTCCGCGAAGGGGAATTTCACTGTATATAGTTTTTACTATTTCAATGTGCAATAGTTATCTTCTACATTTCACTAAAAAGTTTATTGAGCTTTACTAATGACGCAGCAGTGAATTTACAAATTCCTTTGTACTAACCAGTCTCTTTCTTTTCATTACTTTAGCAATTTTATTAGAAGTATCCAAAAAACTCTTTTGATTGGATTCTACTCTAAGCTACAATTAATATATCGTCTGCCAACGCCAAAATGAACATTTTCTATATAGAAATATAATTGCCGTAATTATTTTCAAAGTATTCCCCCTTTTTTTTTAAAGAAAAAAGCACACATTTTAAGTATCCTACTTCTGCACATTACGTGCACATTAAATCGTCTAACTACGTCCACATGCACGTATTTCTTAAGAAGCACTTCCAATTATCTTCTTAATTTCTCGGAATTAAACGCAGTAACTTTAAGGAAATACCTGTGAAATTATAAGGTTTCATTCACCATTGCTGTCGTGCGTTCCTGAAGCGTCCGCCGCTGCAAGAAAACGAGTCGTTATATTTGAAATAAGAGGTCAATACGTTTTTGTCATTACAGCTCGACGGCGTAGCTTAGACGCGCAGAACAACGTCTTGCCGTGCTGCTAGCAAACCAAGTAGCGTTAGCTTATCGATGTAATGTTCGGCTTCTTGCGTTTGTCCTAACTGTATCTGGCTGTGCGATCGTCGCGAGAACGAGCGGAAAGCGATATATGTATGTATATATACACACATACAAAGAAAAATGCTGTAGTGCCATATAGTGAAGTGTGTGTATAGATTCCGTAGATTTAATAATTTATTTTTTAAATTAATAACGCTCTGGTTTCCAATTCATTTCTTGTGTTAGTATCTGTGAGGACAACTCATATTGAGAATGTTTCTCTCGTACAGTTTGAAATTAAGTATTCCAAAGAATTTCCATTTAGTTCTTAATAGAAAGTAGTGCCAGTTAATATAGCACAAATACCTTTATAAACTAGTGTTAGATAATCTAAAGTGCTTAGCATGTGATGCTGATTTTCCATGGCTTTGACGAAGAATAATGAAAACCTATAGGCTAATTTCAGTACCTTCCAATTTTGTAAAGGTCTTTAACCAGCCAAAAGTGGATTTTTTATAACACGAGGTCTTTCATGTCTCCTCACGAGCATGGATTTGTTTGTGGACGATGAATAGTAGCAAATCTAGTGACGTTAAAGAAATCTATTTACGAAGAGCTGGATAACCTGAGCCAGATCTTAATCAAGCATTTGATACCATTGACCAAGAAACTTGCATTTTTGGATTTATTTTGCTCCAACTTCAACTTCTGTAAACAGAAGCAGCTACATTGTTTATAATGGCTATAAGTCGTTGGAGCTTTGTCCTACACCTGGGGTGCCACAAGGCTTAAATTTGGAACCGTGTTCACTTATTTTGTACCTTACTCATCTGCTTGCATCCTTAGCGTGTCTGACGATTGCAAACATCGACGATTTAAAAATTTATTCCTCCATCAGAACTTGGAATGATGTTTTACACCTCACCAGATTATTTAAATACTCTCGTTGAATGATGCTCTACTTTCATTTTAAAGCCGAAGTTTTATAGATGCAATTTTGAATTCCACTCACGTAATAAACGGTGAAATCAAGATTTTCGACTATACTTTCCTGGTTGATCTGTGCTTCAGCGTTAAAAACATTGGACTTTGTTGCACGTAGATGTAAATTCTTCGGCAATATATTACATTTTGAAGGAACTTTACTTTGGTCTTGTCCTTAGCAAGCTGCGATATACGTCACAAGTTTAGTTACAACGTTATTTAGTCTTGCAGCTGAATCATGAAGTATCTGTTCTGCGAATACAGAGGCATTTGTCCCCGATTTGTTATCGATTAGAACATGTTACTGAACACATATGAGAAGTCCATTTCATAAACTATCGTTGTAAATTCACAGATTCTTCTCTTTTATCCTGCCTAAATAAATAAATGATCCTAGTATTTCAGCTGGTTCCTCTCTACTTATGATGATGTGCCATATCTCAGACCTTTATTACAATAATATAACCTATGATTTCATAAATCATTCGGATTATTAAGTTATTTTGTTCGTATGTATGTATGTATTATAGAACTTTGTACTGGAATTGGTTCCCTTGTTGGAAAAATAACTCGCCAATATTATAGACGATACGCTAAATGCACAGAAGTGTTTTAACATGTTTAGGTATGTTTGAAGTAGATCATGGTTTACCGTTGTCATTAGTAGTGGAGATTAGCAATTGTGACTGTTGTCCCAAATTGAAGTACAAGAGGATCTATAGAAAATGAAGGCTTGTAGGCTCGTAGGTAAATTGAGAGGTGGACAACCACTTTCGCTGAGCATTCTACCAGCTTTTTCACAAAACTTTTGGTCTTGGTGCAATGAAGGAAATTCCTGTAAATTTTTACCCGTTTTGCGAGAGCGGTTTTTGGGTTGTGAAACTGGGCTCTGCCCTGAGATTGTGCCTTGCTACTCTTATACAGGTATACTAACTTCTCTTTTCTCATAGATTAAGCATTTAGTTTTTATTTCTATTTCCTTTTACAAGTGCACTTTTTCTATGCAATTTTACACAATAAGTGCATGTTACTTACATGACCAGCACTGCAACATTAAGTGATTTGTCACGAGAAAATTGTAAAAATACATATTTACAAACGCGAAAATCCTTAATTTATATGCTAATACATATTGAAATATACATTTACAGCCCCGATGGTGTAAATTTACAATTTCGATGGTGAAATCACAAGCAATATGTACCTTTCACATCACTAAAATATGTTTATATGATTGTGCTTCTTTTTCTACATATTTCTTATAGTTTCCTATATGAGTATTGAAACGTATAGTGCTTGCAAGTAAGTGTGGATTGAAAATGACCACATAGTGCCGTCATTACATTCTAAACTCGAGATGGATATTACTTCTGATACAGTTTTCCCATAATTCTAAAATGTATGCCATAATGAAAGTAAATAATAATAATAACATTCTGTTTCTTACAGAATTGCTCAATATCCTAAGTAAATTGTAAATGTCGATAATACCTAGTATTACCACAATTAACCATTCTAAACAGACTTGCAAATTTTTATCCAATCTTCACAGCGAGATGGATCTGTAGTTGTAATTGTCACTACTTTTCAACAATGCCCTGTTCAGATCTGTAGAACTAATTGTGACAGTTTTAAACGATATCGCCGTTATCATTAAATTAAAGACATTTAAACTAAAAATTTCTATATTATTCACTGAAAATATTTGTAGGCAAGCATGTTATTGAATTCTTAGCATCCCGTTTGAAAGGTAGACAGTTTTATCTTGTAGATCTTATGACATCGACAGCTGTGTTATTGCAGTGTATACAGTTTGCATGTATATATGCGAGTTTGATTGTATACACATTCTGGATCCATAGGCAGAACATATTACAACTTCCTATGTTTTCTTTGTAAGTTCTGACGTTAGCGACGTTTTTAAGTCATTTGTTTTGGATTTATATTCTATATAGTTGCACCTTTTCATATTCCGTACTTTCCTTTTCAAAGACATCCTGTATATTATCATTACAGGCAGCTGGATAAAATGACAAACTAACTTTTGTTATTCAATGGAGTTATTCATTTTTTTGTGTCGCACTGCTAGCTTATGTACTTGGGTTCAAGCTTAATTTTACAAAAAGAAGATTTTATGTCCAAAAAACTTTATGCATGAAAATGAAATATAATAATAATAATAATAATAATAATAATAATAATAATAATAATAATAATAATAATCCTTTATTGCCCAACAGCCCAGGGGCCAATTACAGGACAAATTACAATACAATTCTTATATAAAATAAAATAAAATAATTCAAATCGTGTTGCCTACAATAATAATACAATAATAATGAAACAAAAAAAAAAAAGAAAGACACAAAAATGGCTCTAGATCCCGTTTGTTTGCGTTCTTCACCATGTGACTGAGAGGTGCCTTAAGCAAAATGTTGGTATTAGCTCTAGGTACTTGAAATGTATTAAAGTAGCGAGTATGATGAGTAGGTACGGTAAAGTTTATTTGCGCCAGAAGGGCTGGCGAGTCGACAGTATTTTTCAGGATCCTGCAAAGAAACTCCACACTGTTACGCTCGCGGCGGTCAGCAAGAGATAGAAAACCATGCTCAACAAGTAAGCTATAATACTCGATACCTCTTGCAGGATACACGTTGTCCATTCGAAAGGAGAGATATTTTAGAAATTTCTTTTGAACCCGTTCGATCATAAGCTCTTGGTGTAAATAACGGGGATACCAAACAATGGAGGCGTATTCAAGCTTAGAACGAACGTAGGCATAATATAAACGTTTCATTACACCTAAGTCTGAGAAATGCCTGCAAGAACGCATGACAAAACCGAGAGTTTTGGAAGCAGATGAACACATGGACGAAATATGTTCCGTAAATGACAGTCTATTATCAAACAAAACACCAAGATCCAAAGTTTTGATATTGCGTGGTATGGCTGCATCATTAATTTGGTAGTTATAGTATAAAGTAGTGTGAGTGTTATTGTAGGAAACCACAGTACACTTGTTGATGTTCAGAGGGAGATAATTGACCTTGCTCCAAGTATTAATGCGAAGAAGATTGTCTTGTAAATGTTTACAATCGAAAATGCTACCAACGGTATTAAATATCTTTACGTCGTCTGCGTATGCTAAGACGTGACACGTAAACAGAGATAGTAAATCATTTATATAAAAATTGAAGAGAAGTGGTCCAAGATTTGAACCTTGAGGAACACCTGATGTAGCAGACATAACACTTCCTTCCAGTAAGGTAAGACTCAATCAACGTCAGGAAACCCACACCAAAACCAAATTTGTACATTTTTTGTAGTAGCATCTCGTGGTTAATGCAGTCGAAAGCTTTAGAAAAATCTATGTAAATAACATCCACCTGCTTTCGCTTATCAAGCGCTTCACCAAGATATTGGCCAATGCATGCTAAATTAGTGATCGTCGACCTACCTGCAACAAAACCGTGCTGATGCTCAGATATGAAAGGAGTTATGCAGGTAGATATTTCTTTGTAAAGCAAATGTTCAAATACCTTAGCGAAAATGGGCAGTATACTTATAGGCTTATAACCAGCAATATTAGATCGGTTTCCTTTCTTAAATACGGGGGTAATTCTGCTAATTTTCCAAACCTTTGGAAAAGTTGACGTGCTTATCGCTAGGTGGAATATAGTTGACAGTGGATAGGACAGAACAGGAGCACAATCACGTACAAAGAAGCTCGGTATTCCATCATCTCCAGTTGTCATATTAGATTTAAGTCTCTTGATACTGTTCTCCACATCCAATTCAGAGAAGGCATGAACACAAAAATTATTATAATTGAGAAAAGAGTTGAAAGATACATTTTGAACACTAGGTTTATACACACTCGCAAAGACACTGGAAAAGGCATCCACGATTTCGTTTGGCTGGGTAAATTCTCTGCCGTCATACTGCATACTTCCCGGAATTCTGGAAGAAGTTTTCTTGTTGTTAATGAAATATATATATATGTATATATATGAAATATATCTAGTGCAACATAATTTTATACAAAATATGTATTTCTTCTCACTATTTCACCGTAGTTTGAACATATTCCAAGTATTTGGTTTATATTCTAAATAATAACAAGGATATTTTAACCATAAAATCCGAACTCCAACTACTATAATCTGTTTTCTCTTTTAATTAACTGCGGTAATGTTAGTGTGTGTTTCTTTCTTTCAATAAATTTTCACCAATTGACTGGTCGTGTGCCAGCCAACAAAAATGTTCCAGCCGTGAAAGCCGACGATTTGAAAAAGAACTTTAAAATTCACCAAGGAAACCCATTTATAACGTTGCATAGCTTTCGTCGTATTTATAAAACACTTTAAACGACTTCTTTTTGATTAAACCTCATCGTAAAATTGATATACGACACTTCAGGATCTTCCTTTCATGTGACATCTTACGGTTGGCACAACCTGCGCGTTTAACGAATCCGAGAAAGTCGCGGCAACGTTCTAATTTTAATTTTCGTCGTGCTTTTTATTGTTTATCTCCACTTCGGTGCCGAAATGCCAACGGTACGCCTCATTTTCATATCCAACGTCGAAAATATATTCAGCCCGAGAGTGAAGAGCTTTCTAAAGCCTTGTGGAAGCCCGTAACGTGGTGAGATTTTAATACGATTCCAGGAAATGCGGAGCGTACGTCTAGTTAGATGCGTATAGGTTCTATTTAGACGGAGGAGATTATTTCGGGAACCATAATAGAAAGAGTATCGATTAACTGATGACTTCAACAACTATCCGGCTGTGGTTTCTGTATAAGGATCGCGGCTAAATGATTTTTTTAACGGGTTTAACCATAATTGGGTAAAATTAATTTCGTTTTCGCTTAGGCCTCGTTGGGTAATCCAATAATTAATTTTAGTTTAATAATCTAGGCGCAAAGGAATGCCAATGGGTCTTTGAATAGGTTACGTCGGAGAATGAATTAGGCGGTCGGGTGTATTTCTGTTTGTAAAGAGGTTTAATCAAATATATTTGCGTGAGGTAACTTGCGTTACCTTTCTTTAGGATGATGATATTGATCTATAGAATTATTTATTGGAAGGTTATATTTAGAAATTATTATAAATTCTTAATGAAATCAAGACGTAAACAAACAAGAAAGATACAAAAATTGAGAAAAAACGTTAACTCTGCATTTCATGTTTTCAAATGCTTTTGACAAATATTCAAGATATCAAAGAATGTAGATTTTCAAGGCCGGTATCGTATGAAGAGGGTTCTTCTGGGCTATTTGGTCGTGGTCGGTTAGAATTTCTTCCGGACGTTTCGTTTGCAGCTGGGGTAAACATCTTCAGCGGCGTGGTCGAATGATTCGTTGTTCGGCATGCAGTCGTTACATATCCTTTGCTGGTCAGTTCTGTTAGCGCTACGTACGGCTGGCACGTTTCGCAGAACCGGGTACCAAATCTTGTTGATTGCAAGATTCTCTTCTTTCCTGTTGAAATTACCGGGGTGTTTGTAAATTTCTATTGCTTCTCTTTGTAACCGAGTGTGGTAGTGTGAAACTGTTGACAGAACCTCGGTGTTGTCAAAATTAATGTTATGATCCCCGTGCTGAAGAGCGTGTTCGGCCACCGCGGATTTGTCTGTTTGGACTAGACGACACTTGCGCTTGTGCTCTTTTAGCCTGTTGTTAATTCTGCGTTTCGTAGTGCCGATGTACACTAACCCACAGAAACAGGGAATCCTGTATACTCCGGTCGATGTTAGGGGATCCCTGGGTTCCTTCCCCGAACGTAGCTGATGGCGTAATTGGTGCGTGGGATTGTATATCGTTTTTACATTGTGTCGCTCTAGTGTCCTGCTGATTCGGTTCGTCACGTTCTTGATATATACGCTCTGTATACACCACCAAACATTATTTTTTAGAATTGTTTTTTTTTCTATTTATTCTCCGGTTTAAGATTTTCTTTTCAATTACGAAGACCATATTTGATCAACTCCCAACTCCTTAGCTTAAGCATAAGTTAGAAATGCACAATTTTTTGTATATGACGTATGTACTGTTGAAAAGCACCGGCATTACTTAACATTTGAAATGAAACAAAGAAAAAATCATCCGAGTAATCCCAATACTAGATATCATCGTATTACTGCATATTGCTTGTTATCGGTTGAACAGTTACTAGCTTCCGCTGGGAGAAATAAATACGCTCGGTGAATTTCGATGAAAGAAAAAAGTATTAATCGGCCGCGATTTATTCAAAAGCGACTATATAAATGCCCAAATAGCGCGGACTACCGACCAATTATTCCCCAAAAGCGGATTTCATGAATGTGCGTATATATATTACACAAAAGCGAAGCCATTGAATTTTCATAAATTTCCCCGGAAAAAAAAAGAGATACGAATTTTGCAACGTCCCGTTTATACCGTAAAATCGTATCATCTGTATGTATATCCGCAGGATTCATGCGACTAGCTCCGACAAAATGAAAATAGCACGGACGATCAGATAAAGTTGACAATCTGCAATCGCCAAAATGTATGATGCCGAGCAGCCGGAATAGAGCGAACGGCATGGCGGCGCAAAAACAAATGCAAATATTATAATAAAAACGTATATACGGCCGAGTAAATAAAACGTCCGACCACAATTTTATTTATCGCGATAGCAATCGGACGGTTCTATTATGTATTTTTTTCGCGTATCTAAACTGTTAATCGTTTTGGTCGTGGCTGTTGGCTGTTTGTGGTGGTAGAATGCGTAGCGTTCGTGTTTCACTATGGGAAATATCTGAACGAGCGAATTCTGGAATAGAATTGATATCAATGTGTATCATATACCGGGTGTCCAAGGTCAAGTGTTTATAACCTTTATAATTGAATTTCATGTATTGTAACACCAGAAAACATCAAAGAAATCCACAAAATCGTTTTGAATGATCGAAAAGTGAAGTTGCGTGAGCTAGCTGACATCGTAAAGATATCAAGAGAAAGTATTGGCTTTATATTGCATGAGCATTTGACTATGAGAAAGCTCTGTTCAAAATGGGTGCCGCGTTTGGTCACTGTTGACCAAAAACAAGAACGTGTTGATGATTCTGAGCAGTGTTTGGCCATGTTTAAACGTAACAAACCGGAATTTTTGCGTCGATATGTGACAATGGATAAAACATGGATCCATCACTTCACTCCGGAATTAAAACGATCGTCATCTGAGTGAACAGCAACTGGTGAATCTCCTCCAAAGCGCCCGAAAGCACAACAATCGGCTGGAAAGGTTATGGCCTCGGTATTTTAGGATGTGCGTGGTGTAATATTCATCGACTATCTTGAGAAAGGAAATACCATCAACAGTGAATATTATATAGCGTTATTGGAGCGTTTGAAGGCCGAAATTGCAAAGACGCGACCGCATATGGCAAAGAAAAAAAAATTGTTGCATCAAGACAACGCACCGTGTCACAAGTCAATCAAAACAATGGCAAAACTACATGAATTGAACTTCGAATTGCTCCCACATCCACCGTATTCACCAGATTTGGCTCTCAGTGAGTACTGGCTGTTCGCAGAGCTCAAAAAAATGCTCGCCGGTAAGAAATTTCGCACGAATGAAGAGGTTATTGCTGAAACTGAGGCCTATTTTGAGGCAAAAGATAAATCGTTCTACAAAAGTGGCATTGAAATATTAGAGCGGCGCTGGAATGATTGCGTTGCTCTTGATGGAGATTACGTTGATGAATAAAGCTAATTTTGAACCAAAAAAACCGTGTTTTCTTTGTTAGGTCCGGGACCTTTCAGCCCATGTGTTATGCTATATGCAACGCTGAGCTGAACACAAATTAATTCAACCATTATTTTGATATTTATTTATTTTTTCATAATTTTTGCTATATATGGGAATAAATGGAAATCCATATAATGCACACAATACAAGAGTAAACAATGATAACACAAATAAAGTAAAAAAAGAATAAATATAAAATAAGCGAAGGGTAAAAACAATTATGTACTTTTTAGTTAATAATAACATGCTGTATGAAATTTTTTTTAAGAAAATTATATGATCTCTTGCAGCCAGATTAATACAACATTTTTAAGAAATTATTTACAAATACTCTTATTCTCCATTTTAGCTTTCGGAAAAAAATCTTTCTGGTGCTGGTGTTGCTGGAATGGATAAATATCCTTTTTTGTATATAATATAATTCTGGCAGCAATCATGCGTTAACCTTCCATTTTTTCTGTGTAAATACGGAGTGTCTAAATATTTTTTAAAAAAGTATTCGGAAGAAGTGATACTTGAACGGTACTGTGTAAATTGCTATATATTTTTAAGAAAGTGCTCCCAAACTGAATCATGATTACATCTTGGTATTGATTCGTTAGTTTCTGCATCTGTCATTGATAGTACCTCCAACTTTACTTTGAATTTCTTCTTTAATCCATTGTTCAAGATCATTAACGTTTTCCAACGATATATTCTTAAAACGTGGATCTAAAAATGTAGCTATTGCTCCAATTTTATTTTGCTCTAAAGTAGTAAATCGCTTATAGATGGTAATTTGTTTCGAAAGAATAATTGGTGCTGTTGGTAGCTTGTTGTGATAACGAATATACAATTTACGATAACGGCTTCTGATGGTCAAATATCATTTGTAACGGAGATATGGTCAGCCTTGAGTTACTAATAATTTTGCTTTGTGATATATATATATATATATATATAAATTCGGTTATATCTTTTATCTTAAAATTCTTCTATTAGGTAAAGTGTATTTTGGTTCTAGTTTGCTACAAAAACTAATGAAGTCTAGCGCTATCATTGGAATAATGCTATTATCTATGGCATTCATAAGTTTTTCAGATATTCGCTTTCTAGAACTAGTGCTGACGTCTGGTAATGCTATGTATCAGAAACTATAGAAACAGTTTCAGATGCGGAGCTATTAAATATGTCATTTCCATGTTTCCGGGCAATATGAGCGTCCTTTTCGTGAGTCTATTTTTTAAATATACACTTGTACTATCAAACCTTTTACCAGTTTTTAAAACAATGATACTGACTGTTTTGAACAAGTATTGAAATAACTCGGTGCTGGACGTATAGGGGACAAAGTTTAAAACTTACATATGAAACTGAACTAGAAAATTGCCAGGTATACACCAGTATATCTGAATAACAATGAAGGGACGCTTACTCTTCGGCATGTCTGATATATTTTCTTAAATGCCATTGGACATAATTGTTTGTAAATAAATTTATAAAGTACAATCAGGCAACCTGCCGCAACGTTCATTTGTTTTTGTGTAGTTAACAGTGCGCTGGGTAAGTATTTATGCAAAGTGCAATTAGATTTATCCCGGTTGTACGTGGTTTATTACTATTACATACTCATAATTCCCCATATATACAAGTATACGTGCATGCAAGCGGCATATACATATACACTCATAATTACATTTTGTTTAATAGTATCTATAGAAATTTTAATCTCATTGATATTATCACATAACAAAGTTAAAAGACGAGCTGTATAACCCGGAGACTGTAATCTTGATAAAAACAATATCTTTAAACATAATCAGCCGTACTACAAGCGTAACGAAGAAGCGCTTATTTTAAACGAACGATTCAGCAAAAACTATAACGCACACATTGGTATACATAATATACATTCGTTTAGCCTGATCGCGAAAAAAGGTTTCGATCCATTTTTATTTCGAATTTTTCTTAAAGAATACTTTTATGTAAATGAAAGTTCGGTAAAACTGCTCAGCTAGCGAGCGAGTATTCGTTTGTCCTTACCGAATGATATTTTCATTCGATTTGTCCGTCACTAACCAAAAACCATAATGTGTATTGCCCGAAAAACAACAGTTTTCTTTCCTTAAGTGTTAAGTTACTTTAGTTTCCCTTATAACCTTTTTTGACTCTTCACGTAGATGGTTTATAAATTACACCAGCATGCCCATTTATATGAGCATTACATATGCAAACCGTGTCCTCTCTGTGGCACGTCCAAAATAAGGAAGTAATATTTTTGTTGGCGGCAGTATGTGATATCGACGCCGTTTCGACACGGTGCTCATAGGTATTCTGTTTGACAATTAAGCGTGTGTATTGCATAGAAAGTGATACATTATAATAATTAGGAACTGTAGAATATTATATGTAAACATATATGCTTGGTATATTGTTAAACGCCATATTAAATATTGTTGTGTACAGATGTTTTTGGTGCGCTATTTTTCTTTAGCCTCCTGTTGTGAAATAAACAGGTACACTTGAACAGGTTACACTGGTCAACGCACATTTTGGTGCCTTGTATTTTTTTTTATCCTATGTCCTTTATACCTTGCGGTGTCGGACTATTTATTTTCTTATTTTTATCTTCCATAGGTTCCTGTTCTGAGCCAGTTGTTTGGCTTCAATCCATCCCATACCTCTCTCTTCCAATGTTCTATACACCTGCTCCTTCCAGGCGTTTCGGGATCTACCTATTCTGTTTTTGCCCTCTGTTTTGGCTTCAAATATCCTCTTTGTGATTCGATCTTCTTCCATTCTGTGTAGATGTCCAAGCCATCCCAGTTGTCTCTCTTCTATGACCACTTCTACTGGCTTGATACCCAGACTATTAGTGATTGTCGTGTTTCTGATTCTGTCTCTTCTAGTTACTCCTTCTATTCTTCTTAGGAATCTCATTTCCATGCCCGTGACTCTGCTTTTGATTCTATTCGTGGTTATCCATGACTCACTACCATATGTTAATGTTGGTCTGACCAGTCTTTTATACACCTCCGTCTTTATTTTTTTTTGGTATTTCTTTTTTATCCAGAAACGAATTTCTCAATATGTTATATATTTTTGCAGATTTTCCTATCCTCTCATTTACCTCTTTCTCTATTCTCCCATTGTCTTCAATGATTGTTCCTAAGTAGCTGTAACTTTTAACTTTTTATGCTTTTTCCCCGATTTTGATGCTATGTTTTCTTTCTTCTGCTGCTATTATCATTGTGTTTGTTTTCCTCGTGTTTATCTCTATGTTTATCTTTGTTAGTTCTTATTGGTATATCTTCAAGTTTTGCTGTAATGTCTCTTCCGAGTGTGCTATCAGTACCATATCATCTGCAAACATTAGTTCCTGTACGTTAATTGCATTCATTTTCCAGTTTCCTACTTTCATATTTTTTCCTTTTTGTTTAGCTTTTTTAACAGTGTCGTCTATTAATATAGAGAATAACAATGGGCTCAATACGCACCCCTGTTTTAATCCAATTTGCGATTTGAATTCAGGTGATTCTGCATTGAAAGTTCTCACCTTATTCTTATTGCTTTTATAGAATGCCTTAATCATCTCTATCATTTCTTTCTCTAAACCTCTCCTTTCCAAGCTCTGCCATACATCTTCTCTTCTTACCCTATCAAAAGCTTTTTTTAACATCTATAAAACATATATGTATTTCCTTTCCCTATTAGTTTTTCTCCTAATTGTCTGATTACAAATATTAAGTCCTGGGTGCTTCTTCCTTTTCTAAATCCATGTGGAGTATCTTCTAGTGTTGTTTCCAGTTTCTCTGGGAGTCTTTTTCTTGTATTTTTTAAGCGTAATTAAGCGATTTCGGGGTGCGTAATCCAAAGATGCTGTCAGATTTATTCTATCAGATCTAGTTTTCGAAATTCACTTTATATGTATTTTGTATGTTTTGTTATATAAAAATAACAACAAATATTACTATTTGATAACTGTTAACTAAAGCATAAGAAAGAAACGGGTAGGAGGTATTTATTTAACAGAAAAATATGCATATACAACTTTTAATCATAGAGTTAAAAATTTCCTTTTCTAAGATTTCCTTGCGTGAGGTTTACCTGAACAGTCTCGCAGAAGATTCTAGCAGTAATTCCTCCATAATGCTGATGTCTTTGTGAAATTTTTGCCGTTGTCGCTTAAATATGGAGTTAATTATTTTGATTTTGTTATTTATTACGTATGAGTAATCCCTTTTTTTCCTTTTTTCCTTGTACTGTTACACTATATATTTCAGCACATTTCATATTTTGTCTTTTTCTTTAATGAAAATGTTATTGTAGGCAACATAATTTGAATTTTTTTTTGAATTTTAAATAAGAAATTGTAAGAATTGTAAATTTGTCCTGTAATTGGCCCTTGGGTTGTTGGGTAATAAGGGATTATTATTATTATTGTATAATTTATTCCTCACTTCCTATTTACAGTATAAGGCCTTCAATTATTAACTTATAAAATAATTGGGGAACAGAAAATATTACACAGTGTCACTCTATCACCGAAACCGATACCTGTACGTACTTATGTAGTCGTATCAGTCTTACTATAACAACCTAAAACACATTACAAACTACTTAGATCCAGTTCTCCATTGACTAACCTTCCCACTAAAGTAGTACAATGTAATCAAGTAAAAAGACTCACGAAAACAGATCGTATAAATCACGCAAGACGACATTTCCTATACTTTATTTACGTACAAGAACATATGCATTTTTACGAGAGAATTGAAACGGCAATTTAAACGTAATCCTTCAAAATAGCATCCTTAATATAGACTTAAACCCGCCATTACGCGACGTCGTTCCACAAATAATAGACTGCAAACGCGAAGCCTTCAGGAGAACGTTTGGTATTTTCATAACGATATCGTCGTATTCAATCGTCTTTCCTTCCGCCGGAAGAGTAAATACGGTACAATTTCGCGTAGGCATGTGGTTATCGTGAATTCGAAACGTTGTCTCTCTATTACGCGAAGAAAACGGAAAAATCGGAACGTAGTAGCGTAAGTAAGCATCGTTAGGAGCGGAATATGTCGGTAATAGTTGGGTTAATAGTGCTATTACATGCATAAAAGTTGAATAAGTAAATATTTAGTTATGTGTCGTGCTGAAATCGAAAAGAAATGTCAGTACAGTCCTTTGTATTTCTTGTATCGAGATAGAGCTGCGGTAGTAATATAATAACCTAATAATTTAATATAAATGATAGGTATAGATGCCAAAGAACTCTGTGTAAAATTACGTCATAAACATCATCTTATTCGGCTGAAGAGAAAATGGAAATAAACAGAATTTATAATAATAATAGAGAAACCTTTTTCGGCTAGGTTTAGTCCGTGTGCATTCGTGAATATATACTGCATAAACTGTTACCATACGAAGATGAACTGAAAAATTCGGTAACTAAAGCATAGCAAATAGTAATATTTCATTAAAAATATTTATTAATCCGACGTTTCGGCAGTCTTCAAGTTATAGCCCGAGAAGGGCTGGGTATATTTGTCACATTAATCCATACGTTAAATGACGATTGCAAGGACTACGTGGATGTACAATTCACAGGTATAGCAGTAAACTCCACTCACACAAATTAATTAATTATGCGGAACGCAGCGTTTCGAGAGCACGTGGGCTCCCATTGTCAACCGTGTTACCGACTGTCGGTAACACGGTTGACAATAATCCATACGTTAGATGATTTGTGTTGGACATATTGTCTTCCCCACACTTTTTTATTAGTAGCCAATAGGGGAGACAATAACTACTGTATTGAACCTATATTTAACCTACAATTTTCTGTGTAGAAGGGGATGCGCAGTAGATCCATAATTTCTTGTGCAGAAAGGCATGTGCAACAGACCGATCTTTTGCGCATGAACGGCTGTGTATTCCACTGATCCTTCTCCATTCAAAAATAGTCGTCGTAAGTATATTACAGATATATATCAACCCCAGATGAAATTATGTAATAATCTAAATCACTCGACTATTGTATAATTTCATTTGGGGTTGATATATATATATATATATATATTAGTAATATACTTACGACAACTATTTTGGAAGTAACCGTTGCGCGTTTTTCAAATTCAGTGTTCGAATTATTAACAAAAGAGAAGAGATATTACACGTTTGGCATTATTTTAACACCAGTTATTATAATGCACTATGCTTTTGCAAAAAAAGCACTAAATCTATAGTGCAAGTAACCGGTAACATTTCCGTTAAATAAAAGTTTATTTTGTTTTACTGTTACTTTTATATACCAATATTACCAAATATCTATCTAGAATTAATGTATAAATTAAATGATTTTTCTTAATTGCAATGTCATTGAACATTTTCTTAAGTTAAGAGTAAACGATTTACTTCGAAAAAGCATTTTTCTGTCTTGCATTAATTTAATTTTCTAACCTCAAGAAAATATTTATTTGATGCAAGTATAATTTCAAGAATATTATTTTCTTATGTTAAATATTTCTTTAGTCTTGAAGAAAAACAATTTACTTGAATAGAGACAGATTTTTGCGAGAAAATCTAATTTCATGATGCAAGAAAACATTTTTGTGAGTATCCTAAGCATAATTTGTAGAACGCAGCAAATAGTTAATGATCCAAAAATTCAGTAATCAAAAAATATATACCGAAAGCTCACGTTCGATAACTAAGCGTGATACACTCAGGCAAAAAATTAAATCAAAAAGATTATGAATCTACATCATGTACTCCCCTCCCCCTTTACTCCGCCGCTGTTCAGTAAGGGTGTCGATAGATAGGTCGGTAAATTTCGCTGGTTACTGGTTCGTTGCCGAATAACCGGAACTGTTTGTGCAAAAATGAGTTTTCGCTTTATTTGTTATTCGGCCGTTTCATTTCGGTGGATGTACTAACAACTATAAAGTAAAATTTACGAGTTGCTGTCATGCACTAATTAAGCAGGAGCCCATATCGCTTATAATGCTGCTATAGCGATTCGGATCGTATATTTTTAGCATGACTTTATTGCGTACGACGATTTCTAAATATGCGTATAGTTCTAATTGCTGTTTGTTATTAACTGAATCGTCTACGTGATTGATCTTTATGACGTTGTGGTATGGGAAGTTGGGACAATCAATTCCGTGAAGCGATAATAACAATAAAGACGAGAATTCGTCGAAATGAAACGATATCAATAGCGATTGAGTTATTTGACGGTATCGATTTCCTTTCCGTCCTTAATTACGGGTGAAAATTGTATTCAGGCGAATTTTTGCATGAAAATTCTTATCTTCCAATTATATCGCCTCCTTAAAAAATGGTGATTGGAATCCATTCTTTGCTGACTTATTGACGTTGAGGCCTTATTTTAAGTTACGTTTTGTAATTCTATAGAAAACAAAATAGTTGAAATAAAAAAATTCGAAGGACAAAGGATTTATAGTGAGCATTAGGGAAAATGTAGGTATAATATAGTTTTTGAAGCTTAGAACTGTGGTCATCTGGTGGTATTTATTTGTGGGCCATGTGGAGATTCCATGGACTACTTGTGGAATAAGAAATCGTATAGAAATGTATGTATGTTAAAGTCATTAGGTCATTGAAAATATAACAATCGTCGTGTGGTCATCTTTGAGAATTTCCAAATTTGAAAGTGACTTGAAAAAAAATTGCTACTCCAACATTTAGGAAAGTCGAGATTTGACTGATTTTCAAAAGCGTCCTTCAGTATGAACGGAAGACCCGAATTAGATCCCGATTGTACTCGCAAGAGATATTTTAAATGTTTGATCTTCATGTAGTCAAGGCAGTTCCTTTAAATTTAGAAAAGTGTTAACATTTCTTTACGTAACAAAGAAGATATGAATGTTGTTTTGATAATGAATAATATTGAAAATGTATTAAACACTCACGACTTCCACTAGTCGAATAATTCGATATTTTCTCAATTTAGTCTTTTCCGTTTGTGTATAAAACTTAACCGTGGCTTTCTTACTGCTAGACGAACTACTAAACATAATAAAATTTTAACAAAGAAATCGTTCTCCTGGTCGAAAGAGAAACAAAATTAAATTTCTGCAGCAATACACCATGCTCATAACCTCTATATGGAGAAGATACCCCAGACTGAAAATAAAGGAAGGGAATTTTTTGTGCACTGCCTCAATAGAGATTATGTGTGTTTCATAAATAGGAAACTACACCAACGCGGATTGAATGAGAGAAAATAATAATGAAGATAGAACTTGTATATTGCGGAAGTCTCTACAATTACGATAAATGAATCCATATATTTTATAGCATCGCGCTACTAACTGAATTATGTGATCAGAAAAAGACAAGGTGTTGTCGAAAGGCAACCCTAAATCTTTGACTAATATTGGTCACCTGCACAGGTGTTCCTTTAACGTTGTAATTGTAGATAATTGCTTGGGTGTCGCTTAGTATATGCCATAGCAGTGCATTTAGATATTTTTAAAGACAATCTATTAACTTCGATACTTCTCTGAAGCAATATACAATCTGCAATGGAATCAAAGTTTAGAAATAGCTTTATATCATCAGTGTACATTAGCGTTTCGCATTCAACAGCGCTAGTATTGTCGTTTATGAAGAGCAGGAATATTAGAGGTCCAAGATCAGATCCTTGCGGTATACCAGAGGTAGCGATGTGCCTGGATGATATCTACTTCCTATAACATGCTTGGAATTCTCTATTGATCTGGTGCTAGTATAAGCGTAAGCGCAATTATCTTGAAAATTTGAACGAATTGTATACTATAAACATCAGATTCTAAATGTCTTTCTAAGAAGGCTAGTGTGAATTTCCCTAATTATTTTTAAAATCGTCTTACACAATGTATTAGATGCGGTCAAACATCACTGCTTATTGAAAGATTAGCTGAATCAGCAAGTTGTTGGGAAAAATTTTCCATGTAGTATTCTTTTGTGATTGTGACACGTATCTAATCCATATCAGATTTATTATTAGATTAACTTTTGGTCGTATTTCGTATTTCTTCCTCATAAAGGAAGGTGCAAAATATCTACTGTTGATTACTACTTAGAAATAAGCGTAATTCATTAGAGTTATCTGTTGCAAAAAATAACTACAAACTAGAGTGTAAAATAAAAAGAACATTTCCTTTATCGAAAACAACTTAGTGAATCTAACTAGCAAAAAAAAAATTAAAAAACCTCATTTGTAAAATAATTACGGAATAAATTACACAAAATATCATAATCCAATAAAACAGCACGATTTTTCTTTCTTTTCGCGTAGATCATGAGATATGTAAATCGACGGTCTGATATACCGCCAACGCCGTGAATACGTTCGGTTAGTTATATCAAAGCTGTTCGCCAACTCGCTACTAAACGACGTCGGCGAACCTCGTTTATATCGGGAGATTATGCAAGAGTAAATACCAATTAAAACGTATTTTATAACTCGTACACAATGCATGTACCTGCATTAGCGGCTACATGCCTCTACAACATATCGACCTATTTCTCTCGGTGCCTATTTAAGTTTTAACTCGGTGTTAGCGCTGTTGTTCACGTTTTAACTAGATTATAGTATAGTACGGTCGAAGCTGCAATTTCAAATATCCGGTACGGATTTCAGAACGGGCCTCGTAGAGGTTCTTATTTTGAAACCGTTAGCGGCCGATGCGCACTACTGCCAATTAAGCGAATTATTCCATAATACGCGTGTAATTTCTATATCGATTAGAGCTGAGTCGGTAGAAGGATTTACGCTGCGGCCGGTAATGGTATCGAAGGTCAGAGCACGGTAAATCAATCGCTGGAATGCGAGCGTTTGATAGAATAATTGATCGGGATATTTCGTTTGAAATTGGAATAACATGTTCGTTGCATATCCACTAAAATCGCAGTTATGTGTGGTTAATTTATGATTGCTCGACGATTATAAGCAATTTTTTTTTTTTGATAATCTCACCCTATTGTGGTTAAATTGGGTCATCGTTAAGATGAGTTATTTTTTCCACTAAAAGTGAGAGATAATGCAGAAAACTTCAGTACTCAAGTATCCAAATTGTTTGTTCTATTGGAGTGGATAGGTTTACGAGGTGACAACTGGTACACGTTTCTTACGCCGTTGTGATCTTCAAAGCATTTTTGGGGAGAGGTATTAAATGAAAATGAACTTTTTGATGAAATTGGAATTACAAATTACTAATTAACTGCCAAACCCCTCGAAAACCCCGGTCAACGCGTTCCACATCCACTCCCGGCTGGTCAGACGCAAACTAAATGTTGTACGGCACTGGGAGACTTCGAACACGCAGATCAACCGGTATACACCGACGTTACACTCGACAGATCCTTCACTTACAGGCATCACTGTGAGGAAACACAACAGAAGTTGACCGCAAGCAACAATATTTTGAGAAAACTAACAAACAGCAAGTGAGGTTCTAAGGACAACAGCGAAGGCGCGTTCCCTGGTGACAGGATGTATGAGAGCCATTTCACCAGCCAAACTTTACCGGGCAGGAGGCCTCAGGACCACCAGATCAGGGCCACCTTGGCGGCGGGCGACCCACTATCCTACAGGAAAGAGAGGACAGCCCGGACGCCAGAAACACTCAGGGCGCTTTCAAACCGCAGGGGCGACTGTTTGGACGAGCCAACGTAGGAGAATAGAAGGCGAGATGGTAGCTGAGAATCAGCAGCAGTCACGGAGAAGGCATTCTGTAGCGAAAGAACCGAGACCCCACCTTGGAGGACCACTGAGAGAAGGACGAATAGAGGACGCAATCTTATTTGTAATTGACGACATCTGAGAACAACGTAAATACAATATTTAAAGAAAATAGGGAGCGCACTGCTTCCGCAGGGTTAGGAGATAAAATGTACGGTACCGTCCATACCAGTTCGGACACCTAGAAAATGTAAAGTTTACTAAAAGATAATCTAATTGCTTTTATATATGAATAACACTTATATTAGGTACTTTATGAAGTTTATAGTTTATTAATTGTACAGGAAAACTTCCAAAAATATCGATTAGAGAATGATTAAAAACCTACTCTATTTTATATATCCAATATAGTAATTTTCAGAATAATTATTATATGTTTAATATGTTATAATTAGATTTAGGAATAGTTATTACACTTTTCACATGTTTTCAAATCCCTAGAAACAAATACCGTCTAGATTAGTCCATTTTGGTTTTCGACGAAATCTCAAAGGGGTACCCCTCATGTTTTTTACGAAAAATCGAAGGGTTCTAAAATATGTCAAGATACGTATGCAACTGAAGATTTTTATGATTAGATTGTAGGAAAATTATCCATCATGGCGAAATATTTAATATACAAAAATTAGAGAATGGTTGAGCAATAGTTATTATACTTTTCATGTGATTATTTTTGGGACAAAATTGCAGGTAATAAATTTATAATAGTCTTTGAGGTGGAAGCAGGCCACCCAAAAGTATATTGTGTATTGATAAATGATTTAGTTTCTAAATAAACGTGATTGTGCGTGCGTAGGATTGCGTAGTATCAACTGTCAAGGAAGGAAGACGTCCTGTGCTTGTTTGGGGTTGTTCTTCGGCTAAAATTTTGTATACATGCGACCCCAAACACTCAGTAGTGATATGTAAAAATTCCTTAAATGAAGAACAGTATAATAGCACTTTACAAAGTATGCTCTAACTCCGTTGGCCCTCTGTGGAACATTTTACAAGAGAAAAGGATTAATATGCCAAAGTGAATTCTTGAAAAACTAGTAGAGGGGATGCCTCAGACTGTGAAAGCTATTCTTCGCGCAGTTTCTTTGTTAAACGGAACTTTTAGGAAGATTTCGTTTATTTTTCGTTAGAATTACTCTTTTTTTTTAATTCTATACTCGCTATTAATAAAATGCTATACAAACTTTAAGTTTTGAAAAAATTAGTTTGAATACTTTCTCGTTTTTTTTTTTCAATTTATTGCGTGTCCGAACTAATATTGACGGTAGTGTATACGCAAAAGGCAGAGATGGTGGACTGAGCGACCATTACGAGTGAGAGGAACAGCGGATAAACGGAGATGGAACTATCGAAGAACATAAGAAGAAACGCTATTGCTATACGACCAAAATGACGACTGTTGTAGGATGATCATTAAGCTAGCTGCAGTTTTAAGAGAGATGATTTAACGTTGGACGTAGAACTGGTAGGTGAGCTAGAATGTTGTGTACGGTATCGACATGTTATGTTGTCCGGTTCTTGCCTAAAGCTAGACGTGCACTGGATCGATTCCGTACGGTCCACTTCGACGGCGAAGGACGTGAAGCACATGCGATATAATTGATAGAAAAAAACCATTTAGCAAATTATATGAGTTGATCTATTAAACGTAACAGTTTCATCACATTAAACGGAAGAGGCTGGGACACAAAACCTATTTAAATAGGTGGGTAAATTAATTTAATCACTGTAATAGACGTTCGAATTCGACCGTTAGTAGTAATTAACTGCGAGGCGAATCGCGAATAGGATGGACGTCGTTACATAAAAAGTGTTTGCAAATGTGATCGTAGCATATTATAATTTTGACCTTATAAAATGCTAATATGAGGATTGAAGGTATATGCACGTTAGTTATGATGCATTCATTGCTTTATATAATCACGAGCATGGAATTATAGAAGAGTCGGGAAGTGAAAAAACTAGTGTATCAAAGATAGTAATAACATGGTAACTGAAAAGCATAGTTGCAAGGAAACAAGACATTAGCCCAATAAAGAATATCTACTATAGAACAAGGCCATTAAGGCAGTTGAATTAGTAACTTTTTCCAGTTCTGTTTATATCGAAAAACATCGATTAAAAGAAAAAGAATTAAGATTTTCGAGTGCAGTTAAAAAAGAAGTATTGAAGGATTTACGTCTAGGATTTGCTCTATGATCAATATTTTTGGAATAACGTTATTTTCAATCTATTCATAATGGAACAACCAGAGTATATAGACCCAGAAATACTCGATATCAATGCTAAATAATAGACTTTATGCAGTGAAAACTACAGATAATAGAGTGACATAAAAGACAAAGTGGTATGGCTAAAGGATTTGACATGAATGAAAAGATTGCGATTGCTTTGGAATATGCGATATTAAGTCAGTTGTTATTCGAGGTGTATCTCAAAATTAATGAGAATGACTTCGAAGTATGTTCCTTTGGAATCCACACAGTATCTTCAGCGAGTTTTCCATTCCTGATAACAACTCTAGAAGTCTTGTTTCGTTAGGCTATTTAGAACCTGTAACGTGACTCTTTGGATGGTGTTTATTGTTCTGTAATGGGAACCTTTCAATACTTCGGGCACATGGACGTGAAGTTTTCGGAATTCTTCCGTATCACTGCGATTTCAACTCTGTTGAACTGGTATGGGCACATGCGAAAGGCTATAACATATTGGTCGAGATGGTTATGGCGCAGACAAATGTTAGATATGTGGCAAGAAAGTTTGGACAGCTCAACACCAGACATCTGGCAAAATTTTATAAACCATATAGAGAAAATAATTAAAGAGTGGCATGTTTGTGAATCAAACGTACAAGGCTTTGTTCTGAGGGTTAATTGTGGATCAGAAGACGAGAGTAAAGACACAGAGTAACACATGGGCTGAAAGGTCCCGAGCCTAACAAAGAAAACACGGTTTTTTTCGTTCAAAATTAGCTTTATTCATCAACGTAATCTCCATCAAGAGCAACGCAATCATTCCATCGCCGCTCTAACATTTCAATACCACTTTTGTAGAACGATTTATCTTTTGCCTCAAAATAGGCCTCAGTTTCAGCGATAACCTCTTCATTCGTGCGAAATTTCTTACCGGCGAGCATTTTTTTGAGGTCTGCGAACAGCCAGTAGTCGCTGGGAGCCAAATCTGGCGAATACGGTGGATGTGGGAGCAATTCGAAGTTCAATTCATGTAGTTTTGCCATTGTTTTGATTGACTTGTGACACGATGCGTTGTCTTGAAGAAACAAAATTTTTTTCTTTGCCATATGCGGTCGTTTCTTTGCAATTTCGGCCTTCAAACGCTCCAATAACGCTATATAATATTCACTGTTGATGGTATTTTCTTTCTCAAGACAGTCGATGAATATTACACCACGGACATCCTAAAATACCGAGGCCATAACCTTTCCAGCCGATTGTTATGCTTTCGGCCGCTTTGGAGGAGGTTCACCAGTTGCTGTCCACTCAGATGACGATCGTTTTGATTCCGGAGTGAAGTGATGGACCCATGTTTCATCCATTGTCACATATCGGCGCAAAAATTCCGGTTTGTTACGTTTAAACATGGCCAAACACTGCTCAGAATCATCAACACGTTCTTCTTTTTGGTCAACAGTGAGCAGACGCGGCACCCACTTTGAGCAGAGCTTTCTCATAGTCAAATGCTCATGCAATATAAAGCCAATACGTTCTTTTGATATCTTTACGATATCAGCTTACTCACGCAACTTCACTTTTCAATCATTCAAAACGATTTTGTGGATTTTTTTGATGTTTTCTGGTGTTACCGCCTCATTTGGACGTCCACTGCGTTCTGCATCATCGGTGTCTCTACGATCACGTTTGAAGTCAGCAAACCAACGTTTTATTGTTGTTTCTGATGGAGCGGAGTCCCCATAACACTTTTCAAGCCATTGCTTCGCTTGAACGGTATTTTTTCCCATCAAGAAGCAGTGTAAAATTAAAACACGAAATTGTTTTTGATCCATTGTCTTGAAAATGACAAAAGTAGCGTGACTCTTAGCACAATAACTCACACAACTAATGAATAGAATATCATGAAATTTTAACAGCTGTCTTTTGAAGATTAGTACTAAGTGAGAGGAAGGTGACTGCAATAAAACTAGCGTCATCTATATGTTAGTCCCGGGACTTTTTAGCCCATGTGTTAAATTGTGAATTGTCCTATCCGATTACTTTTTTCGAAATTGATATGTTTTAATTTAATTTACTTCATGTTATGTTTTGCATATAAGGTTGTATGAAAATATGTTTGTTACATAAATAGAATAAAGACATATTTCGTTTAAGAAATCATTGGTAACGTACTTTAGACAAAACACTTTGATGTTTCCTGTTTGAATATTTTCTACATTTTGATTTAAAAATAGATATTTTCGTATGAGATCTATAAATGAACAGAAATAGTTTGTAATATCGGTAAATAATCAAGACATGAAATAAACAAGATCTTGCATTATTTTGATTGCCATAAAAGTTGATCGTAAAATAAAACTATATACAGGGTGATATTAACTCAATTTCATATAAAGTGCTTTGAAATACTAACAAGTTTTTTTAAGTTTAAACGAATTTTGCTTCATTTAATAAGCGAACGGTGTCAACCATATTACTGCATTTATTCATACATGTGACACACCAGGCTAAAATGTCCACCATCTACAACGTGGGCGGAAGATTGCCCATTCCTCGGACATCTCAAAGAACCCCAACGTATATTATCGCATTTTTAGTCCGTATTAATCCGTCTCACAACAATACGCCGTTCATTTTTATGTTTTCATTTCGTAATAATAATATTACCCACAACAACGTGACCCTTTCACCAACTCTAACAATATACGACCGCATAGAAGAATGTCACGGTCGTACCAGACCCTATACACGTATGTACAACGTCGTAGCGGCAAAGTATACGGTCCGAGAGAGCGAATATGAGTGTCTTGTGCAGTGAATGTAATTATAGCCGAAACGCCGTACCTGCTTTCGGTCCGAGAACTTCGACTTGACAATGCTTGGGGGATGTACGACACGTCCCATTACCAGACGCAGAGTCTTTGAGTCGGACTGCCGGCATCCTTTGAAGTCCGAATCGGATATTATAAATCAACGTTGGAAATGGTGAAAAAAAAAACGCGAGTGTTAACAACGGTAAGGGGTGGAGTAGGTTTGTATTTTGCGACAAGTGTCGAGAGTGCAGAAAATGTGCCGTAACATCTGAGATGTTAGAAGAACACTTCTATGACTTAAAAATTCGTTAGACGCTGTAAGATGAAGCGTTGTGCTTACAGTCGCAAGTACGATTTATAAATTTAGCTATGGTAACCCTGTATTAGAAATATCGGCTTAATATTTATAGAAACCTTCACAATAAACGCTTGATTAACAGAATGGTGGTGGCGCTTTGGTGCCATTCACTTAGGGTGTCTTGATGTGTCTTTCCTACTTTTATATTTAGCTTCTTTTGCGTTCAGCTCATTTTCCCGTAATTATTAATTCTTGTCAACCGTTTCGTCTAGTATACTGTAATTTGATCAAAGACTTTCTGGGACAACACTAATTCAAGAGCTTCACTGGTGGCAAGGTGTTTCTTCTAAGGCTCAGGCCTCAGGTGTGTAATATATCTGACGACTCGAACATCTTATGAATTACATCCTTGTTTTGTGGCTGTGCGGCAACAGTAGTCTTTATGTCTGTTTTCTTGGGTTTCTTCTGACAGTAACCAAATCGGCAATGCTGCAGCTCTTATAATTTCGCCTCCGTGAATTAAGATTTTATGGACCGTTGAAGGCATATAATACTACGAGTACAGTTGTATTGTTAACTTAGCGGTATCTCTTCCATACAACTGAAATTTGTGCCAGTCAATTAGAGTTGATATTAATTACCACCAATATGACTTCAAGTCGACGAATTAAGTATCTATTAATTTGCGTTATACCAGCAGTCAAAGAAGGGTTTCGGAGAAATATTCTAGAGGTATTCCCGGAGTTAGGGGAATCATGCTCTTGCTTTAGGAAATCAACTTTTATTCTTAGTTCAGTCATGAAACTTCTTTGGATACATTCTTTTCTAGCCTCCTTTATTGGAAGAGTTCGCATTCGTAGTGCTCCAATTCTTAAATTTTAGATTGTACCCAAGGTGAGGTATATACTCTATAGATTTTATTCGCGCATGGAGTGGAGAAATGTCTATCCGAATTGTTTTTTCATTGGAAAGTTTACTTTCGAGCTTGAGTAAGTCGTCAAATGAAGCAGTTGTTTGCTGCAGTTGTATCGGTAATATGCTCTGCCACTTTTCCGTCTAACATTGTAAAATATAGAACATACTTTACTTGCTGTATAGTCGTTTGTCCTTTCACTTTCTCTTCACTAGTTAAAAAATGGCCGAGAGAACAGTTTTTGATCGGAGGTGTCGTTGAAACCCCATTTTGTGTGCAAAATTTGTTGATGACCTTTCCATAGCTTCGTGTTCTGTTTCTAAATTTTTTTTTGCTATAAGGTCAACTACATCTTGTAGGGGGACTTATACTAAAGTTTCTGTAACTTCCATAGCTTTAGGGTAACAGTCATTCTTTGATTTTTAGATGTAGCAGCCTGCATAAAATCATGGATTATATTCCACAATGACTACACTGCAAGTTTCAAAATCAAATTCGCTCAAGAAGTTCGAAAGATTCAAATAAGTGAGTTTAACACGTATAATTAGTTATGTAATACGTATTTATAAACCTTATAACACCAACGGAAGATATTTTTCTCTTGAAATAAGTTCGATGACGTTAAAACATTGCAACTATTTGCACAGATTCCGAATTTTCGCTTAGAACACAGTTAAATGACAAGAATTTCTAAACAGGCAGCTGATATTTCAGGATTGTTTGCATTAATACATTCTGATTCTAACCTAATTTATGACGATTTAAAGCAGAGTAAAGCTTTCTTTAATCAAATTATATGTAGTATGTATTTATAGCGCAAGTTGGTCTATTCAATTCTCATATATTTTGGACTTGTGTCTAGCTGTTCACACCTAATTGATATTCACTATTTTAAAACTATAAATCGGTGTATTTCTTAAAAAAAGACGATTTTGCCAGCCGCAATTACTTTCAGCGTTTCCCCTTCAGTAAAGCTTTCACAACATTGCCTGGTTGTACGACAACGAGCACTCTCAATTTTTAACCAACTTCGTTGTTCCTCGTTTTCGAACTTTACAAAAGCACAGAACACCACAGTTTAGATCAGTAACCCTAAAAGACTGTGTTTTTCTTGCCATATCGCATGAGCTTCGATTCGGAAGAAGGAATCCATTTATTGTAGACTAACACCGCAGAAAAAAACAAATGGGCAAATTTCTCGGGTTCTTTGATGTTTGTGTAGTCGTTTTCTCTTACCCTCATAAAGTACAGTTAGCTACCATACTGAAAATATGGAATAGTAGGAATTTCAAAATTGTAATTATAATTTTACCTGTTCATTTGTAAAAAACATCCTTGAAAAAAGATGGTAAGGCAAATAATACGGTTGCGCTTTTATTTTAGTAATAACAATAATATTTAGAGAAAATTACATGTATATACTTGATTATAAATTAGAAAAGTTGATTATGGCCGAGTATGCAAAATAAGAAATATCGCAGATACTGTAGTTCGAAGCTTTGTTTCAATTTGTAGTCTGAGCTTTGAATTCCTTGTCTTCTTGTGTCCTGACAATGAACTAAGCGTTCAAACCGTTTATATCTTCGTCAAGTCGTTTTATGGAACAATCATGGATAATTACACTTCCTGAGTTGTTAATCGATAATTGGAATTTCGCCTAATGCAACTCATAAGATTACTGGGTGATTAAAGTATGTTTCTATTACATTACACCTATAATGTACTATATTACTAAAGTTAATAATAAAGCGGCATATTTCCATTCGTAAGGATCGGAGGTTTATGGTATAATCCTGGAACGGACTGAAAAGAATAATATAATTCGCAATTCGACACAGTAACTAACAACTCTAGCACAATAATAGGTAACAGATTGTTATATATCGTATTAGACTTATTTGTCTTTTTACTTTGTCGAATTTTATATTGTATTATTCAGTTTAGTTTGGAATATATCCCTGACATCCAATTAATTTATAAAAGAGGTCAAAAGATTTTTCCTTTGTTAGAGGTCAGATTTCTATTAAAAAATTTTAGCATAAAATTGTTTTTAATCTAACATATAATAAGAGCACATAATCCATAAGAAAATTTGGGCAAGGTGGTACATAACCGACATTTCTAAAATGTTTTTATAAAGTGTGATCTAATTTAGGGTGAAGGACTAAACTAGAAAGCTGTTCTAAGAAAATTATTTTCAACTTATAAATATAATGAACAAATGGCTCTTCTGGCATTTTTAACTTGCTAAGCAATTTGTTCTCTTCACCATTTTGAAAATGGCAAAATATAGGAAAAACAGTAATGTAGCTAGATGCCTCAACAGCATGCTTTTCGCATTCTACGCAAGAACATTTTTTTTATTAGATATTCACAAACATACGTAAAAGTATTTGGTCTGAAAGATCCGAGTTTCTATAGTGTCCTAACCCTACAAACGTAAATAAATAAGGTGAATACAATGGAGTTATGTTTTCTCATATTATTTTCAATATGGATAATCTTGGTAATTGTCCTTTCTCTTATTCTGTGCCAATACGTAGTACGAGTGAGAATAATTCATTCAGTCTCGATTCTATTAAAGTTCTAGATCTCGTAAATCAACATTTTAATTCAATGTGTTACTGTTCCACGAATCAATGCTATTTTTTCGTAGTATTCAAGAACCAATGAATTAAACGGTTAAATCACCATTTAAAACGACCTTCAATGCTACATACCCATTCGGTGAGATTAACAACAGCAATTAGTTTGATGTACAACGCTTCGAAAGCTCGTAAAAAGAAATCGAAGAATCGAACACTACGCCGAACCATTTCCCTTTCTTCTCCCTCAATACGCCGGTTAAATCCCGCCGATTAGAATGAGAATAGTAACTTATATTATAACGGCGTCCGGCTTTACCTGATCACAGAATGTGTACGCGATTACAGGGTCACGGTAAGGGACTTTAATTAGTTTCCTGATGGCGCTTTCCCTTTCCCCTTTATCCGGCCCTCTTACTCTCGCCATCGGTGAACGCTTCGAGTCTTATCGAACTTGTAAATTCGTAGATACCGCCCGTAGCTATAAGGTTACTTTATGGGGCAGATTAATAAAAGGCATTAAGGGGATCGTCGTTCCTACATTCCGAGGTTCCTTATTCTCAATTAGTTATCCGGAATTAATATTTTAAAGGTGGATTCGGTTATCTTTACCCGCATCCTTTAGCCGTACACGCGGATCGGAATGTCCCGTAGCAGTTCGAGTACGTAGAGCTCTGAACGCGATAAGTTTTTAGGTATTAACGTTCATGCGTTGGCAAGGGGGTGAAACGGAATTTTGAAGGTTTAGGTAATTGCTTCGACTGGCGTTCGTAATTTTGCGTTTTTGGAAAGTAATTAGATGTAATTAAATTATTTTGAGTTCGTTCTGATACCCCAGGGTGCTCTCATAGGATTTACAATATATACTGAGGATATACTGAGGTAATTTAAAGGGGACTCCTTCTAGTCATTTCGGGGGTAAATTCGTCGGGTTTAATGAAAACGTTTAGATGCATTATAAAAAAAGAATTACAAGAATTTAGATAATTACTTGCATACTTATACATACCCATTTCTTGCGGAAAGCTGCATTTATGTTTTACATACAGGAAAGTGTGAAACGTTATTAGATAACTGTAGTAGTCAAGTGTTCTGCACCTATCCTATCTATGAGTAAAACTTGTTTCCTTATAGAAAGAAATATTCAATTTATAAAATGAAAAAAAGTGTAATTCTAAATTTTTAAAATTATAAATTAAAAATATTTACTATGTCGCCGGGTAAATAAACTCCTTATAATGTACCTGTTTGATGAATTTGATTTTTAATTGTCCTTATTTTCACATTAGTGATGTTAATGATTTTAAATTACAAGTCATTACTAATTTTCTTGACCTTCATCATTTAGTGCAAGATAATTCTGTCTTTAATCATGAATATCAGCTACTTGATCTTGTTATTGCTAATGTTCTATGGGAAGTAATAAGAGACCCTGCACCTTTAGTTGTTGAGGATAACTTCCAGAGGTTCTAACATCCGGAGGTTCTGCTAGTAGTCTCACCTGCCCGAGAAATATTTCAAGAACATATAACTTCAGAGAAGCCAGTTTTCTGTGCCTATATCAAGCTACATATGTATGTGTGATGTGGGTTGGTGCTTTCTGGAAAACTCTTCTTATGTCAATAGTGCATACGACCTATTTTATTCAACACTGTATCCGTTGTTTAATATTTACGTCTTTGTATTTTTACCTGGAAAGCGAAGATGTCCTAAATAGTAGACACGTAAAATACGCTAATCGTAATATTACATCCTACGACGAAGTTCTCTACAGCAGTTTAGAGAACTTCGTCGTCTTATTAAAAATCAATTAACTAGGGCTTTTCCCAACCATCTAGATAATGTACACATAACACCATTGACAATCCGATTACTTTCTGGTCTTATGCCCGAGAGAAGAAACGAAGAAATCGTATTCCTTGAAATATGGTGATCAACAACGTCAGTTACAGTAGGCCTCGACAAATTGTTGATGGTTTGCTGAATACTTCAGTATGCCCTTAAGTGATCCATCATCTGCCAGTAATCTATTAGTATTACTGAGTTTTTTGATGATTTTATCGTGCATTTCATAAATAAACTAAAAATATTCGCAATTTTGGTGATGGCCGAATTTCCCTATTTTTCATTCAAGATTCCAAATATGCGTTCGTGAGTCTTTTGTCCAGAGTCTTTTCTTTGGCCTTAAAAATCTCGCTGTTCCCGTGCAAATGGCTGTGCTTATATTCAAAGCAGGTGATGTTTCCGATATATCCAACTATCGTCCTATATCCATTTCCTCAAACTTTGCTAAAGTCTTTGAACAAAGCCTATACTCTGCTATTTGTCCTTGCATTTCATCTTATCAACATGGCTCTGTTGAGAAGATGAAATGCTTCAACTGTGACTAATTTATGCAAATTCACATAGTTCTTGTGTCACGCCCTAGATTCACGTACTTAGGTTGATGTTTGATGTACCGATTTTGCTAAAGCTTTCGATCGTCTCAATCATTCTGTCATTTCCTATAAATTGACGTCATTTTGCTTTAGTGATTTTCTGATACAATTGTTTGAATCGTATCTGTTTAATATAGTATGTTTTCTTTAACGTATTGAGCTCCAACGAATTTATTCCTTCTTCGGGAGTTTCCCAGGGGTCAAACCTTGGGCGTTTAATATTCATTTTATGTATAAATGATATGACAATCTATATATCTTCTCATGGTTTATTGTTCGCTGATGATAACAGAAGGTCTATTGGAGATGGAGCGGCGCAGATTCGCAAAATTTCTTTGGTTTCGGCTAAACGGAATTTACCCACATAGAGATGTCGATCATATTCTGCTGTTGTCGCGGCTTAATTTACCCTTCCTTAACTTTCGACGCATATCTGCTAGCATACTTTTCCTCTGGAAGTTGAGTAACGATCACGTCGGTAGCGCGGCAATACTTCGACAACTCTAATTTTCGCTTTTCTGAAATGTTAATATTGCTGCTAAGATGGATCGTGTATACCGAAGAAATATAGCATTGCGCAGCAAGAAAGTGAAGCACAGTCAATATAATTAACCGTGTGCCTTTTTTGTGGAGCTCTCGAGCTTAGGTTGTAAACAGCATTTTAATTTCCTTCTGAAACAATTCTTAAAAAACGAAAACGTCTACTTCCTCAGGGAATTCATCAATTTTAAACCTACAGCAGCAATATTTCCCGTTGAAAGATCGATTTAATATGTACACATTGAACGCACTGGGAAATAAAACGTCTAAACCGTGAGACCAGAAGAATATAATATAAACAAGAGACTGCTACAGTAACCGCAGGAGTATCGATAGCAAAACCGATGAGGTATAAATTTCGAGAATAACATGTACAGCTTCTGCTCAAAGAGGGAGGCATTGTATGGAATTTAAAGCTTTATTAGAATGTATCTCTAGTAAGATTATAAAATTTCAGTTCCAATTGAACTTCTGGTTAGTATTTATACGCCTCTACTTGTTTTTATTGTAAAATGTTACTAAATCTACTAAGGTTCAGATCTTGACATTGTACAGGGAAATCTACAAAATACAGTTTTGTCAAACGTATGGCAAGAGACGTTGTCTTGTTGAAATAAAAACTTTAACAAAGAATAGAGGAAGTTATGAGTACATAATAGTGATTATAATACTTTAATATTAAAATATCTTTTATCTACCATAACTTCTTTTCCTTAGTCTCCGATAACAGTTACTGGAGAAAATAAATTATTATACATTATTATTAAATATTTAAAAGATTAAGCGTATGAAATTTTGTAAAGACCTCAGCTGAAGAAGGGGTTACTTCGGATTTATCCCCAATTTTGTTGAGACACGAAAAATATATTTTCGCGTCATATTTATTCTTTACGATAGAAAATTGATATGTATAGAAATGATATCTTTATTGCAACTTATTTGGAACTAAATCAAGATCTTAACAGAGCAGATTTAAGAACATAGCAAATGAACTCAATCGTATAGAACTGCATTGCACGATAATACTGGTGATTTATGGTAACCCTAGAGAAAAAATCAGGGAGGCTATGGTCGTGGACCATCTTGTCCTGTCTACTGATTTCGATTGTTTAAAAACAAGAAAATACATTTTGAATCTGAATTGATGTGGGGTCTCTTTCAATAACAGTGTCAGCTTCTCTTCAAGGGAATGAATTTAGACTGTTCCACCTCACTAGCAATCAAGATTACGATGACGTTTGCGGGTTGAATTCAAAGACGTTATAATTCTCCAATAATATTTTGGTTTTCGATGACATTGATCTTGTCTTATTAACTGAGACTTGGGGGATGATGCTTTACTGAACTCATAGATGTTTTGTGAAGATTTTGTAAATCTGAATGGGGTGTAAGTGTCTTGATTGCTGTCAGGTCTAATATTTTTTAATTGGTACTGATGTTGATTTGCAGGTTTTCAGGTTAATTTTGCACAATCGCTTAATTGCCATTATAGTTGTTTATACACCATTAGCTACGCCAGTTTCTATCTTTGAACATCTCTTTCATAAGTTGGAACTGCTTTCTGTGTTGGAAAATTATTTTATCCTTGGGGGGGATTTTAACCTCCCTACTTTAGATTGTGCTGATCCTACCTTATTAATAATTCTGAATAATTTTGCTACTTCATTTGCTGCTCTACAGATGAATCACGTAAAAAATAGTAATAACAGATGCTTAGATCTGATTTCTCGCTCTAAGATTTTGAAGTGTGATCTTGAACGGCTCGACATTTTGCTGGTGGCTGAGGATGGACTTCATCCGGCTCTCGCATTTGATGTAGTTTCTACCTCGGTAGTAGAAAAACGTTTTAAAGTGTCTATCACCGCGAGTTTTCAGACGTGCCATTCTGGTAGACCTTTATGAACTGCTACTAACACACAATGGGATTCAGTGATTGGTTGTGATTATGTTGATGATATTTGCAATGAACTTTACTCCATATTACTTGATTATTTTAATAAGAGTGTTCCAAAGACAGTATCTAGGAAGAATGTATTTCCACCATGGTTCTCTAATGAAACACATAGAAACATTAGGATCAATTGCTAGTATCTCAAAATGTATAAAGGCACGGGTTTACAATTATGTAACAATAAATTTAAAGAGTACAGAAATTGTTTTCAATTGTGTGTTAAACGTGATTCCGATAATCATATTAGGATTTTGATCTATTTATTCAGACGAACCCTAACAGACTTTGGCCTTATATTAATACTAAATTGAATTCTGCACGTGTGGTATACCAGGTATTACAATAGTTTCCTGACAGGATTACTAACGCTTCTGCTTCACATTTCTCGATGACTATGTCTAACGTGAATATTACCCTAATCATCCCAACAACGATACCTTGGTTTGAAATTCATTTTTCAACGAACACTCAATGTTACATACGGGTTTCCTCCAGTCCGTATGTGATTATTATGGTTATTAATAATAGCATTGAACACAGAAACCTCATCGCCATAGAACACTTACGCCACAAGCTGAAGATCTTTTGTAATTTTATGTTCCATCTATTGACACGAACCCAATCTTTCTGAAAATTTAGCTGGTAAACGCGAACGTTACTCGTTGAAGTAAATCAAAACGCAAAATATACATATCAGACCTGAGAGATACAAACACCAGTTAAGCATAACTAAATATTGATACTGCGTCGTACAGCAAGTTCAATGCAACAACTCTGTAATGGTAAATCCAATAATATTAAACGTATATAACTATGAGGTAAAGCAATTTTTATTTCTAATTGCGCTACCCGCTATGCCGTTGAAGAATTCAAGCCAGCCCATGAAGTAAATGAAGAAAAAAATAGGTATTGTAATATACGCACGTATGGGCCTGCCCTGCCACACACAGGAGTTATAAATTGAGGGTATCATTTATTACGCTTGACGTCTATAATTTATTATGTTGCGCGGTATGAAGACATTACCCCGGTCTAATGGAAACATAAAATTCAAACGTGTCACTTCATTAGATTCCCGTTTACACTTTCTACTTTACAACGTTTTACAACATAAGCGAATGACTTAATTTCTGACCGAACAGTAGTCGCCCCGAAAGTACAATAAACCGCCCGCTACGATAATAAGGTCGGCAACTCGGTACCCCAGTAATATAAAACAGTTATTTTAACATATTTCTACTACCGAACCCTAATAAAAATTGCCGCCTACCCGTATCTACCATTAGGTGATTTACAACTGACCTATATTCTGCTGGCAATTCATGAATTTTTACCCGGAATTCGGTGTCATACCGTTTCCTGGACGTCGAGAACTAAACGTGCCTTCATTGTTCGTCGTCGTTCCGGTCCATTTCGGCGAAAGTTTATGACAGGCGACGGAGTTAAGTAATTGTACTTGTCACAATTAGGTCGGCTTCCCGGTAAACACTTGCTTTTCACCGGTCCCTGACATCGACTGATGATATTCTCTGTCTTCAGATAAATTTAGAGGGTGACTCTTTTGGACAATGGATGAGTGCAGTAATCTGAGACAATGGGTGTTAATCCGGATCGTCTCAATTAAGATCTGCTGTTATTTCGTTCTAGCCTTTGAAACTCTCGATATAAGTATCTTATAAAATGTACTTTCGGTGTCTTTAACTCGGTGTAGATCGATACATTTAAGGGTCGAATGTAATTTTTGGTAATTCGCTTCACAATCATGGATTAGAAAAGTTGTTAATTATAATTTCGATTGAGTCGGACGATATTTGTTGGAAGTCCATATTGAACAATGGTTGGAGAAGTAACACTCAATTTACAAACTCTCAGTCCCTAAATCCCTCAAGTCCCAAAATTATATTCTTTAGTGATGATACACAAAAAAAGATAATCCTATCAGACCAATTGTTTCGTTTATGTCAGCTCCCACCTATAAACTATCTAAACAAATTCTACAGAACATTAAAGAGAATACACAATTTTCAACCAAATTCACAATAAAAAATTCACTAGACTCAGTTACAAAAATAAAGAACATAAAACTACTAAATAACGCGACATTAATTCCTTTCGACGTCACGAATTTATTTCCAAGTACCTCAATAGAAGATACTATTAACTTGGTTGAAAAGCTTTTGGAAATGGAACATATTAATACTGTAAACAAAGGAAGAGGTTATGAATTCCCTTAAAATCTGCTTAGAACAAAATTACTTTGAATTTAACAAGATATATACTTGGAACGATGGCTTGATAATGGGTAACCCTCCTAGTCCAATGTTATCAGAAATATTCATGGATTACCTAGAAAAACAAATTTCTACACATCCAAATTTCAAACAATTTATTTATTGGTATAGGTATGTAGATGATATTTTAGCTTGCTTCACAGGAACAGGTAGACAATTAAACAATTTCGTAGAATTCATTAACAATCTACATCAAAATATTAACTTACGATGATAGAAAATTTGTACTTATTAAAGAAATCTATACATGCGATCCTACAACCTTACCAGAATGACTCCCGCCAGAAATAAATGTATAGACGACAACGGCCTCGACGATTCCCGCCAAAACTAGAAACCATTAGAAACTTCCAAAAATGATCCGACGACGTTACTGTACACGTTACGAGGAGGTACGAAAGGTGACCGAGCGTACACGGACGCTAATACCTCGACCGTCGCGCGGGAGTCGACTGCCTGTGCTTGTATATATTAAATATTAAGAAAACTCCCATTATTTATTCGACGATGTTGCACTTACTGACTTATGAATTACGCACTTCTAGCTAGAGTAATGTGAATGGCCGGCTTGCATACATATACAATGCGTAATGTACATACATATTAAAATAAAATTGGATATATTCTAAGAGAGCAAAATAAATAACTGATAAAAATGAAAATAAAGTAATATTCTAAATGAAAATAAGGTAATAATGCTAACCCATACGGTTGCAAAGAAAATAAAATCATATAAAATACAAAATCAATGTTAAGTCCTTAGCAATACCTTAAGGATGATTGCTGGAAAAACAAGGAGAGATAGAGTAAGAAACAAGGATATAAGAAAGGAGTGGTAGGAATAGCTAGAGAAAGAAGAAAATAGTAGAATGATCATGTGTAAAGAGCGGAGGAATCCAGATTGATCAGGATAGCAAGAGACCAAAGACCAAAGGGAAAAAGAAACACCGGAGGACCATTGGAGAGATGGAAGGAAAGTTGTATTTCCACCTCGGTCGAAACACCATGAATACTGCGTGAAGAAAAATAGGTTACGGGCTAAAATTAAAGAAAAAGAAGATAAGAAGAAGAGCTATTCTAGCAACGTTAAAGCAATTCTTACCGTAGTAACACTTAGGTCCGTATCAATAATAATTCCAATAATCATAGGATAAAGTGTGCAGATCCAATTACACATTCAATAAAATTCTTACTTCCATTACATCATCAACCGTTTTTTAATGCAAACAATTTTAATTTTGTCATATCAATTGCGCATTTTATCGCCGCTGTATTTCCCGCGAGGATCCGAGAACCGATCGCCCGAAACAAAGAGCTACGCGAACAAAGCGCATTATTAGTTCTGGTTCTCATTTCCTCCTCGGCTGCGAAATAACAACACCGCCCGCCAATACGAACAACAACGGATAACAACAACGACCCTACCGTTGCCGTTTGCCGTCGGACTATCGATTCCTCGTATATGTATATATACCGCGAATGTAAACATCAATTTGCACGTACCTTATAAATTACCGGTAATTTAACGACGCGAATGAGTTCCATACACGTTCATAAGCGTGTTCGACTCGATCGGAGTGTGTATGCATGTGTGGTCGACGCTTACCTTACAATCTCCTATCAAATCTTCGTATATATCCTTAACTAGCCGTATACTTGCGAACACAACGGTTGCGATATCAGATTGTCGTAATATTTTAGAGTTTATTCTCTTAAGTTTTTAAATCTTTGTATTGTGTAGAATGGTGTCGGTAAAATGGTTGTTTATATCTATTAGTTTTGTTGTATATTGTAGGGATTATTTATATAAGTTTAAGATTCACCTATTAGTTTTTATTGCCAGAATACTAGAGGTTTGTGTACAAAGCAGCATTAATTTTTTTTATAACATTTGTTTAACGAAATATAAGTTAGTAATTATCACCGAGACTTGGCTTGGAAATGGTAGCTATAACGTATACAGAAAGGCTAGACTTTCGAGAGGTGACGATGTTTTGATTGTTGTATCAGACAGTTTTTATTCCAAGTACAATGAAATCCCCTTTGAACGGACACCAACGGGACCAACCGAAGATGTCCGTTCAGGAGGGGTGTCCGCATAAAGGAAATATGCAGTAGATACAACAAAAATGGTGTTTTAACGAAAAATGAATATATTAAAGAAACTGGGACATTTAAATCGTATATGTATATAAATGTTTTTAAAATAAATAAGAAGCTTCAAACTTAAGAAAAAATAGTTTATTTCCTTTAGATATATACATACAAAGTATAATATATGTACATAGATACATAGATGTAGTATGTAATACAAAACAATGAACTGAATAGTCACTTTAAGGAAGCAGTAAGGCGGCGATTTCTTAAAGAAATTACTTGGATGTATTGGTCATCTCGTTCTGTCGTTGATTTGGTGCTTCTGGTGTGAAGCCTACCGGTCCCTTCCCTTCTTTTAATTGTCCTACGTACACAACACTCAGAAATATGCAATCTTCGAGCAATTTCTCTTTGTGCCGTGTTAAACGTAATTCCCTCCTTTTTTGCATATCTTCTATCAAATAAACCGACAATATAATAGGGCCCTCCTAACGCAGTTACGTACGTTTCCAGTATCTCGGCAATATCCTCAATCCATACTAAATGCACAGTTTATTATAAGCCAGGTGGATGATCCAGTACCCCTCCAAAATTCTATTTCATAACGCATTCATCGGCATTTCCCTACTATTAACTGCTTTACTCCCAGCATATGCATGGCGCAATAATGACGGATAGGTAGAGGGCAGTTCAATCTGGTTTTCCTTTCTTTTTTCTAGTTCCTTATACAATTTAATAATTTATTTCCATGTAAATACTGCGTATATTTATCACTACTTTTCAGTTCCACTACGAAATCATACAGTAAAATAGTACACCGACTGACGTAGCTTCTAGAATACTATCGACGAACAACACAACGAAAACGCCATTTTTCACGATTTAACGAACTCAATCGTTGGTGATTCGGCCGGATTATCGACAGCGGCAGCGTCGAAAAGCCAGAAATATCGTCTCACACGGATTCGCCGGCGAAACGAAATCAGAAAAGAAATAACGTCGTTATTCATACTCATTTGTAGAAAATCGGTTGGTAGTAGATGATGGATGGTGTTCCATCATTGTAACCGCGTAACAACAAACAGAGTTCTTCGTCGAGAAGTGAAGATTTGTTACAGAAATTGACAATTCTAGCGGTTGCGGTTTAATAGATCGTTTGGACTTGTAAAGGGAGAAATATCGGGGAAAGTCTATTAGCAAGATATATGATATATGATGTGTGCATATGGAAATTGATATTATGCAGTTGGTCTCTCTGGTCTAGTTATTGTTTAACAAAATGAATGCAGGTGGGATAATGAAAAGTTATTGTGTGTCACGTGATCTATCAAACTTTCACCTTTCTTTTTTACAGTAGTAGAGTGAAAAATAAAATAGTAAACAAGTGTTAGAAATTAAAGATGAGATCCCTTTTGTTCAAATGTTTGCAAATGCAAAATACCAACACTCAATAAAACATTAAAACTGGATTCAGTAATATTAATCCCATTATAATTTCATGTACACATCTATGTACAAATATGGTAAGTATGAGGCAAACCCTACAGATACAAATACTCAATATGGCCATCGAATGTCCGGTATACGACAGCAGTAATTAGTTGTTAAGACAATTTGTTGTAGAAACAAATGTGAAAAAGTATATGTATTTCATGTGTTAACTTAACAGTAGAGAAGTTTACACAATTAAAGGAAAGTGGATCCATATATATGTACGAGGTCTAAGTAGACAACACCTTCACTAAATCTGATGAAGCAACCGTACTTATGGATATCGCACAAGTAAATTGCAGGGTTTTATAAATGCGAAAATGAACAACGTCATAGAGAAGATCATTACTAGTCTCACACGAAAAATTTCTAAAAGTAGGTAACGCAGATATTAAAAATAAATTAGAATAAAGAAGCTTACAAATACATCTAGAAGATAGGACACTAAAACAGACAGTCAGTGATTTGCATCAACGACAAAAGACGATCGATACTGAAAGCAAAAGCTCAATTTGAATGATCATATTGGTTTGAATAGTGATATCAATCGAATAGAAGGTAGTCATGAACCTAAGGCTAGTGAAAATAATGTTGTACTTGTAATTAGAAAACCAAGGAGGCTCTAATGGAATGTTATTCATGGTACTGCGAAAAATTTAGAATCAAAGGTTATTGCACGATATGTTTATTCAAATATCTGTGGCTTAGATCTTCGTCTGACATCGAAATTATTGATTATCTGAACAGCAAATCAATTCAATCTAATGTAGAAGAACTGGAATTGAAATATCCTGAAAAATACCCTTTCTATAAAATTTCTGTTTTCTTCGAATAACAAGAAAAAGTCCCATTCACAGGTGTAGCAGTAAACTCCACTCACACAAATTAATTAATTATGCGGAACGCAGCGTTTCGAGAGCACGTTATCCCATTGTAACACGGTTGACAACGGGAGCCCACGTGCTCTCGAAACGCTGCGTTCCGCATAATTAATTAATTTGTGTGGGTGGAGTTTACTGCTATACCTGTGAATTGTACATCCACACAGTCCTTGCAATCGTCATTTAACAAGAAAAAGCTACAAGAACAGATTTATGGCTATTTGGGAATGGGAGTTAAGTATTTTTAAGAACGACTATGCCAGAACTTGGATTTGATAAATTAAAATTTTAGTTTCAAAGCCTACCGCGACTGACATTTTTCTGAAAATTTTAATGTAGGTATAAAATATATAATTTATCACTATAAAACCCAGCTAAAGTCTCATCAATTTAGTTACATATTTTTACAAGAACATGCAGTGTATAACCAACAAAACTGATACTCTTTCGTTGAAACTCTTGTATTTGTTCTCGTTTTCTGTTAGCATCCTTTTTATTTCCGTACTTTCCTTTTGGATTTAATCGAATTTTGACGAGATTAAATCTAGAGACTTCACACCATCTCTTTCAGTTTTTCTTTTTTTTTGAGGTATTTCGTCTCCATTTTCACTTGATTGTGAATCTCCATTTTGTTTCTGCTTTTTTACTTCTTTGTTTTTTAGCAAATAATTACGAAGTAAAGGGATTCTAATATTGATAAATAAAGTCGCCAATGTCCAATAAGACAAAATTTACAATTTTCTTATTAGACGAATGAAAAAGCGGGCTTGAAAAGGTTTGAAATGTTCTCCATTGCAAAGGCTATGGGTGAACCATCCTGAAAAATTCAATGGCGTAATTTTTATGAATTATTTAGAGCTTAAAAATATAGGACTACACATTTTTCGGCGGCTAAAATTTAAAGTAGTAATTCTAATATTTTCCAGCTGTAGACTCTTTCGGAATTTCGCAATCTACTAAAATAAACACACTGACAGTTTAAAAAAGACTAAAAAAGAAAGACTTTGGAAATATTTAACATGCATTAGACTGAAATATAAATTCATTAGAATTGAATACAGAACTCCTCTGCTATCGTTTCCGTATTATATTCATCTCTACGACTCTCAGGAATTATTACATTCGATTCACGTGGGATAATCCACGTTAACATCCATATGCTGCAATTGTAGCTAGTGTATATACCGCTACCTTCTGTTGTTAATGGGGTTTCTTTATTACATATCATGGTCTCTTCTGTAATTATGCGTAAACAGCGGTAATAGATACAAACTGAATCCTACCATGATGTATAATTAACTATTCAGTAGATTACTGACTAGCTCGAGTTGGGACTTTCCCATTTGAACGTTATTGCCTTTTTCGTTTTTCTAGAGATTTTTATAAACGCTTGAAGGAAATCGCTTGCATAGAGAGGGTGTGGTAAGCTGTTAAACACTCATTTCAACTCTTAGACTTTCTCACTTTTTTAAAATACAAAATAACTCCAACCATTACGTTACAATTACGACCACAAAAGTTTAACCCTTAAAAGATGATTAGATGTTACAACTAAAGCATTCCTAATATCACAAATGGATAATTTTTTTGCGGCGGAAAAAAATCAGCAGCAATTCGCGTGATTGGGTCAAGGATTCGCGGCGTGACAAATACGTTGATATTCTACGCCACGATGCATACGCATATATCGCGAGAGGGAGGGGGTGGTAAAAGGACGCGGAGAAAATGAAAATATGGGATAAATTACGGCCGAATCCATTAGGGAAACGTATAGGGGCGTTACGGCGTTGGGTTTTTGTTGGCTCGAAGCTATCACATTTCTAAAAATATTACGCATAATGCGAGGAAGCTAAAATGTTCGTTAGGTTTTAGCGCTTCGTGGCGATGACCTTCTCGTCACTACGTTGGCTGCTCTAATTGTACAGCTGCAGGAAAAAGTATTCGGACGGTAAAGTAAGAGGGTGCTTGTCTCAATTTATACCAAACGGTAATTACTTATACTTCTCCGGGTGTCATATATGACATGTATAAACCAAACAAGTATCGCATATTTTACACATGTATATAAATGAGAATATTCGGAAGAGGGTTTACTAAATATTGGGTATCTCTACCTTAAATTGATTGTTGGCATATTTAAGCTTTAAGTTTAAAATAGAGGGCAAACGAAGTGCTATAATGAGAAGAAACAATATTGCAGCATTGAGCTTTGTTTTTTTTTAAGAAACTACCAGAAAAGATGCAGAGGTAGTAAGCTCATTGATTTACATCAGCTATAATACAGTAATACTTTGCTATTATAGTTGATGATGGAAACCTATCGGTTTCTGAAACACGTGATCTGGATAATAAAATAACTGTGTGGTGTGGAGTGTACCTACACTTGTAATAGTTATAAAACCCCTCTGTCTTTGCAGTGTGTATACATTTTGAAATATAATGAGACCTTAGGTATTTACATAAAAAGTTAAAAAAAATTTAGGTTGAAGAAAGGTTGTTTACTCGGTGTGAGCTCATATCAAAATATAGGAAAAAAGAAAGAGAACGGGACCAATCTCACAATATCTCAGACAATTGAATCAGTCAGTGGCTACCGGTTTCATGCACATCTGCACATCATCAGGACAAAACACTCCAGAAAAGGATAACAGAATTAAAACAAACGCAAAATAACAACATCAGAAGCATCACGGCAGCAGAACAAACTTTTAAAAAGGCACAAATTGAAATTGTAAAAGGACGTACTTAACAAATTAACAAATTCCAAAAGGTAGGAAGTCAACAAAAAAGTTTTTTTCAAATACTTAGTCCTTTTCTGGAATGTCTTAACCTGATGATGTGCAGATGTGCACCAAACAGGTAGCTATTGACTGATTAACTTGTCTGAAATACTGTGAGATTGGTCCAGTTTTCTTTCTTTTTTCCTATTTAAATTTTAGGTTATTCAAAAAGTTTCCTCAAACCTAAAAAGAAAGAAAATGCTTACAAATATTAAATCCGCTTAGTTCCTTAAAGAATTTAAATGTAATAGGACCTTAAGTAATCACGTAATAGTTAAAGAAACCTTAGCTTATTCAAAATTATTCCTCAAACGTAAAAAGGAAGAAAGTTCCTTTTGCAATAAACTAAACGAAGATACCCTTATTAGCCAAGTCTGAAACAGGCAAATAGGGGTAAATTACATGAGTTTCTGCTTAAGCTATTTCCTAATCACGTCTCTTTAAAACCGGAACAGATCCCTGCTAACAAATTTTTATTGTTTTGCACGATATAACTTACAGTTTACTAGGATACTTGCTAAGTCAATTCAAAAGTATACTTATTTCAGTTTTTGATGAAATGTTGTTAAATTGTACTGAAGTTTCTAACTTTGAAAGAGTCGTGATCATCCCAATATTGAAACCAAGAAAGAACCCTTGTCATGTTGACATTAATTTTATCATTGCTCTCATGTTTTATATTGCAAAAGTTGATGAATCTATGATCAAAGGAAGATTTGAATAGTTATTGGAAAATTACACTCAAAGCAAAACGGACCTCAAACATCACAGGGTACCACAGATGTGTTAACGAAATTATATATGGGTGTGTAATCGTCCTTAAACAAACAAGAGACATTTGTATGTACGTAGTTCGATATCATGAATACGTATGGTCTGGGTATTTGTCTAAGAAATATTACTAATTTATTTCGTAATATCAATATCTTTTTAACACTTATAATAAAGTAATACCACAAAAGAGAGTAAATGCATTCATTGCTCCGACGTTTTTGCGAGATTTCAAGTGTTTTAATTGCAAGTTAATTTGCAAATTCTGTATCAGTGAATAGTACTTTTGTTATTCTATAAACCAGTGATCAATAGGGCGAATATACCTGCGAATAGCTATTTGTTTGGGTAAGCATCATATATATATACCACAGAACACTTATTTTTTTTTATATGTATTTCTGTTTATAAATTTTATATATTGGGTTATTATAATAGGTTTGATCTTGTAAAATCCTTCTTTTCCTGTCGTTGCTGTAGTGCATTCCGTTCGTTGCCATTCTATCCACGTTTGACTTGCATATGTATATTCTTTGAATGTAGCAATCTCTACAAATAAATTTTCGAATAACTTAGTGCCTCTTCTAGCAAGCATTATTCCTCCATTATGCTGCAATACGAAAAGGATTTGTGGTATAATAATGAAAACGTTAGTTGATAGGATTCTTTATATCTCATCCTGCAGACGCAAAAGGAAAGAAAACTCGGCTTTTAAATTGATTAATTCAATTCAATCTAAATGACCTAACTATAAAGCAATCTAAAAACGACCAATAAGACAATTTTATTTTAGAATGACCAGAAACCATTTATTGTTCGTGATTCATCCACCTATCGATTCGCCTTTTAACCGGAAAAACTATCTTTTTACATTCGCGGATTCTCCTTTTTGCTTTACTTTTTTTAATCTCCTATATACGGTGCATGAAGCGAGCAAACTTCTAGGAAGCTAGAAGCGCCTGCAACGAAGCACTCGTTATTCCATTATAGGAAAAGCAGCGAAACAAGCCAGTGGTACCCTGTTAATTAAGTAAATTGCAGGTTTTTTATTCGCGTGTTCGCGAGTATAATCCTTTCCTGGGCATTTCATTGATTCATCTATTTATATACTGACCATTAAGATATTTAATGAAAACAGCGGAAAGCCATATACAGATATATATATATATATATATATATATATATATATATATATATATATATATATATATATATATATAATACTGTTAAATGAGATTCTAAAACCAGACATAAAAACCCTATACGTAGTTGTAGATATGCAAAACTTGGCTGTATAAGGGAAAGTATAATAATTATGTTATTGACGAAATGGCAAAAGAAAGATTACTACGATATCACTTTGTGAGCTAGATGCTGTTTAATTGATTTGGGAACAAACTAAAGGTGCAGTTATAAAACTGCTGTTACTCCAAATCATTTGAAATATTAATAAAAATGTAAAATATGTCATAAAACAGAGGACTAAATGTGTGTATTAGTAGGTGCTTCAGTTGATAATCTTATAGAACCAAATGCCAATTCAACTGACACCGACTTTAGTTGTGACACATCAGAAATTGACTGATTTAAAAATATTTCGGGAATGGCAATGGACGGGGCGGCATACAGCACTTCTGGATAGCTGGAAACAATGCCACGGAAATTCCAAATATTTTGCTAGAGGTTCATGGCGGATTTACTCCATCATTTTCGACCATCAGCTTCTAGCGTGAGGGAGTTCAAACGTGGTCGCATCAGCACAAGTGACGAACTATGCATTGGACGCCCAAAAGTCGTTACCGACGATGAAAAGGTCGACAAGATTCATGATGTCATGTTAGCCGATCGCCGATTGAAGCTGAAAGAGATAGCAAAAGCAACAGGCATCTCAGAAGAACGAGTTGGCCATATCCTGCACGAAATTTTGTGTGCGGAAATGCTTTCGGCGCGCTGGGTACCGCGTTTGCTCACACCGAAGCAAAAACGAAATCGGGTGACCGTTTCGGAAGAGTGTCTGGCCAGGATCCAATGCAATCCAAGGGGTTTCTTCATGCGCTTCGTAACCGTAGATGAGACTTGGATCCACCACTACATACCGGAGGCCAAGGGACAGTCGAGGCAGTGGATTTTTCCGGGCGAATCGGCTCCGAAGAAAGCAAAGACCGTTCCATCGACCGGATGGAACAATACCGTGTTCTTCTTGTCGATTTCAGAAACATTTCAGCTCGCCCTCGTATACTACTTTGATCCATTCGAGACAGAGAATTAAAATTAATCAGTGACAATTTTTCACACTTTAAAGGGTAAAATCTCATCGATCCACGTTTACAACGGGACGCGATCAAAAACCCGTACAGACTCCGGGGCGATTTTCCGATCTTCCTTCATTTCTCACAGAACCGTCGCGTGTAATTTATTAAGGCGATGTCAAGCGGTCGGGCTTTGTAAAGGACGTAAGGCCTCTTGACGGTCACTTGTTCATCCGATGACAAATGAAACTCAAATGTCCATCCGAGACGGTCCCCGTCTTGACACTTTCTATCACTGCGTGTAATGAGGAGTAGTTTCTCATAGCGACAGCAAAGAAAAGGCATCCGGTAGGGTAGTGGGAAGACGAAATAGGAAAAAATGTAAGAATTCCTTTCGTCAGCTAGTCGACGAGCAATTCGTCCGTTCTTTGCAGAGATTGTCAGGCGAAGAATGACCGTCTTGAAGTGCGAGCTTTTCGATGAGGTGGAAAGACGTATTTTCTCCTAATTGGTTCATTCTGAATTGTACCAGTAACGCGTCAAACGAGGGGTATAGCAGTTTTTTTTTAATAATTTGCGATGCTTTTCGAAAAATATTTGGTAAGTGTTAAAATCGTTTTGTGTGGTGGGTCTTGAATTGTTTAGAGATTCAGATACAGTAAGGACTTGTTTCTTTTCTTGTGGTTTTTTATCATTGTGTAATACATAAACTCATCTATCACTGCAATAAGGTCTTCATCTGATCAAAGCTTCTTTCTTTTCTAGCAAGGAAAAGCTTGAGTTCAGAAATACAGTAAACGTTCGCTCATGTAGTAAATACCCGGTAGTGAAAACGTTGCGGTCATGTAAACAGAAATTTGCTACTATAGGATCAAGTGGAACGCCCGCTAGTGTAAAGAAGCTTGCACCAGGTACAATTCTATAATGTAAACAGTTTAGGGTACCGGTTATTTCCCGATTTACGTGCGCCATTGAATCGATGAAAAGAATGTTTACGTAAACGTTTTCAGCGCTGGCACACGTTGTTTCCCGATTTATATATGGGATTCCAGTGAGCGTTGGTTCTCTTGCTTCTCGTTGAATAAAGTATGTAGTATGCAGCTAAAATCACGTCAGAACAGACATGGCATCCACGTCCAATAAAAGAACATTTTTAAAATTAAGCGACAAAGTGAAAATCATCGAGATTAAAGAAGGCGAAGAAATATGCAATATTTAAAGCCACAATCTGTAAAATTAAGTCATTCAAGTCACAAATTTTACAACGTGTGTCAGATACATACGGAGACCCGGGAAATCGCAGAACTTTAAAAAATTCCCAAGCGCCTAGAATGGAAAACCCTGGGACCTATGTACCTTCGTAGTCTGATTAAATCACCTGCATGTGATGCATGTCTTTTGTATTTATCTCATACTTGGATCTTGTGGTTTTATTATTGAAGTGATAAATTATTGTTATTATTATAATCAGGTATCCGCATAAAAATTAATACCTCTAAAAACATTTTGATCAATTTTCTAAGGAAAAATATGCGTTTACACGAAAACATTTTCGTAATATAAGCATCAACGTACCGCAATAAACTCAAAATCATTTATCACGTCCAATTAACATAGAATCCAAATATGCTCAACGCTATTTGCGGCGCGAATGATGTATATGTATACCTTTACCTGCAAGGAAATCTACCTACCTTGCCCGCAACGTACGTTAATAAACCGCGTTACAATTTACACTATAAATAAACGCGTAGTAGACGCTTGCGTATCGTAACTTGTGCGGCTTATTTGAGAAATGTTGACGTATTTGGTTACAAGAAGACGAGGGAGAATGTTCCCACATTAAGTGTAATTATGACAAAACACGAGATGGTCTCATTATAATGTCCCTCGAAAATCTAAGGTATGAAGGTATAAGTCTGTAACGCCTGGTGTACAAATACAATGTAAATGATATATGCTTCTTAAACTGTAACATTTGCGTCAAGGCTACTTGCTTAATTGCTCTGTTTTTTTGTCAGTTTCCTTTCTTGGCGGGATATATATGTATATATACATACACTACCGCCCATATTAATTCGGACATCTAATAATATAAATAGAACTCTACTAATTTGAATCAAGTAGGTTGGCAACAACTTTCGGTCTGGTCGGAAACTATAACACATGGGCTGAAAAATCCCGGGCCTAACAAAGAAAATACGGTTTTTTTGGTTCAAAATTAGCTTTATTCATCAACGTAATCTCCATCAAGAGCAACGCAATCATTCCATCGCCGCTCTAACATTTCAATACCACTTTTGTAGAACGATTTATCTTTTGCCTCAAAATAGGCCTCAGTTTCAGCGATAACCTCTTCATTCGTGCGAAATTTCTTACCGGCGAGCATTTCTTTGAGGTCTGCGAACAGCCAGTAGTCGCTGGGAGCCAAATCTGGCGAATACGGTGGATGTGGGAGCAATTCGAAGTTCAATTCATGTAGTTTTGCCATTGTTTTGATTGACTTGTGACACGGTGCGTTGTCTTGATGAAACAATTTTTTTTTCTTCGCCATATGCGGTCGTTTCTTTGCAATTTCGGCCATCAAACGCTCCAATAACGCTATATAATATTCACTGTTGATGGTATTTCCTTTCTGAAGATAGTCGATGTATATTACACCACGCACATCCCAAAATACCGAGGCCATAACCTTTCCAGCCGATTGTTGTGCTTTCGGGCGCTTTGGACGAGGTTCACCAGTTGCTGTCCACTCAGATGACGATCGTTTTGATTCCGGAGTGAAGTGATGGATCCATGTTTCATCCATTGTCACATATCGACGCAAAAATTCCGGTTTGTTACGTTTAAACATGGCCAAACACTGCTCAGAATCATCAACACGTTCTTGTTTTTGGTCAACAGTGAGCAAACGCGGCACCCACTTTGAACAGAGCTTTCTCATAGTCAAATGCTCATGCAATATAAAGCCAATACGTTCTTTTGATATCTTTACGATGTCAGCTAACTCACGCAACTTCACTTTTCGATCATCCAAAACGATTTTGTGGATTTTTTTGATGTTTTCTGGTGTTACCGCCTCATTTGGACGTCCACTGCGTTCTGCATCATCGGTGTCTCTACGACCACGTTTGAAGTCAGCGAACCAACGTTTTATTGTTGTTTCTGATGGAGCGGAGTCCCCATAACACTTTTCAAGCCATTGCTTCGCTTGAACGGTATTTTTTCCCATCAAGAAGCAGTGTAAAATTAAAACACGAAATTGTTTTTGATCCATTGTTTTGAAAATAAATGTAGCGTGACTCTTAGCACAATAACTCACTAACTAATGAATAGAATATCATGAAATTTTAACAGCCGTCTTTTGAAGGTTAGCACTAACTGAGAGAAAGGTGACTGCAATAAAACTAGCGTCATCTATGTGTTAGGCCCGGGACTTTTCAGCCCATGTGTTACATATGTACAATACATTTTAACTAAGTTTGGGCTTACTGATATCAGTAACTGACCAAAGCTTTAGGTCTCTTTAGCTAACTGCTTTGGAGATATCAAACTGAAGTAGAATTTCCCGATGATGGAATACCCTGTAAAATTATTGATAGAAATAATGTCTTCTAATAAGAGCTACTATTATTAAAACGGTTTGTAAACGGCTGATTTTGCCATTATTTCTCTTATTCTTTCATTTGTTTCATGATCTAATAATGTCTTCTTACGGCAGCGTTTCCAGTACATCATCTTTGTCGACATTATTTTGTTTTCCATCTCCTTATTTAGCTCACAGGTGTAGCAGTAAACTCCTCTCCACACAAATTAATTAATTAATTATTCGGAACGCAGCGTTTCGAGAGCACGTGGACTCTCATTGTCAACCGCGTTACCGACTGAACAATGAGACTCCATGTTCTCGCGAAACGCTGCGTTCCGAATAATTAATTAATGTGTGTGGAGTGGAGTTTACTGCTATACCTGGGAATCATACAACCACACAGTCCTTGCTATCGTTATTCCTTATTCAGCTATTCCAATAAGAGCTAGTAAGTGAGAAATTGTGGTGGTAGTGTTCTTTAATATTAGAGAACTCCTTAATAATCCAATTCACACCCAACCTTTTTAGGCTGTATAAAATACTCCACACAGTACTTAGTTATTCAAAGAAATGCACTAAACTATCAAATCCTACGATCTAAATGTATTTCTGTGCACCATGAAAGTCCTCCTGGATAAATTCCACCTGACAAACACGATACCGTACCCATATACAAAACGTACGTCGGTATATACGATGAACACGCATGAATCGAGATTACTATCGAAAAAGCGGTGTCGGGATTATATTTCCCGGATTCCACCATATTTTCACGACAACGGATATCACATTTCTCGCTCACCGTGAGGACCGTCGCGGACGTGTAAGCGCTAGGTCCTCGCAGGTAAAGGCAAGTATCGAGGCGAACTCGAAAGATCTGGATATCTAAAATCGGTGGAATGCGACGCACGCCATCTACCGGGCGTAAACAGTGAACGCGCCAAGTCGTAATTTAAATAAAGAAATTAATTAATTAAAGCTTATCTGGTCCCATCGCGAACGCAATAGACGAAATTTATATCGTACTGACGAAATTACGCCGCATCTACGCACCGAAGAAGGCCATGGAATGGTAGGCAGCTCGATGGTGTTGAAGATCGTCCAATTCCGCGTTTATATTGTTTTTCCTGGAACCGTATTCACGGCGTAAATTAAAAATTTCAAAACGCGTATCCATTTTGTTGGATGTAATATCCTAAAGTCAACGGGTTTGATGGGCATGATATACGTTAAGTTGTATTCTATTAATAATGCCTATTTAACTTTCGTATGGAGGCGAAATTCTATTTCAAAGTTATATATACAATAGTACTAGATATTTAGATTAGCTCTTTTTTCTGCAGCGTTTACAAAACAAGTAATAAATAAGTTTTATGAGAGATAGGCACTTTATTTTTAGTTGCAGATTGTACTATGTTTTATACTTCGAATAATACTTAATATTTCATACCAAGAAAATTCGATTGAGAGATGAATGGTATAGTTACTGGTATTATAGCTCGTGCAATTTAGCAGCCAAGTTACATCATTAACAGTCTTAATTATAGTCTGGAGCTGTTGCCAGTTTGCCATAATATCTTGGTATATAGCAATATACTAGATGTTAGTCAGATACTGTTATTGTACGAATATTTTTAAAGCAAATTATTCGATCGTAGCTGTAAATATGTGATGATATAAGATACCTATTAAATTAATACTTAGATCTCACAATGTCTGTAGATATATCGTAATATCTCAGCAGACACAATAGTATTAAAGGCAAGGCATCGGGACAACGTCCAATCGGCGAAAATGTTGTATTCATGCAGGACAACGACTTCAAAAATAATGGCATGGACGCATCAAACCCCATCGAGCTGTTATAGGATGAATTAGACAGGAGAGTCCGAAAAGTACGCCCTACTGGAATGTTTATTGATTATTTAATTTATATTCAATATTGGATTGATATTTTATTACTATCAACAATATCAGAAACGCGCAACAATAGAAACGCCGTTGTTAAGTTAAGAAAATTATAGTTGAAGTACTTGTAAAGAGCGTATTTACTTCCAAGAATGTATACCTGATGCTAAAGCAAGTATGGGCAACCTTTGAAATGTTATGGGCCAAACTGTTGTGGGCAAATACGTTCGCGGGCCGCGTTTAAAAGTAGTGCATTTTAAAGTAGTGTTTTTAGCGATAGATATCGGACATGAAATAATACGACAACGTTATTATAATGCAATTTATTAAAATAAGAAAATGAAATGAAAACAATAGGCACAACATTATAATTAAATCGTGAAATTTGTTTTTAATTGGGTTTTTCAAAATGTCTCGCGGGCCGGATCAAATCTTACAGCGGGCCGGATCCGGCCCACATAACACATGGGCTGCAAAGTCTCGGGCCTAATAAAGAAAACACGGTTTTTTTGGTTCAAAATTAGCTTTATTTATCAATGTAATCTCCATCAAGAGCAACGCAATCATTCCCGCGCCGCTCTTACATTTCAATACTACTTTTGTAGAACGATTTATCTTTTGCCTCAACATAAACCTCAGTTTCAGCGATAACCTTTTCATTCGTGCGAAATTTCTTACCGGTGAGCATCTTTTTGAGGTCTGCGAACAGCCAGTAGTCGCTGGGAGCCAAATCTGGCGAATACGGTGGATGTGGGAGCAATTCGAAGTTCAATTCATGTAGTTTTGCCATTGTTTTGATTGACTTGTGACACGGTGCGTTGTCTTGATGAAACAATTTTTTTTTGTTTGCCATATGCGGTCGTTTCTTTGCAATTTCGGCCTTCAAACGCTCCAATAACGTTATATAATATTCACTGTTGATGGTATTTCCTTTCTCAAGATAGTCGATGAATATTACACCACGCACATCCCAAAATACCGAGGCCATAACCTTTCCAGCCGTTTGTTGCGCTTTCGGGCGCTTTGGTCGTGGTTCACCAGTTGCTGTCCACTCAGATGACGATCGTTTTGATTCCGGAGTGAAGTGATGGATCCATGTTTCATCCATTGACACATATCGACGCAAAAATTCCGGTTTGTTACGTTTAAACATGGCCAAATACTGCTCAGAATCATCAACACGTTCTTGTTTTTGGTTAAGAGTGAGCAAACGCGGCACCCACTTTGAACAGAGCTTTCTCATAGTCAAATACTCATGCAATACAAAGCCAATACGTTCTTTTAATATCTTTACGATGTCAGCTAACTCACGCAACTTCACTTTTCGATCATTCAAAACGATTGTGTGGATTTTTTTGATGTTTTCTGGTGGTGTCGCGTCATTTGGACGTACACTGCGTTCTGCATCATCTACGACCACATTTGAAGTCAGCAAACCAACGTTTTATTGTTGTTTCTGATGGAGCGGAGTCCCCATAACACTTTTCAAGCCATTGCTTCGCTTGAGCGGTATTTCTTTCCCATCAAGAAGCAGTGTAAAATTAAAACACGAAATTGTTTTTGATCCATTATTTTGAAAATAACAAAAGTAGCGTGACTCTTAGCACAATAACTCACAAACTAATGAATAGAATATCATGAAATTTTAACAGTTGTCTTTTGAAGGTTAGTACTAACTGAGAGAAAGGTGACTGCAATAAAACTAGCGTCATCTATGTGTTAGGCCCGAGACTTTTCAGTCCATGTGTTATGTACTAAAGCAATGTTAAATTTTCACACAAATTTTTCACATTTTTATTTTCAGTATAGAAAATCCATTGCAAATAATAGAAAATATACAAGAAAACATAGAATAAATATTTTTAAATCAGTATACCATCCTTTCGTTCGCTCTCTGGAAGTTTTGTCCACGTTTGACGCTAAAATCATCACACCTAATATCCTAACCGAGTATTGTTGCAGTCCTGAACGAGTTCTGCATCACCGATACTAGTCTGACGTCGGGATCATTGACGGAAATATCCGCTTTCGTCTGCCGATTTTGATACTCCGAAAAGCCATTCCCGTTTAGAGTCGTTACCTGAGTATATTTCGATGGTTTCATTGTGACGATTAGACTCCGTCAACCTCCGACAAAGTTTAAAGTCCGGATGGTATATATCTCCGTTAATCTAAAATGAAGGTCACCTGTGGAACATAAAGTATGTCAAAATGCGTATACAACTGAAGATTTTGATGACTAGATTGTAGTAAAATTATCCATCATGGCGAAATAAAATGTGATTTAAACCAAACTCAACAAAATTTGAATCGAGTACAACGTGAAGCTGCATCAAAGAAAATTATAGTGTTAGATACAATATTAAGAAACAGAGTACAACGTGTAGGTGCATTAAAGAAAGTTATAGTGTTAGATACAATATTAAGAAGCAAGAGTATACGTGTATCTACACAAAGGAAGTCATAGTTATAGAAACAATCAAATCATAGTTGTATTCATACATTAAAAGCACAGTGTCACGCGTATCTCCACCAAATCAAGATATAATTTTATATGTAATATTTAGAAGTGAATAGAGTTTCAATTCGTCATTGAGCGGGTTAACTAGTTATTCAGTGTATTAAGTGTACTTTGTAACTAGTTTTATTAACAACGTGTCACAACTCCTTCAAACCAGGAGGAGTTCAAACACCTTCCGTGAACACTTCCTCGTTGTATGACTACTGCTACCTGAAGTTTTTTTTATCAAATATGACGGGACTTTCCCTCCTACACCCGTGGATACATATGCGGTTTGCAGGAAATATATTTTGAACCAATTCCTACAGATTACAACTGATGGTTCTCAGAAATAGGTAAAATCTTAGTCATTTAAATATACCACTGTTATTTTCATGCACACCGCTATATTTTCTTTTGTCATGTTACGTGTTCTGAACATTTATTTGTTTGTGTGTTGAAATAACTAATTTATTTTTATTACTGTGTGTCAAAAACGTCTTGGTAGAAGCGAGAAAACGACTTACTCCGGTACTGACAAATCTGAGCGATAATCTCGACCATATCGCATTAATATCGCATGAATATTAACGATGATATTTACCCACGTAATAGGGCACTAATATCAAGTAGTTTCGGCAATAAAACGGATGCGTACTAAGTAGATTATAACATCCCCGTACGCCACGCGATAACAGTACAATACGCCCGCGAAGAGAACGCAAATACAAACCCCCCCGTAATAATAGTTCCAGTCTATAATAGCGATTCCTCTGGATGTAATAATGTTTATTAATATTTGTCGGCCGCCTGCCTACTCAAATATACGTTGCGGAGTTAATAGCGGTGGTTAACATGCAAATTAGCTTACCCCGACGATGAAGAACGCGCGCACAAAATTACATTTCGTAACCTCATTGTTACCATACACTTGTCTATACTTATATTCGTCCGTGACACGCGTTGCTTTCCTCCATTTCCCTTCCTTCTATTGTGCATTGTTGAGCAACGGTATTATGTCTGTTCGACGTAGAAAACCTTACGATTCTCCCCGAGTAAATAACGCGATGCCAATAAAGAGTTCCGAAAATAGGCATATCGAATTCTACCTCGCTTATCAAATTAGGCAAGGATGAAAAGCGGTAGCGGGATCGTTATTGAGGTAGCAATTTCGTTTTCTGAGCTAGCGGAGGTTAATTTATTGGATCGTTAAACGGATGGAAAATGTCCGATTTGTCCTCGGGTAAATACGGCGGAATTATGACTGGAAAATGTGGTGATTAATTCCCTTCTTCTTTTCATTCGATTAATTCCAATTATCTGCCAAAACAAAACACAATCGCACTCAATGATTATAATTCGCTTGTAAAACTGTATTTACTCGCTTGAAAATGTGATTTCTCTTCGTGAAATAATTACACTGATTGTGAGTCAGCACTGGAGGGCATGCTAATGACTGGTCTCGGTAAAGTGGGGCGAGTTACAGTGCAGTGGGGATAACAACGTGGAGGGACCGAGCGACCGTATCAGGGCGAGGGTTCAGTAACGTATACGTACTCGAATCCTTTATGATCGTGACCTTCATGAGTAGGTGATGCGGATGCAGGAATGTCTACACATAAAATAATGGATTTTTTCCTTTGCGCAACTACCTGCTATTTAGTAATGCTGGAGCAGTGAATAGGTTCGCAATGTGATTTTTCTGTAAATGTACTTTACAAAAATGGTGACAGTGTGACAACTGCCCACCGGCAATTCCGACGTCACTATAATGTAGGATGCCATGGTCATGGTTCCTCCTACTACGCCATCAATACATGGGAATTTCTAGGAGAGAAGTCCAGTCACAAAAAGGAAAACCACCGCGAGCCTAACGAACTCAATGGACCCCATAAGAAATCGAAATTGTTCGAATATTCATTCCACGGTGATTTAAAGTTTTATCATTACAAAATTGAATCAGGAACTTCAACCAAGTTAACAACTGAAAAGATTAATGACGATCCCAATTTTAATTTCAATAAACTTACCATGTTGAATGAGATTCATTTCCATCTAACCGTACATGTCAACAATATTGGGCAACTCACAAGTTTCATCGATTGCACGATCAGTTACAGCGTGATCGGACCTCACACTTTCCAGGATGACAAAGAGAATGCAATTACACTAGCGTCTGACTAGTATACTAATTTACTCGAAACTTTTACTGCTGATCAATTTCAACACTTTCTCGATCTTCATAATCTTTGCTCCTAGTAAGATGAACCCATGGTCCATACTGTACAGGCGTCAATGGAAGTCGTCACATAGACTTTTGAGCACGTAATTTGACGGTACGGCTATTCATTGCCCCTCGACATCGCCAGATTTGATGGTGTGTAATTTTTTCTTGTGAGCCACCTTAAAAGCAAGGTATGTTTTCAATTACATCCTCGTTTTGCAACTGTGGAATTGTATAAACATTTGCATATATCGTTCATCAGTAACAGTTATAGCGACGCCATTCTGTAGTTCTTCAAAAAGAAGAAATTCGGACCAATAATTGTGAAATCGCACCAACCACTGACCTTCTTGTCGAGAAGATATTCATGAATTATTGCGTGTGAATTTATTATTGACCATCTTGGATAGTTTAGAGCAGGGGCCTTCAAACTTGTTACCCTAAAATCCACTAAGTTCCAAGGACCAAGCTCATCATAGCAACATGTAATTATGAATTACGTGCAAATTTCAATCACGTTTTGGAAATGTAGCGCTATCTTTTGGGGAGCCACTGATCGGATTGATGATTCTCGCTCGCTGGTGTTGGTTTAGAGTATTGACCCTACCATTAAGAGAAAGATAGGCCTCATCTGTCAATAAAATATGGGACGACCATAACGAATTCAATTTCAATATGATCCTCCGGCAATTCAAACAGTCATCGCAGTTTGTAAGGATGAATTTTTCCGAAATAATTTCAGCATTATTAATTCTTGGTCTTCTTGATCGTGCTAGGTCAACTGCAGACATTGTTCTTCCAAATTTCGTTAATCAAATTACGGCATACCTTCATTTTACTTGGGATCTGTTCTCAAACTGATACTTGTACGAAATCTTAGTGTACGAGCAGAGTAATAACACGAAACTTATTATTGTTTACAGATTCAGTTTTTAGATTCAATTTTACCAATTGTGATAGTAGATGCTACAACGAAACTTTTAGTTTTCATAAGGTACATTAAAAGGTTATTTTTGTATCGAGTGTGATCCAATTCCATCTTGTACTTATTGCGATTTTCCAAACGCAATATAAAACTTTAAGTATACATCTGACTTTGTAACAACCTCATAAATTAATATTTGCTAAAGTAACTGACTCAGGAATACACTTTTAAAAATGAATAGCATACTTCAATTTCTCTTATATACGCAGATAAAACAAAAAAAAAGTTACAGAACCTTTCTCAAACTACACATATCCCATTCGTATATCGTTTTGATCGGATGAGCCTCTTAAAATATTTGGAAGGTTTGTAATGGAAAGAAGGGTGTATAAAAAGGAAATTTGCTTTACACTCTGTCGAAAAAGAAAGGGCCCCGTACTCTAGTTTGATTAAAAGATGACCTTTTTGACATGGGTAGACAGTTTTCGAAATGCAGTCCCTTTTCTTTTGTCTGTGAAAACGATTAGAGAAGGTGCATAACGTCGCTGTAACCATAACGCTTCTCCACATTGAAAAAAATAATTTCGGCTTATAAAACTTGTATTAAGATTCGGTTTAAAAGAAAACAATACTTTTTAATAAAACTAAGCTTAATATTTATTAGAAATTACAACACGAAAACGGTGTGATCTGCTGTTATCCTTTATCCACAAGTGTTTGGAAGATTTGCTAGATATATGCATTCTAAAGAGAATATTTCAGAAACTATTACAACTAAGCAGCATGTCTCATTCGAAATTAGATTAGTTTTTTTACGTATAATGGAGCCCTACGTTAAAATAAGAACATATGTTATACATAAGTCATAGTTCAGTATTTTCTGGACATCCTGGATAATCATTGGACTTAAATCCGTTTACACTATTTCATTGGGAATACAGAAATTGCAGAACACACGTTTCTTTATTGTAACATTCTTGTACATCAGTTGTAAAGAGCTCATTTGGAGTACAAGTTCGCCATTATCAAAATTCATCACAGTTGATCATTTACACTTCAAATACCTTCTCTATTAGACAAGCAGATCCCTCCCTTAATATTTCTAAGAATTGATATGCTTACGTTAAAACAGGAAAAGGGTGTATATCAGGTGGTCTTGCATCTGTAGGTCTTATGATCTCATAATTATACTACATACCATTCAAAGAAACGTTATCTATTTGTTAGAAAAGAAATTGATAATAAATTCTTTTTTCTACTATTTTGGCCAGCTCCATTTTGGCCAACATATATCAAGAAAAATTAAAATAGGCTACCTTCAAAGAGGCGTTTATGGCTGCTTTGACCGGGTTAATAACTTCAAAGAAAAGGTGTTACTTTCCTTTAAGGTCATGCTTATTGTAATCCCTTATTTTGTTTTGACTAGAATGAGATTGACGCAAATACTTTTTGTGACCTATTTTCTTGTGGTTTATAGCAATAAGAACACAGTAGAATTGCTCAATTAAAGGATATATAAAAAAGATAGAAATTCGAATATAGCAATATATTCTTCCTCTATCTTATTGGAATCACAAAGTCTTGTCAAGTGTTCTTAATTCAATCTACGAGGGCAACCTGAAATGTTTTCGTAATCGGCAAAAGATGGCGCACTAAGGTTGAAATAGATTCATTCGTCGGCAAGGCCAACCTCTTTTACGGCAATTGTCAAAATTTCAGACGTCTACTCTCAATACATTTTGTGCAGCAAGTCAGGCGGTTTCGCAAAAATGGATAAAATCGAATTTCGTGCAGTGATAAAGCACTTCTGGATGGCTGGGAAAATGGCAACGGAAACGCGAAATATTTTGCTAGAGGTTAATGGCGGCTGTACTCCATCATTTTCGACCATCAGCTTCTAGGTGAGTGAGTTCAAACGTAGCCGCACAAGCACAAGTAACGAACCACGTACCAAATACTACAGCGATTTATTGACTATTCGATGGAGTATTGAAGGAGAAACGGCCAAGTTTGCAGCGGAAAAAGTGGTTTTCCACCACGACAATGCACCGGCTCATTCATCCCGCATCGTCGTGTCCAAATTGAATGAGTTGCGTTACGAATTAGTTTCTCATTCTCTATATTCACCGGACCTAGCCCCCCAGCGATCTCTTCCTATCGTATTCCCAAACTTGAAAAATCACTGGGAGGAAAGAGATTTGCCTTAAATGAGGAGATCATCGCCGCTACAGATGGCTATTTTGCAAACCTCCAAATATCTTTTCTCCGACGATTTGAGGAGATTGGAGCACCGTCTGAAAAAGTGTATTGATATTCGAGGAGACTACATCGAAAAATAAAAATAAGAAACTACACCAATACGGCGTTTTCCTTGTCGATTTCGGAAACATTTCAAGCCGCCCTCTTACTTTTGCTAAATCAATACAAAAATTACTCATTCTCGAATACACCAACTTCATTCCTTATTCCATTAATTCTCCAACCAGAATAAAGACATCCTGAAGTAAACTCCATCAGAATCTCATTTAGAATTTATTTATCAAAAGTTCCAAAACCAAAGATATAAGTACCTAATTTAGCTCTGTATTTTTATTAAACGAGACAAATAAAACAAGACCGTTTCTGCACCCGTACGGTAGAAAATTGAAGAAGACCGCCTCTACCTCGCAGTTTCTTCTAGCTTACAGGCTTCATATCGCTTTCGCTATAATAAACTTGTCATCTCATGGCGGAATGAGGGTCGCATTTCCCCGGTAGCCTTTCGGAAAAATACAAATGCATATATGAACTATTTGTATGTCCCTTTTTTAAAGTTTAGCGTGCCGGAGTAAATGGAAATTACTTTAACAATGCGTAGAGTTATTTCAGTTTCATAATCTGAACGATTCTAGCTTGGAAATGTTGGAAATTTTCCGTGCAATACGTGGCAGCTACGATTCGTAGCGAATGTATATACTCGGAAGGGTTCAAAGATGGCGTATTTCGTAGGGTTTTGCTCGGATGGAAGAAATTGGAGTGCGCTTGGTATTTGTCAATTTAGACGTATTATGGTTGGTGGTGTTACGATTAAAAAGGAGAAACTCAATTTCTTGTGTGTAATAGGTGAAACGTTGTGTTGGTATTACCGGCAGGTGTTTTCGTAGAATAATAATATAAACATTAGACTTTTCTGTGATGCCCAATAGATATGAACAAGACTGTTGATAATGTGATACTGTGCAATAATTGTGCATGTTATTGCGAGTATTTACAAATGCTAACGCAAACATTAATCAGAGATATGCACGGGTTATAGGAGGTATCGCCATTATAAATCGAGAACGGCATGTAGTTATCAAATAAACCTATTTGACGATAAGATTGCGTGTGATTTGTGTATTTTCAGGACTCGGATACCGGACGGGTAAATAAATAGGCGCCGCGAAATTACAGAGATAGATTAGAGAGATTTTGGTATAATATTCAATATAGGAAACTTTATGTTTATACCGTTGTACATATGTACTGATCTCGCTGATATTAAAACGACCACAATCAAAATTAACACTTAAAATTCTTTTACGATTTCATTTAACAAACGGGGGGATTCCATTTCGCCTCGATTGTTTGGTTTTGACTAAGAATAATACATCTGCGTTGTTTTACCACTTATAAGCTTGAGACCATCACAGGGGAGATGGAAGAAATACTACAAAGGAACTGAATTACAAAACAAAATACGCTACCTTCATCCTGGGAAAGGAAAATGTGCAAATTTCTGTTGCTGCAGGTTAAAAGGGGCAAATTAGAAAAATATCTCTTGTGGATTTACTAAAACTACTTCTTCTATACGAAGTGGACAATTTTTATTTGAGTTGTTGATCAGGATAAAAGAATGTACCAGATAAGTAAAAGACACAAGGGTATGCAGTGTACCGGACATGGGATCAGATAAAAAGTTTCCAAAAAGTGAAAAAAAATCAAAAATACAACGAATTCAAATGAAGAAGTCCTCAAACTGTATCTATTTGAAGAGGAAAGTATGAAAAGGTTCTACCAAGATAGATTGAATTAGAAGACCAGACACAGGATCAGTTCATTTCTTAGTAGTAGCAATAGTAGAAAGATATAAAAATTGGAAAAAAATAAAAAATACAACGAATTCATATGAAGAAGTCTTTAAAGTGTATCTACTTGAAGAAAAAAAAAAAAGATTAGAATGCACAGAAGCAAAAGAAGATATAAACGAAGAATGGCAAAATAAAAAACAAGCAGTGAAAAAAATGGCATCTGAGGTTTTGGGTAAACAGAACAAGCTTAAAAAGAAAAATAAAGATAAGAAGATAAAACCAGGCTTACAATGTAATGAAATCATTAAACAATCAGGAAAATAATAAAATAGAAATAAACAATATAGACAGGGAAAACTGGGTAAAACATTATGACCAGCTCTGGTAGCAAGAAGATCTGGTTGACGAAACAACAATATATGATGTAGACGTAAAAGGTTTGGATAATATAGATCTAATAGAACTGACAGAAGGCTTGAGGGCTACTAAAAACAGATAAGCGATCGGTATGGATGGCATTAGCACAGAGTTTTGGAAATACGGAGGATTTACACTATACCTGAGACTTGTCCATGTGTTTAAGAAATATTGGAAAAATAGTAGCATAACTGATGATTAAGTCCCGTTATTCAGAGAAGGCGATTAGAATAACCCATAAAATTACCGAAGAATCAGCTTATCAGACACCATTTGTAATATTTACGCTAGAATATTAAACAATAGGTTGAAAATCGTAGCACAAGAACTAATAGAAGAGGAACAAATGGGCTTTCCAAAAGGCAGCATAACCGCAGACGGAATATTCATTCTACAGCAAAACGCACTGAGAATACAACAGAGAAACACACATACGGTTTATAGACTTCGAAAAGGCTTTCGATAATGTAAACAGATGTAAATTATGGGATACTATGAAAGAACAGGAATATCCACGGCATTTAGTAAGAGTTATACAGGGTTTATACACAGACACTAGAATTATGGTAAATATAGTCGGTAGATTAACTAAGGAAATACCAACAAACAAAGGAGTTAGATAAGGTTGCTGTGTGTCACCAACATGATGTAATATATGTATATGCTGATGCTATTATAGAGGAGTGGAAAAAGAAATGCCCTAAAGGAATACGTTTAAACGAGAACACAATCCTAAACTCTACCTTCTATGCTGTAGATTTAGTTCTCTTATCAGAGACAGAGGATGATCTATAGAACGGAATATACACATAAAATCGAAACTATGGCTATTGATGAGGATAAAAGAATGTATCAACTGTGGTGATAACAAAAAGATTGGATCACAGAGAATATAATAATACATATGGCAGTCCTGTTTTGAATAAAAAAAAACAATTGATATAGGTTTAATGTATCATAAATTATCATTTCTTTCCAATCTAACAAATAGATCATCTTTGAAAAAACACAAGTAAAATGCATAGAAAACAATATCTGACATAATAAAGTTGTTGGATACATAGTATCTCAGACTTTCACGGCCGTTTGACATAGTCGTAACGGTTGTCGGATTCCGCCGTTTCACTAGGTTTTTGTCCTGCGAACAACTGCGGTTCGCATTTTCAAAGGTGTTCAGGGACAAAAACCAAGTGACACGGCGGAACCCGACAACCGTTACTACTATGTTGGTGGATACAGTTACTCATGGCATTGGTGGAATCATTTACGGAAAGGACAAAGTGAGGAGACAAAAGATGCTAGTATACGTACCTATATATGTGTTTTCGCGGATAAAGGATGTCTTGTTATCCTCTCGGGTTTTTTTACGTCCTGACGTTTCGATGTAATCGCATACATCTTCTTCTTGACGTCGTCATTTCGACGGCAGTATATATATATATAGAGAGCGAATTGGAATGTGTTGAGCAAAAAAATTGTTTAAACCACGCTGATGACGCCGAGAAGGCAGCAACATATCCGTGTGTTAACGTTCTCCTCACTCTGTCTTTTCCCATTAATGATTTCACCAATACCATGAATAGCTGTATTTAGCAGCATTATTGTTGTAGGTATGGATAATCTTTCTTTGGGGTTGTGGATCAAGATAAGAGGTCTTTTCTACGTGGAGTGAGAAATATATTGAAAAAAGAATATCACACAAACGGCCAATAAATCTCAATATCTTCTATTTGGTAATATAGACCAGTAGTCCCCAAACTATGGCCCGCGAGCATAACCAACTGATTAAACAATCTGAGTGGAGGAAATTCTAGAAATGATGACTTCAAATACTTTTCTATAAAAATATACCCACGCAGCAACTCCAACATTTCCACTTGAAGTTCCGTCAGCGTTAAACGGATTTTCAAAAATCTCTGTCATCCACGTTAGCATTAAAATTTGTACCTTATTAGGTAGGCAACCGATAACACAAGAAAGCTTTTCCAAAACATATACTTCGACTAATCAATTATAATTGACGTTTCCACGTAATTCCGTGGTTCCCCACGAGATGGTGCTGTACTATTGTAGCGTGATTTGATATTTGCGGACAATTAAAAACTAGTATGCTAGTATGATGAGCTTGGTAGGTCTTGGTGCTTAGATCTTAGTACAGGAATGAATGTGACTCTTAGGCTAAACAGTTTGGGGACCTCTGATACAGATTAGTATAAGCTAGTTACATGTACATTCTCAGAATTGGATTAGTATCATATCTTATCTCCATGTGGGTGCATCTACAAGCAATTTGACTTGTCAATCGCTTCAAAGACAAATAATTACATATTTACAGAGGCTTATAATTACATACTTTATCACAGTTAAATATTTACCGATCTCGAATCCAAAGCAAAATTTTTGGGAACATTATTTCGATCACAACATACTTGAAAATGCTCTATTTAAAATCGGCTATCCTCCCATCATTTCATCAACTAAATAAACAATACCGTTTCCCCTTTTCTGCATATTCGCCGGTATCCAGCGCTAGCTTTCCTACTGGGTAGATTTACAGTAAATAGTTTCACGGTATGCAATCATCGGTCGCAAATAATATTTAAAGTGGATAAGTAAACAGTGGCTCATCGTAATATCGTCACTACCACCGGTCAAAATGGAAAATCAACAATCGGGATGCAAACGACGAACTCGATTGGAAAGAAAAAAGGGCTGACAGAGGTCGCCTGGGAAAACAGTCGATGAACGAACCGAAATGTCAACTACGGTGTTTATTTTTCTGCTGAACGGAAAGATAAATTTTCATCAATGACCTTTGTGTTACCCCTTTTATGGAGTAAGAGAAAAAGCTGTATTCCATGTGTTTATGCGCCGTTTCGTAATATACGAAGGATATCTTTTAAGTTTTGTACACCGGGGAATAGAGGGAGCCACCAATCAAATGTCAATACTACAAAATTGACTTCCATCTGTAGTTAGCCTAAATCCAAAGGTTCAATGTGATACGTGTGGTGTTGTAACTACAATGAACCTTCAAAGGTGACAAATTAGTTAAAATGGATATCAGGTTTGCTCACACCGCAACAAAAACGAAATCGGGTGACCATTTCCGTGGAGCGTCTGGTCAGGATCCAACGCAATCCAAGGGATTCATGCGTTTCCTAACTGTGGATGAGACTTGGATCCACCACAACATACTGGAGACCAAGGAACAGTCGAAGCAGTGGACTATTCTGGGAGAATCCGAGAAAGGCAAAGTCATGGCGACCATTTTTTGGATTCCCAAGGTATGATTCTCATCGACTATCTGCAGAAGCGAAGGACGATCACGAGGCAATACTACAGCGATTGATTGACTCTATTCGATGCGGTATTGAAGGAGAAAAGGCTTCGTTTGCAGCGGAAAAAGTGGTTTTCCACCACAACAATGCACCGGCTCATTCATCCCGCATCGTCGTGTCCAAATTGAATGAGTTTCGCTACAAATTAGTCTCTCATCCTCCATATTTACTTAGAACCCAGCGACTTTCTCTTTCCAAACGTGAAAAAGTCATTGCTAAGAAAGAGGTTTGCCTCAAATGAGGCCGCTACAGATGACTATTTTGCAGACCTCGAAAACTCTTCCGACGGCTTGAAGAGACTAGAGGACTATTTGAAAAAATATATATACAGTCCGGATCAACGATTTCTTTAGCTTTTCGAAAATCAAGAACGAACTGCATGGTCGAAGGTTCCAGTCGTTAGAAATAGCACTCGATGCCTTTAAAAACGTAATTTTGACTGTGCCAAGAAACGACTAGGACAACTGCTTCCAGAGTTGGTTCGAGCATATACAAAGGTGCATTAGTCTTCGTGGGGAATATTTCGAAAAATATTAAAATCTTTAAAAGCCATCTACTACTTTATTCCAGCTCCACACGCAAAACTTCAATGACCCCTCAAATAGGGCGAATACGGTCCTGGACAGCGGACGTTTACACAACTCGCTACTATCGTCTAACTATATAATCCCGTCGATTTCCCCCAATTTTTCGGAGATTTACGCTCACCTACGACGTCATCAATCAGAATTATCGTGGCCCGACCAGATATACAACACACGTATTGTTTTTCTTGGGCTTTCGCTCCATTATTTCTAGTTTTACCACTCGTAAACTTCCATATATCATACGGCAACCCAACGTCACTTGCTCCTTTTGTTTCTCCTTTTTTTCTTTCGGCGCAGAAGGGCGCGCTAACACCTTTTCGGACCCCGAAAGCGACGGAGCTCGCGAAAGATCGTATGTGAAGGGAGGCGAGTCCGAGACGCCAGGGAAAAAAGGAATTCTGCGACAAAAAAATTATCGTACACGCATCGTACGGGGAAAAAACGGGACACAAATCTTCGCAAAGGCAGAGAAGGCTTTGAGACGCGCGTAAGAATTGCCGTTGGTGTATTAATGTACGAGGGTGGTTCACTAATTATTGTCTGTATTACTAAGAAGAATTAAATAATTTTATTTTTCAACGTAGTCTTCCCACTTTGTATAGTGTTGGATCCACTTAAAAATAAATTCATATTTCGTTCTACTAACCGTGTATTTGCAGTCGACGTCACTTCTTCATCATAAAAAAATTAGTACCCCGCAGGCATTTCTCCAGATTTGGAAATGAGAAGTAGTCACAAGCTTTTTAAACAATGTTGAAAGCCGACATTATTAATTTCCAACGCCACTTTTATAGGTCGAACCATTGTCCTTTTCGAAACACTGTCTTCACTTCTTTCTTATTATAGCACGGACTTTTGACATTAAATAAATAAAATATTCACCTATTACGGTGTGTCCATATGGTGAAAGATCTAGAGAAATGATCCCTTCAAAATCCGAAAGAACATGGTTACTATGGTTTTTTCCAATGATAGTACGACAAGAAACGTTTTAGGAAGTAGGGAAACTTCATGCCGCGGTTCCGGCCTTAGTTGGAAACGATGAACCCAAACATCATCTTTCATAATAAGTTTTTTTAGAAATTGATTAAAAGCCTTGTTAACAATGGCCACATTTCTTACCATACTCTATCATGCATCTATCAAACGCATTCTTGATCCGTAATTAATATTTTTGGAACTCAGCATGCACAGATTTTTTAAGCCATAATTGATAGTATAGAATATGTTCTACGTTTTGAACCGAAACGTCATATATCTCTACAAGGAATGGTGATACTAATTTATTTCCAGAAGAGAGGAAAAGACCCAATAAATATAAAGAGTTACATGAAGCAAAAATAGTAACCCACCAGTGTCAGTCCATGAAAGAAAATTTACATAGCCCATACATAAATAATAAAAACTAAGCATTCATATCATTTAGAAAGTTATGTAGATTATGATATGGTCTGTTTACAAGCTGTTCTTTGAATGAAATTTAGAAACGTGATATAATTTTAACGTGTGTCACAAAGTTAACGATCCCGCTAAGGGTGAAGTCCGAGCCATCCAAATTTATAGACAGATAACTGAGGTTTACGGTACGATGAACGAAACGTCAGTTCGGAAGTGGTGTATCATGTTTAATGGTAGACGGAAGAATAGTAGAAATGTCACAGAACGTGAAGTAAATCTGTAAATACACGACAAAACCCGAGTAACATTTCTACTATGAACGACGGTCGTGAAAGCCTGCACTCAACTATTAGGCGGAAGGATGTTTACGATGAAGATTGGTCGGGCCCCAGTTCGGACTTATGGACTCAAAGCTGAGATTGAAACAAAAATCCAAGAAAATAGGCGTTTCTGCACTCATTCCTTCCAGAAATTTCAAGAACTGTGTTGCAAGGGTTTGTTAGTATGGATTTGGGCTACAATAAAGTGTGTGCCAGAATTTTGTCAGACGAACACAAAACCAAACCACTGGCAGCTGCACTGACATTTCTTAGTCACTATGGCAAGGATGCTGATGAAGTTTTGAATCACATTGTGATTGCTGATGAGATCTGGGTAGCACATTTCACATTAGAAATAAAGCACCAATCAATGCGATGGCATCATCCGCAATCCCCTGTGAAGCCAAACTAAGCAAAACAAAATTTGAATATCAGAGATGTTATGGCTACTGTGTTTTGGGATCGTAAGGGTGTCCTACTCATCCACTACATGCCTAGATGTTCTAAGTAGTGGAGTCATCCTCGTTCACGATAATGTTATAAATTAATTGTGATGATAAGCCCTTATATTTTGTCACTGCCATTCTTTCCAATCCAGCAAAGTTATACACTCCTCAAGCCTATGAGCACAAAAATAGGCATAGGAAAGCGATTTTATACCCTCCAACGTAAATAACCGACACTTTAAATCGAAACAGAATCTCATCTAACTACGTTAAGGAGCAGAAATGATGAACTTCCCTCGTATATGTTTTCTAGACATAGTTATTTGCTAAATGCTATTCCAGTTAGTTGAAATTGTTGTCTGAATCTAAAATAGAATTAACGTGGGAAATAACTATGTAGATGTGAAGTATTTTAGAATCATTATACTAGTAGATTACGTAAAGAAATCGGTTTCAATTATAAGAATGGGTTTTGACATCCGCAAGAAAGGTCAAAGTCACGCAGCAAACGTACTTGACATTTGAATGCGATTCTAGATGTTACCGAGTTTAAGGAATCTATCTAATTTATTTATCATCGAACAAGCGAACACGCTCGACCTGAATAAATAAATTAACTTATTTGGGAGTTCACAGGTTCTAAATGTATGGACAAATAAATTACTTTATTGATCTTTCAATTAGTTAGGAGCAGTCTAATATACTCTAGTCATGACATCTTTCTTTACTTGAATGTATGGAGCTTAGTACATCATCAATTATAATTAGTAAACTATTACACGATGCATTACTTATCTAGAAATTTATATTTAAACTGATTTACTTTCACCCAATTAATGTACTGTAATGATATGTATTACTTCGATTTAAAAACAATTACTTTTTTCTAAATTTTCTATTTTTTTTTATTTTATTAGTACCGTTAGGGGTCCCTCTTCTTTAATCTTTATAATATTTATCCCATACAATTCTCTTTCTGTGTATTGCATATTACAGATATACTCATTTCTAATTTTTAATTGAATTATTATTATATTATTATAATTTAATTTATAATTTTTAAATTAAAAAAAAAAGAGTCCCTTAAACGCCGTATACAGCGTATATATGTCGTTTTTTTCAAAAATACATTTGTGATTAATTACAATTTCTTCTAAATTATTGTTAAAGATCCGTAATGCATTGTACTCACATATTTTTATAAAATTATAAAAGTAAGTATGGTTTTGGAATAACACATATGTTACACCTGTTCTTAAGTCCGGATCGAGGAATAACATTCGGAATTATCGCCCGATATCTATATTACGTAACTTTGCTAAAGTTTTTGAGATTATCTTATATAAATATATATATTCGCACGTTGCTGCTAAACTGTCCCCAGTGCAACATGGTTTTATTAAAGGCAGATTAACAGTGTCCAACCTGTGCGCATTTTCTAATGATGTGTCTGAGGCTTTAGATTTACGTCTTCAGTCAGATGTCATTTATATAGATTTTGCTAAGGCTTTCTATAGGGTTGAACATCAAACCCTATTACATAAACTGAATATATGGGTATCTCTGACGATCTGATATTGTTGTTGCAATCCTATTTGAGTGGCCGTACCAATTACGTTGAATACCGTGGTTTTCGGTCGGGCTTATATCAGTCTCCTTCAGGTGCGCCACAGGGCTCTGTTCTTGGACTGCTCCTATTTATTATTTTCATTAATGATCTTCCTGACCGGCTTAGATCTGAATGCTTACTATACGCCGATGACCTTAAAATTTTTCACAGAATATACTCCACTGCAGATTGTGACATTTTTCAGGGTTACCTGCTATCTATTCACCTTTGGTGTCTAGAGAACCATTTACCACTAAATATTGCTAAGTGTAAAGCGATGACGTTTGCCCGTAGAACTGGGTATGCGTACAATGTTGGCGGTGAACTTTTAACGCGTTGTGAGGAGTACAGAGATCTTGGTATATTTTTTGATACTAAGCTAACATTTAACAAGCACATTGTAAGTATATGTCAACAGTCTCTTAAAGCGCTAAGCTTTCTGTTTCGCAATACTAAACATTTGAGTAGTGATGCCCTTGTTGCTGCATATAATGCATTTGTTCGAGCGAGATTAGAATATGGTTGTATTGTGTGGAATCCGGGATATCATGAATATATCAATTTAGTTGAGATGGTACAGCGTAAATTTTTGAAAACCTTATATTTCCGTAAACACTACGTTTTTTTTGCAACATGGTTATCTATATACTAATCTTCTAAAAGAATTTGCATTTATTTCTTTGGCGGATCGTCGTGTTGTATCACAAATAATTTTTGCACATGGAATTGTAAACGGTGATTTACAAGTTCCTGATTTGCTGTCGCTTTTGAATTTTTATATACCGAGACTTAATAGTAGGAATAGTTTAACTTTTTATCTTTCCGTGGGTAAGACGCGCCACCATTCTCAGTCACCACTTATGTCAATATGTAACAGTGTTAATGTATATGCATCTAGATTTGATTTGTTTAACATTTCTATCAATGTTTTGAGGCAACTTTTGTTAGAGCAGTTTTTTGTTGCTTAAGATATTTTTGCATTTCCATTTGCTTTTTTTTGGTATTACACAATCACTCTTCTTTCATAGTAGTTGTTATAGATTATCTTGTAATAAGCTGTATGCTGTTGGGTAATAAATTATTATTATCATATTATCTTGAAAATTTTCGTACGTCGAATGGATGCCACGCCTGGCAGCGTTTACTTGTAAATAATTTCATTCCATCAAGAGTGTTTACGGTGTGGCTACCGTATAGGTTAACAAGTGAGTATAGTGACAGTGGCCCCGGAAGCAACCTGCTATTAAATAACAACAGCGTCGAAATGACTTATGTCAAAGTTGTGTCTCAAGAGAAAAACTTGTTATTTCTCATAATAGGTAGAGTTATTACAAACATTCAAAGCTATTTGAAGCAGTAATGTGCCCAGCTGCTATGTTTCTAATAATTTGGACTTCCAGATACATTGGTGGAAGTGGAAACCGAAGAAATCTAAAAATGCGATAGAGTACGTGTGTGTGTGTATGTGTGTGAGTAATATTTCGACATTAAAGACTTAAAAATTTGGAATTATTATCACATTAATACCTCAACTATGAGTTTTGAAGTAATAGGATGTGATTTGTAAATATTTCGCTTTAAAGAGATGTCATGTTTATGAATATTTACGATAACAAACAACAACACACGGCAATGTGTCAATTTTGTCGAGTTTTACTTATATCCAGTTAGTCTAAACACAAAACAGCTGCATCTGATACTATATCAACTGGCAACTACAGTTATGTACTTCAAATTTAATTAATGAATTTAGTTTAATTAATGCAAAGCAAATTAAACCACCTAAACTGTACGAAGTGGGATTGTGTAGAGTAATTGTTTCCCTTTGCTGATGTATACATATGCAGTACGTGCATAGCATAAGATATAAGTCCTTATGTTAATATCACCTTTTAAATAGGAACAACTTGCATTATTTGCTTTTCCATATTACTCTCATTAGCTCTAGCATAAGAGGGTGCCGCTTAAATGCAACACCCTGTATATACAACATTCACGTGTCCTGAAAGACCTTTCGGTAAGGTACAATATTTGTATTTAAATTTTTGTTCTATCAATTTCCGTTCAAGAATCAAATCAAGAAAGCTGAAAATCTGTAAATTTTCGAAGGGGTGTATCATCCCCGCACAAACAAAAAAAGATTAAGTCTCAATACATTTGCGTACCTACCAGACTTACCTACCAAGTTTCGTTAAAATCTGAATTTGACACCCGGGAATCTTTCCTTTTCAGAAAAAGGCTGTTAAATCAATCCAAAATGCATTTGAATTAATGTATTATTAATAAAACATCCTACGTAGTTTAACTAAACAATGTTTTGTTTCTAATCAAGAATATTACTGTTTCGTTCGAATGAAACGTTAAACGTTAGTGAACATTAGAGATAATTAGATAGATATTCCGATATATTTCCAGGGTGTGTAAGCTGGGCATCAAATTTATGGATAAAATATTATTATTATTAGGTGTGCTGGTTCCATATCGTTATAACAAAGGGGCATCTGTAGTAATTACGCAGATTCCTAAATTTTAAAATTGTTTAATTTGTAATAAAATGTCTCCAAAATAACATTGGAAATCTTGTTTCATAAAGTTTGACAACATGCAAATAAGATTCTCCCTCTTCATTGTTTTTTTTTTTATTTTCAATTTCTGCCAGCTTATTTCCTTTTACGGAATATAATGGCTACTTCTTTGAATAAATTAGTAGGTATCAACAGGTTATTTACGATAAAATAGGAATAAATGACAATTTTGTAAGCTTGTATACAGCCTCAGTAAATCGACGTTTTCTGGAAAATATTAAAACTTATACCTAGATAGTTCAAGTAGTTAATAGAAGTGGCGACTCGTTTTTAAGAGTATAATATATAAAGCTTATGTAAAACATCGAATTTAAACGATTAACTTTAATACTACACCTTACTGATGTATTTCAATGCATGTCTAACTATTATAATAGTATTACCAACTAAGAAAAACAAAGAAAAAAAAAACGAGGATCCTTAAAAAGATAGATATTGTATCCTACCAGAAGCTATAGCAATATTTTTAGGATTTACTTCAATTTGGAGGTCGATTCTGACATATTTATAAGGGACCATTAACATAAATTTGAGGCTCTAGCACTATAATCTGAACTCCTTCCCACCGCACCCTCCTCTTACGAGTCTTCTTTAGCCGCCGCTTTCGAATATACCCCTCATATAAAAAGGATCTGTTCGACTTTTGTGCGACCACTCGATCGTTCAATGGTTAACCTATGTCGGGCTACTAGAATTACATCTAGCTACCGACTTATGGGATCCATCGACGTTACTGCGGGCTAGGTACCGTTCACGTACAGGGCGTATAGCTGCGTCGATGATTTGTAAAGTTTTTATTATTCCAGTGCGACCAAAAATGAAATTTTTACGAGTCTAGGGATACTTCTGTAGTCCGGAACGTAGTTCGAACACGTCGTAAATTTTATTTTAGTCCGGTAGCATATTACGTTGGTAGCTCTGGTAAAGGAAACTTTCTAATTTATAACCGAGTTTCTTCTTGCTTGCGACCCTTTTTTTTTTCTCTTATTTTAGTTTACTCTTCATTTAAACATTTAAAGGGGTCATTCGAAGAGGAGGGTTTAATATTTAAAATCCTTCTTATTTTACGGGGCTGTAATACCTTCATACCTAGAAGTTTTATATATATATATATATATATATATATATATATATATATATATACGGCATATTTTTTCACGCAACAACAAAGAAAGCATTGGCTAAAAATTTTATCCTTTATTAAACGTGTGACGGTTCTTTTTTGATCTTATCGAAAATTACAAAAAAATGGAACCCATATATTTCGTAGATAACCCGCCCCGAAACTAAATTTTTTACGCGTTACGTTCAGAAAGACATAAAATATGCCTTTATTTCAACTTTAATGGTCGTTCTCCGCGGTAGTTCACGATATCTTTGGAAAAATATATTACTCTCATCAAGACAACAAGCATATAAGGTCTCATTCTCGTTCCTAATGGTTGTCTTCAATACAAGCGATTTAGATCGGTATCTGGCCGAGAGATTATAATACCACGCATAGTAGTTCGGTTGTCACATGTCATATACAAATTTGATGGGTGTTGTGCTCCGCTACAATAGGCGGCCGCGATGAGTTATGCGTTTCTCTTTCGAGATACCGAGTTTTTAATTGGTAGACAATGATCGTCTCTTAAAAGATGGTGTTTAAAAATAGTTACGGGGGTTGTAGGGGTGTCGATAATAATTTATTTGTAAACTGTGTATCGATATTTCGTATATAAGAATAAATTACAAGAAAAAATTATTTCACATTCCTAGTAGAGATTCTAGTCTAGAGTTTTGCTTTCCTTGTACGACGGCAATCCCAAAAAAAAATGTCTCCTATATTTTTAGATATACAAAGAACCGTTTATTTTCTATAATTGCTACATCACTTTAAAGATTGAAGAATGCTTTATTTTGCAACATAATCGCCATTTCGGTCGATGCATTTTTGTAGACGCTGTGCTAGTTTTACAATGCCTATGTCATACCAGCTTGCCCCCATCCCCTTCAGGAAGTGTTGAACTTCATCTTTCACCTCATCATCGGAGCAGAACCGTCGTCCAGACAAATGTTCCTTCAACTTAGGGAACAGGTGGAAATCGCTAGGTGCCAAGTCCGGACTGTAGGGTGGGTGTGTGATGACGTTCCAACCAAAATTTTGCAGGAGATCGACAGTTTGACGGGCGACGTGAGGACGGGCGTTGTCGTGGAGAATGCTTACACCCTTGCTCAACATCTCTCTTTTCCGGTTCTGAATTGTCCATCTGAGTTTCTTCAGTATTTCACAGTATCTGTCAGCGTTGACTGTTGTCCCAGCAGGCAGAAAGTCGACCAACAGAACTCGCTTCCTGTCCCAAAACACAGTTGCCATGGCTTTACCGGCAGATTGTATTTGCTTGAATTTTCGTGGCGTGGGCGAGAAGGGATGCCGCCACTTGCGTGACTGTTGTTTTATCTCAGGTGTAAAGTGGAATGCCCAGGTTTCGTCACCCGTGACAATCGATTGCAAGAAGTTGTCCTTTTCGTCTCCATAGCGGCGAAGAAATTCGTGGGAAAAATCAACACGTTGCCGTTTGTGGTCTTCTGTCAGCATACGCGGCACCCATCTTGCACACACCTTCCGATATTGCAATTTTTCCGTTAAAATTCTGTGGATGGTGCTTCTGGAAACCTCAGGAACTAAAATGCAGAGAGCATCCAGAGTGATCCTCCGATCTTTACGCATGAGTTCCTCAACTTTCGCGATTGTCTCGTCGGCAATTGACGGCCCCCCGTTCCTTTCTTCGTCATGAACTTCAGTACGACCGGCTGTAAACTCTCTACACCACTTGCGAACATTTTTGACATCCATGCACGACTGTCCATACACTTCCGTCAATAGGCGGTGAATTTCAACCGGTTTAGCTCCTTTTGCGTTCAAAAATCGAATGGCTACCAAGCCAAGACTGAGTATTCGAGCGAAGCGCCTCCGTGCTTATGTGGTAGCGGAGAAGGCACCACTCACAACAGTGTTGCCAACAACCGTATTAAAACTTTCTCTGCGTCCCCAAAAAATAGGAGACCTTTTTTTTGGGATTGCCCTCGTATATTACGGGTTGTAAGACCATAGAGATGTTTACTTGATTCCGATGCGTAACACAATAATCCATTGATTGCTGATGAATCTACTATATATAGGTATTTCGCGGAACGTGTCTCATCATATGTAACTATTTTATTACCCAAACCAGATTGTCCGCCTCATTTGACCAAAATAAAAACAAATGAAATTTGCTTTGCTTTCCTTTTATTTTAAAATTAAGGAAATACAAAATAATAATAATAGTAATAACTAGTCTCGGTAAAAAGGAGCAAATTTCAGTGCCGTGCGCAGAACAACGTGGAGGTGTAAAGCGCGTGGCTCGGAGAATCGAGTACCCGTATCAAATCCCGCTTGTTCAGTATTATTCGACTGATCGTTGTGAGTGCCTGTCAGAATACACATAGTTAGAAAATATCGCATTTGGGTACGTTTCGGAAACGGCGTGTTTGTTTTATTCTATGTAATGTACCGTTCATTTTTCTAGACCAACAAGCATTTGTCTGCTTCTGAAGCAAGTATTCGGATTATACATTACCAAGTCGGACATCGTTAAGAAACTTTATGCCCTCTGTTCGTGATTATGTTGAAACTAGAATTAAAACGGAATTCAAAGATAAAAATTTGGTTACGTGTGGGCGAAAAGATCAATCGGCAAAAATATTTTGTGGTAAATGTGGTACGTACAATGGAAGGGTTTTAACCACCATTCCCTATCTTACTTGCTTTCAAAAGACTTGCGAAATGTACTAGCGATGGAATTTTAAAAGTGGTATTGAGGGCTATGAACAAATTTCAAGTTTCCACAACCGAACTATTAATGTTTGTTGTTAGAGGCCGCGTTTTACTACGGCGAGCATTTTGATGATGTAGAGAAGGCAGTTTTACAATTCGATCCGAGACACGCCAAAGCTATCAAGTTGTTCTCCGCACTGCACTGTAACTTGCCCCATTTTCCCGAGACTATTAATAAACACCTGTTGTTCAATGATATACCTTCCATCTGTCACACTATATATCGTATTCCAGCACAAGAAATTTAAACTGAAAGAGTAATCTCAAACCGGAGCACCCTTTATTGTAACAAAAAAGTAGATAGGATTAAAGAGGTAATTCAGATTAATCAGCCTACTTATTCCAGCCGCAAAAGCGCTATATAGCGTCAATACCATTAACCAATACCAGTAGTTGTACTTCCCTAAGTAATAGAATCGTGCCTTTCATAAAGACAAGCACAATACCTATTACCCCCATATTCATCTAGCAGCAAGCAAGTACTATATACGTACACATATTTCACCTCGCACGCTGCTGATTTATGAAGCTCATTAAAGAATCGACCACAAGAGATACGCGGCTCGCCGACCGCAAGTGCGCTTCTTCAGCGCGATGCTTCGTATGATTTATCGGAAAGGTTTCTCCGTTCTGAATCGCCGAGTCGGGATGGATTATATGAAGGTGACCGCAGACGCTCGTAAAAGGTGTGCTTACGTACGTATCGGATAATGTACAACAAAGTATCAGCGCGTTATGTTAAAGGTGATCGGTATAGATGTGTGCATGGGATGATCTACAATGCAGTTAATATAATGTGAGAACGCTAGAAGATATAGAAGAAAGGAATATGTAAGGAATTGAAAAGATTATTTTATATGGTGCATTGGGAAGGTCAGCATGGGATAATGATAATCTATTGTATTAGTAATTCTGTTCTATAAATTACATATTGTTTTTAGCGAGTGCAAAACGTGGACAACGTCTATTGGGTGTAGAATCTTTGCTGCTATCAGACGATGAGCATTGCATGGTGTTTCCCTCGCTTTGAGAATAAAGAAGTAAAAAAGTTATTTAAAGTTATAAGTAAAGAATTTTGTCTTTCAACACCCTGTCTCTAGCACAACTTTCACAGTTTGATGCATAGCTTGTTACACTATCACGAATAGTTCATCTGAGTCCATATCTTCCAGGCTTTGATAGAATGTATTGTCTAAAAAACGATATCTTTTCCTGAAACTTACGAATAGATACGCGATACATAAATTTGATACATTGCAAGTACGGTAACCGATAACATTCTCATCCCAATCAACCACTTTTAAATCTCGCCGATAATTTAATTTGGTATTTCTGGCAATGTAGTTCCAGAACTACCAACCGAAATTATTAGCGGGATTTAAAAATGCTTGACTGGGTTGTTGGTGTTACTTTGTCACTGTTCCTTTGTCACCGTATTTCCCTTCTCAAAATCTTACTACGCGAAGTATGTGCTGAAACCTAGCAGATAAAACGTGGGTCTGTAATCCAAATATACTGCGATGGCTGGGCATAAGTATAGTAAGACCAATAGTAACATTCGGAGCGATAACCTAGCTTCATAGGGTCACTCAAGCCACAACCAGGAATACCCTTGACAACTTGCAACGGTTAGCATGTGTATGCACCACCGGAGCTATGAGAACATGCCCAGCCGTGGCCTTGGAGGTCATCTTAGACACCTCTACACATAGCGGTGGACGGGATGACCCATTCGGCTTGATCAACTCAAGCCAAACTCTCTCCACTTCTAAGTTTGCTGAACGATGAAATAGTTACGAAATACAATTTCGAAAGGAATTCTCTTACAGAGGCTAAGTAATAAGAAAGAATGGAAGGGAGAATCCTCCACCTGCTTTCTAAAGACAAACACCATTAATTCGTATGTGGATGGTCCAAAAATTCGTAAAGGAACAGGAGCAGGGGTATTTGGGCCAGGAATTAAATGCTCAGAGTCAATAGGAACATAGAGATGAACCTCGACAGGAATTATCGAAAGCAAGGCATTGCAATTTTCTCCGATAATCAAGAAACCATAATGGCGCACCATCAGCTCAAAATTAGTCTGGGAATCCTTAGGAAAACTAAATAACCTAGGCAGAGGAAACAGAGTTGCACTGTGTTGGGTAACAGGATGCACTGGAATCAGCGACAACGAGAAAGCTAACTTATTGGCAAAAAAGACCACCACAACTTCGTTTGTAGGACCGGAATCGTTCTGCGGTATAGCGATGAAAAAGAACTCAAAGACAGGGAAGAGAAGCTAAGAGCATTTCTCATTGAGAATCTTCCTCTTCTGAGACATTCCAAGCTTGGAAACCTCAATAAAGTAAAAAGCAAAGACCATGCTAGAACTAAGTAGAAACAGATTACGCGTCCCCACAAATTTTCTTATAAGTATCTTATATGTCACTGTCACTAGAGAATACATGACAAGCATGAGTTTGAAACAGAATAGTGACTGTAGGTTTTGTGGGGTGGAGGCTGAAAGTCCGGAGGACCCAGCATCCAACTGCACTGCTATCATAGAGACCCACACCAACCATCTCGGCAAAGACATCATTGACGAGGACGAAATACTTTTTCTGAGACCATCAGAGTTTCCGTAGTTTATTAAAGCTCTTGGGATGGGGAGCTATAAATGCGGACAAATCGTAGGAACTTACACCTCATATCCTTAATTAATATAATCTAATGTCTTGAAGTCTGTTTAGGCTGATTCTCATGCTGAATATTTTTCTCTCATTAATTTTATTCCAAAGTTGCGTCATATCTTCATAGTGGGATTTGTATGCACTTATCGGTGGCAAAACTCAATTTTTTTCAGTAAACAGTCTTTCCTTCGGCATTCGTCCAACTTAGGATAATTTGAAGAAGTTGTTTGTAAAAGTAAATCAAAGAAGAAGAAGAAGATATGGTATCGATCACACGATTTTCAAAACGATTTGGACCTAGACGTTCTCGTAAAAAGTGTTGTGGCTTTCTTTCTTGGCGAGATAAGATGGGATCTGGATACCAGACAACTTGTTAATTCTTTAGGTGCAAGAGCTGCCTTCAACATCATCATCTGCTTATTCTTCGTCATTAGATTTTTGTGGAGTATTTCTGTTGAAGACGATCGTGCCGTCTAGTTCTCCATCACCATCAGAAGATAGGTACTTACTGGATTCGACCTGTAGGGGTAGAGTCAAAACTGGATACGTGAAATTTCTATTGCACTGCAGCTTATTGTTACTAGATGTCCTCAAAAATCTCCTCCTTTTTTTTTGCTTTAAGTATATACGATCTTCATTAAACTATTAATTATTTTACTTAATTATTTCTGCGCTAGCATATGTCGTATAGTAACTTAATAATATGACCGTTTGTGTTTAATAATCAGGCTGCTTTATCCCTAAGCAAATGCATCTTACAATTACTTACGAGCTAAAGCTATGCTTTGTCAAATTGTATTGTTACGTTTCTGAGATATTCATACAAGATAAACAAGCTTCCGTACTACAATACACTGCTGAGTCATTCGCTAAATACACATACGTAATTAGAAAGAAAAAAGGCATGAGTAACACTTTACAATGTCCCTATTATTCATATAAAACAAAATATACGGTTTTGACGGTAAGTGGTCGCAGCTAGAAGTACATAACTTACATTGAAGACACACATACGTCGTACATGAATTGAAATACACTTTCCTGGTCACACGGTACGTTGAACCTCTATCAACTCGGCGTAAACCGTTGAGAATATCTCGTTTTAAAAATAATCAAAGCATAACGCGTATAATAGTATGTAGTAAAATATGATATGCATATGTGTACCGTATATATGTATAGTATTAAAATAGATGTCTCATCGAGAACTACAACTGTCTATGTTTAGCTCATTATTAACTAAAATAAATTTATTTATTATATAAAGACAATCCCATATTTTGTGTGTGGGTTGTAGCATCTGTATGTAATACGAGGATCAGCCAATATCTAGTGCGTCCTGTTTTTTCTACTTAAATAAGGTCAGCTAAAAGAAAAATTGTTCAAAAATGTGTTCAATTGCTTTTTCTACACCTTTTGTTGTTCAATTTTTTGTTTCTTCAAGTTCACTTTCTATTTTCTCTTCAGAAACTAATGCTTTATCATCTTCACTGGTATCTTGTAGTTCTGTCTCATTGTCGATTTCACATTCACCATCAAACGCAAGTGTATGATCTCTCGGGGTCTTTTCCCTTTGTCATTCATATTCAAGAGTTTATTCCGCACTCTTGGACGAAGCGTCATATCAATACGTTTTTCTTTTTTGTTGCTAGTATTGTTGCATCTATTTCTTTCAAGTTTTTCAACAGATCGAGGAAGTTGTTGCTGACTACGGTTTGGATCGTTCCTGCTTGGTTTTCCGGGATGTTTTTTAATACAATTTCGGGACCTAATGGGTACAATCTTATGGCAATGGTATTTTTACGCCAGGGTAAGCTGAAAAATTATTTAGTCAATGCTCAAGTTTCTTTATGCCTTTATAGTACTCATTTTCTTCGGGCACCTCAAAATAATGGTCCACGACAGCTATCGGCTCCTCGTCCAAAGCAAATCTAATACCACCGAGGTGTTTCTTAAGCTTGGGGAACAGATGATAGTCCGTCGGAACTAAACCCGGCGAATTTGACGAAGTTTGCTTTGACAATTCCGCTTTTGTGATCTGACGTATTGCTTGTTGCTTCCTTCCGGGTCCTTTTTCGACGATAGCCGCTTTTAATCGATCCAAAAGTTTAGAATAGTAATCGTCGGTCCCTTTGGAAGGTAATCGATATGCAAGATTCTCTTCGCATCCCAGAAAACGGAAACCATCGCCTTCCCTGTCGATAGAATGACTTTAGCCTTCTTTGGAGCGGGTTCACCACGTTTACTCAACTGTCTTGATTGCTGTTTATTTTACGGTGTGTAGTGGTGGATCCACGTTTCATCGCAGGTCACAAATTGGCGCAAGAAGTCTGTTTGATTTTGTCGAAAATGCTCCAAAATGGTTGTAGAACATTTGCGCGTTTTTGCAGTGGTATGAGCAGCATCCCTCTTGCACATTGCTTCCACATGCCCAATTTAACATTGAAAATGTGCGTTACCCGTTCTCTTGAGATGCCTGTAGCCTTAGCAATATCTTTCAATGTTGATCGCCGATCAGCTTCCACGAATTTCAAAACTTTTTACACGCTTTCTGCAGAAGTAACTGTTTTTGAGCGTCCAAAACGTGGATCCTCATTTACGCTGGTACGATCTTTTTTACAAACAGTCCTGAAACAAGGAGCATTTCTGTCTAACACATTTACCATATAAGCATGAATTTCTTTGGGCGAAAAATATTTTTCCACAAGTATTTAATCACTGTGCGAATTTCAATATTGTCCATTGGGTTTTTAACCAATCTTGAATTTGGTTAAAAAAAACTAGTGTCATCCGTATAGTTTGTTGTTAAAAAGCTATTTGTTGCAGAATTATGATTGGGGTGATAAATATCATTAAAGTGGGTAATAAAAAGCGAGAGTCTTAATATGCCGCCTTGTAGAACATCTCTTGACATGGGAGATTTTACCAGCAAACTATATGTTAGTGTATTATTGTACCTTATACCTTAATCTAAATGAAAAATTGCATTCGATCTAATCTAGAATATACTAAGAATAGTTTCCCATACCAGGAATCGCATCCAGCGTGTTTATTTTAGAAGCGCCGACAGTTATTTATTTTACCATCGAGTATTTGCGTTGACAAAATATACAAATCATTCCCAACCACATCCTCGAACCGGTTTATTTAATAACATATCATTCGCGATCTATATAGGCGATATTCCACTGTTGATGTTCGTCGATAAATGCCTATGCATACGCAGATACTCCAAACAATTTAGCACAATCGCATTACTATTACATGCAGCAGCTGCAGTCGCATTGCGATAAGGCAATAAACCTCTTCATTTATACCGTTTCGCGATGTTTACCCGAGCGTAGTCGCAGATATGTTTACCGTAAATGATACGATGCGCATGAGATTTCGCGAATATCGTCTTCTTTTCGAGAAAGTTCAATATTGATAGTCCGATATCGGATGGTACAATTTTTTCGATGTTACAACGGTACTTCTAGCATTAAAAAGGCGATCGTTAATTTGCACGCTTTACATGAGTTAACGGCTTTGTTGGGGACCAAAGCCTTTGGTTTGTACTAGAAGCTAAGTTAGCGAGTGGATTGTCGCAATTGTCACTTCTAGAACTACGAGGACAAATTCAAAAAAGATCTATAAGAAAGATATAGTTGATTAAGTACTCCTATTTGTATTACTTCTTGAGCGGATTGTAGACTTTGTTGTTCAGGTACAACTCGGTCGAATGAATTAAAATCACCTGAGTGCACAATAGGCCCGAGTTACTCTTCGGTATTGGTTTTCGCCAACGAAGCAAAAGATGTCCCCAAAGTAGATAGGGGTATTGCAATGGAAGGAATTCGGAAACATTTAGAAAGAAACTACTTTGGTGATGAATACGTCGAAATGAACTCTGATATTTATCCTTCTTTTAGAAGAACTTTAGGAACTTACGTTAGTTATCTTTTCTTAGATCAAGAAGTCTCTGGACGAAGTAAACTAGGTGAAGATTCTTTTTCTCACTATAACTTCAAAACATGCAGTGTATAACAACGGCTTAAGCTGGTCTACAAGTTCAGATCGAACTACTAGAAGTTTGTAAATTTCCCAGCATCACTGAAGATTGGCAAATACAGGGATGTCTAAGAACCACGTATTTATCTGGCTATGATCTTAAATATTTCCACAAATCAACTCTATATTTGAATTCAAATCAAAGAAAATGTCAATTTTATAACCTTCTCCATACAACAAGCATTCAAATAAACTTTACCTCAAAGTTGAAATTATAATTATTTCTAAGCTTATTACTGAAGCTCTTAATACAAACTTTGTTTGGCAAAAGCTATTTTAATGACAACTAATGCAACTGAAAATGGTATCAGTTACGATAACAGTTTTCAAAGGAATGGATTACTAGAGGTAAATAGTATCTCAGCGACGAAAGAGGCATCGTTTTCAAACTTGAAACTTGATTTTCTCCTAAGTTGCAAGTATTATCACATTTCTGTTTTCATAATCGTGTCCACCACGTCTGGAAATATAGATAAGGTGATTTTGAAGCGCATCCGAGACGCAAGAAAATCGATGCCTTCCGAAATATTCTCAAATACGCATTAATGCAACAACCACACAGCGTAGAATGCAAAAAAGTCTTTGCTTCACCGGACATCCTTATAGTTAAAAAGTTATTGCGAGAAATAGCGATGAGAGAGGCATCTCCTTCAAATTCTCTTATAGTGTCGCGGGTATATGGCGGGAGTAGCGAAATCCTCGTTATTCTTCCGACGACGTTACCTAAAATATACGTTTATATATGGAAGGCTCCCGATCTTTCGGGGCGATCGCCGTTTTTCTCGTATTTCTTCCGACGACGTTACTTGATACATACTTACATATAGCTGTTGGCTTTTAAGTTTTCGGGGCGATCGATGCTTTCCACAACAATTTTGCTTCCGGTAGTACGTATTGCAAATCATTGATACATGGAAAAATTAGGTAGGGTATGGATTGAAGCCAAACAACTGGCTAATAACAGGAAACTGTAGGAGACAAAAATAAGAGGATAGTAATCCTACACGGGAAGGTATAAAGGATCTAGAATAATAGTAGGATAATAATGTTATTCTTATTTATTAATGTGATGGACAGTATGTGCATATAAAAAGTTGCGCAATAAAAACTCGACACCATTACAGTAAAAAAAAGTAATTGCTTGACTTGATGCCAAAGAACTAATTCTTGTTTTATGACCTACGTAAAAGCCAAATTCAGAAAAAGCTACTTCAAAATTACATCTCTTTTTATGTCGCACTGTGTATATAATCGTAGATATCGGATATGCACACGATTCTATTTATCGTTTTCATGTGTTAGAGAGTTCTCGGAAAATAAAATTTTTCATTTCCGCACTATTTAACCTAAAAACCATAAATCGATCACCTAAACCGAGGAATTACTTTTTTTATCCCACCGGAAATCGCTTAAAACCTCCGTCCTGCAGGATTTCGCTTGCATTAACCGATGGAAGCGAACCCAAAGACTTTTTATCCTCTAAAACATTTATTGCTCACCGAAAGTAATTACACGAATAAAAGAAGGCGGCAAATGGGGAAGGAAGCGGCTCATTTATAGCATCCCCACGTCCACGAGAAATAAACTTTGTTAGAGGAAACTACTAAATTTCATTTCAAAATAATAGGTAATTAAAGAAAACGTCTGGTGGTTCGCTTTGATCTGTCGACTGGAGTCGTAAAAAGGCGCGAGCTTACACGTACGGACCTCATTTCAAGGTTATACTGTCGCCTCTATCTCTCTCTATCTTTGTTTCCAAAAAAAAATCGTGTTAGCAACCCAGGTCCTGCGCAGCTCCCCTTAAGTTTTAAACTTTGTATATTGGGACGTGTGCGGCATGCACAAACACGCTGCTCTAGCCTTGCCGTAATTTATAGTGTACTTTCGGTCTATCGGGGAGCTAAAACTTGTATAATTGCCCGACGCGCCGGTTAGAGAACAGATTGCCCTCCTAGTATTGAGAAATGTACCGCAAAGCCCTTTTGTTTTATACGTTCCATGCTCTTCGGTTGTTGCTATAGCGCGGGAGTGAATCGATATCTCCGAACGGGATAACGGGGTGTTATTTTACATCTGGGAGTTAAAGATAATAACGTTTCGAACTTTACGGTAATCTGTTGATATTAACGACTCCATCGGTAAACTTTATTTTAAACGAACCGCAAGCGGTATCGGATTACGTTAAAGTTCGAGATTTAGGAATAGTCGTACGTGGTCTAGCGTGAATAGACGCGTTCATATACATATAGCGCGAGCGTGGTGGAAATTTTACAATGCTTGTTTAAATACATCCGAGCGTACAGAATTGCCAAATCACCTATTTCATCTTGGATATGGTTTTAAATTGGTGCCTCGTGAAAACTACTGAGTAAGCTTAGGGCCGAAACACAGTATAGTAGAGGTAGTGGTTTCACTCGCTGGTGGTACCTTTGATATTCATGTCACACAGTCTTCCTCGCGCATTCCACCTTGCGCAACCCAAATAGTAGCGATGACAATTGGAAACATTTTTAAAAATACGGATAAGTAAAATATTTAATGCAATAGCTGATTTTGTAAAAATTTATTTCATTTGCATTGAACAAATTAAATGACGATTGCAAGGACTGTGTGGAAGGCGCCTTCCGTTTCTAGATACTCTAGTCATACGCAATAACAATAAATTAGAAATAGACATCCACAGAAAAGAAACTGATTCCAACAGATTCATCACGTTTGGTTCGCACCATTGCGAACAACAAAAAGTGTCCGCGATTATTTTTCTGGTCAATAGACTGGTCAGATTTCCGCTAAACAAGAGCAGGTATGACAAAAAATTAAAGTATATCAAAGATGTAGCGAGGTACAATGGTTTCTCTTCTGTGGATGTCGACCGTATTTTAAGGAAGGTCCAATACAAACAACACATCAGAAATTCCACGACTTTGACATCAACAAACACCGGTAATAAGAAATTTATAACTCTTCCTTTTCACCCAACAGTAAAAGGGTTAAGTAAAATTTTCCGACAACTAACTATGAACGTGTCTTTTGCGTCAAAAAACAACTTAAGGAATCTCTTAGGGAATCCCAAAGATAAACCGGAGATGATAAAAAGGTCTGGAATATACCAAATCGCATGCAATGATTGTGAGAAAGTTTATATTGGACAAACAAAAAGGAGTATCGAAACGAGGTTCAAAGAACATATTAGACACTATCGTTTCGACAAACCTGAACTATCAGGCATAGCAGAGCATATGGTAAAATCCGGACATAAGATTGATTTAAAAAATGTGACACTACTTAAAAACGTGAACTCGTATAGAGAATTAGACGCGTACGAAACGGTATATATGAAAAGGAACGGAAACTTATTGAACAGAGAACCGCCCCCAATTGCACACTCGAGTTTGATGGATTTATTACCATCGGCCCTCTTACAGATACGGTTCGCTTTCGGTCCATCCTTTCCCGTAAAAGGCATGAGGCCACCTAGTAGATTGTAAATAGTCATATGGTTTAGAAATTTTAGAGCCTGCGTAGAAAATAATTTGCATGTGTGATACAGTTTTTACTTTCAGTCGGTAACACGGTTGACAATGGGAGCCCACGTGCTCTCGAAACGCTGCGTTCCGCATAATCAATTAATTTGTGTGAGTGGAGTTTACTGCTATACCTGTGAATTGAACAAATTAAAACCGAATAAAAGGAAGAGTAAATAATACAACAATGGTAAGAATGAATTTGGAAAAGGAGAAAAATAACTAAAATAACTGTGAAACCTTATATGTGTCGTATATTTACGTAGAAAATGTATTTTTAGGAGACAATGTACACTACCGCTCAAAAGAGTTTAGACACTCTCACTGACAGCAAAAATGTGTAAAAACTCAGCAAAAATGTTAACAATATTTATTTTTTATGTACAGATACACGTACATGAATAAAAATATATTAAATAAATGTGAAAATTAAAACGTTTAATTTAAATTTTGCTTTCATCTATGTGACCTCCTCTTGATTTAATAATTGCAGCACACAATCGAGGCATTCTCGCAATAAGTTTTGCCAGAGTTTCTTGTGTTATTGAGGTCCAACTCGATTGCAATTTGTTCCACACGTTAGTAGCTGATGTCGGAGCCGATTTCCGTACTTCCCGATCTAGTTCTTCCCATAGTAACTCAATTGGATTCAAGTCGGGACTCTGGGGAGGCCATTCTATAATTTTGAGAGTTCTTTCCTCTTCTAAATAGCGTAAATAGTCATAATTTAGAGGAATGTTTTGGCTCATTATCTTGCTGGAAGATAAAATTTTGACCCAAAAGTCGAATTCCGGATGGTATTTCGTGGTTGTCCAGAATTTTGCGGTAGCCTTCTTTTTTTAATATACCGTCAATTTTCACAATGTCCCCTACACTAGTGCCAGCAAAACAGCCTCAAATGATGATAGAACCTCCATCATGCTTCACGGTAGCAGCAATACACTCTTCTCTGGCACTTTCACCCACAGATCTTCTTACGAGTATGCGTCTTCGGGTTCCGAACAGCTCAAATTTGGACTCATCCGTCCATAGGAAGTTGTTTTGTTTGCGTAGTAATGGCTTTTTCATCGCAATACGTCCATGGAGCCCGGCTTTCTGTAGGCGACGTTTGACTGTACCTGACCAACATTTAATTCTGCGGTGATTTCCGGGGCTGTTTTGCGTCTATTTAACTTGCTGGTAACCGCTATTCTGCGATCATCTGCAGATGTTGTCGCTTTTGGCCTTCCACTCCGTCTTCTATTAAGAAAACTGCCAGTTTCCCGATATTTTTTTTTTGCGTTATAGTCAACCGTAGCGTGGTGTATTTTCATCTTTTTTGTCAATTTGTCGATTACTTATGCTATTATAAGCGCACGTGTTTCCGCACTAATTTCTCTTCGCGAAGGCATTTTAGAAAATTGTCACACGATATTTCGCTCACAACGTGAATAGAGTAAATACCACCCTGCAACTGACCATAGATTACAGATTTCACTATAATCTTCTAGGAAGGTAATTTAAACATTATTACTTACAATCTAACAAATGACTAAATTTACCCAGTAAATTCAGAGGGATTGTTATTGTAATTGCACCGCAATAAACAGTTTATGGTAATCCGACCAAGTGCAGGTAAATGATAGTAAACCTTATGCGATATAATGGGTGTTTATCTTACTGAACTATATTTTAAATACGTATTTCATTTTATTACAATGTTTTTTTGATAAACATAATACTATATGAATAATCAATGAAAACAGGGGTGCCTAAACCCTTTTGAGCGATAGTGTAAATCTAATAAAAAGATTACCTTACATCCAACTCACGTCTTCATACCTTTACACGCGTCATCTACTTATGTAGTAAAATAAAACAATTACACCGGACAATACAATTTGTATAGTTTTATTAATTTCAATATGAATAAAGAACTTTGACATAAATAATGAATATAAGATATACATATATCTCGTTGTATGAAGTAATTTTAGATAGCATATTATCAACGCAGATAAAAGCCAATCTTATTATATCCGAGTGTATGTACAGTCAGTTCCACTCGTATTCGTACACTATTAGCTAATAGATGGATATGTTGAAAAACACGTGATGTTACAGTAATAGGACAAACACACTTTTATTAGTCGAATAGTAACGAAATAGGGGAATTACTGTATGTGCATTTGAACGAACTGTGATAAAGCGCCACAATGGACACAAAGAGTATGGAAGCATCGATCGAAATCCGAAAATTATTTCTCCGAGAAAGGTAAAAGTTTAAGTGAAATTGATCAACTTGTCAATAGAAGTCAGTTCATAATTCCGTTCATATTAAAAAAAAAAGGTTGAATAATCGAAAATAGAATTCATAACAAACCAAGAAATCTAGACAGAAAGATTTTAACGCACCGCAAGAAGCATCAAGTTCTAAGTAAAGCAACACTGAATCCATTTTCGCCCCTAAAAAGGCAGCACAAATAGGAAACGAAAAGGCAAAGGAATCCTAGGACTTGTGGGAACGCATGAATGAAACCAAAATTAATATTTTTCAGTCAGATGGCGGGCAAAATGGTATTGTGGAAACCCAATACTAGCCTGGAGAAGAAACATCTGCAAGCATCTGCAAACTACGGTGGTGGATCGTTAATGTTATTATTTGTTTAATATTGTCCCCTACAAGTTGGAATGCACACAGCGTTTCCAGCGAGTTTTCTATTCCTGGTAATAATTCTGCAAGTCTTCTTCCATTAGGTTGTTTCTCTATACTTTTATTTAGTAAGTAAAATAAACGAAGCAATTTATCACAGATTAGTTAGACTAAACTAACTAATAGTATTTGTATTTTAATTGAGAAGTAAATCATCATTAATCAACCCGCTGCTGCTGCGAGAGCAAAAAAGCTCTTGGGACCCTAATCTAACGAGTTCATGGGTAAAGTTGAACGTGCGTAAAGGTCTAAACACACACAATTAAAAGTGTATATAAAACATGAAGAACTGTGCCCTAGGAAAGTTCTTTTATCAACAAAGAACATAGTTTTTGGATGTGATATTTTGCTAGTACGTAGATTATCCGGAAAAAAATAAAATCGTAAGTGTTGAAGAAAGTTCTTTCAGTAGTGTAAAGCTCTTGCTCAAAAAAATTTAAGTGTTACCAAATCTTCCTTATATAATAGATTTAGCACCGTATGACCTTCATTTATTTCTGACACTGTGACCATGAGCTTACGCTTTGAATGCATCTGTTTTGTTTTCGCTCTGACCGACGAGGACGTGTGTCGCAACTCGATTTATTTATTTATATTTTTGCTTAGATGTCACGCGCGGTACCCATCTCTCATCTCAAATAAACACCTTTATCGTCGTAGCATTGATTAACCAGCAGATCAAGAAGCTATCACCAACGCAATTTCTTGTACTTTAAATTCTTAGATCGTAAACCGAACTGACCTTGAAATGCATATAAATTCCAAGGACAACTTGTAAATTGCGAATTTACTTTTGTGAATTATGAATTTCTATGAAGATCGGGACAGCGTCAGTTTAAAAATAGTCCTCGTCGTTGGAGTAAATTAAATAAGGAATTTTAAGCCACAAGAAAGAATACAACACAAAGCAGTCTACCCTGCTAATTCGGTTAATTTTTCTTTTCGAAAACGAGCTTTTCGAAATAATAATCGAGTGAATAAAGAGTGAAATACATTTTCTAGTTTAATTTGTTCGCAAAAACAGCATACCTTGCAAAAATAACATTCATCAACAAAACACGTATTATATGACATTTTAAATACGTAAAGTAAATTCCAAACAGACAACCGAGTTATCCGGCAAATATTCTGTTTGTTTTTCCGCTACGCTAAACTAATTTTATTATTATTGTGGAAACGTAAAACGGATTATTAGCTCTTCTGTGTCGTTTTTTCCTCGGCAACGATGCCATTGTTACATATTCATATTTGAAATAGAATTTGAAAATAATTATCCAATGTTTACACTACGTTGCAAAATTCCGGAAATTCCATAGAATGAAATGTGAATGAAAAACAAATGTAATAAAAGCTAATTCGCGCTTATTAATTTAAATTTGAATTTAATAAGGATAATTGGTTATTATTTACAATATTTTCGACTGAAATTTTTAACAAAAAGGAACACTAAAATTACAGAGCTTGTTATTTTTATGTACACTACCGTCCATATTAGTGCGGACACCCAGTAAAATGTTGTAAGCTCTACTAAAAGATAGTATAATTGCTTTTATATATAAATAACATTCATCTTAGGTCCTTTATCAAGTTTATTGTTTATTAATTACAGGCTTCCAAGAATATCAATTACAGAATGATTAAAAACCTATTATATTTTATAACACAATATAGTAACTTTCAGAATAATTGTCATCCACACAAATAGGGTTATTTTGGGACAGTATTGCAGGTAATAAATTTACAAATTTAGATTGTAGTAAAATTATTCATCATGGTAAAATACCTAATATTCTAAAATTATTGGAGCATTTAGTAATAGTTATTACATTTTTCACATGTTTTCAAATCTTTAGGAGCGAATACGGTCTAGATCAGTCCTTTTGTGCCCATTTTGATTTTAGAATCGTACTCTGGACTGACAGCACCAGAAATCGCCGCGGAAATGATTCCGAATTAATATGGACGGTAGCGTACATATACTTACAACAAACCTCTACTCTATTTCCCCAATTTCATTCAAAATAAATAAATTTACTAACCCGTCCATTTTTGAGAATAAACAAATCAGTAAATTTTTCGAACGTCGTAATTGATTAGAAGTAAGAAGCTAATCAGCTGATAACTTTCCTACGCCATATTTTACTCCTAACGCGCTTTTTACCTTCAACAGCAATTTTATGTTGATCCTAGTCGTGCAAATCATAACTGGTCTATTAAATCAACATGGTGCGTAAGGGTCACATAACACATGGGCTGAAAAGTCCCGGGCCTGACAAAGAAAACACGTTTTTTTTTGGTTCAAAATTAGCTTTATTCTTCAACGTAATCTCCATCAAGAGCAACGCAATCATTCCAGCGCCGCTCTAACATTTCAATACCACTTTTGTAGAATGATTTATCATTTGCCTCAAAATAGGCCTCAGTTTCAGCGATAACCTGATCATTCGTGCGTAATTTCATACCGGCGAGCATTTTTTTGAGGTCTGCGAACAGCCAGTAGTCGCTGGGAGCCACGGTGGATGTGGGAGCAATTCGAAGTTCAATTCATGTAGTTTTGCCATTGTTTTGATTGACTTGTGACACGGTGCGTTGTGCTGATGAAACAATTTTTTTTTCTTTGCCATATGCGGTCGTTTCTTTGCAATGTCGGCCTTCAACCGCTCCAATAACGCTATATTATATTCACTGTTGATGGTATTTCCTTTCTCAAGATAGTCGATGAATATTACACCACGCACATCCCAAAATACCGAAGCCATAACCTTCCCAGCCGATTGTTGTGCTTTCGGGCACTTTGGTCGAGGTTCACCATTTGCTGTCCACTCAGATGACGATCGTTTTGATTCCGGAGTAAAGTGATGGATCCATGTTTCATCCATTGTCACATATCGACGCAAAAATTCCGGTTTACTACGTTTACACATGGCCAAACACTGCTCAGAATCATCAACACGTTCTTGTTTTTGGTCAACAATGAGCAAACGCGGCACCCACTTTGAACACAGCTTTCTCATAGTCAAATGCTCATGAAATATAAAGCCAATACGTTCTTTTTATATCTTTACGATGTCAGCTAACTCACGCAACTTTACTTTTCGATCATTCAAAACGATTTTGTGGATTTTTTTGATGTTTTCTGGTGTTCTGATGTAGCGGAGTTCCCATAACACTTTTCAAGCCATTGCTTCGCTTGAACGGTATTTTTTCCCATCAAGAAGCAGTGTAAAATTAAAACACGAAATTGCTTTTGATCCATTGTTTTGAAAATAACAAAAGTAGCGTGACTCTTAGCACAATAACTCACAAACTAATGAATAGAATATCATGAAATTTTAACAGCTGTCTTTTGAAGTTTAGTACTAACTGAGAGAAAGGTGACTGCAATAAAACTAGCGCCATCTATGTGTTAGGCCCGGGACTTTTCAGCCCATGTGTTATGACGTAGGAAATGTATCAGCCGATTGATCTTTTACTTCCATTCAATTACGACATTGGAATAATTCCCTGATTTGTTTATTCCCAAAAATGGACGGATTTGTAAGTTTATTTGTGTTTATCGATGTTTTCTGGCGCAAAAATTGATTTTGAACGACGGAATAAGCGAAATCGCAACAGCGACCTACGAATCTGGAACAGCTTATGCTGGAACATTAGTTCTTATTAGTATTATACAGAAACATGCAAGTCGAATTAGATATAATTCTAAGGGGCACTAGAAGATGTGTTTCTTACTTTACAACAAGGAAGAATCTTAAAATCAAACCTTTTTCATTTGTAATTGTTCTTTTTCTACTAATTAAAAATAACGTTTACTTAAAGAAAGAATATGTAGGTATTTGTTATTTCAATAATAATATATTTGAATTAGAATTTTATGGTCAAAATTCTGACATACATAATGTTTGCTCTAATTTATACGCGTCTTATGTAACGCTCCGAAACTCGAACTGACCGCAAATGAGTTTCGCAACAGTAAGTCGACACGCTGCTGACAAACACGAATGTAGGTGTCTAATTAGGTAACCCTGGATCGAGTTTTAATTGCCTTCAACGCTCGAGAAAGTACAACAGATACGCAGGTATCAAGCATACCCGGTTAGGTTGACGGGTGTATAAAAAATGAAATTTCTTTCAATACCATAAGCAGCTATATTTAGCAGTATTATATTAGATATTGTTTTTTATGTCTATTTTCCATGACATCCCGTTTACATAAGAAAGAAAATATATAATAAGAAAGCTTTGAAAAAAATTTTCATCGTAAATACAGGGGGTTTTAATTAGACCGCAAAATTTGAATTATCCGCCATGCTCGACAGTCATAATGATACGTGATTATGACGTGACAGATTCATTATTAAACATTATTATGAAGATTGTTTAATTTCCCTCATTCGCAGTGCGTCCAATATTCGGTAGACAGAATGAAAAGAATAGTCGAAAAGTTCGAATGCACTGGTTCGGTTAATGATGTGAAGCACATGACACGAACTTGTAGATACCGTTCAGAACGGAACATCACGACAGTTCGCGTGAGTGTGACCGAAAATCCAAAGACGTAGATTCGTCATCGTGCACAAGAATTCGATATTACAACAGCCACTCTTTAGCGTATTCTAACTAAAGATTTGCATCTCTGCGCCTACAAAGTCCAATTGACTCAACAACTTCAGTCAATAGACCAAGCACAGCGAAGAGTGTTCACCAATTGGATCCTTGAGCAAAGAGAAGTGAATGCTGATTTTACGGACAAAATCATTTTCAGTGGTGAGACCCATTTTCACCTTCATCTAAAATTCATCTAAAAGCAATGCATCCAAAACGTGTCACTGTCTGCTGTGCATTGTGGTCTGGAGGAATAACTGGACCATCTATCTTTGAAGATAAAGAAGATTATGCAATAACAGTGAATGGCAAACGTTATCGTGCTATGATAACGCGGTCTTTTAGGCCTCAATTGGAAAATAATGCTCTTGACGACATCCGGATTCAGCAGGGCGATGCCACATGTCATACTACCCGTGAAACATTGACAGAATTGACCGCCACGTTCTTGCGATTAAACACCTTTGGACTTCAGGCTGTGGGGTTGTCTGAAGACATAAGTTCATGCCAATAAGCTCGTGACCACAGAAGCATTGAAAGTCGAAGTTAAATATCAATTAAATACCGCCACATGTATACAATACTGTTATTACAAATTTCGTCAAAAGAGTACGCATGTGCCAGTAAAACTTTGCGGTCGTTTACAAAATATTTTGTTTCATACATAATGCTGAAATATATACATTATAAATCGATAAATATTTCAATACTTTGCTACAGAAAACCCTGTTTTATTGAACCTTAACATCTTGAGCTCTTTATTATTGTTCCAAACAAGATGTTGCACTAAGAAATCAAGATTAACGTGTGCATGTGAGTGCGTCTGCACTTTGAACTGGAACAGTCACATCTTAAACAAAACAATAAATTCACACTAACCACTTCCATCTGCGCAATAAATTAAGGACGAATTGTCGACAAATTTATATTTCAGATTCCTCCAGTTGTCGAATGCTGAGAAGTGCTATAAGCTGTAAGGAAACTTGATGACATGTAAGATGCCATTAACATATCGTAAAACTCGTAGCAGTACATAAACAAATGTTTAAGTATGGTAACGTGACAAGCGTTAACTTTTCCTTCCCTCCGCACCTCCGACATGTGCTCTTAACGTCCGCGAAAAATCTTGGAACGAAACCAGCAAAATTACGTGTCTAGGATACTTACGATTCGTTGTTTATTATTGTAGTTGCTGCTTAGTTTGTGATGCCTCATCTGTAAAATTACTAGTTTAAATTTCGTTACAATTGAGAAGCTTTCAGTATGAGTTTATTCGCCATAGTAATTTCGTCGTTTTGAACTTGTTGAAACAACATCAATACAATACTTTCAATTTTGCGATGCATGGATTGGTCATAAATGTGAAGGCTTGAATTTAGCGGCCTATTCGCATGCAATGTTTAATCAACCCCTGAACATGTTAATAAATCCAACGCGTCCTTTACTACTTTTGTTGTTGTTGCAAACATCAAGCGAAATCGTGCATTCACAGGCATTATTCCCATTGCGCAATGTACTTCTACTATTGATTTTTTTTGTCTGTCTTTTGTTTAGAGTCGCCGGTGGGAATGTGCGATATTGGGTGCATTCAGTTGCATTTTATTTTTGGCGAATTTATAGAACGAAAAAATGTTCTTCTCTTTTGGGATTCAAAATTGTTTCATTATTGTACCACTCCATAATAAAGACAAAAAATCTGTACTAAAACTATTTAATCTAATATGTGATATCTCATTATGCCGTATCAACTTCTTATTACACAGACGTTGAAGATTTTCACCATCTATCTAATACGAGGGTCACGATATAGATTTTGAGGTGCCACGAAACTACAGAAATTAGAGCTGAGAACATCCTTAAGTTGTAAGGTGTGACTGACTTGGTCATGTGTGATTTCTGGTTGTTCTTTAACCTAAAAAAACATTTACATGGTCGAGATTTTACAACGGGGGATGAAATCGATGAAGTAATTCATCAATTTTTTGAGAGTATTCCAAAAGATGACTGGCTTCAAGCTTTTATGTTGTGGAAGCTTCGGTCACAAAGGTGCATTGATGCGGGGCTGATTATTTTGAACATAAATAAAATCATTTTCGTAAAAAGACTTATGATCCTCGTATATCCTTTTATATTTTGGTTTCATCGTTCTCATGATTTAATTTTAATAATAGCGATCTTCACAGTGTGAGATTTATCCTGAAAGTTATTTTCAATGCTGTGTCTGATTTATGTCATGGTGCATATATTTGAACAAGGATAAAATATGAAAGGTTTGCGAATCTCTGATGTAGTGTATTTGGTATATTTTGCAAGAAAATGTATAAATTTAGTATTACGTTTTTTTTTTTAATACAATTATTGTCGTGCTATTGTTAACAATAGATTCTCATAGTTTAGGCTATTTCCATCATTTGTTGAACTTACATAGTCAGACGTTTCGGCAGTTCGTCTAGTGTCATCTTCAGGGTAGCTCTGAGAGGGGCTGTTACCTGCCAGATTAATCATACTGTCGATGATTATTTGTCTGACGTATTTGTCTTTCTCATTTTTTTATTAGTGAAGATTGTCATGACTGGGGAATTTTATTTTTCCTCGATTTTCGTATTCCACCTGATTTAACCACTAAGATAATTATACTGGAACCATGTTATTCTTAAGACCCTTAAACTGTTTAGATAAGTAATATAAATGAAGATGTAGAAACCATATTGCGACCATGTTATTCATACAACCCTTAAATTATTTATATAAGTTAGTAAAAACTAAGACGTAAAAGATATAGCTGGGTTATATATTTAACAATAGACTTCAATGTAGGCGTTGTCCATCTGTGATTGCTAAGACGTAACTCTTGTCATATTGCAATAGAACAATCAATAAAAGTTATTGATACGTTTTTATAGTTTGCTTTTTAAAAACTAACTTAATTAGGTAATGTAGGAGAAATTCCTCTACAAGACCAAAGAACTGTTACTGTCGATTGGTATACAAACCATTTGTTTGCCAACATTCTCTGTACAGTCCAAAACTAAGTCCCAGCGGTTTCTTTACCTTCCTAAAAATCAAGAACGGTCTGCGTGGTCAAATATTCTAGTCGTCATAAACGTAATTTTGACGGTACTAACAAACGAATGCAATAACTGTTTCCAGAGTTGGCTCGAACGTATGCAATTACATTGACCTGCCTGGAGAATACTTTGAATAACAATAAAGTCTTTAAAAGCTAACCACACTGTGTCCCACCTTTCTCTTTTATTCTGTTTTCTTTTACTTTCTTTCTCCTCCACCCCTCTTTTCTGCCTTTCTTTCCTTCTCTTACCCTTTTCACCTTTCTTCCTTTCTTTTTCAGGACCCCCCTTTTTTTCATTCTTCTTCTTTTTATTTCTTTCTCCTCTTACTCTTATTTCATTTCTACATTATCTCATCATGACACGGTCCAATTCCGGAAGTGGTTCGTTTATTACGAACTCTGGCCGTGGAAGCCTACGTTTTAAATTTAACCACTGCGTTGTTCCAGCTCTCCTGAAAAACTTCAAGGACAACACTCGGATATTATTGTTGGTAACACAAAAGATTATATTACTTTAGTTGTTTGGATTATACCAGAATTCTGGTAGTTTGATAAATCAATATTTTTCTATCAAACATGTATTTAGTTTATAAAACTAAACTTGCAAGCTTTATAACTTGGGTATGTATATTCATGGAAGGGAATTACTGTTTTTTCGTTTATTTTCATTTTAAAAAAGGATTTTAACAACAAAGAACTGTTTTTAAACGAAATCCATCAGACATTCATGCCAATTATTTTTAATATCCTATACGTTTTATGTACAGACGAACCTATTCGCACAAAAAAAAACCATCTGCGGTCAACTGTTTCACGAGAATTTTAAATTAACCGTCTCCGACAGCCCAATGTAACTTGTAGCTAAGCAATAAACTATGTATAAACGAGATATATACAGATACACGTAGCCAATAGTGTGTTTATGTATTCCGAGACATATTTAGTAAATATAACTCTCTCGCTGGTATTGTCAGCTCAATGTCAGTTAGTCAATTAACATTTACCTTCCACAGTCGTCTCAATGGCAGCGGCGAACGGTGGCTGTGCTGCTTATAATTTGTAATAAATTGGTATACCGCTCTCGACTGCGTATTTAATTTGGAACGATGTTGTGGGAATTTCGAGAATCGTATTATTATAATTCTTTAAAATCGAGTTCGCCTCCTTGCTGTTCGGCGCTGAAGCGAAAAAATTCCTTGTTTGGCATTGAGTTTTATGAGCTAAGAATATCAACCGCTTTCTATTGTTGAGAATAGATTACTTATAAATGTATCAAACGTGTGGTAAGCAAACGTAGACTTTTAATAAGATTGCTTTCTTGATGTTGGTCGGTTTCGTTATGGTTATTAATATTTATTATGCTGTTGTTGTTGCTGTAGACTGGTAACTAGCTATTGTCGATGAATGCTTAAGGACTCGAATATTAAGTGTTAGAACTATTAGATCATTAATTTCTCTATGTGTTACCTTGATCTTCCTAATATCTTTGAGTCTAGTTAACTAGGGGAGATTAGTTTGAAATATTAATTAACGGTATTGAGTAACCGAGAACCAGTATCGAATTTATAGCAATATATTGCAATGAGCAACGTAAGGTAAATGTATGATGAATATAATCAGGTCCGTAACGAAACATTTGAAAGTTTACATTCCAAATTGAATTTTATTCACGTATATATATGGTATGGGTCTAATTTGTTCTTTAGGTGAATACGTAGGCTTCCACAGTCAGAGTCAGTAATAAGCGAACTACTTCCGGAATCGGACAGTGTCATGGCACGGCTTATTGTTGTTTAAGTGTTAATTTATTTGAAGAATTTATAATAATTATGTTCATTAAATCACAAAACTCGATCACTGTAGCACTAGTACACTGACACACTTCAATATCAATATAAGTGTTTCAATTATGTTACAATACATAACACATGGGCTGAGTCCCGGCCTAACAAAGAAAACACGGTTTCTTTGGTTCAAAATTAGCTTTATTCATCAACGTAATCTAGCGTAAATCTGGCGAATACGGTGGATGTGGGAGCAATTCGAAGTTCAATTCATGTAGTTTTGCCATTGTTTTGATTGACTTGTGACAGGGTGCGTTGTCTTGATGAAACAAAAATTTTTTCTTTGCCATATGCGGTCGTTTCTTTGCAATTTCGGCCTTCATACGCTCCAATAACGCTATATAATATTCACTGTTGATGGTATTATCTTATCTAAGAATACATTCACTTGAAATGTTTGAGTACTTATAAGAATAGCAAGTATGCAAGAAAAATAACGAACACTGTTTTTCTACTAAATCTTTTTGTCGGGATACATAGGTAGATGTCCTATATGTGTCAGATGAAAATACAGTATCTGTAATCATTATTTTGAAGTCTAAACCCTAGTATTTTGAGAGCTTACGGATGAAGAACAACTGTATGTTCAAATTTATAATGCTTCGGAAGCTGTAACACAATTGCCAAAACTATGTTCGACATATGGAAACATATTTAGAAGATTGCCTCAACAGAAATGAAATTTTGAACTAGACGAGTATGTACGAGGGTAAGCTGAAAAATCTGGTAACTAAAGCATAGCCAATAACAATATTTCAATGAAACGTGTTCTTAGTCGATGCTCAAGTCTCTTTACGCCTTCATAGAACTCATTTTCCTTGAGCTTAGCAGGTGAATAAGGGATATGCTTACGGGCTTTGAAGTTTAGGTTGGCCAATTTTGCTTCGAGAATTCCGCTCTTGTGAACTTGCGCATTGTCTTGATGGAAAACAACATCTTTTTGCTTTCTTCCAGGTCTTTTTTCGACTATAGCTACCTTTACTTTCCAATGTGTAGTGGTGGATCAATGTTTCACCGCAAGTAGAACGCGTTTGAGTTTTTGCGGTGGTGTGAGCAAACGCACCACCCATCTTGCACACCGCTTAGACATGTCTAATTTAGCCTTAGCAATATCTTTCGATGGTAATCGGTGATCAGCTTCCACAAGTTTCGGAACTTTTTGCACACTTTCTGCGGAAGTGGCTGTTTTTGCGCGTCCAAAACGGGTGTCGTCATTTACGCTTGCACGACCTTTCTTTAAATTCATTTATTCATTTGCAAACAGTCTTAAAAGAAGGAACATCTCCGTCTAACATTTACCATATCACCATGAATTTCTTTTCACATGTATTTAATCATTGCGCGAATTTGAATATTGTCCATTTCTAAAATGTTGTGCTTTGAACGAGTGTACATAACAAGCTACTTGATAAATCGACATGAATTTTTAACACGTATGTCATTGAAACATCAAGGTATACAATAGTTTCAAAGACTGCTATGAGTGTAAGCTGAAAAATTCGTTAGTTACCGAATTTTCTTAAAAGTACTGTTAAAGTTAGTAAATTATGTTTATTTACTATCATCTTTTTCTAATAAAATTATGCCTCGAATTTTTATTGTTTTTTTAATTTATAAATTAAAAAGAACAGGAAATTTATTCTCACGTTAAAGAGTTTTGACAAATGGTGAATTTCATTCGATCTATTAATATCATAATGATGCAGGTGGGAAGTAGTTTTGAGAAATAGTGAAATGCAGTTAACAAAAGAGGAAACACAGTAACCACACACACATATAAAAACGTTAAATAACAAAATTGATGTAACTATAGGATTCTAAGGTTAAGGTTTTAATGTCGTTACTTTGATTTCGATCCCCTGACAAAACCAAGGTGATTGAGAATCAATATATCGCTTCTGAAATTAATAGATTATATTTTATTCCACGAACAATATTATTATTGTAGAAACTAATTGTAATATAACGTAACATAATACAAGGTAAATAAAGCTACTGTTATGTGTGTGTATATATATAGCTATGAATTTTAAAGCGACAAATTTATTTTGTATTTATTTATTAATATATTTGTTTATTTTCGATCGGCACCGCTTTCAAATTGCATATTAATTACATTTCTCGTTAATGCGTTATAAATATTTATAATTTATAAACAGTGGCGTCCCTCTTTCAGTCTACCGATGCTCGTTTTACAGACAATCCGTTACTGAGAGTAGTGTGATAAATTGAGGTAATTAATTATCTGGGTTTATTACTTTTTTCCTATCTTCTCGGTGCTAAAAAGAAACGGGATTCGGTTAGTTTAATAACGGCTAGATCACATTGTATGTAGAACCTATATATATATGGTTATAAAACGTTTAAAAGTTTATTCGATGTTGCATTAATATTTACAAATCTATATCGCCTTACACAACAAAGTTCAAGGCTGTTCCTTTTACGCTGTTCTAAACAAAATCGGAATAAATAACTACATACTCTGTAAAATAAAAAGCTTAGGATTTCTTTTCGAAGGATTTTGAGTTTTAAAGTTGCAATTAATAAATTTTAATGTAAAATATATGTATATATACTCTTATTTATAGCATTTCGAATGATGAAGAGAATCTTTCCTCTAGAAGAAATGTATTGAATAAATTCTGTTGATGGAATCTGTTTACCAAAAGCATCCCCATTTTTATTTTCGTAACTTTTCAAATGAGTAGCACGAACATTTCTTTAAAATTTTCTTAAATAGATATCCAGCTACATACACTAAAGCATTTTTTTCAGGCAGATCTTTATTTTGATAGTCGAAACTATTACAATTGGATGCACAACGCTTGTAACCCGTATCGTATCTTTTCAGTTAGCTAAGAAAATATAAAACTTGCGTTAGAGCTCCAACAGATAAGCGATCGATTTCAACACAAACAAGAACTGTGTTGGGTTGACATTGTAGCCGATGTTTTATAGGACTTGCCGTTTATATTGTAATACCCTATGGACACTATATTATTAATACGGTAAGTGCGTAACAGTTAAATTAATATCCATATTAATACTAATATTAACATGAATATCAATAATATAGTGTCCGTGAGATATTACAAGGTATCTACTGGCATCGTGACATCTAGGGGGATTTAAGGCGACTTGAACTGAATGGTCTTGTGGTGCAAAGGAGACATAAAGATGTTGGGTCCAATTCCCTTCCGACGCCGATACTTTTTCGAAATTTAATTACGTTGGGTAATTGCAAGAAAATTGTAATTTTATTTTTCCCGACAGCGAATCGCCTACCACTGGTATAGAGTCTATACCGTGATTCGAATACGTCAAGTTCAAACAACTAATATAGACGTATGTGTACTAGGATTGTACTAGTTTGAAACTCAAGCTCTCAAGTGAATAAACTTGAGAGCTTTTTGAAAATTGTTTTTGCTCGCTTAGAGTTTCATCTTCAATGTTTTTATTTCAGTTTAGACAAAGTCATCAACTTTAGAACAAAGTAGCGACAATGATAATTGATGTGACTTCCATCTTCTATTTGTGAAGAACTAAGGAAATCTTATCCCATTATTTTCCAAACCACATTAATTATAAAATTTCAATTAGAATTTTTGTTATTTTAACACAAAAGTGACATTTTTCTCGTAGCAAATCACCAATTAAATTCTTCAAAGAAAACACATTCTTTTGAGACGTAGATATGCCGCTGATGCTAAATCAACAACCACAAACATACCCATCATCAATGAAGTGAGTTATAAGTAGACTCGCACGCATACAACGATAAAGATAGCGATAAAGGGCGATAGAATAAGAGGAGGATAGAGGCAAAATCGGGAAATCTAAAGAAGATTGAGGAACAAGCTCAATGCCAGAGTGATAAAAGTAACTCGTACTAACTAACTGACACAGGCGTAGAGCAATTGGTAAATGTAATTGATGCCGGAGCCTAATTACATGATTAGGACTGGTAGCAAGCGTCTATGGGACTAAAGAAAGGCCCGAATACGCGTCGGACGTTATTAATAAAACCGAGATATTTTAATTACGCCTGGTAGTAATTAGTCGAAGCGAATAAATTCGACGTTAATCTTAGAGTATAAATAATGCGGTGTCGGTACTGTTAGGCGAATCGGCTCGCTCGTATGGAAACATAGATATTTATAGCTGTTTAATGTCAACGACATTTTTATACGCGCATACGTCTAGTGCGTATGCGGACGTTGGTTAAGCAAATAATACATAAAACGTAAAAGATTCCTATCTATTCGACGTTAACTCTCAAAGATCGGTTATAAAATCGCCGCTATAAAAAAGATGACGGAACCTACGCAAATACTACGGCGAGTGACTTAGAGCTTTCAAGTTCAAACAGGTGTTGTTGATCTTTAAAAGAACTCCATGTGTATATGATAAGCTTTGGTTAAGTTGTGCAGAAATTTGATGCTTGGTTCCAAGCACAGCATTTTAATTTGGCTTTCATTCTTTTGGTCCTTACCCAATTTATTATTTTTTTGGTTATTGCATATCTGACGTATTCCATTTAAAAGATTTAGGGCCGGTTTATTCGCATTCTGTTAAAGTTGCAGGTAACGCAATCTAACGGCTAAATACAAACACGTGTCACCTTCTGACAGATAAAAAGCAGTTGGTAAATTTCTTATCAGAAAGTTGCTAAATCCTCCCGGATATCCTATCGGATATTATAACGTCACTTTATTACGTGCGTTTAATATGGAACTTCTTGAAGATTTTCATCTTTCTTTTTCTATTTCATAATTCGCAGAATTAGATGGTCGATCTTTTTCTTTTATTATGACATTTTCTAATACCATTTTCCATTTGACAACAGTACAAGAATCATTAGATAGTCCTGGTTGGTTACCTCTCAGATAAAATTTGGTGAAGGTACCAAAATGATATATCTGCTACCTGATAAATTTGTCTGGCTGGCGGTTATCTGCCACTTTATCAGAATGTGAATAAATCAGCCCTTAATAAAGTATTCGACTTGTACAGAAGCTTGTAGAAACATATTTAAAATGAATTCCAAAATTAATTTTTGAAATTAGAGCCAATTGTAGGCTACCTTACAGAAGTATGATCTGCGAAAATTAAAAGATCTACTAATAAAAGATCAGGTAGGGGGATCTTCCTTAAATAGCGAAATTAAATCGACGACAGGACTAAGATATGAGGATCAACTGAGTAAATTCAGTCCAACAATTGAAACTATTAAATAAAAATTAGGAAAAAAGGAAAATTCCCAGGACCCGATAACATAAATACTGAGTTCTCAAAACTTTCCTATCTATGATGAAACGTGATCACATTACTGTTCAGAGAACAATCCAAAATGTAGATAGATTATGGCGAATCGTATGTTAAGAAGAAAAAAACAATCTAGAAAAAAATCGAAAATTTTGGTGAAGCCTAAACTGTTTGAGAACAGTAATTAGCCAAATACCCAAATACCACACACGATGGAGAAAATCGCAGCAATTCCTGAAGCGACAATTAACAATTCAAACGTCTGGTTGACTTCATTGATATTGATTATTATAAAGTCGTTGGAAAGACGCAATAAATATCAAAAGCTAAAGTTAGTTTTCACAAATTTTTGAACTTTTTTTATGTTAGTAACACTTAAAAGCAAAATCATATTCGTCTGTTCGAATTTCTGCGAATCACAATGTACACATCCCAAACGCACCCATGCAGTTTGATTATAATTACAGATCGCGAACAATACATGGCGGTCGAGGCAACACGGCGGCTATCCGTGGCCGAATTCGGCGGGTACCGGCGGCACGTTAGCAATTTCACAACGTCAACGCGCTTAACAAAGGAAAACAACAAACGTCCGCCTAAAACGCGAATAATTCAAATTAAACACATCAATACGCATCATGTTCGGAAAATTGAATTGTCGGTTAGATGTACATACGAAATAGGTACGTATACGTATGTATTTGCGTACATATATGTTTAGGAGGTGTTGGAAAACCGGCGTACGATTTTGTAAACGGTCCGCGTAATATTTCGATTAAACCTATATCAATTTTAAACGTCGCTGAATCTGTTGTATTTTTTCCCGCGCCATTTACTCGTAAATGAATTGAAAATCGGACGCTGGTAGTCGTTAGTAACACGTTCCGCGTCGAAAATTACAAGCGATCCCATCCGTGGCGTAATTCCGATCGAATCCTACGCGATATGAAGTTTTGAGGTCGTAGAATGGCGTATTTGGTGTTGTATGAGTCGGATAGACTTTAAATTTGAAGGTTGGGAAGCTTAGCAAAAAGTCGTTGGGATCCACTTCGCACTTTCAGATTTTTTTCTTAATGCATCCCAAAGGATACCAGGTGTATGCATAAGTTTTACTAAGAGATGGCGCCAGCGTAATAAACGAACTACTTCCGGAATTGGACCGTGTCATGGTGAGATATATAGAAATGAAATAATGGTAAGACGAGAAAGAAATAAAAACAAAAGGAGATGAAAAGAAGAAAAATTAAAAAAAGCGGGGGGGGGTGAAAAAGATAGGATAGGTGAAAAGTGTAAGAGAAAAAAGAGATACAGAAAAAGGGGAAAAAAAGAAAGAAAGAAAAAGTGAAAGGTGGGATCTTCAGGAGAAACAGGGAAACCAAAGTGACACGGTAACTCAATGTGTAAACCACGCTAGAGGTGAAACCACTTAGGCAGAAGGTCACGGTAACCTTGTGAAGATTTTCGCCTCTAGCGTGGTTAACACGTCGAGTTATCGTAATAAAGTCGTGTTTACAATAGTTCGCGTAGCTAATTGGATATAAATTTGTTAATCATATCATCGATAATAGCGATATAAGAGTGAGCTTTAGCGAGAAAACGAATATCACGCTCATTTTACTTCGGTTGAGCTATGACGTGTCGCCGAATCGTAACAAATCTGTGAATGCAATCGACAGCTTGTAGCTTTTCACCCAGTATCTATATACCATATATACATAACGTGGTGGAACGTCGAAAAATGAAATAATTGCTATTAATATTCCAGTCACGTACAATAAAATAAAATCAAAGTTAATAAAATAAAAGCTTTTTAATTAAATTTATATTTTCATTGGAGTAAAAACACATCGTCGACCATTTACGAATTCCATAGTGTTCGTGTTTTTTCCACCTCGAACGGTAAATTACCATATTAATGCTAAATTAAGTTCGAAACGTATGAATGCAATTCGTACGCGTATTTCGAATTTAATATCACGAAATATGTTCGAATTCGCATCGGTTGCGTTTGCTCTCTTTTTACCAGAATATATGTACAAATGTAATTCACTTTACTAAGCATGCACACGAAATTTTTCTCTTCTATTACTATTGTCCGTTCCACGTAACCTTCAAATCGACCATTCTCTAGGAAACATTAACATTCTTAAGCACGTAATGATGATGTTAGAGCCCTAAACAATAACCAGCGGATATCGGTTAAGCGTAGGATATGCCGTCGTCGGAATACGGTATTTTAATTACCTGATTTAAATTCGGGTCGGACGACGCGTATTATGAAGAAAGAACAAGCGTTGCTGCTCGCTATATCCGCTACTTATACGCGCATTGCGGTAATTAAATAAGTTTCTAAGTCGACATGTACGCAGGCGAGTTTTTTTCTTCCTATATTTATCTGCTACTTGTGTTAAATATGTTTATATGTATACACATGTCTAGAAGTGAAATAGGTGCATTTTCTTTTACGTTCTAGTTGCTGTTTGGAAGTAATTTCTAGTGTTGCGGATTATTTACTTGCAGATTATTTAATAATCTCATAAAACAATGGTGTGTAACGTAAACTATTCGGATATACGTTGCCACGATTTGTAGTAAATCTGTTTAAAAGAAAGCGACAGTTATATGAAACCTTTAAACGTACTAACGACAGAGGTATAGAAATAAAACTCAATGTACTAAGAGACAAGAGAGTCAAGAGACAACACTAACACTTGAACGCTTGAATAGCAATATGTGAAAAATTAATGAGTCTTGAGCGAAAAATTAGTGGAGTTTGATTAAAAGGGTGCCCAATTGAGAGACTACTTATGTCATTCCAACTATCACAGACCAGTACAAATTATTTCTGGATGGCAAGGTGAAATATAATATTTTTGTTAACCATCTCAAACACAACGATTGCGAGGACTGTATGGCTGGACTTACTAAAATGCTGCATTCCGAATAGTGGTCAAACAGATTATGATGTAAACATCTGACAGCGTGTTTTAAGAGTTTCCGTGCAGCAAATAAATGGTGTTACGATTTTTTTTTAAGTCAGTATCACATTGAAAATTGTGATATTTCAATGAGAGAAAAAGTATAGCCTCTGAATATTCCAGTATCAGCAAGAAACTGCTTCGTAACATTATGAATGTCACGAGGTAGTTGCAGAGATTCATAAATATCCACATGTATATCTTCTATAAAGAAATATACGGTTTTAGTAGGTATATAAATGGAATTATTATAATTATAAAGTAATTTTGTAGTTTTAAATCTTCAACGAAAGTTTAAGCTTCATGATTATCTACTTTACAAAATCATTCTGTTGGAGATAATTTGATATTTATCTAGAAACATATTTCCTCTAATTCATATTGCATATTAATTTATACGTAATTTAAATATGAGTAAAATTATATTTTGTTTGGTAGCATATTAAGAAGTTATTACTAGGAGTATGTATCCGATTAAAAAAAAAAAGGATTTATTTTTTGACATAAGATGTATTAATTTGTGACAATTTATATTTTTTTCTAATTAAATTGTCTAGATAACTCGGGGTCTTCAGTGGAATAGTCACTTGAGTCATCGCTATTAGAATGCTCACCAATATGCATTATTAATTCCTCTATTGTTTTTTCTGATCCCGGTACTTTGCTTCTATATTGTTCTTCCGCTTTCCCTGAGTGTTCACACCCTACTTGGCAGTCGCTTGTGGAAAACGTGTTTAAAAATCCGTCACACAATTTCTCCACAAAGTCGCGTTTCACCCAGGATGATATTGCCTTATACTTGTCCGCACCATTTGAATCGGGTTGAGGTCAGGGTGATAGGGTGGTAATATAAGTACACCATGGCCATATTTCTCAAAAACTGTGTCTATTTCATACCTCTTAAATCGTGATTTGTACTTTCTAATTATATTGTATAGCTCTATCTTTGTCGTGTATTTCATCGCACTGTATGTTTCTTGACGTAACCAAGTTTTTGTGTCTTCTCTTCTCCATGTAAACGTCGGATATTTTTCGATTTCTCCACTATCATAAGGAGCGTTATCAATAACAATAACACTTTTTTCGCGTAAATTTTTTATAGTTTTCAAAATTCATCTCGTGACGACAATCTCTTGTCTCTTTTTATGACCTCCGCCGAAGATAGGCACCAGGAACAAAACCATATTCCCCGCCAACCATCTTACCCCCCTCCCCTCCCCAGCGCGAACAATAATTAAACGATTCTCTTTAGATGTTGATCAAATCTTCATTAGAAATATCGTTCCAACTCTTATTATGGGTTTGTGATGAGTGTATATATATTTCATCCATGTATACGATAGGACGGTTTAAAAAAAAAACTCCTTTTTAAATTGCAGATGTTGTGACGCTCAACCAAACTTGTCAAACTTTCAGGAGATCCTTGATAACCCTGTATCCTTCACAAACTTTATGGATGAATTTCAAAGTGGGAACTTTGTTTTCGCTGGCATAAAAGTTATGTATTGTTGTTCTTAAAATGATTTCGTCACAACCATCCAAGTCACTTTTCGTTCTTTTTCGTGCCTGTTTCTTATGTGGTGTCTCGAAGCGTTTGACAAGTCGAAGTTCTATTCGTTCACGCTCGCTTATAGTTTTTCGAGCTGTTCGGATACAAACACCGCACGCAGATAACGCATGTTCTTGTATTTAAACAACAAATTAGAACATTTATGAATGTTTTATTACTTTACGTTTCAAATGACGATTGCAAGGATTGTGTGGATGTACAATTCACAGGCATAGCAGTAAACTCCACTGACACAAATTAATTAATTATGCGGAACGCAGCGTTTCGAGAGCACGTGGGCTCTCATTGTCAACCGTGTTACCGACAGTCGGTAACACGGAGCCCACGTACTCTCGAAACGCTGCGTTCCGCATAATTAATTAATTTGTGTGAGTAGAGTTTACTGCTATACCTGTTAACTTTACGTTTCGCTTGTAAATTGTATAATATAATAGAAATAGCTTTCTTAAGGAAAGCGTAAGTACATCGTCGTTCCCTTCTTTGTTCATAAATTTAAATACCCGGTATATTACTTCTCTAATATACGCCTCTAAAACCTGCAAAGAATTCCATTATAATTAAAAACAGTCAAAATTTCAATAACCATTAAAACCTACATAAGTGTATCAGTACTGTTATGTCGGTGTGTATTTTTGAATTAGGCTGTACCGTTGCTGTGGACACTGTTACAGTTGCTAAAGAAATAAGCTCTTCCTTCCTACGTACAATTCGTCCACCACGCAACTGACCTTGAGAGGAACAACAACATTCTGTACTTACATGTAGTTTGGTTACGTCAAATTCAAACACATAATTTAGACGTATTTGTACTCGAACTGCACTAGTTTGAAATTCAAGCCCTCAAGTTGTTTCCTGAAAATGATAACTTAGAGTTTCATATTCAACGTTTCTATTGCAGCTAGACCAAATCATCAACTTAAGAACAAAGTATCGACAATGATAGCTGATATGATTTCCCTTCTATATTTCTGTAGAGCTAAAGAAATTTTGTCCCATTATTTCCAAGCCGCATTAATTACAAAATTTTAGTTAGAAGAAAATACAGCAACATTTGGCGAGCTGTACCTTAAAACTGCTGACTGATACAGAAACGCTGCAATTCTAACGCATGCGTATTGAATGATGCATTAACTGAGATGCATATCGATGGTTGGAACAAACTTGTTGGCACAAGTTGTCCGGTTTAAAGAACGACAACTACATAGAAACTTTAAACCGAACACAGAGGCGTAGAAAAGAAATTGAATGTGTTAAACAAAAAAAATACAATGCAATGTAGATGCTTCGGTAGCAATATGTCAAAATTATTGACACTCAAGTGAAAAATTACTGGTGTTAGGTTAAAATTACTAAATCCTAAGTGTACCGAAGGGTGATCAAGTTTAGGAACTCCTGACATGTATTATTATTATTATTTAACAGAAAATATTGTATTAGGTAAGTGGAGGAAGATGAATTTATTGAATAGCATGTACTTCAAATATTCATCAAGCTGTTTCCTAAACGATCTGATGCATTCTCCTTTTTTAAAAAAGAGGGTAAGATGCACGTGCTACTCATATTGTTAAACATAACGTTGTTAATGATTTAGTTATTGTAGTTGGCACTTAAAATTTATCAAAGAAACTGTTCCATTCAAGTCAGAAACCTTAGAGACATCTTCATCCAAAAAAAATAACCACATCATTACCCAATATCTAATGTTAAAACGTCGAAATTCTCACGACCGCCAGTGTATGTACATTTCTCGCTCTACATAACATCGCATTCATTTCGTTTTATCATTCGTACGTATGTACACAGTACATATCGATAGATACGTGCCTATATAGAGGTAAACAAATTGATTAACTGTCGTTGTTCTCGCGAAAATGCCGCACGCAGGTATGCACGTGATAGGCTTTAGCGTTTCATAAACGTTAATTACGGAGCGGTTAATCACAAATTGTTTTATTGAAACGGCCGTCCGCCGCGCTAGTTTTGAAATATAAATACGGCCGATTTATTCGTTTGTTCATAATTAAAGCGAGTATAATGGCGTCAGTTTAATTCGACGCGAACGTGAGAGAGAAGCCGTCAAAAATGTACAGCCCACGTATGCATGCGCGTCTGTATGAGCTTTATATCTCTATATATGTTTGTGGTGCGCGATTGGAGAGATCGATAGATGTATGAAATGTAGTGGTATTTATTGGTGTACTAGTTCGAGAGCTAATTCAAAATTCATCGGCGAATTGTTCCTTTTATCGTGGAGCTGTCGAAATTGCGTAATCAGATCTCCCACTTTTCATAAGTGTGCTGGAAGCATTCTGTGTTTAGAGATGAGGTCTTCTTCCTAGAGATCCTTGTATTCTAAATGGTATCTCAGACTTTCACGGCCGTTTGTCATAGTCGTAACGGTTGTCGGGTTCCGCCGTGTCACTGAAAATGCGAAACGCAGTTGTTGGCGAAACATCAGGGACAAAAAACCTAGGGACACGACGGAACCCGACAACCGTTACGACTATGATCTTTGTATTCTATTAGTTCCTTCCCTAAGACGATTAGAAGGTTTCATCTGTTTTACAATGCGATACACGCAGTAGGTTTCTGCAACTTCCACAATATGTACTCATTCATGGCGCTGATATCTAGTATGTTTTTAAAAACGTACAAGAAGCCATCTTTGCGTCATCCTTTTCGCAGTATATGATCGTGCCATTTTGTCCATGATATCCACACTTCCTTTCGTCTTATTGTAGTCCAGAATTTTCTCGGGTTCCTTTTTTTACCGTTTTCTCGTTGTGTAAAGTATTCAGTAAGGTTACAAATTTACATTTCTTCTGGCAACAAGAAATAATCATCGTATCGTCCATAAAACTAAACCTTCTTGGAATACACTTAACAATTTTTTAGACTCTGTGAAGAAAACTGGTAATTCAGGTATATTTTTGCGAAATGCAGCAAATATTGTTAGAATTCTTGATAGCAAGTAGTTCCCCAGGTTGTAAGAAGTAAAAATAAGATACTACAAGTGGTATTCCTCCCAGATTTTTCAATTTTTTGAACAAAATGCTTTAAAACTTTCTCCTCTTGATACGTTTGTCCTTCATCACCTCGTTTTCCAGCGTAAATTTCAAGCTTGCGTGCGTGGCTTGTTACATTATTACAAAGAAACCAAAGTTCGAGTCCATGCCTTCCAAGATTTGATAGAGTATATTGTCGTCAATGGACGACCCTTTAGACAATCAAAGCAGATCAACAGATAACTCTCAATTAACCTAATCTAGTCAAGACGATTTCTTTCCTTTTAATTGCTTTAATGTACTCTCTTTCCGTTTTGTTTATTAAACACTCATATTTAGTTCTCGTGTCTTTGTGTGTTTCTGTGATATTTTTTTTGATCTTTCTTTTCCTGAACTTTTATTTCTACGAAAAAAATGATCCACCATTATATTTCTTCTTCTAGCATAAATATAGCTTGCAATTTTAAATTCAATCTATTACTGATTATTATTATATATATTATGATTCCATCGGCAACAGATTGGAAGAGCTTCCTAGTGTTTCAGTGTTGCTCCCATCGCATTTCCATAATATGGAGAGACTTTTACTTTTACATCTGCACCTCATCAGTGTAATGAGCGCTGATTAAAATTTTGTCTCTTTCCCCAATAGAGAGTGAAGAACTATTAAAAATGATAAGCAGCATCCCTCATAAAATTTCTGGTAATCAATTCGAGTCTGTGATCGGCAAATTTACTGTGACTCGATTCATCAGGTTGGGCGGTGGCTTCGACGTTGCCGAAATCTTTTATGATTTATCCAGGGGTTTCAATGCTGTAAACCATTCCCTTTTGTTAGATCTCTTATATGGTCTGGGAGTTACATACGAACCTTTTTGCCCTTTTCTTCAGGGTCGTAGTTATGCGTGAATTAGACCGCAACATGAAACAGCATTATACTATTCCAGTAGAGAAGGGCCAGTGCTTACTCCGAGCTTAGCCTCTCCTCACGTTCATGCGTCGTATTATATTCGCCGATTATACTAGCTGCATAATGAATACGTAGGCTTACACGGCCAGAGTCAGTAATGAACGAACTACTTCCGGAATTGGACCGTGTCATAATGAGATAACATAGAAATGAAATAAGAGTGCGAGGAGAAAGAAATAAAAAGAAAAAGCGATAAAAAGAAGAAGAATGAAAAAAGAGGGGATACGTAAAATAGAAAGAAAGGTGAAAAAAGTAAGAGAAGGAAAGAGAGGCAGAAAAGGAGGGGGGATAACGAGAGAAAAAGAAAGAAGGAAAGGGAACAAAGGAGATCCCATCTTTCTCTTTTGTTCCCTGTTCTTCTTCCCCCCCCCCCATTCTGTCTCTCTTTCCTTCTCTACATTTTTACCTTTCTTTCTATTTCACGCATCCCCTCCTTTTTTATTCTTCTTCTTTTTATCTCTTTTTCTTTTTATTTCTTTCTCCTCGTACTTTTACTTCATTTCTATATTATCCCATCATGACACAGTCTAATTACGGAAGTAGTTCGTTTATTAGCTGCATAATATCTACTTCTTCGATGGATCAGCTGACTGAAACTGTTAATTTCGTGATGGAACAAATCAACAGCTTGTGCATGCACAGTGGTCTTTCGTTAAATGGCAAGAATACTGGCATCATCCTTTTTACAATATTAGCTCAGTCATTCAATGATAGTTTTTGCTTGTGCGGCCACGTTTGAACTCGCCCACCCAGAAGCTGATGGTTGAAAATGATGGAGTACATCCACCATGAACCTCTAGCAAAATATTTCGAATTTCCGTGGCCGTCTTTCTAGCCATCCAGAAGTGTGACTGCACGAAATCCGATGCTACACGAAACACACTCTTAAACAACAACTATTGACAGTAATCATCTGAAATTTTGACAGTTTCTATAAAAACGGTTGTCCATACCGACAAATGAATTCACTTCAACCTTCGTGCGCCATATTTTCCCGATTCCAGAAACATTTCAAGTCGCTCTCGTATCTCCTAACAGGACAAATGATACTTGTTTGTTCATATTGGGTTAAAGGTGCAAGGAAACGTAATGAAGTTTAGTATTCAGCTATGTTGGCATTTTTACCACTAGATTCATGAGAAAAAAGGATCGCGTTTCTAATTTAATCTTCCTCGTAACTCTATAACATCTAATAACGAACTTTGGAACAGTGAAGCTATAACTTTCTACACGATGTCTCCATCAACATCACCGTGCAACATAGATTTATACATCGATTCCTCAATTTGTACAACACGCCTAATTCCGTTAAACGCCTCTCGCTTCCACTCATCCGACGCTTTCCTTCTCCCACGAACACTCCGACATCACGTTCCTTCGGTACTAGCAGGCGTCCGGCGAAAAGATCTGAACGCAAGGCGCGTGCAATTTGTCAAGCGCTCGATCCACGGGATAGTTTTTATGTACGCTAATCGGGGCCGTACGTACGTCGAGATGCGAGCTCTGGCATCGTTAGGGCGCCTTCTCCGGCGGTCATTAGTCGCTAACGGCGGTACACGCGCATCTCTTCTAACTACCGGCCGGCCGGTAGCGGTAACCGGTAGTTTCGGTAGTTTTTGCGCGAACTCGAACGGTGGTGGCGAAAAAAAGCGCGATCCGTGAACGGAAATCCTGTTAGAATGTCATTCCGATGCTCGTTCGCTCGGAGGAGGATGTCCTAATGGCTTAGCGTTTCTAGCTAACGCGTTCGCGCTGCCGTTTACAATTGAAAACCATCAGTTCAGATTAACGATAGTTGGTGCTTGTTGGAGGAAAAAAAATGTTACGTGTGCTGTTAGAATGAGATATTAGTTTTTTGCGATGTAATAAATGAGCAAAGAAAAAAAAAAGACGTAGAATGGTCGATAATAAGGCTTGCATGGCTTCAGTGTGTATTTACATGGCTATAAAATTCTCCGTCAGCTGCTGCGCTTATCAACTTTTGGTTGACCAGGTAAATCTTTGAAATATGAGTGGCTACATGTTGCTTCCAATAGAAATATTAAAGAAAACTAATAATAATAACACTGCCCAACAAAATATTTTTCTTTGTCGTGGTGCCTGCAAAATACGAACCGATTTCGGTTATTTCTAATGTGCTGGTCCCAAGAAAAACTGGCATTTCTTCTCAACAGCTCTAGTTTTTGCGATACACCGCGGTGAAATTTAATACTCATACAGATAAATAGCAAAATCAAAAAATGTAGGAAACCTAAATTGTCTGTTCTTATCTGAAAAACCCTAATCCCCACTACGTCATTTACCTCTAACATAGAGTTACCCGTATTTCAGTCACCATCCCACAGTTCGGTTTAGTATTGTGTCAGTGTGTACTAAATATTCGTTTTAAATTAATTAAAATATAAAAAAATCCCAGATGTTTTATGTTACATTTGTGGTGAATACATTTTTAAGGGAAGTGGAAAACCCATATCTCCCTTTATAAAAAGGGCGTATTTGGCGTATTTTGGCGTCCAGTTAGGAGACCAGGATAAATCTTGGACATCACATTTTATATGGTGAACATGCGTAGAACATTTGCGACAGTAAATAAACGGAAAGAGAAAGAGCTTAAAATTTGGAGTACCTATGGTATGGAGGAAGCCTAAACACCATTATGGCGACTGCTATTTTTGTTCTGTCAACAGCAAAGGCATTAATCGCAGTAACCGACATAAATGGTTGTACGCTAACATGCAGTCTGCAAGGGGACCTCTCCCTCATTCTGAAGAAATACTTATTCCAACGTTCAGTAACTTACCAGTGCTTCCGTAGGATGACTCAGATACATCTGACGAGGTGCAGTCCCAGAAAAGTGAAGGCGATAATGATTCTGAAGGAACATCAACGAGTCCCCAACGCTTCAGCCTACAAGAGCTTAGTGAGCTTGTTAGAAGTCTCAACCTCCCAAAGGAGTCGCTCGAATTGCTTGTTTCCAGATTAAAGGAAAAGGACTTACTGGGTCCAAGTAGTAATATTGCATTTTATCATAGCAGAGAGAGAGACCTGTTGCCGTATATTTATAAAGAAAACGACTTAGTGTTTTATAATAATATAAGAGGTCTCTGGAAGGAAATGGGATTAAATGACTGGACGTTAAGTAGATGGCATCTTTTTATAGAGAGTTCATCTCGAAGTTTAAAATGTGTACTTTTACCCAATGGTAATAGACATAATTCAATTCTTATTGGACATTCAACCACTGCGAAAGAGGAATACGAGACAATATCATTTATCCTGAAAAACATCAAGTATGGAGAGCATCGAAAAGAAAGCACATATGTGTATCCTCAATCCAACAATGGAAGAATTTGAGGGAAACGTTAGATTAATATTTCACCGAATAAATTTTAGACGATTTACAAAACAAACTCAGTGAAGAGATATTATACTTATCTTGAAAACAAAATCTTTGAATTTCTGATGTATTAAAATATCTTAATCTCATTTCCATTTTGCCTTTAATCTTATATGTAGATTTGTGTTAATTCCCAATTAATATATACAATAAGCTAAAAGTGACTACTTCGCAGGGAATATTAACAATAAGAAGGTCAAGTAACCGATATCTATGAATTGCATTCAACCAAATTGTGAAGGCCTAGACAATTCCTAATGACCTATGATTCGAAATCATTGATGATCAATGTTTAGTGTGAAAATAAAAACACTAACGAATAGAACATTGGAATAATCGACAATAAACTGCTTAAATTCATCAAAAAAGTTCTCAAAATTGTGGTGAGTTAGATCATGAGGTATACATACTACAAATGCAAACAATACATAACATTTAAAAGTAAATTTGGAACCACAGAAAAAATAAAAAGTGTATATGATTGCAGAAAACTGTAACACTAGTCACACAGTGAAGAATCCGGCAAAATCAAAGAGATTTTAACAAAAATTATAGGGTGCATTTCGCTCCCAAAGTAACAAAATTCAATCGTTAAATAGTTTTGAAGTAAATATGATACAATTACGTTCTTATTAGCATTACGATTACATTTATAGCACTGTCTTTTTTTCCAATAGAAGAAACGCGCTACTATCGAAGGCTTCAAAAGAGAATAAAAGGTGTAGCACTTCTTAACCTTCAGAAGATAGAAAAATAAGAACAATTTGTGCACGTTGCGGATACAATATGTGTGTTTGAACACTCTGTAGTTATCTGCAAAAGCATATCTAACCAACCTTATTATGACTTAAGATTCTGCAATATTTACTATCGCTATCATTTAATACTAGCGCCTCAGGTTATTCTAAATATCTTTTCTAATCTTAAGTGTAATAAATGTGAAATAGAACTATTTATTATTTGAAAATGATTACCAAATTACAGTGCAAACACTTGAAGAAATTGCATGGGTCCAATGAACCCGCACAGCAAGTAGCGATATGTCAACTTCCTAGAAGGCTGAATATTAATGAACTAGAGGAAGTGAAACTCTGTTAAACTATTTCAATTTTAACTGAACGAATAACATTGCCGTTATATAGTTACCTGTAATGTTGGGTAAAACATTAAATTATGAAAGACTATTTCCGATTGCATTTGTATTACAGTTATTCCACATTATAGTGAAATTATGTTATTAAGATTCGAGACATCCTGTATTCACGAAAGTCTACCTAAATTTCCATATAACACCCATAACGTATCAAATTCCAAGATCCTCTGCGGTAGATCCCGCACCATTTCTAGGCGGGCAAGTTCGGCTCCTCTTCCCGGTCGGGCATTACCATCGGAATTACCCAGAAATCCGAAAACGGATACTTTATGTACGCATCTCCGGGACTAACACGCGAGACAAGCCGAGAATTAATGAGGAGAGCCCGGGTGAAGTTGATTAATCGCCCTTAAACAAATCATTATTTCCGAATGTTATCCCGCATCTCGCCCTTCGACCCCCGGGAGTCCTAACTGAGCGCTATAGTCGGCCGAAAGAGGAAAAAAAGGCCGGGAGTAGGAGAAAGGATGTATTAGTAAGAGAAATTCCATTCCGTCACACGCGCGATGGTGTTAACAATAACAATACGCGTGGAAGAGTGAGTAAGCTCAAAAGCGATGGGATGGAAGGAGGTGTGGGGCTGTTGTAGGGGTCGCAAAAAATATCCCTTTTCCCATATCGAAAAACGTGACATTTGTTTGCTTTTATTTGAGTCGTTACGTAGAAACAGAGTACTGCGATTGTTTTACTTAGTTGGCCGTGATTGTTGGTTGACAGGGATTGTTGCGGGTTGAGAAGAAATGAAAGCTTTCTCTATTATACTGGCCAGATCGATATACAAAAGATCTAAATTTAATTATGGTATGCACTACCGCTCATAATTTTAAGGGCAAATCTATTAAGGGTGAATTAAAAATAAAACAATAGTTTCAATAAGGAAGTATGCGTATATATTTGTGAAACGAGGAGATTATATCTGTCAAATTCTAAATCTGTGCTTCTCACTGTCAAATATGGTCACAACGTTTGCAAGGACTGTATGGTTGTATAATTTTCACTATTGTTGTAAAAAGTTAATGTATTTTCAGAACTTGTTACGTACACAATTTTACCATGTTACTTTTCTTTTTCACAATGCTGTATATTCGGCCTTAAGCGATGCGAATCGTACTACTTTTTTGTGCTTCAAATTCTGTTAGGGTCGCGCACATGTATTGTGCGCGTTCTCGTTGTTTGGCTGTGATACGACATAGAAGTTTCGAGGTGATTTGAATTGTAGTGAAATCTACCCGTTGATTTGGGGATCTGACCATGTGCTTTGTTGAAATTTTGACCTTATTGTTAGATTTGAATAATCTATTAGGCTCCTACATTATTTAATTTAGCAGCCGGCACACTCCTAATATATATAACATCTATTTATTTGACCCTGAAACTTGAACAGGGTTCTTTCTTATTATTTGGGTAAGTTACTAATATTCTCGCACTAAACTTCTGAGAATAAAGAAGTTTTTATCAGAAGTATCTATTGACAATTTCTCTCGAAAAATTCCAACTTTCCTTAAAAAGTAACTTTCTGCCGAAGGACTACCCATCTTAGTCACCAGACAGTCATAGTGCTGAAAATAATACCAACTACTAGGGATAGCTGTCCCCTACCAAGTAATTTATTTGAACTCATATTTGTTCCTACTGTATAATTTTTGTTACTGTTCCTGTTGTAGCATTAAATTCTCATTTTCATGATTTTTTATAATAAAAGGAGAAAGTGAGTTGTTTTTCTTCCTTGTTTATCGCGCGAAGTGGTGCTTTTAATATAAACATAGGCTCTTAAAATACCTTACTGGGCTAGCTGGACAGCCTCAAGGAAGTAACTAAAGGTGTGCTCACCAAAGTTAATGAGACACTAATTTCTAATTAACGTTTAATATTAGAACACTTTTTCACATTTTCGCTTCTTTGTCTTTTTCTTTACGTAACAAACTTTTAGAGCTTGCATGGGAAATATTGTATGTGGAATATATTCAGTGCGTAATTCTCAAACTCTCAAAACGTTACATTTCGAAGAAATTATTAATTTGTGCGGGATGGAGTGTACTCCAATACCTGTGAATCAAAGATGATGTTTCAAACAATGGCCAACATTATTTAATTAAAAGAACAATCGTTGCAGCATTATGCCTGTCATACCAGCGTACTACAAAAAGGTGACTTGCACATCTCCACTTTTTTCTCACTTTATTTCGACGACTTTGTCATTTGTTCGAATTGGATCAGCTGTAGTCCAGAGCACCACAAATTATGCCCCTCGTTGAGATATAAAGCGATCGCAGTATTTACAAAGGATATTTCTAGGTCAATATCTGTTACGATCTCATTAGGCTCCCTAATAGTTGGTCCCACAACAGACCCAGTTTCACTATCATTCAGGGCAAACATTTTGACTTCACTACGATGACATTTTGATGTAATAAATTGTTTGAATATCAAACGCTCTTTGCATAATATGAGTTCTTCGTCTATGCATAGATTCACAAATTCTTGAACACTTTTTCTTCAACTTCTCTAAAGCGAACCCAAATATGAGTAGGAAGTCCTAAGAGACCTGTTTGTTATCCGCCGAATGAATGAAAAATTTCTTATGCTGTTTCTCTTCTACTTGGACCATTAGCATCATTGCCGCTTGCTTAAAATGCATATGATTTATTAGCAGTGTCTGGGGGCTTACGTATTAACCTTGGAATTCATCTTATTAGCAAAGTGTTTTTTCAGCAGGACTTTTTTGAGGTTCACTATGTCCGTGAAAATTTTAAAGTAAAAGACCTCACAACTATTGTCAGAAATCACAACACTGGTATTGCCAAAGTTGGAAGGATTAAAAGCAAAAGTATTGGATGAAGTCACCTATTTGTCTATTTGTCTGGTTTGGCGGCGGTGGTTCTATTTTTCTTTGGTGGCCAACCACTCGCTTCTGTGTTGCTCTGGTCGTTATCTCCTCATCAGAAAAACTACAGCCAAAATTCGTGTCATCAGATTTAGAATTCGTTAAGATATGAGGTCTCATGTGGACGACCATAACACTTCCCTTACCAGACATTCTTCGCACCTCAAGGGAGTCAGTTTACAAGGGATAAGAGCCATGTTCAACGACACCAATAGAGTTTACGTCTTATCTTGGCTACACAAGGCGATTGTCTTAATATTTCAGCCAGAGCATGACGATTCTTATCGTTGTGCGATGATAATACTAATGGAGCGGTTGGTATAACCTTCTAGTTGGCTTTATACAACCATAAGGATTTTTGATTCCATTGTTGTAAGCGCAAGCTTCCTGTCCGTGGTCTAGTAAACATATTTGAAGTCCCTATGACGGAGCTCGTAGCACCAAATATATCTTTCCTTCCCTTTCTTTATACTTTCCCTCTTTGTCGCATTATTATTAATGTAGAGTTCGTTGGGGTCCTTTCTGCTATTTTCCGATAGGCAGGTTTAAATACATGAGCGATAATAACTAACAATCTCCTAATTAACGGAGTATATACATATACATACCTTACTCTAAAAATAATTACTTAGACGCCACAGCAACAGAAGCACATGTTATTCTGTACGACACACTACATAGAAGTGCAAGGATGAAACTTAATCCCGAACACATTTTCTTATTACATTGGCAGGCACCGAGTTAATTAGAAACAAACTTGATGGCAGTTGGGGTGTAAACTAAATGTTACTCTAGGCGTCAACTTACCAGTGAAAGATGTAATCTTCGGCGTGCTAGTAAGTGGCAGCAAGGAAAAAAAACGCGGTTAAAATAGAATTAAGGAGGAAAAAAATAAATAAATGAGCGATGAATGAGGGTTAATATTTGTCACCATTCAGATGCTATTGTTTTTTATTTAGATGCTTGAAGTAATGAATATCAAAATAAAATATGTGCATGTGAGAACAGCATTTTTTTTATCAGAAGAAAAAGAAAAAATAAAACAAGGGAATCCACATTAGTAACTACTATGACATTTTTCACTGCATGTATGGCAAATTTATCTGCGTCAATTCCAACACAGTGTTCCTTTTGTTCTTTTTGTTACGTCTTGTGTTAGGATTGTGGTTTTGTTATGGTGCTATGCACTCCTGATTCTAATGTAAACTCAAAGATCTAACGCTAGTCCGTCTTGGGTAACACCTATTTTCGTTCTTTATATTTGCTCATTTACTTTAAGCAGCCGATTTTTAGCACTCTCGATTTTCGAAGTATCAGCTGCATAACCGAAAAATAAATGCTTTGCAAATTAGTTGTAGTGTACGCAGAAGGATACTGATAAATTAACGATTGCAAGGAGTGTGTGGTTGTATAATTCACAGGTATAACACTAAGCTCCACTCACACAAATTTATTAATTATGCGGAACGCAGCGTTTCGAGAGCACGTGGATTCTCATTGTCAACCGTGTTACCGACTGCATGTAAAAAACTGTATCACACATGCAAATTATTTTCTACGCAGGCTCTAAAATTTCTGAAACATATGACTGCTTACAATCTACTTTTCGTGAAAATACACACATACCAGAGATGAGACCACCCAGTAGATTGATACAGTTTTTTACATTCAGTCGGTAACAATGAGAATCCACGTGCTCTCGAAACGCTGCGTTCCGCATAATTAATAAATTTGTGTGAGTGGAGTTTACTGCTATACCTGTGAAGAATACTGATGTCAAAAGCGGATACTTACAAGAGCTTATGTGTTATTTTCAGCAACCCTCGTAGTATCAACCTCATCTTTGTATACTTCGATTCACTCGTTCGCAACGCTTTAATCTACACTCTGTGCAAATTACAAGAAAGACGCATAACGCGACCTATATACACGGTAAACCGTAAAATCACGTTCGACAACCTCGGGAAACGCGAGACAGGTCACCCAAGCCGCAATGTGATAACTAACGTTCGCATGTCGGCATCATAGAAGGCCAAGAGCCATTGTGATGCGCCTTAATTGCATCGTGAACATAAATCAAACGCAATTAAAATGTATGCATGCCTACGGATCCACGCATGCTATACAGTGTACGTATACAGTATACTATATAGGGTATATATTTCCACATGTATGTATATGGGAAGTAATGTTCCTACTGCATGTAGGGCATCCACCATTTTCCCCCGATGACAAATGTTCTACATATCCAGACGATATTGTCGTTGTATACGTACGTACGTAGAGCAAAACGTACTAAATTACCATCAGCTGTATCATGCTGTAACTGTTGGCGTTTCGCATTTTTAATTTTGAAATATTGCGCTGGCAGCAATTTGTTTTACGAAGCGATAATGTATGAGGAATTATTGTTCGGTGTTAAAACAGAGTGGGCCGTGCGTATTGTTATCTGTATTTTTTTTTCTTTGGGGGACGGCTGTGATCATAGTTTTATTTTATCTGTCATTTTGATATGTGAACAGTTCTAATTTTTGATGACGTTATGCGTTTCTCAAAATAATTAACCCTAAAACTAAAATATGGTTTACCTGTTGTTGACATTTTCCTCAAGAATCTTCGTATTTCCTCGTCTAGTAGGCAACCTTAATAAGTGCGAACCTTTTCATGAGCAAATTTGAAACAAACCTGAAAAAAGAAACCAAATATTTCCCGAGAATTTGGCTTAGGTACGTAGATGATATTTTCGCTGTGTTTGATACCAACAAAGGAAACATACAAGATTTCCTAGCAGAACTGAACTCAAAATTTACCACGATCAAGTTTACCATTGAAGAAGAAGTGAACAATCGCCTTCCGTTTCTAGATACTCTAGTCATACGCAACAACAATAAATTAGAAATAGACATCTACAGAAAAGAAACTAATTCCAACAGATTCATCACGTTTGATTCGCACCATTGCGAACAACAAAAAATGTCCGCGATTAGTTTTCTGGTCAATAGACTCGTCAGATTTCCGCTAAACAAGAGCAGGTATGACAAAGAATTAAAATATATCAAAGATGTAGCGAGGTACAATGGTTTCTCTTCTATGGATGTCGACCGTATTTTAAGGAAGGTCCAATACAAACAACACATCAGGAATTCCACGACTTTGACATCAACAAACACCGGTAACAAGAAATTTATAACTCTTCCTTTTCATCCAACAGTAAAAGGGTTAAGTAAAATTTTCCGACAACTAAATATGAACGTGTCTTTTGTGTCAAAAAACAACTTAAAGAATCTCTTAGGGAATCCCAAAGATAAACTGGAGATGATAAAAATGTCTGGAATATACCAAATCGCATGCAATGATTGTAAGAAAGCTTATATTGGACAAACAAAAGGATTATCGAAACGAGTTTCAAAGAACATTTTAGACACTATCGTTTCGACAAACCTGAACTATCAAGCGTAGCAGAGCATATGGTAAAATCCGGACATAAGATTGATTTAAAAAATCTGACACTACTTAAAAACGTGAACTCGTATAGAGAATTAGACGCGTACGAAACGGTATATATGAAAAAGAACGGAAACTTATTGAACAGAGAACCACCCCCAATTGCACACTCGAGTTTGATGGATTTATTACCATAGACCCTGTTAAATGATACGGTTCGCTTTCGGTCCATCCTTCCCCGTAAAAGGCATGAGGCCACCTAGTAGATTGTAAATAGTCATATGGTTAGAAATTTTAGAGCCTGCGTAGAAAATAATTTGCATGTGTGATACAGTTTTTACTTTTAGTCGGTAACACGGTTGACAATGGGAGCCCACGTGCTCCCGAAACGCTGCGTTCCGCATAATTAATTAATTTGTGTGAGTGGAGTTTACTGCTATACCTGTGAACCTTAATAAGTTTACCGAAAATGTTTATTACATTTAGTAGTTTAGAGGCCCATATCCTTTTATTATCTTACCTAGCTTTACGATAGCACTTTGGTATGCCGATACCCCATATTTTTATAGTGAGCAACCGTTTTACAATTATATTACCGAAATTTACGAATTGTAAACACGTCATTGTAACCCTAGATATATAAATGAGAGTGTTCACGGTACAATTATATTCGGTGTATGCATGCGTAACAATTGATGACGTGGCGACGGAAGATATACAGGGGTCAATAAAAAGTAAAACGAAATTCAATGGAATTTGATTATAATTTACATAAATCGAATAAATAAAAGACCTTTGCCGAAGCGTAGATTTGCAAAGACGTGGATTTCCGGGTGCTACCACGTTACACACGATGAGTTGACTTTCTCGTGACCTATGGGCATAGTACAAACGTTTTCAGCAAGTCACTAACTATAATAGAACATATTCGTAGAATATTTGTTGAACATTGTATTGTGTGACGTGAAAGTGTTTGCTAATTTAAATTGTATTGCACATGGTGTAACTTCACGAATTAGCATCTTGTCCTGTAAGTGATTAATTACCGTTGGAGAAACATACAATATTATTATTATTGCAAATTGCTAGAGGTACGATAAGATGCCTACGGATACGTGCTTCAGTGCGGAGATGTTTACCCCGATACAAGCGATGCATAAACATACACGAAATGATTTATTCTCCACGGACGAAACATACCCCTACCTCCCACCATCTGAGCTCGCAATAGTAATTACTTAATTTAGTTACCTTTTGTTTTCTTAAAAGAATCATTTTTTCTGTTTCTTTGATATCGTTTAATGTTTTAAAACACGTCTCAAGTCCCCAGCTTCTTTTTACGTAGCTCCGTATCAATTGTAACAATTTACTACTTTAGGTGACACGTTGCTAATGCATCATATACTTTAGTAAGTGTATTTCCATTTAAAACTCACGAGGTCTAAAAGTTTAACTACGAGAAGATAGGAGAAATGTTTATTTTTTAAACAGAAACCAAAAATTATTTCATCGATATATCTGATAGAATTCAACTCAATTTACTCTGTTTAAGGATAACTTTATTAGAATTTAAGAAAAGCGTGGTGCTTGGAAATTGGCTACATGCTTCTTAATAATTTACTTTTTGTTTATCTAAAGAAATAATTAAAAAACCCTGGGAACTAGATCGTAAATGATTTACATCATTCCTCCTTAAATTCCTTCGTTGTAACTTAGCGACTAGCGGGAATGAAAGATTGTAGTAAACAGAAACGGTCTACATAGCGATGATATGACTAATTTAGCGCTTTCGCATAACCTGGATGATTGCTTCAGAAATAATTGACAGATGCGGTATTTCCAGCGGCTGACGATCTCTCGTTTAGTTTCCCAAAGCGAAAATTTAATAAGCAACCAAGTTAATAAGCAATAAGCTGCCGTATCTTCGACAAAAAAAGTCTTATATACAAACTTCTTTGCTCGTTCGTCATGCCTGAAAGCGTTTATTTGCTGCAAGAACAAAATGATATGGCGTGAGTTCGTTTATTATAGTACACTATCGCTCAAAGAAGTTAAATCTCCTCCTACAGGGAAAACAATAACATTAGAATGTAGACTGACGTAAATTAAATGCGTATATAATTCGTATGATCATTACTGAACGTGACAATGTACATAGTTTATATTAGCAAACTAACAGTCTGGATATACGCACCACAGTCACAGGCATGATAATGAGTTATAGCCGACCGATACATCCTATAATTGGCGACAGCTGTTAGAGGATGCGGAGCCATGGATTATTATTATTATTATTGATAGATGCAATCAACAAAAACAAATGCAATTGCATTATGTAACTCAGAAAAACGTCAACTTTAGTAGTTCTAAAGTGGATGTATATATGTTGAGATGAATGTTTTTGCGATCGCCATATGTAAAATAATATTCCCGGATTTCTGCGGGCGTATGTTGTTGGTCTCGAAAGGAGCCGCTTCAACTAGGGTAACATTTCGACGAGATCTCACTCTTCTTCTAGACGCTGTCGGAGTCTTTCATCGCTAACCGAACGAGACCATTCAGAAGAAGATTCAATCACCAACGTTTCTAAAATATCTGAAAAAGTATCAGTACCGGTAGGATTTCATAACCATTAGACTACGGGACCATACGCAAGTTCAAATCACTTTTAATACCTAGGTATTAGACATTATTAGATAGATGTCATGATATCTGTAGATACATAATTCCAGCAGACATAATTTTGCCACGGTAAGGGAAAGGGCGTCGATACAAATCCTGCCGAGACCAATATTTATTCAGAAATTTCAAAAATTGGGAGAAAATCATATTTTTTTATTACAGATAAGTAACGAAAGATTCATATTAATTTAATATACATATATATATATATATACTCTTCGTCAAATGAATCTTTAGATACATGTCGTTGTTTGATGCCATAAGCAAAGATCGCTGGTTAATCTAACTATCCTTATTTAATATCGATAGCTACCTTCAATCGATCCAAACGTTTAGAATAGTATTGTCCAGTAACCGTTTGTCCTTTTGGAAGGTTATCGATAACCAAGATACGCTTTGTATCCCAGAAGACAGAAGCAATAACATTTCCTGCCTTTAGAACGACTTTGGCCGTCTTTGGAGCCAGTTCACCACCTTTGGTTGCTGTTTACTTTCCGGTGTGTAGTGGTGGATCCAATTTCATCGTGAGTCGTCTGTTCGGTTTCGCCGAAACTGCTACAAAATAGCTGTAGAACATTCCTCGCATTTGAGTTTTTGTGGTGACGTGAGCATTTTGCACACCGCTCGAACATATCTAATTTAACATTTAAGATGTACGTCACCCTTTCTCTGGAGACGCATGTAGCCTTAACAATATCTTTCAATGTTGATCGGCGATCAGCTTCCACAAATTTCAAAACTTTTTGCACACTTTTTGCAGAGGTGGGTGTCCAGAACGGGGATCGTCATTTACGTTGGTACGGCCTTTTTTAAATTCCATCACCAGAGCAAGTGTACACATCAAACTACTAGACAAATGGACATGAAGTTAAACACGTATGCCATTGAAATATCAAGCTACATACACAATAGTGTCAAAGATTGCTTTCGCACAGCGCCGTCTCATAGTTAGCTACCGAATTTTTCAGCTTACCCTCGTAATTACGTGCCCATTTATACTTCCATTATTATTAGTACCGATATTGATAGAATAATGTTAACTTTCACCGTTCATAAATGTTTATAGTGAAATTGTAACATTTTCTGGAACTATAGAAATTTGAAAACAAACCTGAATTGAGATATAAGCAAAATTCATAACTTGCCTAAATTCAGAATGTTTATTGAGTTAATCAAAAAGGTCCGTTTGTATTCGATGTTGCCTTATACATATTAGAAAGAACGTTTTTCCCATTAATTTCAGAAACAAGAATTCATGGCCAATAACCAGCATCAACGTATACTCCTCCCATGAAAGTTCAAAGTCCTTCTCACAATCCTCGCCGTACATTTTCAAAATAAATCACATAATTTATACCGGATAGTCGTCCAATTTCGACCGGGATTTATTCCCCCATCGTTGACGTCCGCTGAAGGGTACCAACTCCACCAATTTGGTACGTCGATTACGCGACGACCAACGGACTTTATTAAATAAAGAAATAAAGTCGGACGAAGGAAAAAATCAAGGTAATAAATCGACGGTGTTTTTTCTGCGAAACGAATCGGTTGACTTTGTTAAGCGCTCCGTACTTACGAAGGATAGCAAAAAACTAGCGCAGCGTCAAAGAAAGAAGACCGTAGAGTCTTGGCGATAACAAAGCAGCGGTCCAACGGACGCGATAAATATTTATAAAGTCTGCGAAAGTTGAATCTTACGCGATGAAGCTGTCCCCTTCTGTCTTTTTTTCTCTGCTGCGACCACTTACCTTTTCGTTGTAAGATTCTTCTTCGTTAGTAAAGTTAACGAAGTGTTAGGTGGTATTCAATGCTACTTAAAATTGTTTGCACATTGTTCATATACAGTATAGTTCAGTTCATATTATAAAAAAAAATAATTTTTAACACTTTTATAACGCCCCATTGGCAATAAGAACGAAACGGTACGATGTACTAGGTTGTAAGCACTATACAGAGTCAGTTTTAAAATTTTGGCGAACGATTCTATGAATAGGACCATATGTATTTCTAAAAATATCCTATCGGATGTAAACATTCCAAACATCTTATACGTATAACACATGGGCTGAAATGTCCCGGGCCTAACAAAGAAAACACGTTTTTTTTGGTTCAAAATTAGCTTTATTCATCAACGTAATCTCTACCAAGAGCAACGCAATCATTCTAGCGCCGCTCTAACATTTCAATACCACTTTTATAGAACGATTTATCTTTTGCCTCAAAATAGGCCTCAGTTTCAGCGATAACCTCTTCATTCCTGCGAAATTTCTTACCGGCGGGCATTTTTTTGAGGTCTGCGAACAGCCAGTAGTCGCTGGGAGCCAAATCTGGCGAATACGGTGGATGTGGGAGCAAATCGAAGTTCAAATCATGTAGTTTTGCCATTGTTTTGATTGACTTGTGACACGGTGCGTTGTCTTGATGAAACAAAATTTTTTTCTTTGCCATATGCGGTCGTTTCTTTGCAATTTCGGCCTTCAAACGCTCCAATAACGCTATACAATATTCACTGTTGATGGTATTTCCTTTCTCAAGGTAGTCGATGAATATTATACCACGCACATCCCAAAATACCGAGGCCATAACCTTTCCAGCCGATTGTTGTGCTTTCGGGCGCTTTGGACGAGGTTCACCAGTTGCTGTCCACTCAGATGACGATCGTTTTGATTCCGGAATGATGTGAGGGATCCATGTTTCATCCATTGTCACATATCGACGCAAAAATTCCGGTTTGTTACGTTTAAACATGGCCAAACACTGCTCGGAATCATCAACACGTTCTTGTTTTTGGTCAACAGTGAGCAAACGCGGCACTCACTTTGAACAGAGCTTTCTCATAGTCAAATGCTCATGCAATATAAAGCCAATACGTTCTTTTGATATCTTTACGATGTCAGCTAACTCACGCAACTTCACTTTTCGATCATTCAAAACGATTTTGTGGATTTTTTGATGTTATCTGGTGTTACCACCCCATTTGGACGTCCACTGCGTTCTGCATCATCGGTGTCTCTACGATCAAGTTTGAAGTCAGCAAACCAACGTTTTATTGTTGTTTCTGATGGAGCGGAGTCCCCATAACACTTTTCAAGCCATTGCTTCGCTTGAACGGTATTTTTTCCCATCAAGAAGCAGTGTAAAATTAAAACACGAAATTGTTTTTGATCCATTGTTTTGAAAATAACAAAAGTAGCGTGACTCTTAGCACAATATCTCACAAACTAATGAATAGAATATCATGAAATTTTAACAGCTGACTTTTGAAGGTTAGTACTAACTGAGAGAAGGGTGACTGCAATAAAACTAGCGTCGTCTATGTGTTAGGCCCGGGACTCTTCAGCCCATGTGTTACATGACGAAGGGCACCAATTTTGATCAGAAAAGGAAACAATTTAAAATTTATTATTTTGGTAAAGTGAATGTCAAAAGATATAATCCTCACTTTGGTAGGTAATCCATAACCAACATTCTCTTTGCATCCCAGATGACAGAAGCCATCACCTTTCCTGTTGATAGCATGACTTCATTTTAGATACAAAGTGAATGGCAAAAGATATTTGGCAGAACTTGCAGAGCGTATAATACTCATAATTCATCTCGTATAGCTATCTTCTCTATAATGCGATATTCTCTTGCAGTTGTAAAGCAAATTTCCGCCGCTCTTTGATAGATTTGTTAACGATCTACCACATTCATATCGTCGCCGTGTGGTACGAACCACACATCGCGAATATTATGTTTTTATCCACCTTTTTGTTTGTGGCATGAAAAGTAGAAAAACAAGCAGCGGGTTTACGGCAATCGATTCTACAGAGAAGGTTTTATCTAAAAAACCACGTAGGTCTATAAATCATAGAAAGGGATTTTGGGAGCTTTCGAAATGAGGAAATACACAATCAGAACTATCTATAAATAAATGAAGATGTCGTGGTAATCATTTATTACCTAAATAAGCGTCGAAATCGACTAAAATCATTTCATTTATATTATTATTGTATTATTCCACATCTGTTTGCATTTAATTCGCTTTATATTCACCTTTGAAAGACATTTCGCCTACTACCAGCTCGTTAATATAATAAATGTATATAGAAAAAGCTACTGAATAGATTATATACCTTTAGGGTTCTGAGGTGAAGGCGTGGTGTAGGCGTAAGCATTTGATTTCTACTAAAACGTATTCTAAAGCGGATTGTGTCGCATGTTAACTGTGAGTATGTATGTACGTTGAAATTTTAGTGGGATCTGTTTACCGGAAGTGGATATTATTTTTCGCTCGAAAAAAGAAGTTGTTCACATCTCGTCTTTCGATTTTAAAACGAGATTACCTAGAAATCTAATACGCCAAAGTATGTTAACTAAACGCTATCCTACAGTACACGGAACAAGAATTACGTATTCCCAGAAACTGAAGCTAAATATACTCCACTACCGTGCCTCATATAAGCAATATTTTATGCATGCAGATTAAAAGATATAAAAACATTATTTCTTCTTTCTGACTGGTAATCTTGATGCAATATATTGGTGTCATTATAATGAAAAAATATTTGTTATTTAATTTAAAATATGCTGTCCGGTGTTACAATAAAGTCTATATGATAATAATAATAAATTGCCTTTATTTACAAAAGAATTACTCAACCAGATCTCACAAAATAATACAGAACAAAAGCTTAAACAATAAACAAACAGCAATTATAAATACAAGCAAAATTTGAAGCAGTCGTATAGTAATAAGAAAACTAACCAATATGTGGGTTCAGTCACGAGATAAGGAAAAAGAAAATTAAAATGAAAAGTTCCACGTGTAACTGCAACAAAAGCAGATAAGTTTTGACAGTCATATTAAACCTTCTTAAACTGAAAATTTCATTGCACGTACTAGATAATGAAATTTAAGTTATGGCAGCATTATAACTAAAGGATATTTTGAACAGAGATGTAGAGTGTTGAGCTGTCCTCAGATGATATCGATGCATAGTATTCAGAACATGAATAAAATGACTTAAATTAAGTTTCTGACTTATTATTGTTATAACATATTGTCTATGTTCTTCCTAATAATAATGAGCGCAGAAGCAATTATGATTCTTCAGAAAGCCCATAATAATTGCATTTAGCAATAAGCAATTCATGTCAGACTGTGTTAAAAGTTATGGAATAGTCAAATAATGTTAGCACATTGCATAGACCCTTGTCCAAAGATAGCATAATATTATTCAAAAGATTAATAAGCGCAGATGCACTACCGGAACCTTTTAAAAAACCTACTTGAAAACTAGAAAAGTAACTACTAGTCGTAAAGAAGTCATAAATTTACTTATAAAGAACTTTTTCCAGTATTTTTGATAGTATAGGTAATATACTGATGTTTCGTAAATCAGAAAAAGTGGATTAGATACCTTAGGCAAAGGTAACCCCCAAGCTGTTTTCCAAAGTTTAGGGAAATGGGAACACCCATTACAACAGTTAATTGTATATGTACTATAGGGATCTAACACATGGGCTGAAAAGTCCCGGGCCTAACAAAGAAAACACGTTTTTTCTTGGTTCAAACTTAGCTTTATTCATCAATGTAATCTCCATCAAGAGCAACGCAATCATTCCAGCGCCGCTCTAATATTTCAATACCACTTTTGTAGAACGATTTATCTTTTGCCTCAAAATAGGCCTCAGTTTCAGCGAAAACCTCTTCATTCGAGCGAAATTTCTTACCGGCGAGCATTTTTCTGAGGTCTGCGAACAGCCAGTAGTCGCTGGGAGCCAAATCTGGCGAATACGGTGGATGTGGGAGCAATTCGAAGTTTAATTCATGTAGTTTTGCCATTGTTTTGATTGACTTGTGACACGGTGCGTTGTCTTGATGAAACAATTTTTTTTTCTTTGCTATATGCGGTCGTTTCTTTGCAATTTTGGCCTTCAAACGCTCCAATAACGCTATATAATATTCACTGTTGATGGTATTTCCTTTCTCAAGATAGTCGATGAATATTACACCACGCACATTCCAAAATACCGAGGCCATAACCTTTCCAGCCGATTGTTGTGTTTTCGGGCGCTTTGGACGAGGTTCACCAGTTGCTGTCCACACAGATGACGATCGTTTTCATTCCGGAGTGAAGTGATGGATCCATGTTTCATCCATTGTCACATTTCGAAGCAAAAATTCCGGTTTATTACGTTTAAACATGGCCAAACACTGCTGAGAATCATCAACACGTTCTTGTTTTTGGTCAACAGTGAGCAAACGCGGCACCCACTTTGAACAGAGCTTTCTCATAGTCAAATGCTCATGCAATATAAAGCCAATACGTTCTTTTGATATCTTTACGATGTCAGCTAACTCACGCAACTTAACTTTTCGATCACTCAAAACGATTTTGTGGATTTTTTTGATGTTTTCTGGTGTTACCGCCTCATTTGGACGTTCACTGCGTTCTGCATCATCGGTGTCTCTACGACCACATTTGAAGTCAGTAAACCAATGTTTTATTGTTGTTTCTGATGGAGCGGAGTCCCCATAACACTTTTCAAGCCATTGCTTCGCTTGAACGGTATTTTTTTCCCATCAAGAAGCAGTGTAAAATTAAAACACGAAATTGTTTTTGATCCATTGTTTTGAAAATAACAAAAGTAGCATGACTCTTAGCACAATAATTCACAAACTAATAAATAGAATATCATGAAATTTTAACAGCTGTCTTTTTGCAATAAAACTAGCGTCATCTATGTGTTAGGTCCGGGACTTTTCAGCCCATGTGTTATAAAGGGGCTATCAATCCCATAATATCGATCACATAACATCAGCTAAATGATCAGGCAATGAGGTTTCAGTCTTGGGCTTAATGCCAAGAGATTTGGGAGAGGCCCGTAACCTTCATGGGTTATTGGACGTAAAAGTAATGTTCACAGATGGTCGTTTTACACATCTAACTTTATTGAGAGTAAAATTTCTTAGTGTTTTGCATTTATTCCAATTCTGAAGTAATTAGCTAACCTTAACCTCTTCGTTTCATAAAGAATTTTCCTGTCCTCTGTCAACCCAAAATCGGATATTAAATCAGTACATTTAGTACTAAAAGGTTCCACTAAATCATCACTAGATACAAAAATATCTATGAAATATTCTCTTAGCTTTTCTAATGAAATAAATAACACTAAAATATGTTTAATAAATAATTAATAAGTAACAGTTTCAGTGGCCGATGTCCATCGCGATGAAAATTATTATACAGAGAAAAAGAACGTTCCACATCCAGTGATGTCACATTTGCATACATAAAATTTAATGGATGACGTTTAAAGTCAATTTAAGAATATACAGGACAATGTTGTATAAACACATCACATTATTATGGTAAGCTACATGGCTTTCAATAATATAAATACCTACCATTTTAGCTCTCCCAATTAAAGCTCGTATTCATGCATGAACCACCACCTCCTTTCTCCTAATTTTTGAATATGATTACGTTCAGTTATCTTTGTAACCCAAATTAAGTATAAATTAACTGAGAGTATGGAGGAATATAAGCAATTAATGTTGAATGAACCGGTTACCTCCGAGTAATTTGAATGAGTATAAATAAATCTCATGAGGTCGAGCAGATTTATGACCGACGTTAAGATTATAATCTTTCAAGCGATGATACAAGTGCATAACCGTTTATTTGGACGCAGTATGTGGAGTCTAACTAGAGGAATGAGAGATTAAATTAATCGATTTTGATTGGATTGAATGAATAATGTTTCAAGATCCGAGAGCTTTGTTTAGAGAAAGGCAAGGTTAATTCAACATAAGCGCATTTAGACTAAACGGTGATTGGTGATATATCTTTTAATTGACAGTAACCTCATTAATAAACATTTGAAGGAAAGACAATTTATCGGGAAATGATGCAAATAATGTTTGCAAGCATTGAGAACCATCCTTAAGGCAACAATTTATCAATGAAAAGGAAATTTAAGAATCTATTTTATTTTTTAAATTAATAACGAAATATGTAGTTTTATTTTTTTGTCAGTACATAACATCTTGTTTCTTAATATCTAAATATAAAAATAATTTAGTTGCAAGAGAAGTTGAAAGGCTACTAAAGAACACTTCAGCAACTTTAAAAGCTAAAATAAGGGAGTGTTTCTTTGTTTTCAATTTATTTATATACAAAAGTGAAAATGGTACATTATATTTAAAATGATAACCTTATATAAACTGGACTCGTCAGCACGCACGACCGATACGAAAATTGACCGTGTTCGTTGAACTCTATTTTCCTGCAGTGTATCCACGTATTGTACATCGTATTACGCGGTATATGTAATATATATCTAGAAACATTTTAATAGTTTATATATAGTATATTCTAATGAGAACTGTATTATGTAAAGTTAACCAAATCTTCGGTGCGTCAGATCCTCACACAGGACAATGGGGAAACCTACTGCACTTCTCACGTAACTCGACCGTCTCATAGTTTCTCTTTGACAACGATAGAAGTCGTACGTCAATGCCAAATTGAATACCGACGGAGCAATAGCTATTAAGAAGAACCAGAAACTAGTTCAAGATCCTTCCGTTCAAAGAGATTTAGAAACTATTTACGATAATTGCGTAGGCGATGTGAAATGTTTCCGGAATCGGCAAGAGATGGCGCACGATGGTTGAAGTAGATTAATTGCTTTTGCACCACGACAATGCACAGGCTCATTCATCAGACCACTTGAAGCGATTGGGGCACCGCTTGAAAAAGTATATTGATCTTCGGAGGAGACTACATCGAAAAATAAAAATAAGAAACGACACCAATACCGTGTTTTCCTTGTCGATTCCGGAAAGATTTCAGGTCGCCCTCGTATATACGATTAGTGGATGCAATGAAGAGAGTTAGTGGAATAAGTGCAAATAGTGGACGAACTGTACGCTATAATATGTCACAAAAACAAGTGCGTTATAGAAAAGTGTGAACTAGTGTTTTGAGTAAACATTCCGATTTTATGACATTGGAACAAATGAATATGTAGGCTTCCACGGCCAGAGTCTGTAACAAACGAATTGTTTTCGGAGTTGGATCGTGCCATAATAAGGAATTGGACGAAATTAAATAAAAGTAAAAGGAAAGTGAAAGTGAAAGTGAGAAAAGGGAAGAACGTGAAAGGTGAAAAAAGGGTAAGAAAAGAGAGGAGGGTGATAGAAAATGGAAAAAAGAAAAGAGAAAGGCAGAATCTCGACGTTTCAAGTCCTTGTCCAGAACCTAAGGTCGTTGCTAATCTAGTTCTTTCCAAAGGACTAAGTTACGCCACATCCCCCAAAAGTATTCCCAAAGGAGCATATTATTGCCGAAGTGGAGTCTTCTATACGCCCTCTACCGGATGTCACCACTGACCAAACCCGCTTTGAAACAACCCAATACCTCGTTTTGGCCAAACCTCCCCGTTAGAATCTGACGCATAAAGGAACCAAAACCCTGAAATATCTCCGGTCAGATCTTGACTCCATAATCCCTTCGGCTGACAAGGGAAATACCACAGTCATCTTAGGTAAAGCTCAATATACGTAAAAAATAATTGAACTATTGACGGAGGACACCTATATTCCTCTAAAATGAGATCCAATACTGGTACTTGAACGGGAAATTTCCTCTCTAAATACAGTCTCTAATATCCTACTGGAAATTCAACGCCGTCTCATTCCCGGAAACTCCAAACTGCCTCGGTTGTACGGTTTTACTAAGATACACGAAGAAGATGTTCTACTTCGTGCTATAATGAGTAACATATATTCAACCACGTACAACATTGCTAATGCACAGGTAGGGGCTCGTCGCATGTTTTAAACTTCATGCATTTTGTTGAACTCATCTTCGAGATTACTATTCAACCTACAGATTTATTAGTCAGTTTTGATCTCACTTTTCTACTTCACTAAAGTACCCGTTCCAGATTCTCTCAATATCATCGAACAGTTACTAGAACAGGACAACAAATCTCCCCATTTAGCCCTCCTAATAGATTAATGCAAATATCAAGAGCCGCCATGGGATCGCCGTTTTCAGTGGTTGTTGCAAATATCTTTATGGAGTCCTTCGAGTCCGTCGTCCTGGAAAATTCGCACCTAAAACCGAAAGCTTGGTTTCGGTATGTGGACGATACTTTCATCATTTAGGCTAGAGGCTACAGATACCTTAGATAGTTTTCTAGATCTTAACAGTCAACATCCCGACATAAAATTCACCATGGAAGTTGAAAGAATGGTGTAATTCCTGTCGTCGATGTGCTCGTGACAGAAAGATTCAATGGTTGTCTAGGAAATGGAGACAGATTGCTTCAACGAACTCGGGCAATTTTAAATTCGGATCAGGCGCGCCGAAGATTTGCCCAATCTTTCTTATCAAGTCTTCACCATTTGGTGTTTTTGGGGCGATATTTTTCGTGAAATTTCTTTCGTTTTATCTTTTTCTTGTACTTTCCCTACAGAGATATCTCAAAACTATTACTAAGTGTCTCCATACATCCTACAAATAGCATCACAACTCCACTTATTTCCAATTTCATTCGAATTAACCATTTTATTATATATTCTATCCTTTCTACCTCCATTAGAAAGTACCACCGATATCCTTCCTTCTTCCTCAAATTCCCACCTAACCTATCCTTTTATACGGTTAATAAATGCTAATTAGTTTTCCGATCGCATACTACGATTCCAAGAAGCTCCCCAGGTTCTTCTTTGTAAGGAGAGAAATTTGTTAAAAACACACGTCGGAGGAGCGTTTCAATATATTTCGTTCTTCCGTGGAATTTCAGCCCGCCAAATTGGATCAAGTAATATATTAACGCTTCGAAGAAGCGCGCAGAATAACAGAAGGAAAGCAACGGCGCCAACCAAACGGTGATATCGATTCCGTTGGCGCATTTGTTGCAATATGTTACAATTGGAATATATATGTGTATATTTGAGAGGTAAAACGCTGGGAAATGGAGCAGAAGAAGAAGAGGACTGCGAAGAAAGGCGAGAAGAACGGCCCGAAACATTCGCGAATGAATACGGAATCGGCTAGGATTTGTTGGGAGGTGTATGAATTATTTAGAGGAGGCACGGCGGTTTATGTGTTCTACGCGGGCGAGTATTACGTCTACAACGGTTCCGAGGTGCCGCTCATCAAGAATTGGAAGGTCGAACGCTACGGAATTATGGAAATTGTTTTCGTGGAAGGGTAATCTTTACGATATTAAGGGGGTAAGTCGATATAAATGATGAGGGACTGAGACGGAGAAGAAATGCAACAATGGAAATGTTTCTTATTATCGACGGAGTATTTCATATGTAGTAAAATGTTATTTCAAGTTTTATCAAGCAAACAAAGAGGGTAAGTGTAATCTCAGATCTGCTGTAATCGTGCGATATCTATATCTCTTGGTTTGTTTTCGATTAAATCGAATTAAACTGTCTATACATTAATATGAAGTCCGCGTTGGCTTTTATAATTGTAAATTATAATTCCCCTTGGAACTATCAACGCCACCAATTTTCCGAAAAAAGTGTCGGTATGCGGTAGGACTTGAACCTACGCCTTCACGCTCACCGGACGAATGTCTTAACCATCTAGACAACGAAGACCTTTATCAGCAAAATGTTAACGTTTGTTCACTACAAGGAAATTATATGAAATGATTTATCAAAACTGCATATAGTTTAATCTGTGTAATGCAATTTTAACATTTATACACTAACTGCTGTAAATTTGGCATGAAGCAGAAATAAAAATGTTATGAAAGCCAGATAACTTACCAAAATTACAATTAACCCAAATACAGTTGATATCAGTAAAATCGGTTAGATTAATAGCCTGTAGCTACGGATACTCGTCATTGGTTCATAGGATCTATAAAGACTGAAGTTTATTGTCGGGTCCCCCGAGTGGTGCAAAAACTTAAACAGTTACAGAAATATTTCCTACAAAAATAAAAAATTACGCACATACTTCACAATAAAATGTATAATGCAAAGGTTTGAATATTTGATAAAAAATATTAGTATTTAGGAACACAATAATTATTGAACATGCGAATATTATGTAGAAAATAAAAATAACTTAATCTTTTGATATAATACATGCTTGTATGCAAAAGGTTTTTAAGACACTATTAGATTTTCGTGCTAGTTGAGGTATGTGTTTTAAAATTTGAATCTGTATCAATTGAACGCGGCAATAGTATAGGCCACTTACAAATTTTAAGAAAATAAGAATTATATTGAGAAATTTGAGTAGGCAACCCGTGTTACGTACAGTGTAAATAAGGAATATATTTTATAATAGCCTTTACATGGTAATGTTAGTGCATTAATTAATAAACAATTGAGTAACACTAAAATTAGTTTTAATTCGTACTTGGTGCGACAAAAATTGGTCAGTTGCAAAGCTAGCAGCAAATTTGAGTAGAAGCCGTCATGTAATTCGCAATTGCTTAGATAAAACAGAAATTTACGGAAAAACACACAAATCTGTAAGATCCAAGTGATAACAGAATCTGAACGTCTCGCAATCTTAAGGCGTACATCAAGCTCAGCAATGACTGCTAGTTAAATACCACAAATAGCTGGTGCAAACACGACTCTGTGAAATGCTCAACGTTTGCCGAAAGCAACAGCTCACCCAATGCGAAAACGACTGCAAAGAAAACCTCCTTTAACGCTTCAGCATAAGGAAGCCAGATTAGCATTGGCAACCGTGCGTCTACATTAGCATAAGCGCAGGCGAAAATTTAATTTCATTGAAGAGAAAAAGTTTAATTTACATAGTTCTCAAGGCTATCGGTGTTATTACCATGATTCATGAAAGGAGAAAGTAGTTCTGAGTCGTATGCAGATGGGTGGTGATAGTGTACTCACATGGTAAGATAGAAAAACTGGTATTAAATTCTGCAATAGCAATATAAGTAGTGCTATTTTTATAAATCTTATAGACATTCAAATATCACGAGATGCTGAACAGATTGTGTACCGCAACAAAGATAACACAGCTTTCCACTGTGCTCAAATTGTAAAAGATTATTTTTGACGGAACGAAATATCAGTTGTTGAGTGGCGGGGCCCGTTCGTATAACCTGAATATAATCGAAAATGCCCGGAATATCTTGGCACATTGTTTGATACTTTGTCAAAGAAAATGCTTAAAGTAGTAAAGAAGTGAGGTGGTCCAGTGCACTATTAGAAATTATCTATACATAAGTAAAGTATTATTTTACATACTTATAAATTTTAAATGAATTATGTGCTATACCTTTGACACATCTTTATTTTGTCAATAACCCCAAATTACCCGCATATTTTTATCTGAAGTAGTCATAGAGATAGTGAAATTTATTTATCATGTACAGAAAAAATATCCAAACTTGATACGCTTAACAGAACAATGAAATTTCTTTAATAAATGTAGTGTCCTGTATTTTTGTCAGAGACTGTACAATTCAAGACTCTTAACACACCGAACCACAGGCACCGGAGTATTATCAATAGTAATATGAACATTTCTATCTATCACTCTAAAATGCGGTTTGTCAAAGATTTTTGTGGATGAGTTAGATAGATTGGGCTTTGATTTTAACGTTCATTTTCCTATTTATTACCAACACTTCAACGATTACCAGATGCATATTAAGTAGTATCTTTGCCGGAAACTTAAACATCTTCAATCCTTTTAGAATTCCCAGATCTTTATTATCAATGGTCGTTGTGATATTCAGCGAAAACCTTTCAATACCCATTTACAACTTATCGTCCTGTTACTTTACATAATTTCGCAATATTTCAAAGATATCTTGCGCATCACATCCGATAAAACGCAAACCGAAAACCATCCGAACCGGCAGCTTCCCTCAAATTATTCAGCCGTCTCTCGCGACTCGAGCACGTTAATTTACTCGACGCCGTGTTTCAATTATTTTTTTTTTTTTTGGCCGAAGAGAAGTTAATTGCTGTGACTGGATTTAACAAGTTTAAGGGGACAAATTATCTCTGGCTCCTTGCCACTTACGAGACGTATCTAAACACATGTCTCGCTCGAGTGTGAAACTTAACGACTACTTGCACGGTTATTATACATCGGGTAATTCGGGCACAGGACGCGATAGGTTGGATATTACTGCGCCGCGGTCGCCGAGGCTTCAGTTTGGCGCTTTTAATTAAGAGAACAATGTCGGAAGAGGGATAGGCAACTCGCAATGGTGATGATGGTGCTGACGATAGTGTGAGGCGAATGATGGAGAAGAGAAAGCATCAAGTATTCTTTCTCATCGTGTTTACATAAAAGGAAATAAAGGAAAAATGTGCGAAAGACCGAGGTTTGAAACTTTTTAGGAGTTAATTTGTAAGTACGTAACTTTTGTTGGTGCAAAATTCTGATCTGTTATACTCTTCTTCCTGTAGCATATCCAGCATGAGCTATCAATTTTAGCGTACGCTTATACACAAAGGAACATCAACTACCAGAGCTATCTACATGGACTTCACTAAATTAATATGAGCGATATCTGAAAAAAATATGAAGATGAAAAAAGAATCGTACATGCCTTACTAAAATCTCATTTAACAAATAGACTGTAGTGCATGCAAGTAAATTCCAACGGAGAAAAATTAAAATCAAAAAGGCATCTTGCAGCGTTCAATATTAGTAGAATTCCTGTTACGTTAAATCTTCAAGAAGTAACGCAACATTTTATTTCTTTGTATGTAGATGATACGTCAATTATTGTTACGGTGTAGAACAATAATGCTTAGAAAGGTATACTTGCTGATGTTCCCGCGAAAACAAGCAATTGGTTTCGCGAAAATAGCCTACAGCTTAAAATACACAAAACCAGGTGAAAAGCTGCAAGCTGTCGATTGCATTCTAGGGGACTGGAAATGGGAAGAACTCCAACTGTTACACCAGCCGTACATAAGCACGAAGCCGCGGGTCAGATTTGTTTATATTCGGCGACACGTCATAGCTCAGCTGAAATAAAATTAGCGCGATATTCGTTTTCTCGCTAAAGCTCACTCTTATATCGCTATTGATGATATAAATAACAGATTTATAATCAATTGGCTAAGCGACCTATTGTAAACGCGATTCGCGGAGTTTGTAAAACTTATATTAAATTCAACGCTACATTTGTATTAGTGAAAAGGGAAATAATAAGACAATACCCATTTGATAACTAAAAAAACGTCATATAAACTACAATGTATAACATTGACTTGTTTTTATTCATACCCAGGTATGTATATTGAAGCATCAGATAATGTAACTGATAACGGATATCAGTGGCAGAATTCATCATAGCCTCGTGAAAAATAAAATAGTATTAAACTTTCTAAACTGAATAAAAATTATCAAATAAAAGGGATAAACATAAATAAGATTCTGAAACTTCACAAATTCTTATTGGAATAAATAAAGAATTAGTAAACGTAAAAGAAATAATGCAAAATGTAAAAGTCTAAATAAAATAAGGAATTGTAAAAAAATAGCTATTTATTAAATTTTCTTTCGTCAGTAAATAAAATATTATTGGCAATTCGCTATCCTGATATTTATTTATTACTACTTCGCAAAATTCCATGCGACGGTAATAATCGTCCGCTCGAAATTCTTGAGATGTGCTAATTTTGTATGGTCGATGTTTATTCTTATGCAGAAGGTTTAAAACAGTTCAAATAGCCATTCGTCCAGATGGCATACTAGGGTTTAATTCCGCTAATGCACTTGAATCTCGATATAAGACATAAGGTAAGGTAGCGACATCGAATGAAGGTTATGGAAAAATTATATAATGTTATAAGAAGGGGTTAATAACATATTTCAGGAATAAATTTAATTTAAATGAAATTAATTGATCTAATTTTTACCATTTTTTACATATACATATCACATTAGACATGATCTACTCTTGTTAATTATTAATATGTAATTTAAATTCTTGCTATTAGACTTTTACGAATGCCCATCAATACAGTGAAACATTTTTGCAAGTCACAGCTAGAAAAAAAAATTAAAAAAATATAAGAAACTTAAAAGCAATAATTGCAAACAAATGTAAAGCTATAAATAAAAATACATGTTCAAATAACTGATTTCTTAAAAGAATCCGTGGTGACATCGTTACTAACTAACAATGATTTTCGTGCTTAGTTGTTCGTGCAAACATACACATATTACAGCCTTCCATTGTCAACAATAAATCATTTGCTCCAATTGCTTCGTGCGCTATTATGGTTGACCTAGGTTCTGTAACTGAGATGGATGTGGTGTGTGCTATGAAATCCTTAAAGAATAATTGCACGGCGGGTAGTGATGACATTCCGGCCTTTTTTGTTAGGGATTGTGCAAATATATTTGCTTCTCCTCTTTGCTACTTGTTCAGTCTTGCTCTCAAGACATCCACCTTCCCGTCTGTGTGGAAGATTGCCAAATTGGTGCCTGTTTTTAAAAATGGTGAGAAGTGTATTATTTCCAACTATCGTCCCATATCGTTATTAAATAATTTTGCTAAAGTTTTTGAGAAATATTTGTACAAGTATATTTATGCTCAAGTTAGACCCTGGATTTCAAATGACCAACACGGTTTCGTTGCTCAATGATCTACGGTAACTAATCTTGTTACAATTACACAATACCTATCTGATAGTATTGATGCCGGTGGACAGGTAGATGTTGTGTATACTGACCTAACAAAAGCTTTTGATCGAATCGACCACACCGTGCTTATTAATAAATTGGACAATATTGGATTTTCGTCTTCTCTTTTGTCTTTATTCCAATCGTATCTTCTTGATAGAAAGCAATTTGTGACATACATGGGATTTCAGTCTGATTGCTTCTCGCCGAGCTCTGGAGTTCCTCAGGGGAGTAACTTGGGTCCACTTCTGTTCCTCATATATATAAATGATTTGTGCTATCAACTGAACTGTCCAAAGTTGTTATACGCAGATGACTTGAAGTTGTACTCAACAATTAATAATTCTCAGGATTGCAATCATTTGCAAAGCCAACTCGATATATTCCACACGTGGTGTGTCAACAACAAACTAACAGTTAATGTAAACAAATGCAAAATTGTCACCTACACTCGTAAGACGACTCCAATTATATATACCTACCACTTGGCTGGATCTTCTTTACCGAGAGAGACCTCTATGAGAGACTTGGGCGTCGTCTTTGACTCAAGACTGACCTTTATGGAGCACATATCCAGTATTTGTACATCAGCGTTGAGTATGTTAGGATTCATTATACGTGTTACACGACCATTTGCTTCTATAACAGCTATTCTTCCTCTTTATTTCGCTTTTGTTCGGTCTCGACTGGAGTATGCGTCCGTGGTCTGGTCACCTATGTACATCTATCAGATACATCTTCTAGAGCAGATTCAGAGAAGGTGTTTGAAGTTCTTGTACTTTAAAAATTTAATACTTACCTGATACAAGGATTTAGCCACAGTGCTCTGCTGGAGGCATTTAATATTGATTCATTAGAACTACGTCGAAAACAGGCTGAGTGTAAATTCCTATTTACTTTACTTCATAATGGTCTTGATGTCCCTGAGTTGTTGAGTAAAATCAACTTCATTGTACCACGTTCAGGATCTAGGCAAACAAATACTTTTTACTGTTTCGCACCTAGAACAAACATCGCCATCAGGTCCCCAATACACAGATTGTGTAGCAATTTCAACTCTGTGGAGTTTGCCGAGTTGGATATACATACCTGCACTTTACCGTCCCTTTTGACGGTATGTAGACCGCGGGTGCGTTACACTTAGTTGAATACTTTCTCCGTTCTCTCTTTTTTGCTAACCACTGGTAAACTACTTTTTTTTTTTAATTTAAATTAAAGCAACTAGTTACTAAGTTTTCTAATTTGACATACTTTAATTTTATGTTATTTATATTTGCATGTGTACATTATTTAACATTGCCTTGTAATTGGATATTTGTATCTGTTGGGCATTAAATATTATTATTATTATTATTATTAACATATAAGTTAAACAATAAGGGACCTAACACCGTCCCTTGTGGAACACCATTATTTCTATTTAAACTATGAGATAACCTATTGTTATGTTTCACTTTTTGAGTTCTATTATTTGAATATGAATCAAGCCAGTCCTTAACTTTGTCACAAATACCATACATTTCTAATTTCTTTATTAGTTGTTTTCTATCTTGTCCTCAATTGCTTCATATAACCTGTTTGCTTCATGGATATCTTCTTGTAGCTGACTTCATTAGAAACAATAATCTAAAAGTAGATCAACTTATAATTTCTACCAAAAATATTTTTACTAAATCTTTTAAACGCATTCCTGAGTTTAAACGAGCTTGTCCGAGCATTCCTCGGCCACCGCAGCCGATAGTGTCGAGGTGGGGAATGTAACTTACAACTGTTTTATATAATGAGAAATTTTTACACATGATTAAACCTCGCATCTTAAATTTAAATCCGCAAGATACCGAAGCAATTTCAGTAAACCAGCGGCTGGTTTCAGATACTGAAATCCGTACCCAAATAGAGCAAATTTCCGTAAATTAATAAAAGAGGGCGAATATGATGCCATCGACCTTTTTGAATTCGCGAATACCACGTCATTAGACGCAGAACACTCCTTTTCCAAATACACCAATATACGAGGGGAGGTCCCGAAGTTCGTGGAATGGAGGAGATGGAGTGGGGATAGGGGCGCTCGCTAGGTGTCATTCTCATTGGCGACTCATCATTAGTATATAAGTTCAGTTGCAGCCCTATAGCGTCAGTCGTTTACGAATGGTTGCCTGCTAAACAAGTCAATCCCGAAGAAAACAGAAACTATGGAGGAAATTGAACACCGTGCTGTGATAAAGTTCGTTACAAAGCAAGGAAAGAACGCTCAAACCATATTGAATGAAATGGAAACCGTTTATGGGGTACAGTGCGCTAGTAAATCAATGATTTACAAGTGGCATGGTCTTTTTAAACACGGTTGGGAGTCGATTGAAGACGACTCCCGCTCAGGACGGCCAGTTGAGGCCACCACATCAGACATCGTCGAAAAAGTGCAAGAATTTCTACTGCAAGATGCCCGTTTGAAGAAAAAACAATTATCTGCATTAGTTGGAGTATCACATACCACCATTTTGCGTATCCTACATGACCACCTGGGTATGACAAAAGTCAGTGCAAGATGAGTACCCAGAATGCTCACGATGCTGCAGAAACACCAACGCGTCTGTGCGTCCAAACAATTTTTGGAGCTGTGTGGAGACAAAGCTGCACAGATTTTGGAGCGAATTGTTACCGGAGATGAAGCATGGGTTCATCACTTTGAGCCTGAGTCCAAACAGGAGTCAATGCAATGGCATAGAAAGGGGACACCACCGAAATTCAAAGTGTCAAATCGGCTGGAAAGTTGATGGCTACTGTTTCTTCGGATTGTGAGGGGATATTATTGATTGATTACAAAGAAAAAGGTAAGAGTATAACCGGAGAATATTACGCAGCGATATTAGAAAAATTAAAGGAGGCCATCAAGGAAAAACGTCGAGGAAAATTGCAAGACAATGCGCCGGTTCACAAGAGCAAAGTTGCAATGGCTGCTCTGCGCAAGCATGGCTTTCAATCAATAGTCCATCCACCCTACAGTCCAGACCTGGCACCCAGTGATTTTTTATTTGTTCCCCAATTTAAAAAAAGACTTACGTGGAAGAAAGTTTTCCGACGACAATGAGGTAAAGGAGGCAATTTTGGCCCATTTTGAGGCGAAAGATAAAAGATATTTTTATGATGGTTTAGAAAAATTAATTCATAGATCTAATAAATGTATTGTGCTTAAGGGTGATTATATTGAAAAGGAAAAATAGATTTATTGTTTTATTTTATTTAAAACCCTTCAATTCCACGAACTTCTGGACCTCCCCTCGTATTTACACCTCGCCCTAGGAGTATGATTGAGTTAGCACTGGGAGGTATGTTGATGACACAACATCCCAGAGAATTTTTGCGTCGCCCTACATCAAAAACACAATCAAATTAAAATAGCGGGTAATTGTATACATTAATTATTTTTAATATTGATTGTAACCGAGCCTACACCCTTGGTTATAAATGTTATACACGGAATTCCGCCGACATCATTTTAATTGTTTCATATTATTTTGAACTTAGCAATCATCTCATCAAGTTCGTTAGTTGCTTACGTATACCTTTGTTGAAGATCGACTTAACGAAGTCGACCAGAAGAAAATATACCGTATATTAACTTGATTTATGGTCAGTATCATTACGTTCTCCCTCTCTTTCCCGTGACGTTTTTTTTTCGCTTTTTATCGGTTTGTTTTTATTTCTTTTTTCCTTATCCTTTTTTCCCCGTATTTAACGAAGTCGCTGACTGAGTTCGTAATCGCCCCTTATACATGCGCGTACTACCCGGCACGGCAACAGTAACAACGACAACAAAGAAAGAATAAATTCCTCATTGAGAGACGACGCTACGAACACATATGCATAATTTATACCACGATGTTTTAAAATTCATTAAAATAGCGCTACCAACCCATAATCGAGGATACTATACTATTCGGTACGCGTATAAATAAATGGAAACAGGACCAATTAGAAAGGAGTATATTTATATATAATTACGGAGTAAACATCGCCACGGGATTCGGTTTGAAATGTCAGACCGGACGGATACATATAAGTACTGCTAGTGTTTTCTAATCGTTGCATACGAAAACCGGTCCACTAATACAGCTGAGGCTTATTACACTGGTCCTCATTGGTGCCTGTCTCTTTCCTCTTGCATATTTGATTATTCGTTTGGTGACACTGATTACCTATTCCAATTCATTTACTGGGTTTTCAGATGTTTTTTTTTTCTGTGTATATTTTCGGTCATGTCTTCTGAACAAATCGTAACCTAACTTAGTTTAGGATATTGCTTGAGAATGGTGAGGATAAAGTTTAGGTAAAATAAACTGATAAAATGAACGGTAATGAATACATTTTTACGTTTGTATTACTTTGAGAAGAAAACCATGAAGGTGTCGGTGTGAAAAATACGGTTCAATTATCAACTAAATTGTCGATAACAGTTTTATGTAACTTAAGTGTACGTATTTCAAAAGAAGTCTTTATTTCAATATGTCTGTTTCTCTATCTAAAAGACGTAAAGCAAATTATTGCCGGATTTGTAGAAAGAACTGTCCTTTCATTGTTAAGGTGTTGGTCTTTTTTTTGGTAACGGAAGTCGCCCAGTATGAAGGTAGTTCCTAATATGGGGTACTAAGATATTTCGATAATAGAGGTGATGTACTGTATTGGCGACTGGCGGTTTTAAATTGGCTGTAAAGGAAATTATTTGGAACGGTTAGATGTAAGCTTTGTGTCGACTCTGAAGAACGATCGCTGACTTTGACAAAATAACGGTCGAGTTGTCATAATATATCAAGTAGGGAATTGTTCAGAGCTAGAAAGCGAGAAGCTATTGTTAGAGCTACAACAGCGGAAAACGCAGCAAGTGGCTTCCGAAAATCAGGCTCATATCCTCATAATAGAGACATGATTTTCCTCTTGGTCCAATCTAAGAAGCTTCCCAGAATCACCCAGACTTACCACTTGAACGTCAAGTAACACCTGGTCGTCTACTCCCAAACTCTACACCACCCCGACTTCAAAGAGAACTTGCGGATATGGCAGAGTTAGCTACACCTGAGGATCAACCTCAATTACATCGATCTAAAAGACAGCAAAATCACCTGCAATCCGAGGCAACTGGGGTCCAATGCACGCCGATTAATCCATCTACTAGTTTTATTCATGCTATGTACCGGGTATTCAGAAAACAGATACTTTTCTACATGTGGATCAGTACATGTCATAACTAACACTCCATGCATGAAGATTATTGAAGCCGCAGCTGAAAAGAGGCAGAACGAATGCTAAGAATACACAAAAGGTTAATAAAAAAAGAAAAATATCAGTTAATCAACCTAAACCTGTAAATCAAGTGAAGAAATAGGATAAAAATCAAGTGGCAAACACACTATGAGCGCTCCTCACTTTGACACAAGTTCCTAGTCTTCGAATGAAGAAGAAATTCAACTTATAGACTTTAATAACACATGGGCTGAAAAGTCCCGGGCCTAACACATAGATGACGCTAGTTTTATTGCAGTCACCTTTCTCTCAGTTAGTACTAACCTTCAAAAGACAGCTGCTAAAATTTCATGATATTCTATTTATTAGTTTGTGAATTATTGTGCTAAGAGTCATGCTACTTTTGTTATTTTCAAAACAATGCATCAAAAACAATTTCGCGTTTTAATTTTACACTGCTTCTTGATGGGAAAAAATGCCGTTCAAGCGAAGCAATGGCTTGAAAAGTGTTATGGGGACTCCGCTCCATCAGAAACAATAAAACGTTGGTTTGCTGACTTCAAACGTGGTCGTAGAAACACCGATGATACAGAACGCAGTGGACGTCCAAATGAGGCGGTAACACCATAAAACATAAAAAAAATCCACAAAATCATTTTGAATGATCGAAAAGTGAAGTTGCGTGAGTTAGCTGACATCGTAAAGATATCAAAAGAACGTATTGGCTTTATATTGCATGAGCATTTGACTATGAGAAAGCTCTGTTCAGAGTGGGTGCCGCGTTTGCTCACTGTTGACCAAAAACAAGAACGTGTTGATGATTCTGAGCAGTGTATGGCCATGTTTAAACGAAACAAACCGGAATTTTTGCGTCGATATGTGACAATGGATGAAACATGGATCCATCACTTCACTCCGGAATCAAAACGATCGTCATCTGAGTGGACAGCAACTGGTAAACCTTGTCTGCGGCCCGAAAGCACAACAATCGGCTGGAAAGGTTATGGCCTCGATATTTTGGGATGTGGGTAGTGTAATATTCATCGATTATCTTGAGAAAGGAAATACCATCAACAGTGAATATTATATAGCGTTATTGGAGCGTTTGAAGGCCGAAATTGCAAAGAAACGACCGCATATGGCAAAGAAATAAATTTTGTTTCATCAAGATAACGCACCGTGTCACAAGTCAATCAAAACAATGGCAAAACTACATGAATTGAACTTCGAATTTCTCCCACATCCACCGTATTCGCCAGATTTGGCTCCCAGCGACTACTGACTGTGCGCAGACCTCAAAAAAATACTCGCCGGTAAGAAATTTCGCACGAATGAAAAGGTTATCGCTGAAACTTAGGCCTATTTTGAGGCAAAAGATAAATCGTCCTACAAAAGTGGTATTGAAGTGTTAGAGAGGCGCTGGAATGATTGCGTTGCTCTTGATGGAGATTACGTTGATGAATAAAGTTAATTTTGAACAAAAAAACCGTGTTTTCTATGTTAGGCCTGGGACTTTTCAGCCCATGTGTTACTTCCACACATGTCTCGTATATGTATTGCTTCCATACGTTTGGAAACATATCGGCGTTAAATTTGGATTAACTATTAATTGGCGTATTGAATTTATAAGACAGCTATCTTAATACTCCACCGCAATGTTCGCAAAGGTAATCTAGTCACAACCTACTTAATTAAGCAGAAAATACATGCGGATATTATTCACATCTATCACGCAAAAGGCAACACATTGACGAGCAAACTAAAACATTTCCTGTCGATGCCCATCAGAACGGAACCAACCCATTTAATCACTTAAACTACATATACCCGCGTTGCGGATATCCATGCGTCTCTAATTGCTATTACTTGCATGCGAAGAAAAAAAAAAGCGAATGCAATCGACCATTACCCAACAATTAAAACAAGAAACGAGCTCGATATTTGCCGCAAATATGCAAAAAAAGTTCCCTTCAGACTCCGCAGAAATGGTATTCGTAAATTACCAACAGGATATTTTAAATTGTAGGGGTAATTACCGTATCGAAAAACGAAGATGGCCGACTAGGATAACGAGATCGGTTTTAATACACTCATCAAATCTATATTATACGGGGTTCGCGAAGCAATAACAAGTTTGCTTTTTTTCCTTCCGGTTGCGTATAAGAACATGCTGCGTAAATTAGCTGAAATAAAATCGTAAAGCGTGACTATGTCTTCTAAACGTGTTACCTAGCTTTGAACAACAGTGTCCTTACTAGAAAAAGAAGATGCTGCATGAAAATGTAAAGCGAGTAGGCGATTATGGTACAGAAGGTTATAAACATTAACTCGTGTTGGACTAGTTCATATGCTAAATAGATTAACTTATTAAAGGATAAATAAATCCTAAAACCATTCAAGCGGTTCCAATCAGGCGTCAGTCCCAACAGGTGCATTGGATCGTAGGCATCCGTTAAAAATGAAATGCGCGTAAATTGCTTTAGTTTTGCGTTAATGAATGCTTGCTAAGCTTCCGATATATTAACATACATATGTATAGAGCTAGTTGAAATTGCTAAATAGTAAAGTGTACGAATCTAGCGGTTTCAGGAACTACAGATCTAGGGAGAAATGTAATAAACGAATTACTTCCGGAATTGGACCATGTCATGATGAGATACATGTATCTCCAATTCCGGAAGTAGTTCGTTTATCACTGACTGTGGCCGTGGAAGTCTACGTATTCGTTTCAACGTAGAGAGAATTTAGATATTCAAATCTGGAAAAATTGTCTTAACGAACATGGTTCTGGCAATTCTGTGAGATCAGTTAAACTGAGGAATGAGGCCCCTCATTGAAGAATCTCGTAGAAAATTATGCCGCCTATTTAGAAAGAAAACTATTAACGTTACAAAAAGAAGACATCACAACGGAAAGTAAATGAGCAGCTTCAGGTTGGTCGTCAACAAACTCAATTCTGCGTTTTGGCTTCTAGTTTAAACGTTAATTCTAGGGGTGATCATGGAGTATTAAATTTTACCAATGTAACGTAAATCTTGGGGTACATACATTCTGTTTTAGTCAACGTTCAGGTTGTGAAATTACTGATATTGTAGCATTAGTAACATATGTTTGAATTGTGCCAGTTTTATTATTATATTATTATATTGAACAGATTTTCGTTGAATTAGTGCTTCACCGATTCTGTCGAAGGTTTTGGAAAGGATTGTGTGCACATATATCTCGAATTTCAGTAATTCTTAGTGTGCAGCCTGATTTTCGAATTGGATTTAGGTGTTGTTCTATTTATACGAGGTAGAGTAATAATTACTAAAATAAAAATGCCGAGACTATATCTACAACGCTTAATGTGAACTGACAACGTGCATGTACATACAACTGTACTGTAGGTATTATAGGGTGTGCTAGTGCGCATGGTTATATAACTATAGCATCTGTTTTGAAAAGGCAATAAAATATATAAAACATTAAATATTCTTCAACTGTATAAATTGCTTCAACCAATATTACTGATGTTATTATCTTGAGGTCGTCAGCAAATATATATAATAATATTCAACATAGCTCAATAGATCGTTCATGAATAAATTAAAGAAAGTGACCCCAGATTTAAACCCTACGGTACTCCCGATGTTGCTATATAGGTCTTTGGTTTGAATGCATTGTAATATACATACTGTTCTGTAATGCAGGTATGAAGAGACATATTTCTATTTATGCCTTAGACTTATATTTGATATTATAGAAGGTAAATACGGAGGAAGAAAATTACACTTTCTTCATTTTTTACATGAAATATTAAATAACAACTTACCATACTTTTTAATTAACAAGATTAGATTCAGGATCAACAAGGACAACACCAACATTCTTGGGAGGAACATTATTGATCAACAATTTAAGAGGTTTTTTTGCAGATTTGCTCGAAGTTATAGAATAGAAAATTTTTGTATTGCCTATATATATGTATGTATATATACATATTTGTTTCGATTGAACTAGTATTATTGTTGGTCCCGTCAGTTCATCTCCGATCGCCAGCCGAACGAGAGTGTCCTAGAGATGTGAGTAAGATCTTGTCGAAACAGCATACTCGGTGAGAAAGCCGGGAATATTACTTCACATACGCCGACCGCGAAAACATCCATCTCAACATTGTATATATGTATATGATGTGTGAAGTTTTCGCGGGTACTATGTGTGATAACGTTGTTTAGGGTAACTCTACGCGTGTCGGTGTTTCTGTCCTGAAAAGAATTGGTGCTATGTTTCGGTAGAGTCTCATCTACCATCTTCAGGCATTAATTACTCGTTGGCGAACTTTGTCCGACTGTGTGTGACTCAAATACAGGTGGAATATGGGCTAGTATTAAAAAGAAATTAAATATTTAGTGTTAAATATATTCATACTTAGCCTGAATTTTCGAAACACTCTGTATAAAATTTTTGAACTGCCTTGATGACAATAAATAAACTCCCATATTGTCAATAAATATGTCAAAACTGCGTCAGGTGATTGGTATTCAATAAAAGATTCAAATATTTAAAGCAACCTGAGTATCTGTCAAAATTTGCAGGAAAAAAATAATTTCTCAAAGTTGGTAACTATATAACGAGTTCATCATACATAGGATACCCAATTTGCTCATTTCAAAATGGTCTTAGAATATACATCCTCATCCATATTGTTCCATATGAATGACACTTGAACACTTACTCCAACAAGTACATTTCTTCGATCCAGCACTCAATTCTAAACCTCGACATCTGTACTCAGATACGTATTTATGTACACAGATTGACAGATAATCTTGTGACAAACAATTTAGATATCCAATTAGCATCCGTACCTTCTAACCTTTCTCTTATTATTTGCCTTCGAATTTAAGACTTAACAATGCTGCCAGAGACCATAGCTTGACGCTTATTTAACGCGTTAGCTGATATTAGCGCCTATTCGATGGACATGACAAATTCAACCGCGGCGAACGGCGAGACAATGCTGCAAGTTAACCACGTCGAGATCGGTGGAAACTTTCGAGGAAGTCTCAATAGTTGTGTACGGCGGCGATTGTAGTGCCTACGGAGTTTTGATATAATACTTTCTATCTATAGTAAGCGAGATGTTAAGAATTTTAGTTTAGAGAGGTTACTTAATTTATTCCGGGCCTTTTCAAGTTGAGTAGCAGTGTTTAAGGTGGCCGTAGGGATCTTTTCTTCTTGTTTGTGGTATTTATTAGTGCGATTATTTACGTATAAGGTTCTAAAATGTTTTGTAGTATGGTGCTTTAAGGAATACATATATACGTTTAATACGTCACTGCTAAGTTATGTACACTACTGGGTAAAAAGGAGAGGCATATAGGTATATTTTTAAAAGTTTATTTAATGGCTAGGGTTCCGGAAATATTTTTTAATACATTTTTAATTACAACGATATTTATGATTTATTTAAACCTGGTAAATGCTATACCAACAGATAAATAACAGATAAGTGTTTAGAGTTGTAATAAAATTTATGGTTATATCTTTTTGTATCAGCTTATCGAACATTATACAGGGTGGCGCAGGGGAACGGGAAATTTTGAACGTTACAGATGTCAGCACTGTAGAGCCGGCAGTTGTTCGTAACGTCGCACAATTGTTGTGAACGCATTGCCATTTAGTAATCATGGATCGTTGGACTGGTGCGGAACGTGCAGTAGCTGTGAGAGAGTTTTATAAAAATGGCGATAGTACGACTGCCGCGCAGAGAATATTTCGATAGCATTACCAGCTTGGACGTCATGGACGTGTCCCATCTGCGCATGCGATTACAACGTGGGTACGTAATTTTGAAGAAATAGGATCTGGCTTGAAAAGGAAAGCTCCAGGTGGCATTCGAACGGTACGTACCCCAGAGAACATTGAGGCTGTTAGAGCTGCAATCGAGAGAAGTCCTCGCCGCCCCGTTCGACTAGGCTGCGCTAGGGATTAAGCGACGAAGCTTACAAAGAATACTGCATGAATTACATTTCCATCCCTATAAGTTGCAGATTGTGCAACAATTACATGAACGGGACCCAGCGTCACGTATGGAGTTTAGTAGGCAGATATTGGAAAAAATTAACGAGGATGCAAATTTCGTTGGTAACATACGGTTTCGTAAACAAACAGAATTTTCGTTATTGGGCCCAGGACAATCCTTGTGAGTTACACCAGCGACCACTACTTAGCGACAAGGTCAGAATATGGTGTGCTGTATCATGTCATGGTGTTATCGGCCCTTATTTTTTTGCACGTGAGGATTGTAGTGCAGCGACAGTAACATCCGCTCGATATGTTGAAATGCTTCAAACATTCTTTACACCGAGACTGTACGAGCTCAATGTTAACATGTAAAACATGCAGGCGGAGCACCGTCACACACTGCCCGACATTCGATGGCAGCGGTTCGTCAATTGTTTGGAAGACGCATTATTTCACGTAGTTGTGACATTGAATGGCCTGCGAGATCCCCTGATCTTAGTGTGTGCGACTTCTTCCTGTGGGGGTATCTTAAAGGCAAGGTGTACCGTACACGACCTGCAACAATACATAAACTGAAGGAGAACATTCAACAAGAAATCACTGCCATTCCCCAAGATTTGCTACACCGCGCATTCCAGAGTTTTCATAACAGGCTGTTAGAATGTGAACGCCGGATGGGAGGACATCTTTCCGATGTCATCTTTAAAAAGTAAACAGACACTTTTGGACATTTTGATTGTAAAAACATAAATGGCATGCTGCATACATGCACTTTCGTTAATAAATTACTAGTTTTATGAATTTATTCGTGGAAATGACGTTATTTCAAAATTTCCCGTTCCCCTGCGCCACCCAGTAGTTCCCGAATACGAAGAGTTTACGTGTAAATTATAAGGAGGTTTATCTTATATTCCTAACAGAAAAAGTAATGATGTAGAAGCGAGAATACTGTGAAAGTTGGTGCTGCAACTTGTGATACAGTGGTAACATTAGAAAAAATGCCGAAATCATCGTTATTAAACAGAAATAAAGTTGTTGTTTTACATCAAGAAGATTATAGTCAAGCAGAAATCACAAGGAGTATGAAGTCTTCTTGGTGCAATGTACAAAAAATTCTTAAAAAAAATATAATGAGACAAGCGACGTGGTGGATAAACTGAAGCCGATCGAAAAAACTTACAAGAGCAAATGCACACTTGTTGAAGGTAACAGCTCTGAGAAACAGAAAGAAACAAGTGCGGAACTGGCCCGAGAATTAGAAGAAGCTACAGGTGCTCGTCAGTGTTATGCTTCAACTATAAGGCGGCCTTTGAAGAAATCGGGATTACCTGGGTGCGTAACTGTTAGGAAACCACTTTTGCGACGAGACAATAAAACAAAAGGGCTGAAATATGCTAAACACCATCAAAATTGGACAGATGATGATTGGAAACAAGTGTCATAGATCGACGGGTCTAAATTTTAATTACTTGGCTCGAACAAGCGTTAGTATATTCGATGACGTGTTGCCCTTGCAAGAAGCATGTTTACAAACTACTGTCAAACATGGGGGTGGCAATATGCAGGTTTGGAGATGCATTTAATCGCAAGGAGTTGATGACATTATTAAGCTTACAGCGGAGAAATATCGGACAATATTGAAGCAACATGCTGTACCTTCTGTCCATCGTCTAATCGGTGCCCCCACAAAGTCCGGACTTGTACGTTATCGAACAAGTTAGGGATTATCTTGACCGTAAACAGATTGAAAAGGCCCCAAATACTTTAAACGTGTTCTGGAACATATTGCAAGAAGAGCGGTATCGTATTCCGGATGATTATATCAGAACACTACAGGCTCGTGTAAAAGATTATCAAAAATAGGGGTGGCCGTACAAAAGATTAAAAAGTATACTATTTACTGATATTGTATTAGTTGCAAACATTTATGGAACAATATGCGAGGTATATATATAATTATAATTTATATATAATTAGTGCAAGGTGGGTACCGCGTCCTCTTTGTGAACGTCGAGTCGAACGTGCCCTATCGTTTTTAAGTATGTGTGGAGACAACCCAAACCCGATGCTAGAATCTATTGTCACAGGGAATGGAAGAATAATTCTGTTTTATGATTCTTTATCAAAAAGAGAATCCAAGGAACGACGGCGACCTGATGAACCTCATCCCAGAAGGGCGAAAGTAGTTCAATCAACAAGGTAGGTGATGACCACAATGTTCTGGGATTGTGAGGGCATTTTGCTAATTGATTTTAAAGAACGCAATACAACTGTGAACGGCACATATTATGCGTCTTTATTTCATTAATTAAAGTACACTATTCGAGCAAAAACTCATGGGCAGTTCTGCAATTATTGCACGCCAATACACCCGTCGTTTCACAAGCTGCCATCCGCGAAAATAGCTTTCTACAATTGGAAAATCCACCGTACAGTCCGGATATGGCTCCTTGTGATTTTTATTTGTTTTCTAATTTAAAATAAGATCTAAGGGGACGTAGTTTTAAGGACGACAGTGAGTTGCAAGCAGCTGTTATTCATATAGAGCATTTTGACGGAAAAACTTCAGATTATTTTTGTAAGGTTATCGAATTATTAATTAATCTTTGTGATAAATGTATAGAAACTAGGGGAGATTACATTGAAGAATAAAACTTCTTATATTGCTCCAAGTTCCTGTTTTCTATACCAGGTCAAAAATTTATGGCGCCTACTTCGTAGTTACATACATTGCAGTTACACATTTTCTCTTAAATTTCCTGGTTATAAAATTTATTAAAGTGCCTCTTTCTTTTGCAGTGAAGTGTATATCTAAGGTTTTATTTTTCTATTTCGAATTTGTTGTTTATTTACTTTTATCTAAACCATTTGCGCTTTGACAACTTATAATATAGAAAACGGCTGTATATTCAATGAGTGTATGTACACGCAGGATATAAGTGATTTTTTTTTCAAAGGGTACCACTGCAATTACTTAAAAAAATAAAACACAAATAATAGAAACGAAATACCATTTTATTTAATCGAAAGATATTATAAATTACGCGATCTAGCTTTTAGATAATTAAAACGTATAATTCTAACTTGAAAAATCATGCACATCCTTATCTCTACATTGCGTGAAACTTGTACGCAATGTATGGGAACACACGTATTATCTCACTTGCGCATCGGCAAAGAAGTCGAAGAAGGAGAGGGACAATCTGCCGTATTTCATTTTATTTACAATCTACGCGAGATGTCCCGATCTTAAATCAACTAAGCCCGTCGCCGAGACAAGCACAAACAAAAAAGGCCTACTACGAAATCGAGGGTCACACGAGCTTACGGCTGGTAGAACCTGTTTTTAAACTATAATTATGACTTTTTTAATTCATTTATCGAATGCGAATATAATAAAAGTACAAATCTCGGAATTTAAAGCGGATACTGTCCTTGTCGTATTCGTTAGTATACGTGCGGGTCCCGCGATGTCGCAGACTAATGAAAACGTACGTAATTATAATGTAGGAGAGTCTTGAATTAAAATATTTGTCCAGACGATTTGACCGGTTACAAAACGCACTATATATACAGTATGGTTTATTTCGATGAAGTTACCATTGTTGAGGTGAAATAATAAAACACTTTCGTTAGGTTTCATAATGATAAATTATTTTCTTGTAAACACCAACGTTAAAGTTTTCCCGTTTATAAATATATATAAATATCTATAGATACCACAATATCTAAGTATTAATAAGTAATTTGGTCCTGCAGGAACCATGGTGCACTTATTAAGCAAGCCTGCATGATGGAGTTCCTAGTCGTTGGCGGTAATGATATATTTCTAAAGCGTTCGGACATACCCCAAGTCGAATACACATACTAACCGTACATATGCGTTCGGTTAGTATGTGTATGAATGCCGGATTTGATTGATGATGGCGAATTGACGGGATTCTTTGGTATGTTCGACGATTGTTAATAGCGATTTCCGGCATTAGATTACACTGGCACTATCATTAAGTGTATTGTTTGTAATATCAACATTTTACCGTATAGTGTTTGTGAACCAATTACAGAGTTAAAAAATCAAAAGATATAACTGACGGTAGATAAAACAACGGATGCAAGAAAGAATTGTATATCAAATACGTTTGGAAAGTTTAATATATCGGCACCTCAACTTGTAATGTTGGTTATAGATGGGGATTCAAACATGGTTAAAGCTGGAAGGTTACTAAAACAATCTCATGCCCAATTGCTTCAGGTAACCTGTTTGCCCGATGCATGTCATATTGTAGCTGAATCTATTATTAGTAGATCAATTTATAATTTCTACCAAAAAAGTTTTTGTTAAATCTCCAAAAGGCATTCGCGAGTTTAAAGGGGATTGTCCGGACATCCTTCAACCACCATAACCGATATAGAAGAGATGGGGAACGTGGTTAAAGCTGTTTTATATTACGAGAAATGTTTAGACAGTATTAAACCTTGTATCTTAAGTCAGCGACTGGTTTGGAATACCGAAATCCTTACTCAAATAGAGCAAACTTCCGAATATTAATTCTTTTAGATATTATTTCAAAACTAGAGACCACCAAACTGTCATTACATAAAGCGCTAAATATAGTAGGTTACATCAAAGCCTCCTTAGAAAATCTAACAAAATTACCTTTTTAAATTCGCGAACACCATATCATTAGAGGCGGAAAGTTGCTTTTCCAAATACACTAACAATTTTCACCTTGCCGTAGGAATATGACTGAGTCAGCATTGGAAGGCATGCTAAAGACAAAATACTACAATGACTTTATACGTCTCTCTACATCAATAACATAACTAAAATAGTAAGTAATAGCATTCGTCTCTGCAGCCTTAAATCCTACTGAAGACTACATTTTTCCGGAAGATTTTAAACATTGGTGCTTACAAGAAGATTATAATTTATCAATTGTTGGGCTGCTTGTTGCAGAATATGTTTCAACGTTTTTCATTAAGTGGGATAAAAACGAGATCAACTAGTTTATACAGCAGTATTTCTACGAGCTATGCAATCTTAAGCTGAGTTAAGGATATCTTGGCAAATACATTGATAATACCATTACGATCCTTGAAAACTCCATCTTCTTTCTCATGAAGTTCTTAGGGGTTATGAACGCTATTTAACACGCAAAACCTTCCACAGGTGAAATAGAGACGTTCGATTTCTAGATACATCTCCATATTCCAATTTACGGTTACATAGAGTATACCAGTAATGTGTTTGTTTTTTGATGAGGCTCCTTGGTCGTTTAAATTCAGCTTTTTTGTTTTATTCCATTTCTGGTCATAATAGTAATATTAACTGTAATTATTGGTGAGAACCATGGCGGATCATCAGAATTGTGGTTCGTTTTATCCTGATCCAGTGTGGAGTGCACTACACTGTCATAAAATGCGTTAAATACAAAACGGAATAAAATAAATTCAAATTTTCTCCATCACTATTTATATTATTATCGCGTCCTGAATCAGATACATTTATATCGTTTTAGAAAGCTTTAGCTTTATTGTAGCGTTGGTAAAATTGCAAAAATACAGTAGGAAGGTTAAAGTCACCTTTCAAAAGCATTCAAAAGCAATAGTAAATCCCCTTAAATTCTCAGGATTTATGTCAGGAGAAATATAAACAAGAGTAACGTGAATGATTACAAACCACTAAGACTACAAGTGGTACTAAAGAATTAATGCAACTAATATCAATTGTACTGAACGTAATATGTTGTTCATAAATAGCCAACACAAAACTCTAGTCTTTGAGTATAGCATTGTAATTATTTGCAAAGAGCTTGTTATTGTACATAGAACAGAATCATTTAACCAAATTTCTGTTACAATTCCTTTTTGGGGAAGCTTAATTTACCTAGCTTTATACGTGACTATCCTTTCTGCTCTAAGACTGTAACCTTTCAAAATTTTGTAATAGTATGGACGTGAAGCAAAATAACTGTGCGTAAAATTCTGGCAATAGACTACATGCTTTGATTCTTGCTACTAAGTGCTGTAGAGTTCAGTTTATTCCAGGGTAAATTCACATCTTTCACCATTCTAAAATAGATGTATTTCCACTCTAACAATTATAGCTCGTATAATCCAGTACATCAGTAGATATCTTGAAGATCGTAATCAGGTGAATGTAATTTATACCAATATTTGCATTTGATACTAAAAACCGTATTGGTCTAATTCAAAAACTTGACAACCTTGGCTTTCCTGCATTTTGATTACAACTGATGGTTTTTAGGTAAAAAATAGTATAGATTATGTCTATTATAACGGATTCACATTGTTATGGTATAATATACTATCTAACATGTCTAAGGCTCTAATCTTTGACCATTTTGACTCTTCTTTCTATATATGATGATGATTTTTGGGCGGGGCTTTAACCCCAAAGAGCAAACTCGGCCAGTACCTCGCCTATTGTGCACCCATGTGATTGTAGCTCGCTCGAGTGGTAATTTTCCTAACTTGGGTCCGCCAAGCTGAGCATCCCCAAGGTGAACCCGTCTTTTAGACTGCAGACTGCAGGGCAGTCGACAAGAAGGTGCACAGAAGTTTCCTCTGCTCTCCCGCACTTTCTACATGAAGGAGAGTTTACTAGACCCATGCGATGCATGTGTTTATTCATTACGCAGTGTCCAGTTAAGATTGCTGTGAGTGCTCTCAGTTTGGTCCTGCTCATTAGGTCTGCCTTACACAATCTTCCCTCACCTGGATAAATCCCGAGAGATTTACAGTGTCTTAAACCGTCTACACCGTTCCAATAGGACCGGTGATTGGCGGCCAGCTCGGATCTAATGTAGGTCTTAATACTGCCATAGGTACTCCCACACGTCGGTTCAGGACCTGAGAATGGTCGTCCACTGGCATCTCTTGCTAGCGAATCAGCTATTTCGTTCCCTTTGATCCCCGAGTGGCTTGGCACCCATCTCAGCGTAACGCTGCAATGTTCCGCCAGTTGTTGCAGCCTTCTATGGCACCCTAACACCACTTCAGAGTCAAACTTGACAGCTTGTAGCGCCCTAAGAGCGGCTTGGCTGTCCGATACGATTTCCACCGCTTCCAAGTCATGTGCATAGTTCAGAGAGTTCTCTGCACATGTCTGGATGGCAATTACTTCTGCTTTAAAGATGGAGTACGAGACCCCATGATGATGATTTACTCACAACTCTATATAGTCCAGCATTTGCCTTTGCTGATGACCTAACAATTTATTTCGTTGTCACTGGTGAGGATGGCTCTGTTCTTCTGTAGTGCAAATATAATACAACTTGGATGTGGTCGTCGATTGGTGTGAACGTAATCAACTCAAATCGAATGCTTATAAGGTAACATATTAATCATCACCTGCTATATATTCATACCGACTTTGTCGCAGATTGTTATCTAGAGATGATATTTTCTTGCAAAGAGTTTACTGTTGTATATTTGTCGTAAGAAAGTTTTTACTTGAGATTAACAACGCTTCAAGGAGATAATTCTTTGGAAGGAAGGATATACATTTACTTCTACACCAAGTACAAGCAAATGTATCTGTTTAATTCAAATAAATGTTTCGATCCCGTGAATATACCAACTCAGGAACATATTCTACTTGAAACAAGTTCTACGTGTAAGGCTGACGTTTAAATTTAAATTTTCAAGCTACACCATCAAATTTCGCCACTATGAAGATTTCTACCTTATCCACCTTTCTTCTACATTACTACCACTTAGACGTTTGGCCTTTATATTTGGTGCTTCTTACTCCTTTCATTCCTATATTTTTAACCGGAATTCTCAAGTTTGACTTCTACAAAGACGCTATTGAATTCGACCCCTTCCGAGAGATTCAAATAAATGAATCGCCTGTATACCATCTAAAACTCTGCCTTCTAACAACGGCTAGGTGCAGTCACATATAATCCCCGGGCACAACATACGTATGTATGTACATACATATATGCCTGTAACGTAATACGAGCATCGTGTCCGTTGATATTTACAGCTTCGGTTACCGTTGAGAGACATTTTCAACATCTGCACGCATACAAAATACATGCATGCTCTAGACGAGGACGAGAAGCGTTAGACGCAGACCGCAAACTGTTGACGTTCTTCTCTCGAAGAGCATTATCTTACAACAAACCCTTTATGATTGTAGGAAGTAGCGTATACGAACAGATATTTCGGGCGTTTATAACCACTCAATTTCGAGTGGAATTGTATTATTACTTTTTCCCTGTCACCAACATACTTAAACCAAACTACAGATGTCTACGTTATATACTTTTAGATAGGCTGTATGGTCGAATTTATTTAACTAAAACAGCTTAGGGATCGTAAAACAATAGACAAAGACTATTTTGAGTGAAATGGAACGTGTCTCAAGTCGAGAAAGAGGAATGTTAAGACGGTATACCGTGCGCGAAAGGAGAGTATTACAGTGGGAATTATAAGATTCTATACTTGACCCAGATATACAACTTTTACTGCTATACACTGTGTCTATTCTGTGTGTATTCGTCAACACTAACTTTAGCAGTTTGGTGGCATTTCTTTGCTTTAATTGGGATGGTGATATTCATAGCATATTTTTTGAAACACTTTGCATACCTTTGCGTATTCTGAAGGAAAATAATATCCTGAACAAAAAATGGTTAACATATTGCTGCTGTAAAGCCCTAAATAGACAAATAAAATTCACTTAAGCTGTCTAATAACTGCCGCAATCAAAGGCACGACTGTTGGGCAAGTATTGCAATTAACCGCATACCACACAAACTAATAATTCAGGGAATTAACTAAATTCTAAATTTTTAAATTGCGAGACGCTATTACTATATACTATGTGCTGGTCTATCAGGATAGTGCTTCCAGCCATACATCTCGTATTGTTATGGCTGCTATAACACATGGGCTGAAAAGTCCCGGACCTAACAAAGAAAACACGTTTTTTTTGGTTTAAAATTAGCTTTATTCATCAACGTAATCTCCATCAAGAGCAACGCAATCATTCCAGCGCCGCTCTAACATTTCAATACCACTTTTGTAGAACGATTTATCTTTTGCCTCAAAATAGGCCTCAGCTTCAGCGATAACCTCTTCATTCGTGCGAAATTTCTTACCGGCGAGCATTTTTTTGAGATCTACGAACAGCCAGTAATCGCTGGGAGCCAAATCTGGCGAATACGGTGGATGTGGGAGCAATTCGAAGTTCAATTTATGTAGTTTTGCCATTGTTTTGATTGACTTGTGACACGGTGCGTTGTCTTGACGAAACAAAATTTTTTTCTTTGCCATATGCGGTCGTTTCTTTGCAATTTCGGCCTTCAAACGCTCCAATAACGCTATATAATATTCACTGTTGATGGTATTTCCTTTCTCAAGATAGTCGATGAATATTATACCACGCACATCCCAAACTACCGAGGCCATAACCTTTCCAGCCGATTGTTGTGCTTTCGGGCGCTTTGGACGAGGTTCACCAGTTGCTGTCCACTCAGATGACGATCGTTTTGATTCCGGAGTGAAGTGATGGATCCATGTTTCATCCATTGTCACATATCGACGCAAAAATTCCGGGTTGTTAAGTTTAAACATGGCCAAACGCTGCTCAGAATCATCAACACGTTCTTGTTTTTGGTCAACAGTGAGCAAACGCGGCACCCACTTTGAACAGAGCTTTCTCATAGTCAAATGCTCATGCAATATAAAACGAATACGTTCTTTTGATATCTTTACGATGTCAGCTAACTCACGCAACTTCACTTTTCGATCATTCAAAACGATTTTGTGGATTTTTTTGTTTTCTGGTGTTACCGCCTCATTTGGACGTCCACTGCGTTCTGCATCATCGGTATCTCTACGACCACGTTTGAAGTCAGCAAACCAACGTTTTATTGTTGTTTCTGATGCAGCTGAGTCCCCATAACACTTTTCAAGAAGTAGTGTAAAATTAAAACACGAAATTGTTTTTGATCCATTGTTTTGAAAATAACAAAAGTAGCGTGACTCTTAGCACAATAACTCACAAACTAATGAATAGAATATCATGAAATTTTAACAGCTGTCTTTGGAAGGTTAGTACTAACTGAGAGAAAGGTGACTGCAATAAAACTAGCGTCATCTATGTGTTAGGCCCGGGACTTTTCAGCCCATGTGTTACACCAAGCAGACTTTGAATTAATGGAGCACCTGCCATGTTAGGTGGATTTGGCTTTTACTGATTACAGACCACTCCCTAAGTTAAAAGAAATCTTACGTGGAGCAGTAATTGCAAGATGTAGAGAGGTGGTACGCAGAGGCCAGACAAAAATTTTTCCAGGGGGCTGTTGAGATGTTAAAGGGCTGGTGGACCATGTGGGTTAGTGTAGAGGGAGATTATGTTAAAAAATAAAAGATATAATGCCACTGTAGTTTTACTGTAAGGGTACAAGGGGTACAAGATAGAGAGCCACCCTCGTATATTTTAGTCTGCAAAGGACTTTTTGGCGAAGTATTTTGGATTTAAATCTAATAAAATAAGATCTTGCCATTTTTCATACTTTTTTATTTTATTTCATAGACACCCTGTATTGCATCTTTCTAAATGAATAACTAATCTTTTCAAAATTATTAACACTCATAAATTATTTTATATTTATAAACAATTGTTAATTACTTTTTCAGTTACTTGAATCGAAATTTATTCGATAGCTTCTATATTTTTACATACATACGATTCTGAAAACTAACTCAAACAGATTCAATGATTAAGGAAGGTAAATATACTTGGCAATTCTTTGTTACCGTCTTACACATGCTTGAGTTCTACATCTAGTAAGTTAACTATCTGCATAAACATATAGACCATATATATATATATATATTGGAATATAAAGTAAATATTAAGAAAACATAGCTCCGACCTTACGAAATTCCACTTGGCTGCGAATTTGGGCGAAGCAACGGAAACGAGGTTATATAAACACCGTCTGTATCGACATCTTGCGAGCTACACCCACGGTTGAAATGCAAACACGGTCAACGTAGAAACCCTATCATCCGCATAAATTCGCTTGTATCGATTAAGGACACGAAAAAAAACCTATACTACCGACGGTAGTGCCATGACGGTTGTCGTCCCATTGGTAATGGGACGGTGTGTGCGTCTCGTTTGCAATATCTCGTTACGTGACACCATTTTTACGACACGCGAAAACGTGACAATCACCTGCAACACTCAAACAGGCGCTTATCATGCTTTGTAAAATATGACGCACACGCCCATGTACATGGTTAGATTGTTCAGCTTGTATGTAAGGTGAATACTTAGTTGGATACTGGTGACAAGATCGAGGTATGGGTAAGAGCCCTACGTGTAATTTCAATACTTATATAACAACTTTGTTCCGATAAGTGGTTATAGAACTGTTTTATGACTGATTTGGAATTAATTTTGCCGCTTGACAATTTGAGTAGTCTCCCTCCAAACCGCATCACGATATAAAATGGAATCTAAAGCAAGATGCCGTCATTCCAGAGGATTTATCTCCAAAAAACGGAAGGACGTCCCGTTTCATTTCATAGTCGTAGTAGTAACACATGGGCTGAAGAGTCCCGGGCCTAACACATAGATGACGCTAGTTTTATTGCAGTCACCTTTCTCTCAGTTAGTACTAACCTTCAAAAGACAGCTGTTAAAATTTCATGATATTCTATTCATTAGTTTGTGGGTTATTGTGCTAAGAGTCACGCTACTTTTGTAATTTTCAAAACAATGGATCAGAAACAATTTCGTGTTTTAATTTTACACTGCTTCTTGATGGCAAAAAATACAGTTCAAGCGAAGCAATGGCTTGGAAAGTGTTATGGGGACTCCGCTCTATCAGAAACAGCAATAAAACGTTGGTTTGCTGACTTCAAACCTGGTCGTAGAGACACCGATGATGCAGAACGCAGTGGACGTCCAAATGAGGCGGTAACACCAGAAAACATAAAAAAATCCACAAAATCGTTTTGAACGATCGAAAAGTGAAGTTGCGTGAGTTAGTTGACATCGTAAAGATATCAAAAGAACGTATTGGCTTTATATTGCATGAACATTTGACTATGAGAAAGCTCTGTTCAAAGTGTGTGCCGCGTTTGCTCACTGTTGATCAAAAACAAGAACGTGTTGATGATTCTGAGCAGTGTGTGGCCATGTTTAAACGTAACAAACCGGAATTTTTGCGTCGATATGTGACAATGGATGAGAAATGGAACCATCACTTCACTCCCGAATCAAAACGATCGTCATCTGAGTGGACAGCAACTGGTGAACCTCGTCCAAAGCGCACGAAAGCACAACAATCGGCTGGAAAGGTTATGGCTTCGGTATTTTGGGATGTGCGTGGCGTAATATTCATCGACTCTCTTGAGAAAGGAAATACCACCAACAGTGAATATTATATAGCGTTATTGGAGCGTTTGAAGGCCGAAATTGCACAGAAACGACCACATATGGCAAAGAAAAAAATGTTTCATCAAGACAACGCACCCTGTCACAAGTCAATCAAAACAATGGCAAGACTACATGAATTGAACTTCGAATTGCTCCCACATCCACCGTATTCTCCAGATTTGGGTCCCAGCGGCTACTGGCTGTGCGCGGACCTCAAAAGAATGCTCGCCGGTAAGAAATTTCGCACGAGTGAAGAGGTTATAGCTGAAACTGAGGCCTATTTTAAGGCAAAAGATAATTCGTTCTACAAAAGTGGTATTGAAATGTTAGAGCGGCGCTGAAATGATTGCGTTGCTTTTGATGGAGATTACGTTGATGAATAAAGCTAATTTTGAACCAAAAAGACAGTGCTTTCTTTGTTAGGCCCGGGACTCTTCAGCCCGTGTGTTAGACTATATTCACACCGCATTTAACAGTGACTACATCAAAATGAATCTTTTGTGTTAATCAACACGCTAGAATATTATAGCACAAGGAGAAGTATGCTTATGCTAATGCATGGGTACTTAAGCAATAGAAGGCTAGCAATCGCATGGAATAATACACACGTCCGAAATAAGACAAATTAAACATGGAGTTACAGAGAAATGCCATAATCGGGTCAGAGATATACATTATAAACAGTAATGATCTACCTGCTGATGTAAAGGGTGTTTCAATTACAGCGCAAGATTTTAGGGTTCAATAATGCATGGTTTTCTGTAGCAAAGTATTGAAATATTTATTGATTTATAATGTAATACATTTGGGCTATAAGTACAAAACAAAATATCTTGTAAATAACCGCCATGGGTTTCTTGGTACACGTGTACCCTTTTGACAAAACTTGCAACAACACTATTGCATACATGTGGCGATATTTTATTGATAGAGCGTCTAATTTCGACCTTCAATATTTCGGTGGCGGTAAGCTGGTTGGCATAAACCTATGACTTTAGATAATCACACAGCCAGTAGTCTAAAGGTGTTAAATCGCAAGAAGGTGGCGGCCAATTCTGGTCACCAAACCGAGAAGCGACACCACCGAGAACAAGCTCGTGCGAAACAGTTTCAAAAGTGTTTCAAGGGCGGTATGGCATGTGGCACCGTCCTGCTGAAACCATATGTCGTTAAGAGCAATATTTTCCAGCTGAGGTACAAAACACTGCGTTAACGTCCGCCATTCACCGTTACTGCATCTTCAAAGAAATACGGTCCAATTATTCCTTCAGACCACAATGCACACCAGATAGTGACACGTTTTGGATGCATTGATTTCTAATGAATCATTCGGAGATTTTCTGAGCTCCAAATACGGCGGTTTGGCCGATTAACGAAGCCATCGTGGTGAAAATGAGTTTGTCTGCAAAATCGGCATTCATTTCTGTTTGCTCAAGGATCCAATAGCTGGATTCTCTTCGCTGTGTATGGTCTGTTGATAGACATTTTGAGTCAATTGGACTTTGTAGGCGTGGAAATGCAAATCTTTAGTTAAAATACGTTGTATTCTGAGCGACCTCTGCGAGATGAATTAGGAACATTCTGTCGACCAAATATTAGACGCACTTTACCAATGGTGGCAATCAAACTTTCACTATTTTGATAATAATGTTTAACAATCACGACGCGATGTTCTATCGTGTATTACACCATGTTTACTAACTTCCAATTGTCAACATTCCATCTGTAACGTCAAAATCACTTGTCATTATGACTTTCAAACATGGGGAGCAATTCTCTTATTGACATCCCTTTATAAGAAGCGGGCATTGTGTCTATGCTGAGGACATATCCTCAGTGTTTGCGCGCTAAATATCCCGAAACTCAAAAAAGCCTCAGAGAAAACGTTGAATAATGTTTGTGACTGGCTTGCTGCTAATAGATTGAAAATGAGCAAGGAGAAACCCCAAAAGTTCATCTTTACGACCAAAAGTACCAGCACCAATTGCTACGTCAAATTTCTGGAAATTTAGACATCACAAAATGAGCGGGTACACCTTGAAGGATTGACATCCTGATTATAATCTACTCCATATGTCTTATGAAAAGTGAGGCAAATTGCTGGGTATACATCAGTAAGTACTGGTTACTTCGCCACATTCCATTCACTGATAACTTATGATGTAAAGTTTGGGGTTCGTCAAGTGATCCGTCAAGAATATTCGTTATCCAGAAAGGAGCCATTAGATCGTTGTGTAACTTGAACTTTAGTGAAACATGCACTAATTATTATAAGAGAGAAATTATACTTACCTTGTCATCAGTTTTCATTCTGAAGGTGTTTTTGTATGTTCATAACGATAAAGATCAGCTCGTCCAAAGCGGACACAATCAAGAATTGTTACTGCCGATTGATATATATTTGTTTGCCGCAAAATCTGCTGCTGGAGTTCGAAAAAACAACCCCGACTAAAGAATCATCCTCCACAAAGACAAAGCTAGTTCAAACACAAGCACGCAAGAGAATTGCTTTTTTAACCCAACAAAACGTCGAATTGTTAGACCACCCTCCTCATAATTCAGATCTAAGTCCCAATGATGTCTTTACCTTTCCCAAAATCAAGAATTGATTCTGTAGTTAAAGGTTCCAGTCATCAGAAAGAGCAGTAGATGTCTTCACACATACAATTTTGACAGTACCAAAAAGTGAGTGTAATAATTGTTTCCAGAGTTGTGGTGTATTAATCTTCACGGAGAAATATTTTGAGAAACAATAAAGTTCTTGAATTTCGTAAACCTAGGTAATAAGAAAGGTAAATATAAGACCAAACAATCTTCCAACTGGAATCCTATCCACACAGATGACTTTGAATCGTGCTCCATTTATACCTTTGGTAAATTTGCAGTTAAAATTGTATACCAACAATTTCTTTTATATTTTTCTTATTACGAATTTATCCTTAGTTCATACAGTTCATATACTCACAAGATTATTGCAAACGCTTTGTCATTTTTCAATGATATTGCACCTAATCGTTCATATCAAGACGATCACCTCCCACTATTTTCCTTCCCGTCAAATTTCCAGCGTAATCCGTCCACATTTCGGATTTACGTCTTGCAGATACGCATCGTCTCATTTTAGATAATTCATTTACACCCTCGTATTAATATTTCACCGGCTCTGGAGGCATCCTCTCCGCCGCGCGAGAGACACTATCTCTAAGTGTACAATTACGAATATTTATTGCGAGTTTAGGTTATGGATGCACGTGATACGCATCTGTACGTTTCGAGCCTTGAATCTCCGAAGCGCAGTTCTGAGACGGCCTCCGACGTCCACCGCTGTAGCTCGGGCCGCGACGGACCCGCTGACAGCGAAATTAATGTCAGCCGTCCCGTGTTGGGTACCCCCGGCTTATTATTTATACACGTCGGCGGGTACAAATTGAAAACTCATGCGGTTCGAAATACGACGCCGGTTGGCGACGATTTGCGACTATGCGGACGGTCGTAAATTAAACGGGAAAGGGGGAGGAGGGGTCATCGTTATAAGAATGAGGCTGTCGGCGATGGCGCGGGCGAAATATCACGGTGCAGGGACAGTGCGTTGAGTTGGTGACAGAGAGGAATGGTCTGTTGATAATCAACTGCATTGGCTACATCAAAGACATAAGTATATGTACGAGGGTGGATCTCTATGCTATACTCCTGACCCCCGTACAGAAAAACTACAGTGGTATTATATTTTTTATTTATATTTCGGAATAGTCTCCTCTCTACACTACTGCATTCGGTCTGTCGGCACTCCAACATCTCAACAGCCTCCTGGAAAATTTTTGTCAGACCTCTGCAAACCATCTCGCTACGGCTTGTATCACTTCATAATTACTGGAACATTTTCCTCTACGTAAGATTTCTTTTAATTCGGGGAACAGTCTATAATCACTAGAAGCCAAATCTGGCGAATATGGCGGATGCTCCACTAATTCAAAGCCTGCTTGGTGTATAGCAGCCATAGCAATACCAGATGTATGACTGGTAGCATTATCCTGATGGAGCAACACACCGTCCCTTAACTTTCCTCGGCGTTTCTGACTTATGGGTGTTAACCATGGCAGCGGTACCAGTACTGCATACGATACAACAGAGTTAGGTGAAATGATTAGTACCATTAGAAGCAGGAAACAGGTCAAAAGTATAGGGGATGCCTAGACGCTATACAACACACCATATGAGCATGTTACCTATTACATCGTACTTAATATACATCTATATTTTCTAAACGTCATCATGGCTGTTTTTGCTTGGAAGATCTAGAGTAATTAACTTGGCAGTTGTTGCTCAATATCCTAATGATATTACTTGATGATCTTGTTCAAGCTGATAAATGACATTTCGTCTGCACTCGATCCAATTGACCATAAAATTCTGTCTAGTAAGCTGGATTGCCTTATAACGATTATCGGTCACAGGAGTTTGTATCTACATCTACCATGCTACTGGACTTCACCTTAGGACCACTACTGTTTATAATATTTATTAATCGTCTGTTAGTTAGTCTTCGCTGTCAGGCTTTGGCTTATGCTGATGACATTACGATATATTCCGCTGTTTCCAACCAACAAGACATTGGACTCCTTCAGAGGAATATTGACTTGATAATCACTTGGTGAATAACCAACACATTAAAGCTAAATGTCAGCAAATGTCGATATATCGGGAGATTATATGTACGGATCTAGGAGTTATTTTTGATAGCTGCTTAAGCTTTGTTAAGTACATTGAACAATTAACCTTAGCTTACTCTAAAAGGTTTGATTTCGTGGAGCAAAGCACCTGGCGAATTTAGTGGGATGAATATGTTAAAGTTTTTGTATTTTTCCTTTGTAGTGAATTGCCTAGAATATGCGTTCATTACATGGTCCGCTTAGAGGATAATACTCACCTAGAGTAATTGATTATCATTATTTATTTGGGCGTCATAGCATACGGTCTAGAAATTTCGGTGGTTTAGTATCTAACAAGGAAAAGTTTTCAGGGTGATAAATTCAGACAATTTAATAAAACTTGGTAGGTAAGTAAAGTATGTTGAGACTGGTAAATAATTTTTTTTTGTCTGTGCTTCAATTCACTCTAAATATTTGTAGTAATTAAGATCTGAATTTGACACCCGGGTACGTTTCCTTGTTAGTCTCAAGAACCCATTAAGTATTCTTGGGCCTATTCTTGATCAATTTGAAGACACTCGGTCTAAAATCGAATTACTCGGTTTAGGAATATTAGTATTGCTTTCATCATTGTCATTAGTGGTAATAGCATTAATACTGTCACGGTATTAAAACAAGTATTGCAATTCCTATGCTTTCTCAAAAAGCAATAAAAACTCTAATTCTCTAATTTCAAGGTTGTATTAACGCAAAGTTAAAAGCAAAATATTGTTTCTTACTCTGACAAAAGCGAAAATGAATCTTCTCGAGTATGTGATCAAACGAATTCATGCCGATAAAGTAATTTACACCTCCATTACACGCTGTATATCGCATTATAAGCCAAGAAATGAACACTTATCGTCGTTTCGGTTTACACGACTCTAATACCGACGTCTATATTTAGCCATAGTTGTGGAGGCAAGGCCTTCGTCGGGGCTTTGTAAAGTTTATTCTGTAGGATTGAAATTTCATTTTAATTTCATGGTTAGCCCGCGAACCGGCATAAAAACGAAATTAACTGTCGGATTTATGGGCGCATTTGTCGGTCGCATACAACGCTCACGTGTGCGGATGACCGCGTGCATGCATAATAACACGTGCTAGAAAAGATAGCTCATCATCGTCTCGTTGGTGCTAATTTCTCGCGATTCGTTCGGGTATATTAAAATGTAGAAGTTCTCTAAATCCGGTCCGGGATATAATTGCATATTTTCGATACTTGTGGCTATAGACTAAAAGGTCCATTCGACACACCGCATTGGTACAACTACAGGGTGGCGCAGGGGAACGGGAAATTTTGAAATAACGTCATTTCATGGAAATGACGTTATTGTTCGAGCCAAGTAATTAAAATTTAGACCCGTCGATCTATGACACTTGTTTCCAATCATCATCTGTCCAATTTTGATGGTGTTTAGCATATTTCAGCCCTTTTCTTTTATTGCCTCGTCGCAAAAGTGGTTTCCTAACAGTTACGCACCCAGGTAATCCCGATTTCTTCAAAGGCCGCCTTATAGTTGAAGCATAACACTGACGAGCACCTGTAGCTTCTTCTAATTCTCGGGCCAGTTCCGCACTTGTTTCTTTCTGTTTCTCAGAGCTGTTACTTTCAACAAGTGTGCATTTGCTCTTGTAAGTTTTTTCGATCGGCTTCAGTTTATCCACCACGTCGCTTGTCTCATTATATTTTTTTAAAGAATTTTTTGTACATTGCACCGAGAAGACTTCATACTCCTTGTGATTTCTGCTTGCCTATATCCTTCCTGATGTAAAACAACAACTTTATTTCTGTTTAATAATGATAATTTCGGCATTTTTTCTAATGTTACCGCCGTATCACAACTTGCAACACCAACTTTCACAGTATTTTCGCTTCTACACCATTACTTTTTCTGTTAGGAATATAAGATAAACCTCCTTATAATTTACACGTAAACTCTTCATATTCGGGAACTACAGGGTGGCGCAGGGGAACGGGAAATTTTGAAATAACGTCATTTCCACGAATAAATTCATAAAACTAGTAATTTATTAACGAAAGTGCATGTATGCAGCATGCCATTTATGTTTTTACAATCAAACTGTCAAAAGTGTCTCTTTACTTTTTAAAGATGACATCGGAAAGATGTCCTCCCATTCGGCATTCACACTCTAACAGCCTGTTATGAAAACTCTGGAATGCGCGGTGTAGCAAATCTTGGGAAATGGCAGTGATTTCTTGTTGAATGTTCTCCTTCAGTTCATGGATTGTTGCAGGTCGTGTACGGTACACCTTGCCTTTAAGATACCCTCACAGGAAGAAGTCGCACACACTAAGATCAGGGGATCTCGCAGGCCATTCAATGTCACCGTTACGTGAAATAATGCGTCTTCCAAACAATTGACGAACTGCTGCCATCGAATGTCGAGCAGTGTGTGACGTGGCTCCGTCCTGCTAAAACCACATGTTTTCCATGTTAAGATTAAGCTCGTACAGTCTCGGTGTAAAGAATGTTTGAAGCATTTCAACATATCGAGCGGATGTTACTGTCGCTGCACTACCATCCTCACGTGCAAAAAAGTAGGGGCCGATAACACCATGACATGATGCAGCACACCATATTGTGACCTTGTCGCTATATAGCGGTCGCTGGTGTAACTCACAAGGATTGACCTGGGCCCAATAACGAAAATTCTGTTTGTTTACGAAACCGTTCCGGTGGAAATGGGCTTCGTCTGATATCCATATGTTACCAACGAAATTCGCGTCCTGGTTAATTTTAGCCAATATCTGCCTACTAAACTCCATACGTGACGCTGGGTCTCGTTCATGTAATTGTTGCACAATCTGCAACTTATAGGGATGGAAATGTAATTCGTGCAGTATTCTTTGTAAGCTTCGTCGCTTAATCCCAAGCGTAGATGCATGCTGTCGAACGGAGCGGCGAGGACTTCTCTCGATTGCAGCTCTAACACCCTCAATGTTCTCTGGGGTACGTACCGTTCAAATGCCACCTGGAGCTTTCTTTTTCAAGACAGATGCTGTTTCTTGAAAATTACGCACCCACGTTGTAATCGTGTAAATCAATGTTATTTTGTACAGATTTCTTTCTGTATATTAAATATTTCATATATCTACTTTAGTTGTTCATTACTGACATATAATTTACAATTCTAAAGTTTAAAAAAAGAGAGTTCCTTAAGCAAAATGTGCGAGGAGACGTAAACTGCACTATCGTTAACTATATATATCGTTTTTCGTAAACATATTTTTGTGTTTAATTATAATTCCTTCCATCTTTTACTTGTAAATAATTTCATTCCATCAAAAGTGTGTTTACTGTTTGGCCTATTATTAGGTAAACAAGCTGAATATAGTCTGTATACCTCCGGAAACGACCTAATATAAAAATAACAACTTAAGAAGGTTTTCGCCTCTAGCGTGGTTAACACGTCGAGTTACCATGACCTTCTACCAAAGCGGTTTCGCCTCTATCGTGGTTTACACGTTGAGTTACCGTGCCACTTTGGTTTCCCTGTTTTCTCCTGAAGAAACCTCCAACGACGGAGGCTTTCTTTCCCTCTTACTCTTATTTCATTTCTATATATCTCATCATGACACGCTCCAATTCTGGAAGTAGTTCGCTTATTACTGACTCAGGCCGTGGAAGCCTACGTATTCATAATTAACGTATTATTGTATGGAGTGAAATAATTTACATTCTTCAAATCATACCTGAAAGCATCTACGTTTTTGGCGTGCATATTTGTATTAGTTATTCACCAAATGATATACATGAATTTTACAGTACATTGCTTGTACTCTTTGGGTTGAGGACTCACTTGTCAGCTCACAATATTCATTGTACTTAAATCCGCTATGATCGTTTTTGGTCGTAGAGATCTAGTGATTGGGGATGTTGCTATAAAGCTAGATAATAATATGGTACCAATTGTGCATGTTTATACAGATTTGGGTCTCTATTTGGATTCGAAACTTAGATTCAGGCAGAATATTTCTAATATATTTCCACAGAGGCATTCCCTCCTTACAGATGTTGCGAAACACTTATATAACTGTATGGATAATCTTTCCTTGGTCGTATGTATAACACTGTCCAACACAATGTTTGCTGACTACTATATAAAACTTGGTTTTTGCTAATTCGAGTGTACTGAATCGGAAAAGCATATTACTTTTTGTATATGGCGTCAAGATTTAACTCAATGCACTTTGAGAACACTTACTTATTTAAATACAGTACAGTCACTAGTATATAGTATAAGTATTTATTTTAATAATCGTTAAAAAATTACAAGAGTAAAAACAGAAACAAGAATGATGCAATAAAATTTCGTTTGCTGCAATTTCGGTTTATTAATTTAAGTTTGCCAGTCCCATTGAAGACTCCAAAAGTAGTCGCTCATCGTATGAGGATCTCATTTTCCTTGATACCGAGTTCGCATGGCTTTGAAACCTTGATAAAATCTATCCCCTTGTTCATCGCTTACAGCATCTAAATTTTCGGGAAACCTATCAAGATGACTATGAAGGGGATGAAGCTTTATGCTTATGTTACAATCATAGCGGCGAAATTTTTGAAGTATTATTTTCACTAGATCTTTGTAATTCGAAGAAAATTGTACGCCACCACAATGAAGGAATTCTTCCTCAGCACCGTTCATAGAGTTGATGATTTTTGTGTCTGTTATTAATGTTCCAATTTGAGGTCCATCAAATACCCCAGTTTTAATTTCTTCGTAACTTAGTACGCGAACACTTTTGACATATGTACATGAAACAATCTAGAGCTTTAACGTATTGCTTCGTAAGACTCAGTTTTGGCAAAGAAGAAATGTCGTAGAAAAAAAATGTGACGTGTCAGGGAAAAATGGGTTTCATATTTGGGATTTTAGTCAACAGAAAAGAAATTTTTATTTGTTCGCCAAGGTAATCATTATATTCGGAGATTGTAAAACTTCTGCCTTCATCTGGTCTTTGGCATTAGAGGGTATGACAGATTAACTCAAGAAAAGAAAATCTACCAGAAATTCATATTGATTATTTTCCGTCAGTAAATAGATTCTCCCTCCTCTGATGGTTTGTTTTATTTCAAAAAGAACAACTAGACACTAACAAGCAGATTTCACGACCCTAACCTTTAAAGTTTACGTCTTCCATACACCGTAAAGATAAACAACTGTAAAACTATGAAATCGATATTATTCGACGCGATCAATATTATTAAATTATCATCCACCGGAGTATTTCATCCTTTTTTACGCGATCGTTAATTTCCGAAGTGAAAACGTCACCTCCGCGGTGTGTCCAGCATATTCTTCGAAGGATCCTTCGGTATATGACGGCCCCACGCTGATCCGGCGCACAAGAACAACACGGATTCCTACGTTCGGCGACCGCGACAACGCCGTTGAAAACGGAGAATTTGTTACGTCGTCGATCGTGTAAATTTGAATTTTATTTATTTTTATGTCCGTTTTTATGAGAAATTAAGCGTCGTTTCGTTTTATTAAATTTATATTTGTACTTGTACCTGCCGTAGCCGTACGTATACGTTCATGTAGAGGGCGCTTTTATCGGAGTATGTTATTTCAGAACGCGGACCCCATTACGAGACGGAGAGGTTACGCTGTCCTGTGGGCAAAAATTACACATCTGAAATATGAGTAAAATTACCGTTTGATATACGATAGTGGCTGTGAAATTGTCGCTGGCGGAGCGTGTTTGGAGTTTTCAAGTTGTAAGGAATATTTACATGGTTTAATCGCGTAAAAGTTATCAAATTTCGTTTACGAGTTTTGTTTAATGCATGAAGAATATTTCTACTTAAATTTATTGGTATTGAAACATTTTCTTGATAGTGGCGAATGATATAATAAACAGTGTAGCATATAGACTTTGTCTGTGGCATCGCTGACATTATCCATGCAGCCAGACGCTAACCAGTATTAGAAGAATAAAAAGAATACCCACAGAAGTTAAGTGTGGAATTCAACTAAAAAGTGATCTAGTATGCCATACTAACACTTAGCGAAATTTTTATTGTGCCATATGAACTTTTGAACAGAATATTTGCTTTTCCTAATGTCTTCGGTAAATTATTTATCATACACAATACGATTCTAAAACCAAAATGTGCCAAAGTGGACTATTCTAGACGGTATTTGTTTCTAAAGATTTGAAAACATATGAAAAGCGTAATGACTAGAGACTGGATTATATGCAAAGTGCATATATTTTATTTTATTTATTTATTATATTTTGCGTGTATTTGTAGATGCCTTACACTGATTAAAGTTAATTAACGCGTTAGTCCACTTAGGCACATTTTGGTTTTAGAATCGTATTCTATATGATTGTGGATAGCTTTCGGTGAGTCTTGAACCAAGTCCAAGATGGGCGAAATTTCGACGAAATTTCAAGGGGGTACCCCTAACGTTTTTTGCGAAAAATCAAAGTACATCTTAATAAAATACATCTTAACATAACAGCTTCATAACAGCACGTGTAAAGGATACATACTTCGCCTGATTATCATACCATCGTTGAGTTTTAATACTCGAGACAATGGAGTAATGGTTGGTAGGTTTATGTTCATAGGTTTCTGTATGCCTTTTCCAATAGCACCAGCATGTTAGTGTACGAGAGCAATACGTTGTAGACGACGTTTGCGTATCATGCTTCTTTACTTACACTGTCTGCTGTGTCATAGAAAGGCATCTGTGAATGTGCCTTAATTCAGATATACTTAACGGGCTTCTTATATTCCTTCAAATTAAAGTCTAAAAGTAAAGTTCCTCGGTGAAGTATGGTCTCAACTATTTCATTAGCATAAGGTATAACTATTTTGGTAAATACGTTTACGGTTTCCACGGCTAGAGTCAGTAATAAAGGAACTGTTTTCGGTATTGGGCAGTGTCATGATAAAGTATAAAAGGAGAAAATGAAATAAAAGTAAGCGGGGAAACAAAGAAATAAAAAAGAAGGAGCGAAAAGGAAAAGATGAAAAAGGAATAAGAGAAAAAAGAGAGAACAGAAATAAAAGAGAGAAAAGAAAAGAAAAGAGAAAGGCGGTTTAGCCTCCGTCATAGGAGGCTTCTGCAGGAGAAAGGCGAGGGAGTCCAATGAGGCGTGGCAACTCGACGTGTAAATTACGCTAGAGGTGAAACCGCTTTGGCAGAAGGTCACGGTAACTCGGCGTGTTAACTACGCTAGAGGCGAAAACCTTCAGAAGGTTACAACTTTTAATCCAGTAGTAACTTCATGGTTCCGTACGACTCCTCAAGTTGGCGGCATGAGCAATGGGTAGAGAAGGATTTTCGTTTCCAATATGAAGGAGAACAGCTTTAAAATTCATTTCCAAGGAAGAAAAGAGCTAGAGGTCATCTTTTTCTCTAAATAAATGCTGCAATTCCTGCTGCCTATTATAGAAGCCTTTGGGTCTTTAGGCCAAAAGTTTCGCTTGTACTTTTGATAAATTCAAATTTCGAAGTAAGTCATTTAATTCTGTTTCGCTTAATTTATGCGCCTACAGGAGCACACCAATAGAATCATGGGCCACTTCCTTATTTTCTTCGTCCTCGAAATGTAATGAATGCTTTTCATGATCAAGGGCTCAGGAATTTAGTGGGAATGGTATGGAAAAATCTACAGTATTGTACATCATAGGTTCTACAAGTGAATATTCTACAGATTTAGCAGGGAAAATTACACGAAAATCAGCAAGAACTCTTTCTGAAACAAAATCTTTGTATACCACTTCTGTCTAGGTAGAGAATGAAATTTATACTTCCAGCAACGGAAACAATTTGTCAGAATTGTGCCCAAACTCTATACCAAATTCTTCAAAGCGTATTTTAGAAGGTTTACCATTTGAGGAGTATAATATAATAAAAATATTTTGCGCGAAATGTTGATTGATTTTTAAACATGCAAGGTGTTGCATTTAGAAAAGGAAATTATCTAAGCTAGCTTAGAAAATTTATTGTTTACGCCAATGAAATCAGTGCAAAAATGATTTAATTTGGTAATTTAACGGACATCATGGTACCAACCAAGCTTTTAAGTATGACCTTTGTGTATTATAATTTATTTACACCTAAACACAAGAACTTTACGAGGTTCAGGATCAAAGTTTGACCTTTTCGAAATGTATTTTTACTTTGAAACCTATTATCTGTCGAAGGTTTCTTTTGTAAACGATTTTATTACCCTTGCATCATAAAATCTTAAACGATCCCCAAATCTCAACACCTTGACAATATGAATTGCATTTTTTGCCATGAAGCTTTGTTCGTGACTTGTCACTTAACTTTATAGAGCAACGAATATTAAGTACTTACGGATGTAATATGAGTGCATGTGCTATTAGGTGATTGGTGACTAATATGGGAATATTCATGATATGCACTTCCTTGTCCTATATGCATAATCCTTATTTCCTTTCCCCCAAAACAAAACATACTACTTTATAACAAAAGTAACGAAATAGATATCGGCTGATACTTCGCAGAATCAAACATCGTACCCTCATTCACGCGTCGCCAACATTGAAAAATAAAAGGAACGTCAAGTAGTTGGCGAAGTAAACAAATCATTAGCGAACCAACGTAAAACTCCGTCAATATTGGCCGTTCGCGACGCCTCCCTCGCTTGATTTATGCTGCCAACCTGAAACTTTAATAGAGTTTCAACTGTTTGTTTGCAACGCCATTACGTCGGATTGTTGTATGCACATTGACTTATAAGCGTTGATTTATTTCGGTTGCCGCGTCGCGGCTATTGCTCGTGTCGTGAGGTCGTGAATAAGTTCCCCATTACCTATTCGTAGCACGCTGGTGAAGGTTGGCTTTTTATTCTGTGTATATCGCGACGGCAGATGTTTGTGAATATACAGCCGCTGTTGAAGTACTAAGAGATCAGTGAGTTAATGAAGATGGATTTAAAGTTTTAAAGTTGGGAATTACTGAAAAATCCCTCCAAAGCTCATTTTCAGTACTTCAATTGACATTTTCAGGTTGTATGAATCCTTTAGAACCCCGTCCATGCTAGGTGTACTCATTTTTTTATTGTCTTTAAAACGCTTTTGAAATTTGTACTTGCTTATTTTGATACCCAGTCCTGGTTTTTGCCTCTATAATGGTCTTTTGTATACTATCTCTACGAGTTTTCTGTATAAACAGTATAGGTATGACCATAAAAAAGTTAATATCATAACAGGAAGTAAAAATCTTGAATTAGCAAAGCATCTGGCACAATCAATCACAGCTTACTACCATTTTTGCATTATATTGGACGATGTGGCTCAGTTGTTATATTGCTTTATTATATTCCTCCATGATGTGCGAATTGGTGTACTCACATACATGATATGTGATGAGGATCTGGGTTGACTAGCTCAATCTTTTGCTCAATCGTTCTTGTAATGTAGTTGGTTTTGGTTGTGTGATCTAGTGGGTGGGGATATACCTATAAAAATAGATAATACCGTAGTACCAGTGGTGGATGCGTTTGCAGGAATTTGGAATTGCGTTTGGATTCCAGATTCAGATTCAGGCAGTGCATATCTAATATATGCTCAAAGAAGATATTAACAAATACACACGTTATTATATAGTCAAACGCCGGTCTCGAGGTTTTAAATGCGAAAGAACATCTTGTGAAAACCAACATGCCGGGAGTCCTCCCATAATTGTAACAGCAGACAAAAACATTAAAAAGGTCTGACACATTGTGGAAGATACTGGGTTAACATATCATGTGATGCACAACATACTGACTAAAGTATTAGATATGAAAAAGAGTGCAAAATGAGTGCCTCGAATGTTAACCATTGATCACAAAAAGAAATCGAGTGTTGTTTTGTAAGCGTCTCTTGGAAAGATACCAAGCAAGCAAAAAGAACTTTCTTAGTCGGTATGTGACCATGGATGAGTCATGAGTGCACCACTACGATCTCGCGACCAAAGCGCGAGGTAGATAATGGAAACATCACGGTTCTCCTCCTCTACGCAAATTTTGCCGCCTGCTGGATGGGTTTTGCTATCTCTGTTCTGCGATGCTCAAGGAATCAACCTGGCTGAAAACTTGCAAAAAATTCAGAGTATTATAGGGGCCTCTTGTGCACAATTGATTTCTAAATTGAGAGACGTTATTAAAAAGAAATATCGTTGTGCGGCTCCATCAGGATAATTCCCCCAGGTATAGATACGGTACTGCTATGGCTGCTATACACCAAGAACGCTTTAAATTAGAGGAGTACCCATTCGCCGGATTTGGCTCCTAGTGATTGCAGGTTGTTCCCCAAATTAAAGGAAATCTTACGTGGTTCAAAATTTTCCAATAATTATGAAGTGATACAAGCTATAGAGAGGTGATTTGCAGAGGTGGGACAACATTTTTCCCAGGAGGCTCTTGAGATGTCGGGGCACCGATGGACCAAGTCCAAATAAAAAATATAATGCCATTGTGGTTTTACTGTAAAGGGGTCAGGGATACAGCATAGAGATCCTACCTCGTATGCGACTCCAGTGAATCCTTCTCAGGATTCAACAATTCGAAGACCCAGGAAACAGAAACAGACTCTGATTTTGTTGGCATCTTCGAAGAACTGTAAGCTAAACCAAACGGATTTAAAGAACTTAGTTCGAAAAGTGAACTTTGCCAAGAATACAGTCAGTACTCTTACGTTTATGGCTACAAGGATAGAGTTCATTATACAGAGGCGTTAGAATGTGCACATTCTGTAGTACGCAGCAGAAACTGCATTTATTTCGCACTAAAGGCAATGGGTGAGCATCAAAACCCACAATATCTATTTTAAATGAATTCTCCTTCACAGTGGAATGGACAATGTGAAGGAGTCTTATAAACGTATAAAGCTGCTATTGTACAGAAACCAGTGCCAGAGATTTAATGGTGAAACGCTAAATCCAGCAATACTCATAATAATAACCCACCCTCTATGGATAGGTGATCAGAAAGGAAGGAATACATTGTTTTCTTTCAGAGGATTAAGTATATGACAATATATCTTTCTGCCTTTTTCAGATGTACTCATCGTAACGACCTTAATGTGCGATATTTTTAATTGGAACTTAACCGAAAAAAAGCATCACATTACAATTCATGGCATACTTTTATACAAAACATCCGGGAAGCAAAACATTTAATGTTTCTTCTCCTTTCGCCGAGTTAATCCCGGAAAAAGAAAACGCACCAATTTTTTTAACTCAGTCGCCCTTGCACCTCCTATAATAACGAAATTAGCAACAGCAAGCAAAGAACCTCGCAATCGATGTAATACGCTAATTACAACAGCCCATCCTGCTGATTCTAATTGACGATGTTTGTTCTAAGCTAATTGATAATTTTCGTGAAAAAGAGGGAGCAGGGTGGGGCGGATCGGTTAAGTAATTTGATCGATTAACGAAAGATAAATAAAAAACACCAGAAATCTAACCGAAACGAGCTTAATTAAACCCGTTCCGCTGCGTAGGTATCCATCAAACCAGTCTCTAATTCGTCAATTTAACCTCTCTCTCGCTTTTATCTTAATTATCGGGAATATGGTTAGATAAATAAAGATTCGCTTCTACGTGGAGTTGCATCCGTTCCGATTTTAATTTATCGACGTTAATCGCGCCTCGTCAAACACGTTCAGATTTTCGAATGGCTCGCTATGATGTTTACTAGCGACTGGAATTATTACATAAACGTCGTGGGTTTATCTTTACTTTCGTGAGAGTGGAATTAGATGAGATAAATAAAGCAAATAATTGTTACACGCCTCAATAGTTATCGATGTTTGTTTTAATGTATTTATTTGGTTTTAACTCCAATTATCGGAATAAAATTCGCTTTGGAGAATCAATATTTGTGGCCACCTGAAAAATTCTTCTTTAGATTTGGTAGGGCGTTTTCCAATCTCGTCAATACGTGGTGTACCCATATGAGTGAGTTTAAATAGGCTTATTTAAACTCACTCATATGGTTTGGAGGTTTAATAAAAGCTTATTTGATACAAACTATAAATTGATCTACTTTTGGATAACTGTTTCAAATAACTTCATCTACAAGATGTCCTGCGTGAAGCAAACAGGTTACATGAAGCAATTGAAGATTGTTTTAGCAACCTACCAGCTTTAACCATGTTCGTACCCCAATCTGTAAGATATTTTCTGCAGCTTCTACTATCATTTCGGCGCTTATTTTTTTGTAATATTCTATTACGTAAAGGAAGAGGTAAGTATGGCTCACTGTGTGTTCTAAAGTACGCACTTACAAATTTAAAGTAGAATTCTTTCTTGTTTCTGTTATCTCATCTAACCCCCAAAACTCCCAAAACTTTAGATATTCTTCATTCTCTACAGTATTTTGTGGAACGTTGCAAAAAGTACATTTAATAATACAAAGTGTGGCAATTGAGTTCCGGAAATTTGTGAATAAAACGTTAGCAAATTAAGTTACGAGCGAAATGATCAATAAAATGATTCCGACGTTGCTGCCAAGATTGGGAGCATCTATGATAACCCTCCGAAGTTAGCCCTTTCAATACCGCGGTTACAGCTTCCTCGACCTCCTGTACGGCACCATTATGGGTTCCCTTGAGGTGTAGCTTCATCTTGGGGAATAAGAAAAGGTCGCAGGAGGCGATGACGGAGGTATAGGATGGATGTGGCAACGTCGAAGTGCGTTTTTTCGCCAAAGCTCTTGGACTATGAACGAGGAATGAGCCGGGGTATTGTGCTGGTGGAAGATCCAGCCGTTCGCGCCGAAATCGTACCCGCAGCTGGTACAGGACACCAACATAGGAGTATCCAGTCAATGGCTAGCCAGCAGGCACATATTTACGATGAATGATGCCGCGGATATCGAAAACAAAGGATCAACATTTCTTTCAGTCGTGACTTGGACATCCTCGCCTTTGTGGACCACTTCCTACCCTTTTCCACCCACTGCTTGCTTACGGATTCCGGAGTCTTACTCAAATATCCAGCTACTCGTCGAATCTCTGCTGTCGCTCTGAATGCGATGCTTTGTTGTTAATCTCTAACAACATTTCTTTTTTAACCTATATATATATATATATATATATATATATATATATATATTGGTTTGTCAATATATTTACTTTTACAGTCTTACATTTGGTTATTTCAATTATTGAACACTATATTCGAATTTTAAAACGAAAAAAAAAAATTAAATAAAAGAACCCATTTGGAAAATTAGGAGCCTGAATTCGTATAATATTACGACTATTACTCAGTACAAAAAAAACAAAGCATTTCTGATGAAGACAACAACAGTAGATACATATAACTAAAGAGAACGCCATCTCTTGTCGATTCCAGAAACATTTCAGGTCGCCCTCGTATATTTACGTACGATACAGTGTTGCGAATTTCCGAGTTATAACTAAATTCCCTCAATTGCCGCACCTGGTAACGCCAGTGCGTTGTAATGTTGAAAATCGGTTGAGAAATCTATTAACACTTATCGAACACAAGAAGAACAAAGAATGCCGTCGATTCGCCATCATCAATCTAACGGAGCATTCGTACATACATTAACCATACGCGTATGCATCCCGACTTAGGGTATGTCCGTCCACTTTCGGAGTATGTCATCGCCGCCAAAGGGTGCGCACTCGTTTCCGCAGACTTATTTATTATTCGTGCATACGTACATATGTTGCTTCTAACTACACAAACGCAGATTTATTATTATTTTCTGTGAAGCGGATATATTCGAACAACGTGACCCAACAATTACCATTGGATAGAGCATAGAGGATACAGGCTAGTTTGTTGTTCTATATGAATAGCAACGAGATCTTTTTCAGTCGCTTTCAGAATCACTCTGGCGAACTAAAACGCGCGCACACGGATAGATGTATGGTGTGTATGTAGCGCGTTTGCCCGGGCACTTCTCTTAATTGAGAAATAATAACCTTATAATTACGGACAAATATGTGGCCGTCATGTTTGACTTGCTTAAGTACAGGTTTTTGGCGTTCGGCTTTTGTACAAATATGTGTGTGTTTATTCCTTTTTTTTCTATGTTTTTTCCTGCTTTGTGTAAGCGTTCGATCTTCTATATATACATATAGATATACATGTACATGTAAGATATATGTATTTGGTTCTCTTTTGTCTTTTATTCTTGGTAATTAGATTATCTACTTACTGCTAAATAAATAAAACAAAAAGAATTGTCATGTGTTATAAAATTAACTTATTTCTAACGAAGTAGGATGATCGTGAGAAACTTTACTAAATTTTTGTTTTCAAATAGTTCACTAGAAATTACATTGTTTCCCTTTTTTCTATACAGATAATTGACGCAACTTCTATGAAATTAGAAAACACTAAAGATAAAGATAGAGGTCACGAACCGTTAGTATTTGTATTGACATATAACGTTGAGTTAATTAAATTCTAATTATGGATCATGTAACGCTACAGGCTCAGAAGGTTGTCTGTATTATTATTTGATATAATAAGAATAGGACCCAAAATAAAACTAAGGATTACATCTTCATGATTTCGCAAATGAAAATTATTTCTTCAAAGGGCCAAAGTAACATTCAAACTAAGAACTGAAAATTTAAGGAGCGGTAAATCTATTTTGTTTTTAACAGTTTGTATCGCTGCGTCCGAAAGATCAGTCGATTTTCCCTAATGTTATTTGCTTTAATGAAATATGTTATGGAGTAAACAATCTCAGATCTGAAGGTGTCCATCCAACGTTTCTACAAATCTCCTTCTTTGATGGTTTTTCTTTTCCAACGTTTTAGTAATTTTTTAATTCCATTTTCGTAGAATGTAGCTGGAATATTTCCAACTTTATCAAAGGTCTCAAATCGATCGTCTCGGAAATTGCTTACTGATAAGTTCTAGTTGTAAGGTGCATTTTCAATAACTTCTGCAGCGTTACGATTGCTTTGTGGAGTTTGACGTTGTGACTTCGTGGATGGACAACATCATTCTTTACGTCGATGATTACGGACTCAATTTGATCCAAAAGGCCATAGTGCAAGGTTGCGTCCATATAATAAATCCATCAGTAAAGTCCTCATCCACTTTCAAAAAAGAACTGCTAAAACTTATCCTGCAAACAATCGAGTTTTCGCCATTCACAGGAGTTTTTTCCCCCTCCACGTGGCGCTAATGCGTTTTGATTTGGGGAAGTAATGGTACACGCATACTTCCTCATAGGTGAAGATATTCCTTCTTCTTCTTCTTCAAAACGGGTTTGAAACGATAGAGAAATCGTGTAACTTTTTGATCACGATTAAGACGCACATAACTCTGCTGCATTGATCGTGGTCCCCGATTTCATAAATTCAACGAGCAACGGATCCTTTTAGTCTCCAAACACTGTAGCCATAGTTTTTTTTTATTGTTGAACGTTTGTTTGAACTGTTTCGGCTTGTTCAGCTAGTCTGAGTGCATCCATTGTTGTGGCTGTTGTTTTGTTTCGTAGGTGCAGTAATAAATCCATGTTTTATCTCCAGTCGCAATTGCTTTAAAAGAATCTTCACCTTCAACCGCATAACGGGTGAAAAAGGTCAGCGCTGATCCCATTCGGTGAACTTTATGGTCATCAGACAACATCTTTGGAACCCATCGAGCGCACAGTTTTTTGTAACGTAGGTGTTACAATTGTGTACACAATTTATCGAACCATTTTGTCAACCCGTAGAACTATATCTTCTGACAGACTCGTGTCCTTGTTCCCCTTCATAGCGAATATAAGCTCGGCCTTCTTTAAACTTCCTACATCATTCACGCACAACACCATCCGCTATAAAGTTTCGACTATAAATATACGATCTATTCTTCGATGAATTTCAGCTGCACTATTCCATTCTGCTTGAAGGAATCGAATTACACCACGCAACTCGCACTTGGAAGAGAGAATCAATTCTAGCAGCCATGTTTGCGTGCCAGCAACTCAGTATATAGTATATAGTGGGGAAATGCGCCCTCATAAATTTTGACACTAAAGACCTTTTCCATTTCAACAATATTTCAATGTTTCCCCTTGCATTCTAAAGAGGCTTCTGCAAAATTTTTATGCTGGAGTGATGTAAGATAAGGTTAAAAAAAGTTAATACCCGTTTACGTGTGTTGACATTCGCAATCAATTAACTTTTACTACCACCATTAGCTCTTTTAATTTCGAACTTAAGTCGATGTCTGCAATTTGAGCGTTCGATCCTTCATCATTAGCATTCATAGATGATCTGATAAGTTCTTACCGCCTCGCGCAGTGAAAAGACGCTCAGTAATGAGCTTAATTATTATTGAGCGATGGAATAATGGTTCCCTTTAACGAAGAACGAGACTCACTCAACGTACAAGCTCTTAGTGCTTGCCGAACGCAACGGACAATATCAGATCATATACATATACATATAGATATCCGCTTTATACATTTATGTATGACTGTTGAAACGGTACGTGATCGTTTTGTTCGGGATTCTCGTTTCGTATTGTATCGGCGAGTTTTAATTATGACGACCGCGTCACGGCTAGTAACCCGACGACTGTAGAGCGTAAATTAATTATACGAAAGCGAGCTTTAAACCGGACGGATCGAGAGGCCGATCTAACGAGAGACCGGTAGAGACAATAAAATCTGCATAAGACTTTGTAAATCGAATCGGTTTATCGCGGCCGCGCTACTGTCACATTACCCGTACGTTCAACTCGGAGCTGTCAGGTTCGAGTAGTTCGGCTCGCGGGTGTCAAGTTGATCGCGGCGATTCTTGATGGAAAGCGAAGAATGCAGGGCAAACAGCACTGCAGATGGCTTATATCGATATTGCTGTCGTATTTTCTCGTCTCTTTTGGTTTTTTTTTATTGGACGGAAAACCTGTACATATATACGTAGGTATGCAAGAGTGTCTAGCAAAAGTTATATTCAAAGCCCGAGAAATTGTATGGGATGTCAATGCGAGGTGACGTATTCAATGCGAGATGTAGATATTGGTAATATCAGGACCGTATTAAGTACCTTTTATTGGGTTTTATAATCATATTCATCGCAGGTATCGCAGTAAATTCCACTCCACACAAATTAATAATTATTCGGAACACAGCGTTTCGAGAGCACTCCGACTCTCATTGTCAACTGTGTTATCGATTGGTTATCGACAGTCGATAACACAGAATATGAGGATTCTTCCTCATGTAAATCCGAGTGTGAAGGTGACCCATCTATTTTTGCAGTCTCTGTAGTATGTAGACCTCCAAATTCTAATTCAATATCCGTTTCAAATATAAAGGAATGTTTTTTATTGTAACATGTAACTCTATTTCACGTTAATCATTTCTAGTTAATTAATTAAATTAATGAACACGTAGAATTATTTGAATTAATTTATACCACGTTGCCACTTCATACACATACCCTATATGTATAGTGGTTCTGTTTACTACGTGTTTGATGTTCTTTGCATTTCATATGAGACTAACAAAGATAAAAGTTTACAAAGTATAATATTTTGGAAAAATTACCCTGGAAGATACATTGCTTTTTAAAATAAACAACAGCTCGCGAGAGAGACGTACTTTCAGTTGAAATATTTTGGCTCGGTGTATTATGACGAACAAATGTATTTCAGGGTTTCACTTTTTTCTATTTATACAAGATGCTAGAAAAGTTAAATCTATTTATTTCGGAACAAATACATGCTATCTTCGTTCATAAAATTAAACACATAGTATACAAGGTTATTAAAATTATTTGCATTTATTGAAAGCTATACAGTTACTCTTGTTGAAAACTTCCGAGGTCGTTGTTTTCTTTTAAAAAAGTTAGGTTTCTAGGATGAAAACGCATTGTAATTGAATGCATCTACCGATGTTTCGCTCTTAGTTGAGTGAACCTTCCTCTGGGGTGCTGCATGTTGTATGTGCTGCTGTCAGAAGGAAGGAAGAACTGTTTCTTTTCATACATTTTCAGGGTTGTTAGTTATGAGGAGACAGCAAGTATGTACACAGGCGTTAATGGTATTTCTGAGGGATTACTTGTACGCATATTTTATCCCGCTTTATTCAACCCCCTCTCCGCAATAGGAGAGGCAAGAAGATTTTATTTGCACTAATTTGATAGAGCATTAACAGGCACATTTACCACTGTATAATTTTATTTTGTTTTATACCTAGTAAAGGTGAAAATTACGAAAATCTGCAGAGTTTCGCTTGTAACTTGGGAATACTTTCATTACAACCGAAAGTCACATCAGCGTTTGAAGAGATTTCATCGTCTAATAGTACAGTAATCATATTTCATATATCGACATTGTTGTTGTTTATTTCAAACGCTTCACGGTTTTTAATCTGTATGATATCATGTCTAACGGTAGCAATTTCGTCTTCATTTTCTCTTTGATGGAAATATGAAGGGGTATTATTATTTTTCAAACAATTTATGAATTCTTGTAATGACGTGGCAGTTTTGCATAGCGCTTATCACATAGTTTCGATCAAGTCACACAATAATTTTGTATTTTAATGAAAGTTTCTTATTGCCTTTGTTTTTCTTTTGTTTCAAGTACTAATTGGATTTAAAGTATCATTTGGAATGGGTTTTGGTTGTCCATTTTAAAACATTCTTCCATTTGTTACAAAATAAGTTCTAGTCCATTGCTTACCGACTAAGTTTTCATCAGATAAATGAAGATTTTAGAAATTCCTAACATTTTCGTACAATTGTCAGGATTTATTTTCATTTCCTCACAAGTAATTGAAGTAATAATATATCAAAGCAGATTCTTTCTTCTTCTTTCTATCCAATTTTCATCAGCCCTAATAATTTCTATACAAATACAATTCGCCTTCTTTTGTGTGAAAACTAAATTACATCAAATTATTTTTATATTAACAACTATACCATAATTTAAGACATTATAGAAATGGGACGTTACGATCGTTTTGTTTAGTATCTTTTAGACGGAATTTGACTCAAGCACTACATACTTCCTTATTAAAGAAGAGATTACGATCTCTATATTTTGGACGATACACATTACTGGGTGTATCCAAAGCAAATTTCTAACACGTCCCGGCGTGGTAAGTGTTACATCCTACTATTTCCTACTACTATCTTCTCTTCTGTCTTTACTGTCGTCTTAAAACATCGCGTATACTCCTTCGCCCATTCATATCGAAGGATTGACTTCTACAAATATAGTGAGATATTGGACTCTTACGAGGGCGACCTGAAATGTTTCCGGAATCGACATGGTGTGGTTTTCTATTTTTATTTTTCAATGTAGTTTCCTCGAAGATCAATACACTTTCTCAAAGGGTGCTCCAGTCTCTTCAAGCTGTCGGAAAAGTAGAATTTTTCGAGATCTTCAGAATAGCCATCTGTAGCGGCGACGACCTCCTCATTTGGGGCAAATCTCTTGCCGCCCAGTGATTTCTTCAAGTTTGCGGATGGAAAAAGGTCGCTGGGTCTAGATGCGGTGAATATGGAGGATGAGAGACTAATTCGTAGCGCAACTCATTCCATTTGGACACGACGATGCGGGATGAATGAGCTGGTGCATTTGAAAATCCACTGCTTCGACTGTTTCTTGGTCTCCAGTATGTAGTGGTAGATCCAAGTCTCATCTGCATAAACGCATGAAGACGTATGAAGAAATCTTTTGTATTACGTTGGATCCTGGCCACATGCTCCTCCAAAACGGTCACCCGATTTCGTTTTTGCTCCGGTGTGAGCGGCATCCATCGCACCGAAAGCTTTTTCATATCCAAAATTTCGTGTAGGATATGACCAACGCGTTCTTCTGAGATGCCTGTTGTCTCTGCTATCTCTTTCAGCTTCAATCGGCGATCGGTTAACACGACATCATGAATCTTGTCGACCATTTCATCGTTGGTAGCGGTTTTTGGGCATCCAGCGCGTGGTTCGTCACTTGTGCTTGTACGGCCATGTTTGAACTCGCTCACCCAGAAGCTGATGGTCGAAAATGATGGAGTACACCCGCCATGAACTTCCAGCAAAATATTTCGAATTTCCGTTCTCCCAACCATCCGGAATTGTTTTATTAGTGGACGAAATTCGATTTGATCCATTTTTACGAAACCGCGTGACTTCAGAAACATTCCAGGTCGCCTTCGTATATGGTCCAGTGCGATTTACAAGTTTCAACATGTTTTAATACGTTCATGAAAGGCTTGTTGACTTGTAGAAACAAATACTTTGTCAGTTACTAACTTCAAATAAAATAAAATATATATATATAAGTATCAATATTTAACATGAAACAAAACATTATGACTTTTATCAAGCGTGATTATATACATGCAGATTGTCTTAGTGCTGCTTGCACATAAATATTTCGTTGTAAATATATCTTCAACAAATCAACGCCTAAAGTGTATTCCATCTAATCCTTTCTCACTTTTCAGGAATTAACCAACGATAAGACGGGGTAAGTGATAAATTATCATCATCCATTGTTGTACGGTAGTTTTCCGCCTATCACGGTGTTATAAATTAGTCGCCGGTAAAATTACCTAAAACGTTATTAGTGGTACAACTTCAGAGCAGGTATCGATAATTTATTGCTATTATATTAACTTGGTATCGGTAATTTAGTGACGGAGGTAAGCAAACATTATCTGTTGTGGAGTAAATTATATTGCCGCGACGGGCACTTATTGTTTAACAAGTTCGGAGCATTTAACGTTTGAATGGATCGTCGTTTCAAAGTTTGCTTTGGGTGGTACACGTACTTGCAAAGTTTAATTGCATTGACTTAATTGTAGATTCTAACGGTCGGGAGTTCCGCTTCAATTTTCTGGTAATTTCTTTGCCGTTTTATATCGAAAGCTTGGTAATAATAATGACGGTGAGATACGATATCGTATTTGCTTCATAGTAAAGGAATTAACAACAATTGGACAAAGCCATCTGGAAGCTGTGCGGTCTATTTATCATGCTCCATGATCTGCACCACCGCTCATAATAGAATGAACACTTTTAAATTTTAACAAAGTATTTTAAAAGAAGTACTTTTATTCATGTAATAATTATATAAGCATATACACAATCTACGAATTAAAGAACTTAATCGTGAAATAATTAGATACAGTACAAACAACACCAGGTATACATATTTTAAGCAATATACCCTTAGAAATTTTATAACACTATAAATGAAATCTGAATTTTAAGAATTGACTGAGTTCCTGCGAAGATGGTTTTTACCCCATAAAGTATGCATAAATTACATTAACAGTGAGTTTAGTTTATCATTAGGTACTCTTACGTGCAGCTCGATGTTGTTATTTCTTTGTACGAATAAATAATTTCATTCTTGTGTAAAAATGCCTTGCAGAAAACTACTTAGTGTTGAAACACGATTAGCAATATTAATACTACATCAAGAAGGATATTCTGGACAGAATATTTCCGGGCGACTTAATGTAAATGAATCCAGAGTAAATTTAACTGTTGCTAGCAAGAATCGTCCATGATGTTTTCGAGCAACATCCAGAGCAAAGATGAACGCATAAAATTGCATAAACCGTTACCATGTCGTGGAAATAAACAGAAACCTCTGCAGTGGGTTTCCAATTAGAAGAGATTTTTCTATATATTTTTTTTTGTGAATTGGGCTGTTACCGATCTCTTCGTCATTCTGTCTGTCCTCCAAATCTCACATATAAGATCATAGGTTTTTCTTTATAATATTTCGTCTCCTTTTAACACTTCAATTAAGACTCCGTTTTCTACGGGCGTTTTCCCATTTATCATAATCTTCAACACTTCTTCAAAATTTTCCCAGCTATCTACTTCAAGTGCTTCAGTATCCCTTCTATGTATGAAAAACTCTTCTTTTTCTCGTACCTCTTCATTTAATATGCTTGCAAAGTGCTTCTTCCATCATTCTAATATCCTATCTACACCACGGATTAAGTTGCTGAGTTTATTTTTAATTGCTATCGATTTTCGTTGTTGTTGTCGTCTCTGACTTTTTAACCCTTTGTATAATTCGCTTGGATAGTCTTTTCATTACGACAAGTTTTGTTTTCCTCCTCCCCTCTTTAATATGTAGTTTTTCGTTTTACTCATAAACTACACGAAACTTACATCGCAACATCTTTTACTGTGTAATAAAATATCTAAGCAAGATAAATTATTAATCATATTAACACTTTCAATTCCGGTATTCAATAAGTACATGATAATATGGCGGTTACCACCTTTCTATATTGTTTCTAACCATTCGTATTTAAACTAATTAATATAGTATGTATTAATTTATATCTATAATATTGTAATCAAGGATTTCTAATAACTGACAATATCTCGCATTTAAAAGGATACAGCGCTTCATTGAAAACGATATATGATTAAGGAATTATGCCATATTTTACTCACTGTAATGTCATCACACTCACAAAGACTGGAGAATAGAACAATGAGAAAACGTACTATGGATTGATGAGCCCAAATATGAAGTGCTTGGTCAAAACCACCAACATCTGTTAGGCACTCAAAAGACGAGAAAATGCTTCCTGAGTGCATTACACCAACATTAAAGAATGGTGGTGGTTTCATTCTTATGTTGGGTTGTTTTTCATTAAGTGAAACAGGGCACCTTGTGAAAATTGATGAAATAACCAGGAAGGAGAATTATCGCAAAGCAGTAAAAGAAAATGCTCTACCACCAGAATTGCGCTTACTAGGCAACAATTTTGGGTTGATGCACGATAACGATCCGAAACGCACGTCGTTATTATGCAGAAACTATCTCATTGATGCAAAGAATATAGGAGTATTAAAAGTAATGACTTGGTCTCCCTAAAATCCGGAACTTAATGTGATAGAACTTCTGTGGGATAAACTAGACAAATGAATTAGAAAAGAATACCTAGCGTTCAAAACCCACTTCTGGAAAGTATTGCAGATGGAGTAGAATAATATTCCTCCTTCAAAGAATGCTACGAATTGTGCAAGGTGTTACTAAATCAAGAGGAGAATTTTTCTATGAATAGGAAGTGTTCATACTATTATGAGCAGTAGTGTATAACAAAATGGATTAAAGCATATTTTGTAGATTTTTCAATGTGGTTGATGCATTGATACTGATGACTTTGTCATTTTGTAATTCAAAATACCTTCCCTTCCTTTTCGTGATAGTAGAGTTTACCTAGCACTTCACGATTTCCTTTAACTTAGCAGAAAACCAATTCAATAGGATTTTGTCTCAGCTCGATAAGCCTAGATCTTATTTTGAAAACCTTAGGATGGCTTCTAACATGCTTTTGAAGTTGTTAATATTATACAAGTTTCGGTATTACCACCATTTTAGATATACATATATTACACAGCTTTAACAGTGGCTTCTATTTCTGTCATAGAGTATTGAAGTATGCGGTTTAAGTAGAAATACAGAGTGATTTTATATGTTTGAGGACAGTTTAAATTTCGCGCGATGGATTCTAAGGGATTTGACATGTTAAGAGTGGCCATTGTGAGTATCGGTCCTGTCAACTGCCTGTGCGACACGTTATTTATTATTCGTTATTTATATTCATTTTATTCGTTATTATTTGCTTCATTTTTACTTGTAATCTGTTCTTCTTAGAGCTACTGTCTATCAGTGTTATTTTCCATTAGAAAATCAATATGAAATTAATTTTTTGAAGATCTGTTGTCAATATTTTATCACCCATCCAAAATCTATTTGCTACACTACTGGTTACGAATTCAAAACCAAATCGCCAACATGACAAAAATTTAGCAAGGCGCGAAATTTAAACTATCCTCAAACATTTAAAATCACTCAGTACTTCCCTTTAATTACTTTCTGTGCCAAATATATCACAAGTACACCACGTTTGTGTTTTATGTACCATATGTCCCCTTCATATATAAAATGGTATTAGATTGTTAAACTTGATACGGTCCTGATGTGGTCACCAGTCATTTCCAACGACTACTTAAATTTCACGTGGATCTGTCACTCGTAAAACAAACGCTTTCAATATTATTTGCTTCGTTTCTGCTGCTTTAATTCCGTGAAGATTTGATGGTCCTAACTCCAATAAAGGTGACGATAAACATATAACTTTAAACACGGTATACTTATACGTTTATTGTCGCGTACTCCGATAGAAATTATTTTTAGCCAATTAAAGGGAAGATATAAAAGTAAATGTCTAACTTTCGTCCCATACACCGTCGCTTTTAATTGAATTAACTGTCGACCTTCGAAGATTTAACGAACTATCGAATCTGATATCATAATCGCCATGAAAAGGCAATTACTATAAATCAGGGAGGATCACATTTAATACTGAGCTGATCCGTAAGCGAAGGTACAACTGTAATGATCACTACAGTATTAAGTTTTACGATTGGTTGAAATTTATGTACCAATGAGGTTGAGTATTGATGCTGCTATACACGTCTCTCTATTAAAATAAGGAATCGATATGAACATTTCCGATTTTGCTTCTGATATAGTATCGTTATTTCACTCATTAGGTTAGGTATTCTTTTCTAATTCATTTGTCTAGTTTATCCCACAGAAGTTCTAACGAACATTCCTTTACAATATAGCTGAAGTTAGATAGGGAGATAACACATGGGCTGAGTCACCTTTCTCTCAGTTAGTACTAACCTTCAAAAGACAGCTGTTAAAATTTCATGATATTCTATTCATTAGTTTGTGAGTTATTGTGCTAAGAGACACGCTACTTTTGTTATTTTCAAAACAATGGATCAAAAACAATTTCGTGTTTTAATTTTACACTGCTTTTGATGGGAAAAAATACCGTTCAAGCGAAGCAATGGCTGAAAAAATGTTGTGGGGACTCCGCTCCACCAGAAACAACAATAAAACGTTGGTTTGCTGACTTCAAACGTGGTCGTAGAGACACCGATGATGCAGAATGCAGTGGACGTCCAAATGAGGCGATAACACCAGAAAACATCAAGAAAATCCACAAAATCGTTTTGAATGATCGAAAAGTGAAGTTGCGTGAGTTAGCTGACATCGTAAAGATATCAGAAGAACGTATTGGCTTTATATTGCAAGAGCATTTGACTATGAGAAAGCTCTGTTCAAAGTGGGTGCCGCGTTTGCTCACTGTTGACCAGGAACCAGAATGTGTTGATGATTCTGAGCAGTGTTTGGCCATGTTTAAACGTAACAAACCGGAATTTTTGCGTCGATATGTGACAATTGATGAAACATGGATCCATCACTTCACTCCGGAATCAAAACGATCGTCATCTGAGTGGACAGCAACTGGTGAACCTCGTCCAAAGCGCCCGAAAGCACAACAATCGGCTGAAAAGGTTATGGCTTCGGTATTTTGGGATGTGCGTGGTGTAATATTCATCGACTATCTTGAGAAAGGAGAAAGCATCAACAGTGAATATTATATAGCGTTATTGGAGCGTTTGAAGGCTGAAATTGCAAAGAAACGACCGCATATGGCAAAGAAAAAAAATTGTTTCATCAAGACAACGCACCGTGTCACAAGTCAATCAAAACAATGGTAAAACTACATGAATTGAACTTCGAATCGCTCCCACATCCACCGTATTCGCCAGATTTGGCTCCCAGCGACTACTGGCTGTTCGCAGACCTCAAAAACATGCTCGCCGGTAAGAAATTTCGCACGAATGAAGAGGTTATCGCTGAAACTGAGGCCTATTTTGAGGCAAAAGAGAAATCGTTCTACAGAAGTGGTATTGAAATGTTAGAGCGGCGCTGGAAGGATTGCGTTGCTCTTGATGGAGATTACGTTGATGAATAAATCTAGTTTTCAACCAAAAATACCGTGTTTTCTTTGTTAGGCCCGGGACTTTTCAGGCCATGTGTTAGATAGATAGATAATTTATTTAGCTAACAAACTATACAATCTGACAGAATAAAGGAAGTCAATATAAAAAAAATCTTGTTCGGCGCGTAAAAAAAATGCGACGTTTCTGCTGCGCGTTAACGGGAAGAGTTAGACGTTCGCTTATCGGCGCGTCGTAAGGACCCCTACGAGGGTTCTAAACAGGCGAAAGAAGGACGCCCTAGCTCAACGCGTTCCGACGTTACAGCGCTTCAAAGTTGGGATTTCTTTTCTCTCTTTTTCAACTTCGACGGGCCGTAGCCGGTAAACCGTTAGAGATAGGGCGTCCGGGGTGGTCGCAATCGATTCCGCGGACATTTTTCTATCGGAAACCGTCTAATTCGTCCGTCCGAACGGCGTCGTTAACGCGCGACACGAGAAAACGTCGAAAGATGTCGTTTTTGGGGTCGATTTTTTCGCGTTTTTTCGAAAGTCCCGAAACTTCAAACGCCCGTATCTCTTAAACGGTTAGAGATATCGAAGCGTGCTAAAAAATTCTTGTTCGGCGCGTAAAATCTACCGGATAGGATGATAAAAACGGTAATTTTCGGACTTCGATATTTTACCGAAATTTCTCGACCGAATCTCCGTATCTCGGTTATGCGTGGTCGCAGCACGACCGTTCGGTGCTCATTTGAAAGATCTCGGCGCGTACTTTCGAACGGCGCAAACGGGGATCCTCTATCTCTAACCGTTTAGGAGCTACGGCGCTTCAAAGTTTCGGAGTTAAGCATTTTGGAAATTTCGAAACTTCAAACGCGATTTTCTCCTTAACGGTTAGAGATAGAGAGGCAAACTTTTTTTTATCGTAATCTACGCGAAAATACGCGTCTTTTGATATATCAGTCGACCCCATTCGGAGCTCCTTTAAGGAGTTGAGTTTTGCACCCTCTCAACTTTCAAACGTCCATATCTCCTAAACGGTTAGGGCTATGAGGCTGAAATTTCTCAGGCGTAATACACCCATATATGGCCACGTTCCGGTGGGGTCAAAACCCCGAAATTTCGACCCTCGATTTTTCGGGTCGAAAAAATTTCATCGTTTTGGTCAGAAAAAAATGCGACGTTTCTGCTGCGCGTTAACGGGAAGAGTTAGACGTTCGCTTATCGGCGCGTCGTAAGGACCCCTACGAGGGTTCTAAACAGGCGAAAGAAGGACGCCCTAGCTCAACGCGTTCCGACGTTACAGCGCTTCAAAGTTGGGATTTTTTTTCTCTCTTTTTCAACTTTGACGGGCCGTAGCCGGTAAACCGTTAGAGATAGGGCGTCCGGAGTGGTCGCAATCGATTCCGCGGACATTTTTCTATCGGAAACCGTCTAATTCGTCCGTCCGAACGGCGTCGTTAACGCGCGACACGAGAAAACGTCGAAAGATGTCGTTTTCGGGGTCGATTTTTTCGCGTTTTTTCGAAAGTCCCGAAACTTCAAACGCCCGTATCTCTTAAACGGTTAGAGATATCGAAGCGTGCTAAAAAAATTCTTGTTCGGCGCGTAAAAATCTACCGGATAGGATGATAAAAACGGTAATTTTCGGACTTCGATATTTTACCGAAATTTCTCGACCGAATCTCCGTATCTCGGTTATGCGTGGTCGCAGCGCGACCGTTTCGGTGCTCATTTGAAAGATCTCGGCGCGTACTTTCGAACGGCGCAAACGGGGATCCTCTATCTCTAACCGTTTAGGAGCTACGGCGCTTCAAAGTTTCGGAGTTAAGCATTTTTGGAAATTTCGAAACTTCAAACGCGATTTTCTCCTTAACGATTAGAGATAGAGAGGCAAACTTTTTTTTATCGTAATCTACGCGAAAATACGCGTCTTTTGATATATCACTCGACCCCATTCGGAGCTCCTTTAAGGAGTTGAGTTTTGCACCCTCTCAACTTTCAAACGTCCATATCTCCTAAACGGTTAGGGCTATGAGGCTGAAATTTCTCAGGCGTAATACACCCATATATGGCCACGTTCCGGTGGGGTCAAAACCCCGAAATTCCGACCCTCGAGTTTTCGGGTCGATAAAATTTCATCGTTTTGGTCAGAAAAAAATGCGACGTTTCTGCTGCGCGTTAACGGGAAGAGTTAGACGTTCGCTTATCGGCGCGTCGTAAGGACCCCTACGAGGGTTCTAAACAGGCGAAAGAAGGACGCCCTAGCTCAACGCGTTCCGACGTTACAGCGCTTCAAAGTTGGGATTTTTTTTCTCTCTTTTTCAACTTTGACGGGCCGTAGCCGGTAAACCGTTAGAGATAGGGCGTCCGGAGTGGTCGCAATCGATTCCGCGGACATTTTCTATCGGAAACCGTCTAATTCGTCCGTCCGAACGGCGTCGTTAACGCGCGACACGAGAAAACGTCGAAAGATGTCGTTTTCGGGGTCGATTTTTCGCGTTTTTTCGAAAGTCCCGAAACTTCAAACGCCCGTATCTCTTAAACGGTTAGAGATATCGAAGCGTGCTAAAAAATTCTTGTTCGGCGCGTAAAATCTACCGGATAGGATGATAAAAGCGGTAATTTTCGGACTTCGATATTTTACCGAAATTTCTCGACCGAATCTCCGTATCTCGGTTATGCGTAGTCGCAGCGCGACCGCTCGGTGCTCATTTGAAAGATCTCGGCGCGTACTTTGGAACGGCGCAAACCGGGATCCTCTATCTCTAACCGTTTAGGAGCTACGGCGCTTCAAAGTTTCGGAGTTAAGCATTTTTGGAAATTTCGAAACTTCAAACGCGATTTTCTCCTTAACGGTTAGAGATAGAGAGGCAAATTTTTTTTTATCGTAATCTACGCGAAAATACGCGTCCTTTGATATATCACTCGACCCCATTCGGAGCTCCTTTAAGGAGTTGAGTTTTGCACCCTCTCAACTTTCAAACGTCCATATCTCCTAAACGGTTAGGGCTATGAGGCTGAAATTTCTCAGGCGTAATACACCCATATATGGCCACGTTCCGGTGAGGTCAAAACCCCGAAATTCCGACCCTCGATTTTTCGGGTCGAAAAAATTTCATCGTTTTGGTCAGAAAAAAATGCGACGTTTCTGCTGCGCGTTAACGGGAAGAGTTAGACGTTCGCTTATCGGCGCGTCGTAAGGACCCCTACGAGGGTTCTAAACAGGCGAAAGAAGGACGCCCTAGCTCAACGCGTTCCGACGTTACAGCGCTTCAAAGTTGGGATTTTTTTTCTCTCTTTTTCAACTTTGACGGGCCGTAGCCGGTAAACCGTTAGAGATAGGGCGTCCGGAGTGGTCGCAATCGATTCCGCGGACATTTTTCTATCGGAAACCGTCTAATTCGTCCGTCCGAACGGCGTCGTTAACGCGCGACACGAGAAAACGTCGAAAGATGTCGTTTTCGGGGTCGATTTTTCGCGTTTTTTCGAAAGTCCCGAAACTTCAAACGCCCGTATCTCTTAAACGGTTAGAGATATCGAAGCGTGCTAAAAAATTCTTGTTCGGCGCGTAAAAATCTACCGGATAGGATGATAAAACGGTAATTTTCGGACTTCGATATTTTACCAAAATTTCTCGACCGAATCTCCGTATCTCGGTTATGCGTGGTCGCAGCGCGACCGTTCGGTGCTCATTTGAAAGATCTCGGCGCGTACTTTCGAACGGCGCAAACCGGGATCCTCTATCTCTAACCGTTTAGGAGCTACGGCGCTTCAAAGTTTCGGAGTTAAGCATTTTTGGAAATTTCGAAACTTCAAACGCGATTTTCTCCTTAACGGTTAGAGATAGAGAGGCAAACTTTTTTTATCGTAATCTACGCGAAAATACGCGTCTTTTGATATATCACTGGACCCCATTCGGAGCTCCTTTAAGGAGTTGAGTTTTGCACCCTCTCAACTTTCAAACGTCCATATCTCCTAAACGGTTAGGGCCATGAGGCTGAAATTTCTCAGGCGTAATACACCCATATATGGTCACGTTCCGGTGGGGTCAAAACCCCGAAATTCCGACCCTCGATTTTTCGGGTCGAAAAAATTTCATCGTTTTGGTCAGAAAAAAATGCGACGTTTCTGCTGCGCGTTAACGGGAAGAGTTAGACGTTCGCTTATCGGCGCGTCGTAAGGACCCCTACGAGGGTTCTAAACAGGCGAAAGAAGGACGCCCTAGCTCAACGCGTTCCGACGTTACAGCGCTTCAAAGTTGGGATTTTTTTTCTCTCTTTTTCAACTTTGACGGGCCGTAGCCGGTAAACCGTTAGAGATAGGGCGTCCGGAGTGGTCGCAATCGATTCCGCGGACATTTTTCTATCGGAAACCGTCTAATTCGTCCGTCCGAACGGCGTCGTTAACGCGCGACACGAGAAAACGTCGAAAGATGTCGTTTTCGGGGTCGATTTTTTCGCGTTTTTTCGAAAGTCCCGAAACTTCAAACGCCCGTATCTCTTAAACGGTTAGAGATATCGAAGCGTGCTAAAAATTCTTGTTCGGCGCGTAAAACCTACCGGATAGGATGATAAAAACGGTAATTTTCGGACTTCGATATTTTACCGAAATTTCTCGACCGAATCTCCGTATCTCGGTTATGCGTGGTCGCAGCGCGACCGTTCGGTGCTCATTTGAAAGATCTCGGCGCGTACTTTCGAACGGCGCAAACCGGGATCCTCTATCTCTAACCGTTTAGGAGCTACGGCGCTTCAAAGTTTCGGAGTTAAGCATTTTTGGAAATTTCGAAACTTCAAACGCGATTTTCTCCTTAACGGTTAGAGATAGAGAGGCAAACTTTTTTATCGTAATCTACGCGAAAATACGCGTCTTTTGATATATCACTCGACCCCATTCGGAGCTCCTTTAAGGAGTTGAGTTTTGCACCCTCTCAACTTTCAAACGTCCATATCTCCTAAACGGTTAGGGCTATGAGGCTGAAATTTCTCAGGCGTAATACACCCATATATGGCCACGTTCCGGTGGGGTCAAAACCCCGAAATTCCGACCCTCGATTTTTCGGGTCGAAAAAATTTCATCGTTTTGGTCAGAAAAATGCGACGTTTCTGCTGCGCGTTAACGGGAAGAGTTAGACGTTCGCTTATCGGCGCGTCGTAAGGACCCTACGAGGGTTCTAAACAGGCGAAAGAAGGACGCCCTAGCTCAACGCGTTCCGACGTTACACCGCTTCAAAGTTGGGATTTTTTTTCTCTCTTTTTCAACTTTGACGGGCCGTAGCCGGTAAACCGTTAGAGATAGGGTATCCGGAGTGGTCGCGATCGATTCCGCGGACATTTTTCTATCGGAAACCGTCTAATTCGTCCGTCCGAACGGCGTCGTTAACGCGCGACACGAGAAAACGTCGAAAGATGTCGTTTTCGGAGTCGATTTTTTCGCGCTTTTTCGAAAGTCCCGAAACTTCAAACGCCCGTATCTCTTAAACGGTTAGAGATATCGAAGCGTGCTAAAAAAATTCTTGTTCGGCGCGTAAAAATCTACCGGATAGGATGATAAAAACGGTAATTTTCGGACTTCGATATTTTACCGAAATTTCTCGACCGAATCTCCGTATCTCGGTTATGCGTGGTCGCAGCGCGACCGTTCGGTGCTCATTTGAAAGATCTCGGCGCGTACTTTCGAACGGCGCAAACCGGGATCCTCTATCTCTAACCGTTTAGGAGCTACGGCGCTTCAAAGTTTCGGAGTTAAGCATTTTTGGAAATTTCGAAACTTCAAACGCGATTTTCTCCTTAACGGTTAGAGATAGAGAGGCAAACTTTTTTTTATCGTAATCTACGCGAAAATACGCGTCTTTTGATATATCACTGGACCCCATTCGGAGCTCCTTTAAGGAGTTGAGTTTTGCACCCTCTCAACTTTCAAACGTCCATATCTCCTAAACGGTTAGGGCCATGAGGCTGAAATTTCTCAGGCGTAATACACCCATATATGGTCACGTTCCGGTGGGGTCAAAACCCCGAAATTCCGACCCTCGATTTTTCGGGTCGAAAAAATTTCATCGTTTTGGTCAGAAAAATGCGACGTTTCTGCTGCGCGTTAACGGGAAGAGTTAGACGTTCGCTTATCGGCGCGTCGTAAGGACCCTACGAGGGTTCTAAACAGGCGAAAGAAGGACGCCCTAGCTCAACGCGTTCCGACGTTACAGCGCTTCAAAGTTGGGATTTTTTTTCTCTCTTTTTCAACTTTGACGGGCCGTAGCCGGTAAACCGTTAGAGATAGGGCGTCCGGAGTGGTCGCAATCGATTCCGCGGACATTTTTCTATCGGAAACCGTCTAATTCGTCCGTCCGAACGGCGTCGTTAACGCGCGACACGAGAAAACGTCGAAAGATGTCGTTTTCGGGGTCGATTTTTTCGCGTTTTTTCGAAAGTCCCGAAACTTCAAACGCCCGTATCTCTTAAACGGTTAGAGATATCGAAGCGTGCTAAAAAAATTCTTGTTCGGCGCGTAAAAATCTACCGGATAGGATGATAAAAACGGTAATTTTCGGACTTCGATATTTTACCGAAATTTCTCGACCGAATCTCCGTATCTCGGTTATGCGTGGTCGCAGCGCGACCGTTCGGTGCTCATTTGAAAGATCTCGGCGCGTACTTTCGAACGGCGCAAACCGGGATCCTCTATCTCTAACCGTTTAGGAGCTACGGCGCTTCAAAGTTTCGGAGTTAAGCATTTTTGGAAATTTCGAAACTTCAAACGCGATTTTCTCCTTAACGGTTAGAGATAGAGAGGCAAACTTTTCTTTATCGTAATCTACGCGAAAATACGCGTCTTTTGATATATCACTCGACCCCATTCGGAGCTCCTTTAAGGAGTTGAGTTTTGCACCCTCTCAACTTTCAAACGTCCATATCTCCTAAACGGTTAGGGCTATGAGGCTGAAATTTCTCAGGCGTAATACACCCATATATGGCCACGTTCCGGTGGGGTCAAAACCCCGAAATTCCGACCCTCGATTTTTCGGGTCGAAAAAATTTCATCGTTTTGGTCAGAAAAAAATGAGACGTTTCTGCTGCGCGTTAACGGGAAGAGTTAGACGTTCGCTTATCGGCGCGTCGTAAGGACCCCTACGAGGGTTCTAAACAGGCGAAAGAAGGACGCCCTAGCTCAACGCGTTCCGACGTTACAGCGCTTCAAAGTTGGGATTTTTTTTCTCTCTTTTTCAACTTTGACGGGCCGTAGCCGGTAAACCGTTAGAGATAGGGCGTCCGGAGTGGTCGCAATCGATTCCGCGGACATTTTTCTATCGGAAACCGTCTAATTCGTCCGTCCGAACGGCGTCGTTAACGCGCGACACGAGAAAACGTCGAAAGATGTCGTTTTCGGGGTCGATTTTTTCGCGTTTTTTCGAAAGTCCCGAAACTTCAAACGCCCGTATCTCTTAAACGGTTAGAGATATCGAAGCGTGCTAAAAAATTATTGTTCGGCGCGTAAAAATATACCGGATATGATTATAAAAACGGTAATTTTCGGACTTCGATATTTTACCGAAATTTCTCGACCGAATCTCCGTATCTCGGTTATGCGTGGTCGCAGCGCGACCGTTCGGTGCTCATTTGAAAGATCTCGGCGCGTACTTTCGAACGGCGCAAACCGGGATCCTCTATCTCTAACCGTTTAGGAGCTACGGCGCTTCAAAGTTTCGCAGTTAAGCATTTTTGGAAATTTCGAAACTTCAAACGCGATTTTCTCCTTAACGGTTAGAGATAGAGAGGCAAACTTTTTTATCGTAATCTACGCGAAAATACGCGTCTTTTGATATATCACTCGACCCCATTCGGAGCTCCTTTAAGGAGTTGAGTTTTGCACCCTCTCAACTTTCAAACGTCCATATCTCCTAAACGGTTAGGGCTATGAGGCTGAAATTTCTCAGGCGTAATACACCCATATATGGCCACGTTCCGGTGGGGTCAAAACCCGAAATTCCGACCCTCGATTTTTCGGGTCGAAAAAATTTCATCGTTTTGGTCAGAAAAATGAGACGTTTCTGCTGCGCGTTAACGGGAAGAGTTAGACGTTCGCTTATCGGCGCGTCGTAAGGACCCTACGAGGGTTCTAAACAGGCGAAAGAAGGACGCCCTAGCTCAACGCGTTCCGACGTTACAGCGCTTCAAAGTTGGGATTTTTTTCTCTCTTTTCAACTTTGACGGGCCGTAGCCGGTAAACCGTTAGAGATAGGGCGTCCGGAGTGGTCGCAATCGATTCCGCGGACATTTTTCTATCGGAAACCGTCTAATTCGTCCGTCCGAACGGCGTCGTTAACGCGCGACACGAGAAAACGTCGAAAGATGTCGTTTTCGGGGTCGATTTTTCGCGTTTTTTCGAAAGTCCTGAAACTTCAAACGCCCGTATCTCTTAAACGGTTAGAGATATCGAAGCGTGCTAAAAAATTCTTGTTCGGCGCGTAAAAATCTACCGGATAGGATGATAAAAACGGTAATTTTCGGACTTCGATATTTTACCGAAATTTCTCGACCGAATCTCCGTATCTCGGTTATGCGTGGTCGCAGCGCGACCGTTCGGAGCTCATTTGAAAGATCTCGGCGCGTACTTTCGAATGGCGCAAACCGGGATCCTCTATCTCTAACCGTTTAGGAGCTACGGCGCTTCAAAGTTTCGGAGTTAAGCATTTTTGGAAATTTCGAAACTTCAAACGCGATTTTCTCCTTAACGGTTAGAGATAGAGAGGCAAACTTTTTTTTATCGTAATCTACGCGAAAATACGCGTCTTTTGATATATCACTGGACCCCATTCGGAGCTCCTTTAAGGAGTTGAGTTTTGCACCCTCTCAACTTTCAAACGTCCATATCTCCTAAACGGTTAGGGCTATGAGGCTGAAATTTCTCAGGCGTAATACACCCATATATGGTCACGTTCCGGTGGGGTCAAAACCCCGAAATTCCGACCCTCGATTTTTCGGGTCGAAAAAATTTCATCGTTTTGGTCAGAAAAAAATGCGACGTTTCTGCTGCGCGTTAACGGGAAGAGTTAGACGTTCGCTTATCGGCGCGTCGTAAGGACCCCTACGAGGGTTCTAAACAGGCGAAAGAAGGACGCCCTAGCTCAACGCGTTCCGACGTTACAGCGCTTCAAAGTTGGGATTTTTTCTCTCTTTTTCAACTTTGACGGGCCGTAGCCGGTAAACCGTTAGAGATAGGGCGTCCGGAGTGGTCGCAATCGATTCCGCGGACATTTTTCTATCGGAAACCGTCTAATTCGTCCGTCCGAACGGCGTCGTTAACGCGCGACACGAGAAAACGTCGAAAGATGTCGTTTTCGGGGTCGATTTTTTCGCGTTTTTTCGAAAGTCCCGAAACTTCAAACGCCCGTATCTCTTAAACGGTTAGAGATATCGAAGCGTGCTAAAAAATTCTTGTTCGGCGCGTAAAAATCTACCGGATAGGATGATAAAACGGTAATTTTCGGACTTCGATATTTTACCGAAATTTCTCGACCGAATCTCCGTATCTCGGTTATGCGTGGTCGCAGCGCGACCGTTCGGTGCTCATTTGAAAGATCTCGGCGCGTACTTTCGAACGGCGCAAACCGGGATCCTCTATCTCTAACCGTTTAGGAGCTACGGCGCTTCAAAGTTTCGGAGTTAAGCATTTTTGGAAATTTCGAAACTTCAAACGCGATTTTCTCCTTAACGGTTAGAGATAGAGAGGCAAACTTTTTTTTATCGTAATCTACGCGAAAATACGCGTCTTTTGATATATCACTCGACCCCATTCGGAGCTCCTTTAAGGAGTTGAGTTTTGCACCCTCTCAACTTTCAAACGTCCATATCTCCTAAACGGTTAGGGCTATGAGGCTGAAATTTCTCAGGCGTAATACACCCATATATGGCCACGTTCCGGTGGGGTCAAAACCCCGAAATTCCGACCCTCGATTTTTCGGGTCGAAAAAATTTCATCGTTTTGGTCAGAAAAAAATGAGACGTTTCTGCTGCGCGTTAACGGGAAGAGTTAGACGTTCGCTTATCGGCGCGTCGTAAGGACCCCTACGAGGGTTCTAAACAGGCGAAAGAAGGACGCCCTAGCTCAACGCGTTCCGACGTTACAGCGCTTCAAAGTTGGGATTTTTTTCTCTTTTTCAACTTTGACGGGCCGTAGCCGGTAAACCGTTAGAGATAGGGCGTCCGGAGTGGTCGCAATCGATTCCGCGGACATTTTTCTATCGGAAACCGTCTAATTCGTCCGTCCGAACGGCGTCGTTAACGCGCGACACGAGAAAACATCGAAAGATGTCGTTTTCGGGGTCGATTTTTCGCGTTTTTTCGAAAGTCCCGAAACTTCAAACGCCCGTATCTCTTAAACGGTTAGAGATATCGAAGCGTGCTAAAAATTCTTGTTCGGCGCGTAAAAATCTACCGGATAGGATGATAAAAACGGTAATTTTCGGACTTCGATATTTTACCGAAATTTCTCGACCGAATCTCCGTATCTCGGTTATGCGTGGTCGCAGCGCGACCGTTCGGAGCTCATTTGAAAGATCTCGGCGCGTACTTTCGAACGGCGCAAACCGGAATCCTCTATCTCTAACCGTTTAGGAGCTACGGCGCTTCAAAGTTTCGGAGTTAAGCATTTTTGGAAATTTCGAAACTTCAAACGCGATTTTCTCCTTAACGGTTAGAGATAGAGAGGCAAACTTTTTTTTATCGTAATCTACGCGAAAATACGCGTCTTTTGATATATCACTGGACCCCATTCGGAGCTCCTTTAAGGAGTTGAGTTTTGCACCCTCTCAACTTTCAAACGTCCATATCTCCTAAACGGTTAGGGCTATGAGGCTGAAATTTCTCAGGCGTAATACACCCATATATGGCCAAGTTCCGGTGGGGTCAAAACCCCGAAATTCCGACCCTCGATTTTTCGGGTCGAAAAAATTTCATCGTTTTGGTCAGAAAAATGCGACGTTTCTGCTGCGCGTTAACGGGAAGAGTTAGACGTTCGCTTATCGGCGCGTCGTAAGGACCCTACGAGGGTTCTAAACAGGCGAAAGAAGGACGCCCTAGCTCAACGCGTTCCGACGTTACAGCGCTTCAAAGTTGGGATTTTTTTTCTCTCTTTTTCAACTTTGACGGGCCGTAGCCGGTAAACCGTTAGAGATAGGGCGTCCGGAGTGGTCGCAATCGATTCCGCGGACATTTTTCTATCGGAAACCGTCTAATTCGTCCGTCCGAACGGCGTCGTTAACGCGCGACACGAGAAAACGTCGAAAGATGTCGTTTTCGGGGTCGATTTTTTCGCGTTTTTTCGAAAGTCCCGAAACTTCAAACGCCCGTATCTCTTAAACGGTTAGAGATATCGAAGCGTGCTAAAAAATTCTTGTTCGGCGCGTAAAAATCTACCGGATAGGATGATAAAAACGGTAATTTTCGGACTTCGATATTTTACCGAAATTTCTCGACCGAATCTCCGTATCTCGGTTATGCGTGGTCGCAGCGCGACCGTTCGGTGCTCATTTGAAAGATCTCGGCGCGTACTTTCGAACGGCGCAAACCGGGATCCTCTATCTCTAACCGTTTAGGAGCTACGGCGATTCAAAGTTTCGGAGTTAAGCATTTTTGGAAATTTCGCAACTTTAAACGCGATTTTCTCCTTAACGGTTAGAGATAGAGAGGCAAACTTTTTTATCGTAATCTACGCGAAAATACGCGTCTTTTGATATATCACTCGACCCCATTCGGAGCTCCTTTAAGGAGTTGAGTTTTGCACCCTCTCAACTTTCAAACGTCCATATCTCCTAAACGGTTAGGGCTATGAGGCTGAAATTTCTCAGGCGTAATACACCCATATATGGCCACGTTCCGGTGGGGTCAAAACCCCGAAATTCCGACCCTCGATTTTTCGGGTCGAAAAAATTTCATCGTTTTGGTCAGAAAAAAATGCGACGTTTCTGCTGCGCGTTAACGGGAAGAGTTAGACGTTCGCCTATCGGCGCGTCGTAAGGACCCTACGAGGGTTCTAAACAGGCGAAAGAAGGACGCCCTAGCTCAACGCGTTCCGACGTTACAGCGCTTCAAAGTTGGGATTTTTTCTCTCTTTTTCAAGTTTGACGGGCCGTAGCCGGTAAACCGTTAGAGATAGGGCGTCCGGAGTGGTCGCAATCGATTCCGCGGACATTTTTCTATCGGAAACCGTCTAATTCGTCCGTCCGAACGGCGTCGTTAACGCGCGACACGAGAAAACGTCGAAAGATGTCGTTTTCGGGGTCGATTTTTTCGCGTTTTTTCGAAAGTCCCGAAACTTCAAACGCCCGTATCTCTTAAACGGTTAGAGATATCGAAGCGTGCTAAAAAAAATCTTGTTCGGCGCGTAAAAATCTACCGGATAGGATGATAAAAACGGTAATTTTCGGACTTCGATATTTTACCGAAATTTCTCGACCGAATCTCCGTATCTCGGTTATGCGTAGTCGCAGCGCGACCGTTCGGTGCTCATTTGAAAGATCTCGGCGCGTACTTTCGAACGGCGCAAACCGGGATCCTCTATCTCTAACCGTTTAGGAGCTACGGCGCTTCAAAGTTTCGGAGTTAAGCATTTTTGGAAATTTCGAAACTTCAAACGCGATTTTCTCCTTAACGGTTAGAGATAGAGAGGCAAACTTTTTTATCGTAATCTACGCGAAAATACGCGTCTTTTGATATATCACTGGACCCCATTCGGAGCTCCTTTAAGGAGTTGAGTTTTGCACCCTCTCAACTTTCAAACGTCCATATCTCCTAAACGGTTAGGGCTATGAGGCTGAAATTTCTCAGGCGTAATACACCCATATATGGCCAAGTTCCGGTGGGGTCAAAACCCCGAAATTCCGACCCTCGATTTTTCGGGTCGAAAAAATTTCATCGTTTTGGTCAGAAAATGAGACGTTTCTGCTGCGCGTTAACGGGAAGAGTTAGACGTTCGCTTATCGGCGCGTCGTAAGGACCCTACGAGGGTTCTAAACAGGCGAAAGAAGGACGCCCTAGCTCAACGCGTTCCGACGTTACAGCGCTTCAAAGTTGGGATTTTTTTCTCTTTTTCAACTTTGACGGGCCGTAGCCGGTAAACCGTTAGAGATAGGGCGTCCGGAGTGGTCGCAATCGATTCCGCGGACATTTTTCTATCGGAAACCGTCTAATTCGTCCGTCCGAACGGCGTCGTTAACGCGCGACACGAGAAAACATCGAAAGATGTCGTTTTCGGGGTCGATTTTTTCGCGTTTTTTCGAAAGTCCCGAAACTTCAAACGCCCGTATCTCTTAAACGGTTAGAGATATCGAAGCGTGCTAAAAAAATTCTTGTTCGGCGCGTAAAAATCTACCGGATAGGATGATAAAAACGGTAATTTTCGGACTTCGATATTTTACCGAAATTTCTCGACCGAATCTCCGTATCTCGGTTATGCGTGGTCGCAGCGCGACCGTTCGGTGCTCATTTGAAAGATCTCGGCGCGTACTTTCGAACGGCGCAAACGGGGATCCTCTATCTCTAACCGTTTAGGTGCTACGGCGCTTCAAAGTTTCGGAGTTAAGCATTTTTGGAAATTTCGAAACTTCAAACGCGATTTTCTCCTTAACGGTTAGAGATAGAGAGGCAAACTTTTTTATCGTAATCTACGCGAAAATACGCGTCTTTTGATATATCACTCGACCCCATTCGGAGCTCCTTTAAGGAGTTGAGTTTTGCACCCTCTCAACTTTCAAACGTCCATATCTCCTAAACGGTTAGGGCTATGAGGCTGAAATTTCTCAGGCGTAATACACCCATATATGGCCACGTTCCGGTGGGGTCAAAACCCGAAATTCCGACCCTCGATTTTTCGGGTCGAAAAAATTTCATCGTTTTGGTCAGAAAAAATGAGACGTTTCTGCTGCGCGTTAACGGGAAGAGTTAGACGTTCGCTTATCGGCGCGTCGTAAGGACCCTACGAGGGTTCTAAACAGGCGAAAGAAGGACGCCCTAGCTCAACGCGTTCCGACGTTACAGCGCTTCAAAGTTGGGATTTTTTTTCTCTCTTTTTCAACTTTGACGGGCCGTAGCCGGTAAACCGTTAGAGATAGGGCGTCCGGAGTGGTCGCAATCGATTCCGCGGACATTTTTCTATCGGAAACCGTCTAATTCGTCCGTCCGAACGGCGTCGTTAACGCGCGACACGAGAAAACATCGAAAGATGTCGTTTTCGGGGTCGATTTTTTCGCGTTTTTTCGAAAGTCCCGAAACTTCAAACGCCCGTATCTCTTAAACGGTTAGAGATATCGAAGCGTGCTAAAAAATTCTTGTTCGGCGCGTAAAAATCTACCGGATAGGATGATAAAACGGTAATTTTCGGACTTCGATATTTTACCGAAATTTCTCGACCGAATCTCCGTATCTCGGTTATGCGTGGTCGCAGCGCGACCGTTCGGTGCTCATTTGAAAGATCTCGGCGCGTACTTTCGAACGGCGCAAACGGGGATCCTCTATCTCTAACCGTTTAGGTGCTACGGCGCTTCAAAGTTTCGGAGTTAAGCATTTTTGGAAATTTCGAAACTTCAAACGCGATTTTCTCCTTAACGGTTAGAGATAGAGAGGCAAACTTTTTTATCGTAATCTACGCGAAAATACGCGTCTTTTGATATATCACTCGACCCCATTCGAGCTCCTTTAAGGAGTTGAGTTTTGCACCCTCTCAACTTTCAAACGTCCATATCTCCTAAACGGTTAGGGCTATGAGGCTGAAATTTCTCAGGCGTAATACACCCATATATGGCCACGTTCCGGTGGGGTCAAACCCCGAAATTCCGACCCTCGATTTTTCGGGTCGAAAAATTTCATCGTTTTGGTCAGAAAAATGAGACGTTTCTGCTGCGCGTTAACGGGAAGAGTTAGACGTTCGCTTATCGGCGCGTCGTAAGGACCCTACGAGGGTTCTAAACAGGCGAAAGAAGGACGCCCTAGCTCAACGCGTTCCGACGTTACAGCGCTTCAAAGTTGGGATTTTTTTCTCTTTTTCAACTTTGACGGGCCGTAGCCGGTAAACCGTTAGAGATAGGGCGTCCGGAGTGGTCGCAATCGATTCCGCGGACATTTTTCTATCGGAAACCGTCTAATTCGTCCGTCCGAACGGCGTCGTTAACGCGCGACACGAGAAAACGTCGAAAGATGTCGTTTTCGGGGTCGATTTTTCGCGTTTTTTCGAAAGTCCCGAAACTTCAAACGCCCGTATCTCTTAAACGGTTAGAGATATCGAAGCGTGCTAAAAATTCTTGTTCGGCGCGTAAAAATCTACCGGATAGGATGATAAAACGGTAATTTTCGGACTTCGATATTTTACCAAAATTTCTCGACCGAATCTCCGTATCTCGGTTATGCGTGGTCGCAGCGCGACCGTTCGGTGCTCATTTGAAAGATCTCGGCGCGTACTTTCGAACGGCGCAAACCGGGATCCTCTATCTCTAACCGTTTAGGAGCTACGGCGCTTCAAAGTTTCGGAGTTAAGCATTTTTGGAAATTTCGAAACTTCAAACGCGATTTTCTCCTTAACGGTTAGAGATAGAGAGGCAAACTTTTTTTTATCGTAATCTACGCGAAAATACGCGTCTTTTGATATATCACTGGACCCCATTCGGAGCTCCTTTAAGGAGTTGAGTTTTGCACCCTCTCAACTTTCAAACGTCCATATCTCCTAAACGGTTAGGGCTATGAGGCTGAAATTTCTCAGGCGTAATACACCCATATATGGCCACGTTCCGGTGGGGTCAAAACCCCGAAATTCCGACCCTCGATTTTTCGGGTCGAAAAAATTTCATCGTTTTGGTCAGAAAAAAATGCGACGTTTCTGCTGCGCGTTAACGGGAAGAGTTAGACGTTCGCTTATCGGCGCGTCGTAAGGACCCTACGAGGGTTCTAAACAGGCGAAAGAAGGACGCCCTAGCTCAACGCGTTCCGACGTTACAGCGCTTCAAAGTTGGGATTTTTTTTCTCTCTTTTTCAACTTTGACGGGCCGTAGCCGGTAAACCGTTAGAGATAGGGCGTCCGGAGTGGTCGCAATCGATTCCGCGGACATTTTTCTATCGGAAACCGTCTAATTCGTCCGTCCGAACGGCGTCGTTAACGCGCGACACGAGAAAACGTCGAAAGATGTCGTTTTCGGGGTCGATTTTTTCGCGTTTTTTCGAAAGTCCCGAAACTTCAAACGCCCGTATCTCTTAAACGGTTAGAGATATCGAAGCGTGCTAAAAAAATTCTTGTTCGGCGCGTAAAAATCTACCGGATAGGATGATAAAAGCGGTAATTTTCGGACTTCGATATTTTACCGAAATTTCTCGACCGAATCTCCGTATCTCGGTTATGCGTGGTCGCAGCGCGACCGCTCGGTGCTCATTTGAAAGATCTCGGCGCGTACTTTGGAACGGCGCAAACCGGGATCCTCTATCTCTAACCGTTTAGGAGCTACGGCGCTTCAAAGTTTCGGAGTTAAGCATTTTTGGAAATTTCGAAACTTCAAACGCGATTTTCTCCTTAACGGTTAGAGATAGAGAGGCAAACTTTTTTATCGTAATCTACGCGAAAATATGCGTCTTTTGATATATCACTCGACCCCATTCGGAGCTCCTTTAAGGAGTTGAGTTTTGCACCCTCTCAACTTTCAAACGTCCATATCTCCTAAACGGTTAGGGCTATGAGGCTGAAATTTCTCAGGCGTAATACACCCATATATGGCCACGTTCCGGTGGGGTCAAAACCCCGAAATTCCGACCCTCGATTTTTCGGGTCGAAAAAATTTCATCGTTTTGGTCAGAAAATGCGACGTTTCTGCTGCGCGTTAACGGGAAGAGTTAGACGTTCGCTTATCGGCGCGTCGTAAGGACCCTACGAGGGTTCTAAACAGGCGAAAGAAGGACGCCCTAGCTCAACGCGTTCCGACGTTACAGCGCTTCAAAGTTGGGATATTTTTTCTCTCTTTTTCAACTTTGACGGGCCGTAGCCGGTAAACCGTTAGAGATAGGGCGTCCGGAGTGGTCGCAATCGATTCCGCGGACATTTTTCTATCGGAAACCGTCTAATTCGTCCGTCCGAACGGCGTCGTTAACGCGCGACACGAGAAAACGTCGAAAGATGTCGTTTTCGGGGTCGATTTTTCGCGTTTTTTCGAAAGTCCTGAAACTTCAAACGCCCGTATCTCTTAAACGGTTAGAGATATCGAAGCGTGCTAAAAAAATTCTTGTTCGGCGCGTAAAAATCTACCGGATAGGATGATAAAAACGGTAATTTTCGGACTTCGATATTTTACCGAAATTTCTCGACCGAATCTCCGTATCTCGGTTATGCGTAGTCGCAGCGCGACCGCTCGGTGCTCATTTGAAAGATCTCGGCGCGTACTTTCGAACGGCGCAAACCGGGATCCTCTATCTCTAACCGTTTAGGAGCTACGGCGCTTCAAAGTTTCGGAGTTAAGCATTTTTGGAAATTTCGAAACTTCAAACGCGATTTTCTCCTTAACGGTTAGAGATAGAGAGGCAAACTTTTCTTTATCGTAATCTACGCGAAAATACGCGTCTTTTGATATATCACTCGACCCCATTCGGAGCTCCTTTAAGGAGTTGAGTTTTGCACCCTCTCAACTTTCAAACGTCCATATCTCCTAAACGGTTAGGGCTATGAGGCTGAAATTTCTCAGGCGTAATACACCCATATATGGCCACGTTCCGGTGGGGTCAAAACCCCGAAATTCCGACCCTCGATTTTTCGGGTCGAAAAAATTTCATCGTTTTGGTCAGAAAAAAATGAGACGTTTCTGCTGCGCGTTAACGGGAAGAGTTAGACGTTCGCTTATCGGCGCGTCGTAAGGACCCTACGAGGGTTCTAAACAGGCGAAAGAAGGACGCCCTAGCTCAACGCGTTCCGACGTTACAGCGCTTCAAAGTTGGGATTTTTTTTCTCTCTTTTTCAACTTTGACGGGCCGTAGCCGGTAAACCGTTAGAGATAGGGCGTCCGGAGTGGTCGCAATCGATTCCGCGGACATTTTTCTATCGGAAACCGTCTAATTCGTCCGTCCGAACGGCGTCGTTAACGCGCGACACGAGAAAACGTCGAAAGATGTCGTTTTCGGGGTCGATTTTTCGCGTTTTTTCGAAAGTCCTGAAACTTCAAACGCCCGTATCTCTTAAACGGTTAGAGATATCGAAGCGTGCTAAAAAAATTCTTGTTCGGCGCGTAAAAATCTACCGGATAGGATGATAAAAACGGTAATTTTCGGACTTCGATATTTTACCGAAATTTCTCGACCGAATCTCCGTATCTCGGTTATGCGTAGTCGCAGCGCGACCGTTCGGTGCTCATTTGAAAGATCTCGGCGCGTACTTTCGAACGGCGCAAACCGGGATCCTCTATCTCTAACCGTTTAGGAGCTACGGCGCTTCAAAGTTTCGGAGTTAAGCATTTTTGGAAATTTCGAAACTTCAAACGCGATTTTCTCCTTAACGGTTAGAGATAGAGAGGCAAACTTTTTTTTATCGTAATCTACGCGAAAATACGCGTCTTTTGATATATCACTGGACCCCATTCGGAGCTCCTTTAAGGAGTTGAGTTTTGCACCCTCTCAACTTTCAAACGTCCATATCTCCTAAACGGTTAGGGCTATGAGGCTGAAATTTCTCAGGCGTAATACACCCATATATGGCCACGTTCCGGTGGGGTCAAAACCCCGAAATTCCGACCCTCGATTTTTCGGGTCGAAAAAATTTCATCGTTTTGGTCAGAAAAAAATGAGACGTTTCTGCTGCGCGTTAACGGGAAGAGTTAGACGTTCGCTTATCGGCGCGTCGTAAGGACCCTACGAGGGTTCTAAACAGGCGAAAGAAGGACGCCCTAGCTCAACGCGTTCCGACGTTACAGCGCTTCAAAGTTGGGATTTTTTCTCTCTTTTTCAACTTTGACGGGCCGTAGCCGGTAAACCGTTAGAGATAGGGCGTCCGGAGTGGTCGCAATCGATTCCGCGGACATTTTTCTATCGGAAACCGTCTAATTCGTCCGTCCGAACGGCGTCGTTAACGCGCGACACGAGAAAACGTCGAAAGATGTCGTTTTCGGGGTCGATTTTTTCGCGTTTTTTCGAAAGTCCTGAAACTTCAAACGCCCGTATCTCTTAAACGGTTAGAGATATCGAAGCGTGCTAAAAAATTCTTGTTCGGCGCGTAAAAATCTACCGGATAGGATGATAAAACGGTAATTTTCGGACTTCGATATTTTACCGAAATTTCTCGACCGAATCTCCGTATCTCGGTTATGCGTGGTCGCAGCGCGACCGTTCGGTGCTCATTTGAAAGATCTCGGCGCGTACTTTCGAACGGCGCAAACCGGGATCCTCTATCTCTAACCGTTTAGGAGCTACGGCGCTTCAAAGTTTCGGAGTTAAGCATTTTTGGAAATTTCGAAACTTCAAACGCGATTTTCTCCTTAACGGTTAGAGATAGAGAGGCAAACTTTTTTATCGTAATCTACGCGAAAATACGCGTCTTTTGATATATCACTCGACTCCATTCGGAGCTCCTTTAAGGAGTTGAGTTTTGCACCCTCTCAACTTTCAAACGTCCATATCTCCTAAACGGTTAGGGCTATGAGGCTGAAATTTCTCAGGCGTAATACACCCATATATGGCCACGTTCCGGTGGGGTCAAAACCCGAAATTCCGACCCTCGATTTTTCGGGTCGAAAAAATTTCATCGTTTTGGTCAGAAAAATGAGACGTTTCTGCTGCGCGTTAACGGGAAGAGTTAGACGTTCGCTTATCGGCGCGTCGTAAGGACCCTACGAGGGTTCTAAACAGGCGAAAGAAGGACGCCCTAGCTCAACGCGTTCCGACGTTACAGCGCTTCAAAGTTGGGATTTTTTCTCTCTTTTTCAACTTTGACGGGCCGTGTGCCGGTAAACCGTTAGAGATAGGGCGTCCGGAGTGGTCGCAATCGATTCCGCGGACATTTTTCTATCGGAAACCGTCTAATTCGTCCGTCCGAACGGCGTCGTTAACGCGCGACACGAGAAAACGTCGAAAGATGTCGTTTTCGGGGTCGATTTTTTCGCGTTTTTTCGAAAGTCCTGAAACTTCAAACGCCCGTATCTCTTAAACGGTTAGAGATATCGAAGCGTGCTAAAAAATTCTTGTTCGGCGCGTAAAAATCTACCGGATAGGATGATAAAAACGGTAATTTTCGGACTTCGATATTTTACCGAAATTTCTCGACCGAATCTCCGTATCTCGGTTATGCGTGGTCGCAGCGCGACCGTTCGGTGCTCATTTGAAAGATCTCGGCGCGTACTTTCGAACGGCGCAAACCGGGATCCTCTATCTCTAACCGTTTAGGAGCTACGGCGCTTCAAAGTTTCGGAGTTAAGCATTTTTGGAAATTTCGAAACTTCAAACGCGATTTTCTCCTTAACGGTTAGAGATAGAGAGGCAAACTTTTTTTTATCGTAATCTACGCGAAAATACGCGTCTTTTGATATATCACTGGACCCCATTCGGAGCTCCTTTAAGGAGTTGAGTTTTGCACCCTCTCAACTTTCAAACGTCCATATCTCCTAAACGGTTAGGGCTATGAGGCTGAAATTTCTCAGGCGTAATACACCCATATATGGCCACGTTCCGGTGAGGTCAAAACCCCGAAATTCCGACCTCGATTTTTCGGGTCGAAAAAATTTCATCGTTTTGGTCAGAAAAAAATGAGACGTTTCTGCTGCGCGTTAACGGGAAGAGTTAGACGTTCGCTTATCGGCGCGTCGTAAGGACCCCTACGAGGGTTCTAAACAGGCGAAAGAAGGACGCCCTAGCTCAACGCGTTCCGACGTTACAGCGCTTCAAAGTTGGGATTTTTTTCTCTCTTTCAACTTTGACGGACCGTAGCCGGTAAACCGTTAGAGATAGGGCGTCCGGAGTGGTCGCAATCGATTCCGCGGACATTTTTCTATCGGAAACCGTCTAATTCGTCCGTCCGAACGGCGTCGTTAACGCGCGACACGAGAAAACGTCGAAAGATGTCGTTTTCGGGGTCGATTTTTCGCGTTTTTTCGAAAGTCCCGAAACTTCAAACGCCCGTATCTCTTAAACGGTTAGAGATATCGAAGCGTGCTAAAAAATTCTTGTTCGGCGCGTAAAAATCTACCGGATAGGATGATAAAAACGGTAATTTTCGGACTTCGATATTTTACCGAAATTTCTCGACCGAATCTCCGTATCTCGGTTATGCGTGGTCGCAGCGCGACCGTTCGGAGCTCATTTGAAAGATCTCGGCGCGTACTTTCGAACGGCGCAAACCGGGATCCTCTATCTCTAACCGTTTAGGAGCTACGGCGCTTCAAAGTTTCGGAGTTAAGCATTTTTGGAAATTTCGAAACTTCAAACGCGATTTTCTCCTTAACGGTTAGAGATAGAGAGGCAAACTTTTTTATCGTAATCTACGCGAAAATACGCGTCTTTTGATATATCACTCGACCCCATTCGGAGCTCCTTTAAGGAGTTGAGTTTTGCACCCTCTCAACTTTCAAACGTCCATATCTCCTAAACGGTTAGGGCTATGAGGCTGAAATTTCTCAGGCGTAATACACCCATATATGGCCACGTTCCGGTGGGGTCAAAACCCCGAAATTCCGACCCTCGATTTTTCGGGTCGAAAAAATTTCATCGTTTTGGTCAGAAAAATGCGACGTTTCTGCTGCGCGTTAACGGGAAGAGTTAGACGTTCGCTTATCGGCGCGTCGTAAGGACCCCTACGAGGGTTCTAAACAGGCGAAAGAAGGACGCCCTAGCTCAACGCGTTCCGACGTTACAGCGCTTCAAAGTTGGGATTTTTTTTCTCTCTTTTTCAACTTTGACGGGCCGTAGCCGGTAAACCGTTAGAGATAGGGCGTCCGGAGTGGTCGCAATCGATTCCGCGGACATTTTTCTATCGGAAACCGTCTAATTCGTCCGTCCGAATGGCGTCGTTAACACGCGACACGAGAAAACGTCGAAAGATGTCGTTTTCGGGGTCGATTTTTCGCGTTTTTCGAAAGTCCCGAAACTTCAAACGCCCGTATCTCTTAAACGGTTAGAGATATCGAAGCGTGCTAAAAAATTCTTGTTCGGCGCGTAAAAATCTACCGGATAGGATGATAAAACGGTAATTTTCGGACTTCGATATTTTACCGAAATTTCTCGACCGAATCTCCGTATCTCGGTTATGCGTGGTCGCAGCGCGACCGTTCGGTGCTCATTTGAAAGATCTCGGCGCGTACTTTCGAACGGCGCAAACCGGGATCCTCTATCTCTAACCGTTTAGAGCTACGGCGCTTCAAAGTTTCGGAGTTAAGCATTTTTGGAAATTTCGAAACTTCAAACGCGATTTTCTCCTTAACGGTTAGAGATAGAGAGGCAAACTTTTTTATCGTAATCTACGCGAAAATACGCGTCTTTTGATATATCACTCGACCCCATTCGGAGCTCCTTTAAGGAGTTGAGTTTTGCACCCTCTCAACTTTCAAACGTCCATATCTCCTAAACGGTTAGGGCTATGAGGCTGAAATTTCTCAGGCGTAATACACCCATATATGGCCACGTTCCGGTGGGGTCAAAACCCCGAAATTCCGACCCTCGATTTTTCGGGTCGAAAAAATTTCATCGTTTTGGTCAGAAAAAAATGCGACGTTTCTGCTGCGCGTTAACGGGAAGAGTTAGACGTTCGCTTATCGGCGCGTCGTAAGGACCCCTACGAGGGTTCTAAACAGGCGAAAGAAGGACGCCCTAGCTCAACGCGTTCCGACGTTACAGCGCTTCAAAGTTGGGATTTTTTTTCTCTCTTTTTCAACTTTGACGGGCCGTAGCCGGTAAACCGTTAGAGATAGGGCGTCCGGAGTGGTCGCAATCGATTCCGCGGACATTTTTCTATCGGAAACCGTCTAATTCGTCCGTCCGAACGGCGTCGTTAACGCGCGACACGAGAAAACGTCGAAAGATGTCGTTTTCGGGGTCGATTTTTTCGCGTTTTTTCGAAAGTCCCGAAACTTCAAACGCCCGTATCTCTTAAACGGTTAGAGATATCGAAGCGTGCTAAAAAATTCTTGTTCGGCGCGTAAAATCTACCGGATAGGATGATAAAACGGTAATTTTCGGACTTCGATATTTTACCGAAATTTCTCGACCGAATCTCCGTATCTCGGTTATGCGTGGTCGCAGCGCGACCGTTCGGTGCTCATTTGAAAGATCTCGGCGCGTACTTTCGAACGGCGCAAACGGGGATCCTCTATCTCTAACCGTTTAGGAGCTACGGCGCTTCAAAGTTTCGGAGTTAAGCATTTTTGGAAATTTCGAAACTTCAAACGCGATTTTCTCCTTAACGGTTAGAGATAGAGAGGCAAACTTTTTTATCGTAATCTACGCGAAAATACGCGTCTTTTGATATATCACTCGACCCCATTCGGAGCTCCTTTAAGGAGTTGAGTTTTGCACCCTCTCAACTTTCAAACGTCCATATCTCCTAAACGGTTAGGGCTATGAGGCTGAAATTTCTCAGGCGTAATACACCCATATATGGCCACGTTCCGGTGGGGTCAAAACCCCGAAATTTCGACCCTCGATTTTTCGGGTCGAAAAAATTTCATCGTTTTGGTCAGAAAAATGCGACGTTTCTGCTGCGCGTTAACGGGAAGAGTTAGACGTTCGCTTATCGGCGCGTCGTAAGGACCCTACGAGGGTTCTAAACAGGCGAAAGAAGGACGCCCTAGCTCAACGCGTTCCGACGTTACAGCGCTTCAAAGTTGGGATTTTTTCTCTCTTTTTCAACTTTGACGGGCCGTAGCCGGTAAACCGTTAGAGATAGGGCGTCCGGAGTGGTCGCAATCGATTCCGCGGACATTTTTCTATCGGAAACCGTCTAATTCGTCCGTCCGAACGGCGTCGTTAACGCGCGACACGAGAAAACGTCGAAAGATGTCGTTTTCGGGGTCGATTTTTCGCGTTTTTTCGAAAGTCCCGAAACTTCAAACGCCCGTATCTCTTAAACGGTTAGAGATATCGAAGCGTGCTAAAAAATTCTTGTTCGGCGCGTAAAAATCTACCGGATAGGATGATAAAAACGGTAATTTTCGGACTTCGATATTTTACCGAAATTTCTCGACCGAATCTCCGTATCTCGGTTATGCGTGGTCGCAGCGCGACCGTTCGGTGCTCATTTGAAAGATCTCGGCGCGTACTTTCGAACGGCGCAAACCGGGATCCTCTATCTCTAACCGTTTAGGAGCTACGGCGCTTCAAAGTTTCGGAGTTAAGCATTTTGGAAATTTCGAAACTTCAAACGCGATTTTCTCCTTAACGGTTAGAGATAGAGAGGCAAACTTTTTTATCGTAATCTACGCGAAAATACGCGTCTTTTGATATATCACTGGACCCCATTCGGAGCTCCTTTAAGGAGTTGAGTTTTGCACCCTCTCAACTTTCAAACGTCCATATCTCCTAAACGGTTAGGGCTATGAGGCTGAAATTTCTCAGGCGTAATACACCCATATATGGCCACGTTCCGGTGGGGTCAAAACCCCGAAATTCCGACCCTCGATTTTTCGGGTCGAAAAAATTTCATCGTTTTGGTCAGAAAAAAATGCGACGTTTCTGCTGCGCGTTAACGGGAAGAGTTAGACGTTCGCTTATCGGCGCGTCGTAAGGACCCCTACGAGGGTTCTAAACAGGCGAAAGAAGGACGCCCTAGCTCAACGCGTTCCGACGTTACAGCGCTTCAAAGTTGGGATTTTTTTTCTCTCTTTTTCAACTTTGACGGGCCGTAGCCGGTAAACCGTTAGAGATAGGGCGTCCGGAGTGGTCGCAATCGATTCCGCGGACATTTTTCTATCGGAAACCGTCTAATTCGTCCGTCCGAACGGCGTCGTTAACGCGCGACACGAGAAAACGTCGAAAGATGTCGTTTTCGGGGTCGATTTTTCGCGTTTTTTCGAAAGTCCCGAAACTTCAAACGCCCGTATCTCTTAAACGGTTAGAGATATCGAAGCGTGCTAAAAAATTCTTGTTCGGCGCGTAAAAATCTACCGGATAGGATGATAAAAACGGTAATTTTCGGACTTCGATATTTTACCGAAATTTCTCGACCGAATCTCCGTATCTCGGTTATGCGTGGTCGCAGCGCGACCGTTCGGTGCTCATTTGAAAGATCTCGGCGCGTACTTTCGAACGGCGCAAACCGGGATCCTCTATCTCTAACCGTTTAGGAGCTACGGCGCTTCAAAGTTTCGCAGTTAAGCATTTTTGGAAATTTCGAAACTTCAAACGCGATTTTCTCCTTAACGGTTAGAGATAGAGAGGCAAACTTTTTTATCGTAATCTACGCGAAAATACGCGTCTTTTGATATATCACTCGACCCCATTCGGAGCTCCTTTAAGGAGTTGAGTTTTGCACCCTCTCAACTTTCAAACGTCCATATCTCCTAAACGGTTAGGGCTATGAGGCTGAAATTTCTCAGGCGTAATACACCCATATATGGCCACGTTCCGGTGGGGTCAAAACCCGAAATTCCGACCCTCGATTTTTCGGGTCGAAAAAATTTCATCGTTTTGGTCAGAAAAAATGCGACGTTTCTGCTGCGCGTTAACGGGAAGAGTTAGACGTTCGCTTATCGGCGCGTCGTAAGGACCCTACGAGGGTTCTAAACAGGCGAAAGAAGGACGCCCTAGCTCAACGCGTTCCGACGTTACAGCGCTTCAAAGTTGGGATTTTTTTCTCTCTTTTCAACTTTGACGGGCCGTAGCCGGTAAACCGTTAGAGATAGGGCGTCCGGAGTGGTCGCAATCGATTCCGCGGACATTTTTCTATCGGAAACCGTCTAATTCGTCCGTCCGAACGGCGTCGTTAACGCGCGACACGAGAAAACGTCGAAAGATGTCGTTTTCGGGGTCGATTTTTCGCGTTTTTTCGAAAGTCCTGAAACTTCAAACGCCCGTATCTCTTAAACGGTTAGAGATATCGAAGCGTGCTAAAAAATTCTTGTTCGGCGCGTAAAAATCTACCGGATAGGATGATAAAACGGTAATTTTCGGACTTCGATATTTTACCGAAATTTCTCGACCGAATCTCCGTATCTCGGTTATGCGTGGTCGCAGCGCGACCGTTCGGTGCTCATTTGAAAGATCTCGGCGCGTACTTTCGAACGGCGCAAACCGGGATCCTCTATCTCTACCCGTTTAGGAGCTACGGCGCTTCAAAGTTTCGGAGTTAAGCATTTTTGGAAATTTCGAAACTTCAAACGCGATTTTCTCCTTAACGGTTAGAGATAGAGAGGCAAACTTTTTTATCGTAATCTACGCGAAAATACGCGTCTTTTGATATATCACTCGACCCCATTCGGAGCTCCTTTAAGGAGTTGAGTTTTGCACCCTCTCAACTTTCAAACGTCCATATCTCCTAAACGGTTAGGGCTATGAGGCTGAAATTTCTCAGGCGTAATACACCCATATATGGCCACGTTCCGGTAGGGTCAAACCCCGAAATTCCGACCTCGATTTTTCGGGTCGAAAAATTTCATCGTTTTGGTCAGAAAAATGCGACGTTTCTGCTGCGCGTTAACGGGAAGAGTTAGACGTTCGCTTATCGGCGCGTCGTAAGGACCCTACGAGGGTTCTAAACAGGCGAAAGAAGGACGCCCTAGCTCAACGCGTTCCGACGTTACAGCGCTTCAAAGTTGGGATTTTTTTTCTCTCTTTTTCAACTTTGACGGGCCGTAGCCGGTAAACCGTTAGAGATAGGGCGTCCGGAGTGGTCGCAATCGATTCCGCGGACATTTTTCTATCGGAAACCGTCTAATTCGTCCGTCCGAACGGCGTCGTTAACGCGCGACACGAGAAAACGTCGAAAGATGTCGTTTTCGGGGTCGATTTTTTCGCGTTTTTTCGAAAGTCCCGAAACTTCAAACGCCCGTATCTCTTAAACGGTTAGAGATATCGAAGCGTGCTAAAAAAATTCTTGTTCGGCGCGTAAAAATCTACCGGATAGGATGATAAAAACGGTAATTTTCGGACTTCGATATTTTACCGAAATTTCTCGACCGAATCTCCGTATCTCGGTTATGCGTGGTCGCAGCGCGACCGTTCGGTGCTCATTTGAAAGATCTCGGCGCGTACTTTCGAACGGCGCAAACCGGGATCCTCTATCTCTAACCGTTTAGGAGCTACGGCGCTTCAAAGTTTCGGAGTTAAGCATTTTTGGAAATTTCGAAACTTCAAACGCGATTTTCTCCTTAACGGTTAGAGATAGAGAGGCAAACTTTTTTTTATCGTAATCTACGCGAAAATACGCGTCTTTTGATATATCACTCGACCCCATTCGGAGCTCCTTTAAGGAGTTGAGTTTTGCACCCTCTCAACTTTCAAACGTCCATATCTCCTAAACGGTTAGGGCTATGAGGCTGAAATTTCTCAGGCGTAATACACCCATATATGGCCACGTTCCGGTGGGGTCAAAACCCCGAAATTCCGACCCTCGATTTTTCGGGTCGAAAAAATTTCATCGTTTTGGTCAGAAAAATGCGACGTTTCTGCTGCGCGTTAACGGGAAGAGTTAGACGTTCGCTTATCGGCGCGTCGTAAGGACCCCTACGCGGGTTCTAAACAGGCGAGAGAAGGACGCCCTAGCTCAACGCGTTCCGACGTTACAGCGCTTCAAAGTTGGGATTTTTTCTCTCTTTTTCAACTTTGACGGGCCGTAGCCGGTAAACGGTTAGAGATAGGGTGTCCGGAGCGGTCGCAATCGATTCCGCGGACATTTTTCTATCGGAAACCGTCTAATTCGTCCGTCCGAACGGCGTCGTTAACGCGCGACACGAGAAAACGTCGAAAGATGTCGTTTTCGGGGTCGATTTTTCGCGTTTTTTCGAAGTCCTGAAACTTCAAACGCCCGTATCTCTTAAACGGTTAGAGATATCGAAGCGTGCTAAAAATTCTTGTTCGGCGCGTAAAAATTTACCGGATAGGATGATAAAAACGGTAATTTTCGGACTTCGATATTTTACCGAAATTTCTCGACCGAATCTCCGTATCTCGGTTATGCGTGGTCGCAGCGCGACCGTTCGGTGCTCATTTGAAAGATCTCGGCGCGTACTTTCGAACGGCGCAAACCGGGATCCTCTATCTCTAACCGTTTAGGAGCTACGGCGCTTCAAAGTTTCGGAGTTAAGCATTTTTGGAAATTTCGAAACTTCAAACGCGATTTTCTCCTTAACGGTTAGAGATAGAGAGGCAAACTTTTTTATCGTAATCTACGCGAAAATACGCGTCTTTTGATATATCACTCGACCCCATTCGGAGCTCCTTTAAGGAGTTGAGTTTTGCACCCTCTCAACTTTCAAACGTCCATATCTCCTAAACGGTTAGGGCTATGAGGCTGAAATTTCTCAGGCGTAATACACCCATATATGGCCACGTTCCGGTAGGGTCAAAACCCGAAATTCCGACCCTCGATTTTTCGGGTCGAAAAAATTTCATCGTTTTGGTCAGAAAAATGCGACGTTTCTGCTGCGCGTTAACGGGAAGAGTTAGACGTTCGCTTATCGGCGCGTCGTAAGGACCCCTACGAGGGTTCTAAACAGGCGAAAGAAGGACGCCCTAGCTCAACGCGTTCCGACGTTACAGCGCTTCAAAGTTGGGATTTTTTTTCTCTCTTTTTCAACTTTGACGGGCCGTAGCCGGTAAACCGTTAGAGATAGGGCGTCCGGAGTGGTCGCAATCGATTCCGCGGACATTTTTCTATCGGAAACCGTCTAATTCGTCCGTGCGAACGGCGTCGTTAACGCGCGACACGAGAAAACGTCGAAAGATGTCGTTTTCGGGGTCGATTTTTCGCGTTTTTTCGAAAGTCCTGAAACTTCAAACGCCCGTATCTCTTAAACGGTTAGAGATATCGAAGCGTGCTAAAAAAATTCTTGTTCGGCGCGTAAAAATCTACCGGATAGGATGATAAAAACGGTAATTTTCGGACTTCGATATTTTACCGAAATTTCTCGACCGAATCTCCGTATCTCGGTTATGCGTGGTCGCAGCGCGACCGTTCGGTGCTCATTTGAAAGATCTCGGCGCGTACTTTCGAACTGCGCAAACCGGGATCCCCTATCTATAACCGTTTAGGAGCTACGGCGCTTCAAAGTTCCGGAGTTAAGCATTTTTGGAAATTTCGAAACTTTAAACGCGATTTTCTCCTTAACGGTTAGAGATAGAGAGGCAAACTTTTTTTATCGTAATCTACGCGAAAATACGCGTCTTTTGATATATCACTCGACCCCATTCGGAGCTCCTTTAAGGAGTTGAGTTTTGCACCCTCTCAACTTTCAAACGTCCATATCTCCTAAACGGTTAGGGCTATGAGGCTGAAATTTCTCAGGCGTAATACACCCATATATGGCCACGTTCCGGTGGGGTCAAAACCCGAAATTCCGACCCTCGATTTTTCGGGTCGAAAAAATTTCATCGTTTTGGTCAGAAAAAAATGCGACGTTTCTGCTGCGCGTTAACGGGAAGAGTTAGACGTTCGCTTATCGGCGCGTCGTAAGGACCCCTACGAGGGTTCTAAACAGGCGAAAGAAGGACGCCCTAGCTCAACGCGTTCCGACGTTACAGCGCTTCAAAGTTGGGATTTTTTTCTCTCTTTCAACTTTGACGGGCCGTAGCCGGTAAACCGTTAGAGATAGGGCGTCCGGAGTGGTCGCAATCGATTCCGCGGACATTTTTCTATCGGAAACCGTCTAATTCGTCCGTCCGAACGGCGTCGTTAACGCGCGACACGAGAAAACGTCGAAAGATGTCGTTTTCGGGGTCGATTTTTCGCGTTTTTTCGAAGTCCTGAAACTTCAAACGCCCGTATCTCTTAAACGGTTAGAGATATCGAAGCGTGCTAAAAAATTCTTGTTCGGCGCGTAAAAATCTACCGGATAGGATGATAAAAACGGTAATTTTCGGACTTCGATATTTTACCGAAATTTCTCGACCGAATCTCCGTATCTCGGTTATGCGTGGTCGCAGCGCGACCGTTCGGTGCTCATTTGAAAGATCTCGGCGCGTACTTTGGAACGGCGCAAACCGGGATCCTCTATCTCTAACCGTTTAGGAGCTACGGCGCTTCAAAGTTTCGGAGTTAAGCATTTTTGGAAATTTCGAAACTTCAAACGCGATTTTCTCCTTAACGGTTAGAGATAGAGAGGCAAACTTTTTTTATCGTAATCTACGCGAAAATACGCGTCTTTTGATATATCACTCGACCCCATTCGGAGCTCCGTTAAGGAGTTGAGTTTTGCACCCTCTCAACTTTCAAACGTCCATATCTCCTAAACGGTTAGGGCTATGAGGCTGAAATTTCTCAGGCGTAATACACCCATATATGGCCACGTTCCGGTGGGGTCAAAACCCCGAAATTCCGACCCTCGATTTTTCGGGTCGAAAAAATTTCATCGTTTTGGTCAGAAAAATGCGACGTTTCTGCTGCGCGTTAACGGGAAGAGTTAGACGTTCGCTTATCGGCGCGTCGTAAGGACCCTACGAGGGTTCTAAACAGGCGAAAGAAGGACGCCCTAGCTCAACGCGTTCCGACGTTACAGCGCTTCAAAGTTGGAATTTTTCTCTCTTTTTCAACTTTGACGGGCCGTAGCCGGTAAACCGTTAGAGATAGGGCGTCCGGAGCGGTCGCAATCGATTCCGCGGACATTTTTCTATCGGAAACCGTCTAATTCGTCCGTCCGAACGGCGTCGTTAACGCGCGACACGAGAAAACGTCGAAAGATGTCGTTTTCGGGGTCGATTTTTTCGCGTTTTTTCGAAAGTCCTGAAACTTCAAACGCCCGTATCTCTTAAACGGTTAGAGATATCGAAGCGTGCTAAAAAATTCTTGTTCGGCGCGTAAAAATCTACCGGATAGGATGATAAAACGGTAATTTTCGGACTTCGATATTTTACCGAAATTTCTCGACCGAATCTCCGTATCTCGGTTATGCGTGGTCGCAGCGCGACCGTTCGGTGCTCATTTGAAAGATCTCGACGCGTACTTTCGAACGGCGCAAACCGGGATCCTCTATCTCTAACCGTTTAGGAGCTACGGCGCTTCAAAGTTTCGGAGTTAAGCATTTTTGGAAATTTCGAAACTTCAAACGCGATTTTCTCCTTAACGGTTAGAGATAGAGAGGCAAACTTTTTTATCGTAATCTACGCGAAAATACGCGTCTTTTGATATATCACTGACCCCATTCGGAGCTCCTTTAAGGAGTTGAGTTTTGCACCCTCTCAACTTTCAAACGTCCATATCTCCTAAACGGTTAGGGCTATGAGGCTGAAATTTCTCAGGCGTAATACACCCATATATGGCCACGTTCCGGTAGGGTCAAAACCCCGAAATTCCGACCCTCGATTTTTCGGGTCGAAAAAATTTCATCGTTTTGGTCAGAAAAATGCGACGTTTCTGCTGCGCGTTAACGGGAAGAGTTAGACGTTCGCTTATCGGCGCGTCGTAAGGACCCTACGAGGGTTCTAAACAGGCGAAAGAAGGACGCCCTAGCTCAACGCGTTCCGACGTTACAGCGCTTCAAAGTTGGGATTTTTTTCTCTCTTTCAACTTTGACGGGCCGTAGCCGGTAAACCGTTAGAGATAGGGCGTCCGGAGTGGTCGCAATCGATTCCGCGGACATTTTTCTATCGGAAACCGTCTAATTCGTCCGTCCGAACGGCGTCGTTAACGCGCGACACGAGAAAACGTCGAAAGATGTCGTTTTCGGGGTCGATTTTTCGCGTTTTTTCGAAAGTCCCGAAACTTCAAACGCCCGTATCTCTTAAACGGTTAGAGATATCGAAGCGTGCTAAAAAATTCTTGTTCGGCGCGTAAAAATCTACCGGATAGGATGATAAAACGGTAATTTTCGGACTTCGATATTTTACCGAAATTTCTCGACCGAATCTCCGTATCTCGGTTATGCGTGGTCGCAGCGCGACCGTTCGGTGCTCATTCGAAAGATCTCGACGCGTACTTTCGAACGGCGCAAACCGGGATCCTCTATCTCTAACCGTTTAGGAGCTACGGCGCTTCAAAGTTTCGGAGTTAAGCATTTTTGGAAATTTCGAAACTTCAAACGCGATTTTCTCCTTAACGGTTAGAGATAGAGAGGCAAACTTTTTTATCGTAATCTACGCGAAAATACGCGTCTTTTGATATATCACTCGACCCCATTCGGAGCTCCTTTAAGGAGTTGAGTTTTGCACCCTCTCAACTTTCAAACGTCCATATCTCCTAAACGGTTAGGGCTATGAGGCTGAAATTTCTCAGGCGTAATACACCCATATATGGCCACGTTCCGGTGGGGTCAAAACCCCGAAATTCCGACCTCGATTTTTCGGGTCGAAAAAATTTCATCGTTTTGGTCAGAAAAATGCGACGTTTCTGCTGCGCGTTAACGGGAAGAGTTAGACGTTCGCTTATCGGCGCGTCGTAAGGACCCTACGAGGGTTCTAAACAGGCGAAAGAAGGACGCCCTAGCTCAACGCGTTCCGACGTTACAGCGCTTCAAAGTTGGGATTTTTTTCTCTTTTTCAACTTTGACGGGCCGTAGCCGGTAAACCGTTAGAGATAGGGCGTCCGGAGCGGTCGCAATCGATTCCGCGGACATTTTTCTATCGGAAACCGTCTAATTCGTCCGTCCGAACGGCGTCGTTAACGCGCGACACGAGAAAACGTCGAAAGATGTCGTTTTCGGGGTCGATTTTTTCGCGTTTTTTCGAAAGTCCCGAAACTTCAAACGCCCGTATCTCTTAAACGGTTAGAGATATCGAAGCGTGCTAAAAAAATTCTTGTTCGGCGCGTAAAAATCTACCGGATAGGATGATAAAAACGGTAATTTTCGGACTTCGATATTTTACCGAAATTTCTCGACCGAATCTCCGTATCTCGGTTATGCGTGGTCGCAGCGCGACCGTTCGGTGCTCATTCGAAAGATCTCGGCGCGTACTTTCGAACGGCGCAAACCGGGATCCTCTATCTCTAACCGTTTAGGAGCTACGGCGCTTCAAAGTTTCGGAGTTAAGCATTTTTGGAAATTTCGAAACTTCAAACGCGATTTTCTCCTTAACGGTTAGAGATAGAGAGGCAAACTTTTTTATCGTAATCTACGCGAAAATACGCGTCTTTTGATATATCACTCGACCCCATTCGAGCTCCTTTAAGGAGTTGAGTTTTGCACCCTCTCAACTTTCAAACGTCCATATCTCCTAAACGGTTAGGCTATGAGGCTGAAATTTCTCAGGCGTAATACACCCATATATGGCCACGTTCCGGTAGGGTCAAAACCCCGAAATTCCGACCTCGATTTTTCGGGTCGAAAAATTTCATCGTTTTGGTCAGAAAAATGCGACGTTTCTGCTGCGCGTTAACGGGAAGAGTTAGACGTTCGCTTATCGGCGCGTCGTAAGGACCCTACGAGGGTTCTAAACAGGCGAAAGAAGGACGCCCTAGCTCAACGCGTTCCGACGTTACAGCGCTTCAAAGTTGGGATTTTTTTCTCTTTTTCAACTTTGACGGGCCGTAGCCGGTAAACGGTTAGAGATAGGGCGTCCGGAGTGGTCGCAATCGATTCCGCGGACATTTTTCTATCGGAAACCGTCTAATTCGTCCGTCCGAACGGCGTCGTTAACGCGCGACACGAGAAAACGTCGAAAGATGTCGTTTTCGGGGTCGATTTTTTCGCGTTTTTTCGAAAGTCCTGAAACTTCAAACGCCCGTATCTCTTAAACGGTTAGAGATATCGAAGCGTGCTAAAAAATTCTTGTTCGGCGCGTAAAAATCTACCGGATAGGATGATAAAACGGTAATTTTCGGACTTCGATATTTTACCGAAATTTCTCGACCGAATCTCCGTATCTCGGTTATGCGTAGTCGCAGCGCGACCGTTCGGTGCTCATTTGAAAGATCTCGGCGCGTACTTTCGAACGGCGCAAACCGGGATCCTCTATCTCTAACCGTTTAGGAGCTACGGCGCTTCAAAGTTTCGCAGTTAAGCATTTTTGGAAATTTCGAAACTTCAAACGCGATTTTCTCCTTAACGGTTAGAGATAGAGAGGCAAACTTTTTTATCGTAATCTACGCGAAAATACGCGTCTTTTGATATATCACTCGACCCCATTCGGAGCTCCTTTAAGGAGTTGAGTTTTGCACCCTCTCAACTTTCAAACGTCCATATCTCCTAAACGGTTAGGGCTATGAGGCTGAAATTTCTCAGGCGTAATACACCCATATATGGCCACGTTCCGGTAGGGTCAAAACCCCGAAATTCCGACCTCGATTTTTCGGGTCGAAAAAATTTCATCGTTTTGGTCAGAAAAATGCGACGTTTCTGCTGCGCGTTAACGGGAAGAGTTAGACGTTCGCTTATCGGCGCGTCGTAAGGACCCCTACGAGGGTTCTAAACAGGCGAAAGAAGGACGCCCTAGCTCAACGCGTTCCGACGTTACAGCGCTTCAAAGTTGGGATTTTTTTCTCTCTTTTTCAACTTTGACGGGCCGTAGCCGGTAAACCGTTAGAGATAGGTCGTCCGGAGTGGTCGCAATCGATTCCGCGGACATTTTTCTATCGGAAACCGTCTAATCTGTCCGTCCTAACGGCGTCGTTAACGCTCGACACGATAAAACGTCGAAAGATGTCTTTTTCGGGTTCTATTTTTTCGCTTTTTTTCTAAAGTCCATAAACTTCAAACGCCCGTATCTCTTAAACGGTTAGAGATATCGAAGCGTGCTAAAAATTCTTGTTCGGCGCGTAAAAATCTACCGGATAGGATGATAAAACGGTAATTTTCGGACTTCGATATTTTACCGAAATTTCTCGACCGAATCTCCGTATCTCGGTTATGCGTGGTCGCAGCGCGACCGTTCGGTGCTCATTTGAAAGATCTCGGCGCGTACTTTCGAACGGCGCAAACCGGGATCCTCTATCTCTAACCGTTTAGGAGCTACGGCGCTTCAAAGTTTCGGAGTTAAGCATTTTTGGAAATTTCGAAACTTCAAACGCGATTTTCTCCTTAACGGTTAGAGATAGAGAGGCAAACTTTTTTATCGTAATCTACGCGAAAATACGCGTCTTTTGATATATCACTCGACCCCATTCGGAGCTCCTTTAAGGAGTTGAGTTTTGCACCCTCTCAACTTTCAAACGTCCATATCTCCTAAACGGTTAGGGCTATGAGGCTGAAATTTCTCAGGCGTAATACACCCATATATGGCCACGTTCCGGTAGGGTCAAAACCCCGAAATTCCGACCCTCGATTTTTCGGGTCGAAAAATTTCATCGTTTTGGTCAGAAAAATGCGACGTTTCTGCTGCGCGTTAACGGGAAGAGTTAGACGTTCGCTTATCGGCGCGTCGTAAGGACTCCCTACGAGGGTTCTAAACAGGCGAAAGAAGGACGCCCTAGCTCAACGCGTTCCGACGTTACAGCGCTTCAAAGTTGGGATTTTTTCTCTCTTTTTCAACTTTGACGGGCCGTAGCCGGTAAACCGTTAGAGATAGGGCGTCCGGAGTGGTCGCAATCGATTCCGCGGACATTTTTCTATCGGAAACCGTCTAATTCGTCCGTCCGAACGGCGTCGTTAACGCGCGACACGAGAAAACATCGAAAGATGTCGTTTTCGGGGTCGATTTTTTCGCGTTTTTTCGAAAGTCCAGAAACTTCAAACGCCGGTATCTCTTAATCTGTTAGAGATATCGAAGCTTGCTAAAAATTTTCTTGTACGGCGCGTAAATATCTACCGGATATGATGATAAAATCGGTAATCTTAGGACTTCGATATTTTACCGTAATTTCTCGACCGAATCTCCGTATCTCGGTTATGCGAGGTCGCAGCGCGACCGTTCGGTGCTCATATGAAAGATCTCGGCGCGTACTTTCGAACGGCGCAAACCGGAATCCTCTATATCTAACCTTTTATTAGCTACGGCGCTTCAAAGTTTCGGAGTTAAGCATTTTTTGAAATTTCGAATCTTCAAACTCTATTTTATCCTTAACGTTTTGAGATTGAGAGTCATACTTTTTTTTATCGTAATCTACGCGAAAATACGCGTCTTTTGATATATCACTCGACCCCATTCGGAGCTCCTTTAAGGAGTTGAGTTTTGCACCCTCTCAACTTTCAAACGTCCATATCTCCTAAACGGTTAGGCTATGAGGCTGAAATTTCTCAGGCGTAATACACCCATATATGGCCACGTTCCGGTGGGGTCAAAACCCGAAATTCCGACCCTCGATTTTTCGGGTCGAAAAAATTTCATCGTTTTGGTCAGAAAAAATGCGACGTTTCTGCTGCGCGTTAACGGGAAGAGTTAGACGTTCGCTTATCGGCGCGTCGTAAGGACTTCTACGAGGGTTCTAAACAGGCGAAAGAAGGACGCCCTAGCTCAACGCGTTCCGACGTTACAGCGCTTCAAAGTTGGAATTTTTTCTCTCTTTTTCAACTTTGACGGGCCGTAGCCGGTAAACCGTTAGAGATAGGGCGTCCGGAGTGGTCGCAATCGATTCCGCGGACATTTTTCTATCGGAAACCGTCTAATTCGTCCGTCCGAACGGCGTCGTTAACGCGCGACACGAGAAAACGTCGAAAGATGTCGTTTTCGGGGTCGATTTTTTCGCGTTTTTTCGAAAGTCCCGAAACTTCAAACGCCCGTATCTCTTAAACGGTTAGAGATATCGAAGCGTGCTAAAAAATTCTTGTTCGGCGCGTAAAAATCTACCGGATAGGATGATAAAAACGGTAATTTTCGGACTTCGATATTTTACCGAAATTTCTCGACCGAATCTCCGTATCTCGGTTATGCGTGGTCGCAGCGCGACCGTTCGGTGCTCATTTGAAAGATCTCGGCGCGTACTTTCGAACGGCGCAAACCGGGATCCTCTATCTCTAACCGTTTAGGAGCTACGGCGCTTCAAAGTTTCGGAGTTAAGCATTTTTGGAAATTTCGAAACTTCAAACGCGATTTTCTCCTTAACGGTTAGAGATAGAGAGGCAAACTTTTTTTTTATCGTAATCTACGCGAAAATACGCGTCTTTTGATATATCACTCGACCCCATTCGGAGCTCCTTTAAGGAGTTGAGTTTTGCACCCTCTCAACTTTCAAACGTCCATATCTCCTAAACGGTTAGGGCTATGAGGCTGAAATTTCTCAGGCGTAATACACCCATATATGGCCACGTTCCGGTGGGGTCAAAACCCCGAAATTCCGACCCTCGATTTTTCGGGTCGAAAAAATTTCATCGTTTTGGTCAGAAAAATGCGACGTTTCTGCTGCGCGTTAACGGGAAGAGTTAGACGTTCGCTTATCGGCGCGTCGTAAGGACCCCTACGAGGGTTCTAAACAGGCGAAAGAAGGACGCCCTAGCTCAACGCGTTCCGACGTTACAGCGCTTCAAAGTTGGGATTTTTTTTCTCTCTTTTTCAACTTTGACGGGCCGTAGCCGGTAAACCGTTAGAGATAGGGCGTCCGGAGTGGTCGCAATCGATTCCGCGGACATTTTTCTATCGGAAACCGTCTAATTCGTCCGTCCGAACGGCGTCGTTAACGCGCGACACGAGAAAACGTCGAAAGATGTCGTTTTCGGGGTCGATTTTTTCGCGTTTTTTCGAAAGTCCCGAAACTTCAAACGCCCGTATCTCTTAAACGGTTAGAGATATCGAAGCATGCTAAAAATTCTTGTTCGGCGCGTAAAAATCTACCGGATAGGATGATAAAAACGGTAATTTTCGGACTTCGATATTTTACCGAAATTTCTCGACCGAATCTCCGTATCTCGGTTATGCGCGGTCGCAGCGCGACCGTTCGGTGCTCATTCGAAAGATCTCGGCGCGTACTTTCGAACGGCGCAAACCGGGATCCTCTATCTCTAACCGTTTAGAGCTACGGCGCTTCAAAGTTTCGGAGTTAAGCATTTTTGGAAATTTCTGAAACTTCAAACGCGATTTTCTCCTTAACGGTTAGAGATAGAGAGGCAAACTTTTTTATCGTAATCTACGCGAAAATACGCGTCTTTTGATATATCACTCGACCCCATTCGGAGCTCCTTTAAGGAGTTGAGTTTTGCACCCTCTCAACTTTCAAACGTCCATATCTCCTAAACGGTTAGGCTATGAGGCTGAAATTTCTCAGGCGTAATACACCCATATATGGCCACGTTCCGGTGGGGTCAAAACCCCGAAATTCCGACCCTCGATTTTTCGGGTCGAAAAATTTCATCGTTTTGGTCAGAAAAAATGCGACGTTTCTGCTGCGCGTTAACGGGAAGAGTTAGACGTTCGCTTATCGGCGCGTCGTAAGGACCCTACGAGGGTTCTAAACAGGCGAAAGAAGGACGCCCTAGCTCAACGCGTTCCGACGTTACAGCGCTTCAAAGTTGGGATTTTTTTCTCTTTTTCAACTTTGACGGGCCGTAGCCGGTAAACCGTTAGAGATAGGGCGTCCGGAGTGGTCGCAATCGATTCCGCGGACATTTTTCTATCGGAAACCGTCTAATTCGTCCGTCCGAACGGCGTCGTTAACGCGCGACACGAGAAAACGTCGAAAGATGTCGTTTTCGGGGTCGATTTTTCGCGTTTTTTCGAAAGTCCCGAAACTTCAAACGCCCGTATCTCTTAAACGGTTAGAGATATCGAAGCGTGCTAAAAAATTCTTGTTCGGCGCGTAAAAATCTACCGGATAGGATGATAAAAACGGTAATTTTCGGACTTCGATATTTTACCGAAATTTCTCGACCGAATCTCCGTATCTCGGTTATGCGTGGTCGCAGCGCGACCGTTCGGTGCTCATTTGAAAGATCTCGGCGCGTACTTTCGAACGGCGCAAACCGGGATCCTCTATCTCTAACCGTTTAGGAGCTACGGCGCTTCAAAGTTTCGGAGTTAAGCATTTTTGGAAATTTCGAAACTTCAAACGCGATTTTCTCCTTAACGGTTAGAGATAGAGAGGCAAACTTTTTTATCGTAATCTACGCGAAAATACGCGTCTTTTGATATATCACTCGACCCCATTCGGAGCTCCTTTAAGGAGTTGAGTTTTGCACCCTCTCAACTTTCAAACGTCCATATCTCCTAAACGGTTAGGGCTATGAGGCTGAAATTTCTCAGGCGTAATACACCCATATATGGCCACGTTCCGGTGGGGTCAAAACCCCGAAATTCCGACCCTCGATTTTTCGGGTCGAAAAATTTCATCGTTTTGGTCAGAAAAAATGCGACGTTTCTGCTGCGCGTTAACGGGAAGAGTTAGACGTTCGCTTATCGGCGCGTCGTAAGGACTTCTACGAGGGTTCTAAACAGGCGAAAGAAGGACGCCCTAGCTCAACGCGTTCCGACGTTACAGCGCTTCAAAGTTGGGATTTTTTTCTCTCTTTTCAACTTTGACGGGCCGTAGCCGGTAAACCGTTAGAGATAGGGCGTCCGGAGTGGTCGCAATCGATTCCGCGGACATTTTTCTATCGGAAACCGTCTAATTCGTCCGTCCGAACGGCGTCGTTAACGCGCGACACGAGAACACGTCGAAAGATGTCGTTTTCGGGGTCGATTTTTCGCGTTTTTTCGAAAGTCCCGAAACTTCAAACGCCCGTATCTCTTAAACGGTTAGAGATATCGAAGCGTGCTAAAAAATTCTTGTTCGGCGCGTAAAAATCTACCGGATAGGATGATAAAACGGTAATTTTCGGACTTCGATATTTTACCGAAATTTCTCGACCGAATCTCCGTATCTCGGTTATGCGTGGTCGCAGCGCGACCGTTCGGTGCTCATTTGAAAGATCTCGGCGCGTACTTTCGAACGGCGCAAACCGGGATCCTCTATCTCTAACCGTTTAGGAGCTACGGCGCTTCAAAGTTTCGGAGTTAAGCATTTTTGGAAATTTCGAAACTTCAAACGCGATTTTCTCCTTAACGGTTAGAGATAGAGAGGCAAACTTTTTTATCGTAATCTACGCGAAAATACGCGTCTTTTGATATATCACTCGACCCCATTCGGAGCTCCTTTAAGGAGTTGAGTTTTGCACCCTCTCAACTTTCAAACGTCCATATCTCCTAAACGGTTAGGGCTATGAGGCTGAAATTTCTCAGGCGTAATACACCCATATATGGCCACGTTCCGGTGGGGTCAAAACCCCGAAATTCCGACCCTCGATTTTTCGGGTCGAAAAATTTCATCGTTTTGGTCAGAAAAATGCGACGTTTCTGCTGCGCGTTAACGGGAAGAGTTAGACGTTCGCTTATCGGCGCGTCGTAAGGACTTCTACGAGGGTTCTAAACAGGCGAAAGAAGGACGCCCTAGCTCAACGCGTTCCGACGTTACAGCGCTTCAAAGTTGGGATTTTTTTCTCTTTTTCAACTTTGACGGGCCGTAGCCGGTAAACCGTTAGAGATAGGGCGTCCGGAGTGGTCGCAATCGATTCCGCGGACATTTTTCTATCGGAAACCGTCTAATTCGTCCGTCCGAACGGCGTCGTTAACGCGCGACACGAGAAAACGTCGAAAGATGTCGTTTTCGGGGTCGATTTTTCGCGTTTTTTCGAAAGTCCCGAAACTTCAAACGCCCGTATCTCTTAAACGGTTAGAGATATCGAAGCGTGCTAAAAAATTCTTGTTCGGCGCGTAAAAATCTACCGGATAGGATGATAAAACGGTAATTTTCGGACTTCGATATTTTACCGAAATTTCTCGACCGAATCTCCGTATCTCGGTTATGCGTGGTCGCAGCGCGACCGTTCGGTGCTCATTTGAAAGATATCGGCGCGTACTTTCGAACGGCGCAAACCGGGATCCTCTATCTCTAACCGTTTAGGAGCTACGGCGCTTCAAAGTTTCGGAGTTAAGCATTTTTGGAAATTTCGAAACTTCAAACGCGATTTTCTCCTTAACGGTTAGAGATAGAGAGGCAAACTTTTTTATCGTAATCTACGCGAAAATACGCGTCTTTTGATATATCACTCGACCCCATTCGGAGCTCCTTTAAGGAGTTGAGTTTTGCACCCTCTCAACTTTCAAACGTCCATATCTCCTAAACGGTTAGGGCTATGAGGCTGAAATTTCTCAGGCGTAATACACCCATATATGGCCACGTTCCGGTGGGGTCAAAACCCCGAAATTCCGACCCTCGATTTTTCGGGTCGAAAAAATTTCATCGTTTTGGTCAGAAAAATGCGACGTTTCTGCTGCGCGTTAACGGGAAGAGTTAGACGTTCGCTTATCGGCGCGTCGTAAGGACCCCTACGAGGGTTCTAAACAGGCGAAAGAAGGACGCCCTAGCTCAACGCGTTCCGACGTTACAGCGCTTCAAAGTTGGGATTTTTTTTCTCTCTTTTTCAACTTTGACGGGCCGTAGCCGGTAAACCGTTAGAGATAGGGCGTCCGGAGTGGTCGCAATCGATTCCGCGGACATTTTTCTATCGGAAACCGTCTAATTCGTCCGTCCGAACGGCGTCGTTAACGCGCGACACGAGAAAACGTCGAAAGATGTCGTTTTCGGGGTCGATTTTTTCGCGTTTTTTCGAAAGTCCTGAAACTTCAAACGCCCGTATCTCTTAAACGGTTAGAGATATCGAAGCGTGCTAAAAATTCTTGTTCGGCGCGTAAAAATCTACCGGATAGGATGATAAAAACGGTAATTTTCGGACTTCGATATTTTACCGAAATTTCTCGACCGAATCTCCGTATCTCGGTTATGCGTGGTCGCAGCGCGACCGTTCGGTGCTCATTTGAAAGATCTCGGCGCGTACTTTCGAACGGCGCAAACCGGGATCCTCTATCTCTAACCGTTTAGGAGCTACGGCGCTTCAAAGTTTCGGAGTTAAGCATTTTTGGAAATTTCGAAACTTCAAACGCGATTTTCTCCTTAACGGTTAGAGATAGAGAGGCAAACTTTTTTATCGTAATCTACGCGAAAATACGCGTCTTTTGATATATCACTCGACCCCATTCGGAGCTCCTTTAAGGAGTTGAGTTTTGCACCCTCTCAACTTTCAAACGTCCATATCTCCTAAACGGTTAGGGCTATGAGGCTGAAATTTCTCAGGCGTAATGCACCCATATATGGCCACGTTCCGGTGGGGTCAAAACCCCGAAATTCCGACCCTCGATTTTTCGGGTCGAAAAAATTTCATCGTTTTGGTCAGAAAAATGCGACGTTTCTGCTGCGCGTTAACGGGAAGAGTTAGACGTTCGCTTATCGGCGCGTCGTAAGGACCCTACGAGGGTTCTAAACAGGCGAAAGAAGGACGCCCTAGCTCAACGCGTTCCGACGTTACAGCGCTTCAAAGTTGGGATTTTTTTCTCTTTTTCAACTTTGACGGGCCGTAGCCGGTAAACCGTTAGAGATAGGGCGTCCGGAGTGGTCGCAATCGATTCCGCGGACATTTTTCTATCGGAAACCGTCTAATTCGTCCGTCCGAACGGCGTCGTTAACGCGCGACACGAGAAAACGTCGAAAGATGTCGTTTTCGGGGTCGATTTTTTCGCGTTTTTTCGAAAGTCCCGAAACTTCAAACGCCCGTATCTCTTAAACGGTTAGAGATATCGAAGCGTGCTAAAAAAATTCTTGTTCGGCGCGTAAAAATCTACCGGATAGGATGATAAAAACGGTAATTTTCGGACTTCGATATTTTACCGAAATTTCTCGACCGAATCTCCGTATCTCGGTTATGCGTGGTCGCAGCGCGACCGTTCGGTGCTCATTTGAAAGATCTCGGCGCGTACTTTCGAACGGCGCAAACCGGGATCCTCTATCTCTAACCGTTTAGGAGCTACGGCGCTTCAAAGTTTCGGAGTTAAGCATTTTTGGAAATTTCGAAACTTCAAACGCGATTTTCTCCTTAACGGTTAGAGATAGAGAGGCAAACTTTTTTTTATCGTAATCTACGCGAAAATACGCGTCTTTTGATATATCACTCGACTCCATTCGGAGCTCCTTTAAGGAGTTGAGTTTTGCACCCTCTCAACTTTCAAACGTCCATATCTCCTAAACGGTTAGGGCTATGAGGCTGAAATTTCTCAGGCGTAATACACCCATATATGGCCACGTTCCGGTGGGGTCAAAACCCCGAAATTCCGACCCTCGATTTTTCGGGTCGAAAAAATTTCATCGTTTTGGTCAGAAAATGCGACGTTTCTGCTGCGCGTTAACGGGAAGAGTTAGACGTTCGCTTATCGGCGCGTCGTAAGGACTTCTACGAGGGTTCTAAACAGGCGAAAGAAGGACGCCCTAGCTCAACGCGTTCCGACGTTACAGCGCTTCAAAGTTGGGATTTTTTCTCTTTTTCAACTTTGACGGACCGTAGCCGGTAAACCGTTAGAGATAGGGCGTCCGGAGTGGTCGCAATCGATTCCGCGGACATTTTTCTATCGGAAACCGTCTAATTCGTCCGTCCGAACGGCGTCGTTAACGCGCGACACGAGAAAACGTCGAAAGATGTCGTTTTCGGGGTCGATTTTTTCGCGTTTTTTCGAAAGTCCCGAAACTTCAAACGCCCGTATCTCTTAAACGGTTAGAGATATCGAAGCGTGCTAAAAATTCTTGTTCGGCGCGTAAAAATCTACCGGATAGGATGATAAAAACGGTAATTTTCGGACTTCGATATTTTACCGAAATTTCTCGACCGAATCTCCGTATCTCGGTTATGCGTGGTCGCAGCGCGACCGTTCGGTGCTCATTTGAAAGATCTCGGCGCGTACTTTCGAACGGCGCAAACCGGGATCCTCTATCTCTAACCGTTTAGGAGCTACGGCGCTTCAAAGTTTCGGAGTTAAGCATTTTTGGAAATTTCGAAACTTCAAACGCGATTTTCTCCTTAACGGTTAGAGATAGAGAGGCAAACTTTTTTATCGTAATCTACGCGAAAATACGCGTCCTTTGATATATCACTCGACCCCATTCGGAGCTCCTTTAAGGAGTTGAGTTTTGCACCCTCTCAACTTTCAAACGTCCATATCTCCTAAACGGTTAGGGCTATGAGGCTGAAATTTCTCAGGCGTAATACACCCATATATGGCCACGTTCCGGTGGGGTCAAAACCCCGAAATTCCGACCCTCGATTTTTCGGGTCGAAAAAATTTCATCGTTTTGGTCAGAAAAATGCGACGTTTCTGCTGCGCGTTAACGGGAAGAGTTAGACGTTCGCTTATCGGCGCGTCGTAAGGACCCTACGAGGGTTCTAAACAGGCGAAAGAAGGACGCCCTAGCTCAACGCGTTCCGACGTTACAGCGCTTCAAAGTTGGGATTTTTTTCTCTCTTTTCAACTTTGACGGGCCGTAGCCGGTAAACCGTTAGAGATAGGGCGTCCGGAGTGGTCGCAATCGATTCCGCGGACATTTTTCTATCGGAAACCGTCTAATTCGTCCGTCCGAACGGCGTCGTTAACGCGCGACACGAGAAAACGTCGAAAGATGTCGTTTTCGGGGTCGATTTTTCGCGTTTTTTCGAAAGTCCCGAAACTTCAAACGCCCGTATCTCTTAAACGGTTAGAGATATCGAAGCGTGCTAAAAAATTCTTGTTCGGCGCGTAAAAATCTACCGGATAGGATGATAAAACGGTAATTTTCGGACTTCGATATTTTACCGAAATTTCTCGACCGAATCTCCGTATCTCGGTTATGCGTGGTCGCAGCGCGACCGTTCGGTGCTCATTTGAAAGATATCGGCGCGTACTTTCGAACGGCGCAAACCGGGATCCTCTATCTCTAACCGTTTAGGAGCTACGGCGCTTCAAAGTTTCGGAGTTAAGCATTTTTGGAAATTTCGAAACTTCAAACACGATTTTCTCCTTAACGGTTAGAGATAGAGAGGCAAACTTTTTTTTATCGTAATCTACGCGAAAATACGCGTCTTTTGATATATCACTCGACCCCATTCGGAGCTCCTTTAAGGAGTTGAGTTTTGCACCCTCTCAACTTTCAAACGTCCATATCTCCTAAACGGTTAGGGCTATGAGGCTGAAATTTCTCAAGCGTAATGCACCCATATATGGCCACGTTCCGGTGGGGTCAAAACCCCGAAATTCCGACCCTCGATTTTTCGGGTCGAAAAAATTTCATCGTTTTGGTCAGAAAAATGCGACGTTTCTGCTGCGCGTTAACGGGAAGAGTTAGACGTTCGCTTATCGGCGCGTCGTAAGGACCCTACGAGGGTTCTAAACAGGCGAAAGAAGGACGCCCTAGCTCAACGCGTTCCGACGTTACAGCGCTTCAAAGTTGGGATTTTTTTCTCTTTTTCAACTTTGACGGGCCGTAGCCGGTAAACCGTTAGAGATAGGGCGTCCGGAGTGGTCGCAATCGATTCCGCGGACATTTTTCTATCGGAAACCGTCTAATTCGTCCGTCCGAACGGCGTCGTTAACGCGCGACACGAGAAAACGTCGAAAGATGTCGTTTTCGGGGTCGATTTTTCGCGTTTTTTCGAAAGTCCTGAAACTTCAAACGCCCGTATCTCTTAAACGGTTAGAGATATCGAAGCGTGCTAAAAAATTCTTGTTCGGCGCGTAAAAATCTACCGGATAGGATGATAAAAACGGTAATTTTCGGACTTCGATATTTTACCGAAATTTCTCGACCGAATCTCCGTATCTCGGTTATGCGTGGTCGCAGCGCGACCGTTCGGTGCTCATTTGAAAGATCTCGGCGCGTACTTTCGAACGGCGCAAACCGGGATCCTCTATCTCTACCCGTTTAGGAGCTACGGCGCTTCAAAGTTTCGGAGTTAAGCATTTTTGGAAATTTCGAAACTTCAAACGCGATTTTCTCCTTAACGGTTAGAGATAGAGAGGCAAACTTTTTTATCGTAATCTACGCGAAAATACGCGTCTTTTGATATATCACTCGACCCCATTCGGAGCTCCTTTAAGGAGTTGAGTTTTGCACCCTCTCAACTTTCAAACGTCCATATCTCCTAAACGGTTAGGGCTATGAGGCTGAAATTTCTCAGGCGTAATGCACCCATATATGGCCACGTTCCGGTGGGGTCAAAACCCCGAAATTCCGACCCTCGATTTTTCGGGTCGAAAAAATTTCATCGTTTTGGTCAGAAAAATGCGACGTTTCTGCTGCGCGTTAACGGGAAGAGTTAGACGTTCGCTTATCGGCGCGTCGTAAGGACCCTACGAGGGTTCTAAACAGGCGAAAGAAGGACGCCCTAGCTCAACGCGTTCCGACGTTACAGCGCTTCAAAGTTGGGATTTTTTTTCTCTCTTTTTCAACTTTGACGGGCCGTAGCCGGTAAACCGTTAGAGATAGGGCGTCCGGAGTGGTCGCAATCGATTCCGCGGACATTTTTCTATCGGAAACCGTCTAATTCGTCCGTCCGAACGGCGTCGTTAACGCGCGACACGAGAAAACGTCGAAAGATGTCGTTTTCGGGGTCGATTTTTCGCGTTTTTTCGAAAGTCCTGAAACTTCAAACGCCCGTATCTCTTAAACGGTTAGAGATATCGAAGCGTGCTAAAAAATTCTTGTTCGGCGCGTAAAAATCTACCGGATAGGATGATAAAAACGGTAATTTTCGGACTTCGATATTTTACCGAAATTTCTCGACCGAATCTCCGTATCTCGGTTATGCGTGGTCGCAGCGCGACCGTTCGGTGCTCATTTGAAAGATCTCGGCGCGTACTTTCGAACGGCGCAAACGGGGATCCTCTATCTCTAACCGTTTAGGAGCTACGGCGCTTCAAAGTTTCGGAGTTAAGCATTTTTGGAAATTTCGAAACTTCAAACGCGATTTTCTCCTTAACGGTTAGAGATAGAGAGGCAAACTTTTTTTTATCGTAATCTACGCGAAAATACGCGTCTTTTGATATATCACTCGACCCCATTTGGAGCTCCTTTAAGGAGTTGAGTTTTGCACCCTCTCAACTTTCAAACGTCCATATCTCCTAAACGGTTAGGGCTATGAGGCTGAAATTTCTCAGGCGTAATGCACCCATATATGGCCACGTTCCGGTGGGGTCAAAACCCCGAAATTCCGACCCTCGATTTTTCGGGTCGAAAAAATTTCATCGTTTTGGTCAGAAAAAAATGCGACGTTTCTGCTGCGCGTTAACGGGAAGAGTTAGACGTTCGCCTATCGGCGCGTCGTAAGGACCCTACGAGGGTTCTAAACAGGCGAAAGAAGGACGCCCTAGCTCAACGCGTTCCGACGTTACAGCGCTTCAAAGTTGGGATTTTTTTTCTCTCTTTTTCAACTTTGACGGGCCGTAGCCGGTAAACCGTTAGAGATAGGGCGTCCGGAGTGGTCGCAATCGATTCCGCGGACATTTTTCTATCGGAAACCGTCTAATTCGTCCGTCCGAACGGCGTCGTTAACGCGCGACACGAGAAAACGTCGAAAGATGTCGTTTTCGGGGTCGATTTTTTCGCGTTTTTTCGAAAGTCCTGAAACTTCAAACGCCCGTATCTCTTAAACGGTTAGAGATATCGAAGCGTGCTAAAAAATTCTTGTTCGGCGCGTAAAAATCTACCGGATAGGATGATAAAAACGGTAATTTTCGGACTTCGATATTTTACCGAAATTTCTCGACCGAATCTCCGTATCTCGGTTATGCGTGGTCGCAGCGCGACCGTTCGGTGCTCATTTGAAAGATCTCGGCGCGTACTTTAGAACGGCGCAAACCGGGATCCTCTATCTCTAACCGTTTAGGAGCTACGGCGCTTCAAAGTTTCGGAGTTAAGCATTTTTGGAAATTTCGAAACTTCAAACGCGATTTTCTCCTTAACGGTTAGAGATAGAGAGGCAAACTTTTTTATCGTAATCTACGCGAATATACGCGTCTTTTGATATATCACTCGACCCCATTCGGAGCTCCTTTAAGGAGTTGAGTTTTGCACCCTCTCAACTTTCAAACGTCCATAGCTCCTAAACGGTTAGGGCTATGAGGCTGAAATTTCTCAGGCGTAATGCACCCATATATGGCCACGTTCCGGTGGGGTCAAAACCCGAAATTCCGACCCTCGATTTTTCGGGTCGAAAAAATTTCATCGTTTTGGTCAGAAAAATGCGACGTTTCTGCTGCGCGTTAACGGGAAGAGTTAGACGTTCGCTTATCGGCGCGTCGTAAGGACCCTACGAGGGTTCTAAACAGGCGAAAGAAGGACGCCCTAGCTCAACGCGTTCCGACGTTACAGCGCTTCAAAGTTGGGATTTTTTTTCTCTCTTTTTCAACTTTGACGGGCCGTAGCCGGTAAACCGTTAGAGATAGGGCGTCCGGAGTGGTCGCAATCGATTCCGCGGACATTTTTCTATCGGAAACCGTCTAATTCGTCCGTCCGAACGGCGTCGTTAACGCGCGACACGAGAAAACGTCGAAAGATGTCGTTTTCGGGGTCGATTTTTTCGCGTTTTTTCGAAAGTCCCGAAACTTCAAACGCCCGTATCTCTTAAACGGTTAGAGATATCGAAGCGTGCTAAAAAATTCTTGTTCGGCGCGTAAAAATCTACCGGATAGGATGATAAAAACGGTAATTTTCGGACTTCGATATTTTACCGAAATTTCTCGACCGAATCTCCGTATCTCGGTTATGCGTGGTCGCAGCGCGACCGTTCGGTGCTCATTTGAAAGATCTCGGCGCGTACTTTCGAACGGCGCAAACCGGGATCCTCTATCTCTAACCGTTTAGGAGCTACGGCGCTTCAAAGTTTCGGAGTTAAGCATTTTTGGAAATTTCGAAACTTCAAACGCGATTTTCTCCTTAACGGTTAGAGATAGAGAGGCAAACTTTTTTTTATCGTAATCTACGCGAAAATACGCGTCTTTTGATATATCACTCGACCCCATTCGGAGCTCCTTTAAGGAGTTGAGTTTTGCACCCTCTCAACTTTCAAACGTCCATATCTCCTAAACGGTTAGGGCTATGAGGCTGAAATTTCTCAGGCGTAATGCACCCATATATGGCCACGTTCCGGTGGGGTCAAAACCCCGAAATTCCGACCCTCGATTTTTCGGGTCGAAAAAATTTCATCGTTTTGGTCAGAAAAAAATGCGACGTTTCTGCTGCGCGTTAGCGGGAAGAGTTAGACGTTCGCTTATCGGCGCGTCGTAAGGACCCCTACGAGGGTTCTAAACAGGCGAAAGAAGGACGCCCTAGCTCAACGCGTTCCGACGTTACAGCGCTTCAAAGTTGGGATTTTTTTTCTCTCTTTTTCAACTTTGACGGGCCGTAGCCGGTAAACCGTTAGAGATAGGGCGTCCGGAGTGGTCGCAATCGATTCCGCGGACATTTTTCTATCGGAAACCGTCTAATTCGTCCGTCCGAACGGCGTCGTTAACGCGCGACACGAGAAAACGTCGAAAGATGTCGTTTTCGGGGTCGATTTTTTCGCGTTTTTTCGAAAGTCCCGAAACTTCAAACGCCCGTATCTCTTAAACGGTTAGAGATTTCGAAGCGTGCTAAAAATTCTTGTTCGGCGCGTAAAAATCTACCGGATAGGATGATAAAACGGTAATTTTCGGACTTCGATATTTTACCGAAATTTCTCGACCGAATCTCCGTATCTCGGTTATGCGTGGTCGCAGCGCGACCGTTCGGTGCTCATTTGAAAGATCTCGGCGCGTACTTTCGAACGGCGCAAACCGGGATCCTCTATCTCTAACCGTTTAGGAGCTACGGCGCTTCAAAGTTTCGGAGTTAATCATTTTTGGAAATTTCGAAACTTCAAACGCGATTTTCTCCTTAACGGTTAGAGATAGAGAGGCAAACTTTTTTATCGTAATCTACGCGAAAATACGCGTCTTTTGATATATCACTCGACCCCATTCGGAGCTCCTTTCAGGAGTTGAGTTTTGCACCCTCTCAACTTTCAAACGTCCATATCTCCTAAACGGTTAGGGCTATGAGTCTGAAATTTCTCAGGCGTAATGCACCCATATATGGCCACGTTCCGGTGGGGTCAAAACCCGAAATTCCGACCCTCGATTTTTCGGGTCGAAAAAATTTCATCGTTTTGGTCAGAAAAAATGCGACGTTTCTGCTGCGCGTTAACGGGAAGAGTTAGACGTTCGCTTATCGGCGCGTCGTAAGGACCCTACGAGGGTTCTAAACAGGCGAAAGAAGGACGCCCTAGCTCAACGCGTTCCGACGTTACAGCGCTTCAAAGTTGGGATTTTTTCTCTCTTTTTCAACTTTGACGGGCCGTAGCCGGTAAACCGTTAGAGATAGGGCGTCCGGAGTGGTCGCAATCGATTCCGCGGACATTTTTCTATCGGAAACCGTCTAATTCGTCCGTCCGAACGGCGTCGTTAACGCGCGACACGAGAAAACGTCGAAAGATGTCGTTTTCGGGGTCGATTTTTTCGCGTTTTTCGAAAGTCCCGAAACTTCAAACGCCCGTATCTCTTAAACGGTTAGAGATATCGAAGCGTGCTAAAAAATTCTTGTTCGGCGCGTAAAAATCTACCGGATAGGATGATAAAAACGGTAATTTTCGGACTTCGATATTTTACCGAAATTTCTCGACCGAATCTCCGTATCTCGGTTATGCGTGGTCGCAGCGCGACCGTTCGGTGCTCATTTGAAAGATCTCGGCGCGTACTTTCGAACGGCGCAAACCGGGATCCTCTATCTCTAACCGTTTAGGAGCTACGGCGCTTCAAAGTTTCGGAGTTAAGCATTTTTGGAAATTTCGAAACTTCAAACGCGATTTTCTCCTTAACGGTTAGAGATAGAGAGGCAAACTTTTTTATCGTAATCTACGCGAAAATACGCGTCTTTTGATATATCACTCGACCCCATTCGGAGCTCCTTTAAGGAGTTGAGTTTTGCACCCTCTCAACTTTCAAACGTCCATATCTCCTAAACGGTTAGGGCTATGAGGCTGAAATTTCTCAGGCGTAATGCACCCATATATGGCCACGTTCCGGTGGGGTCAAAACCCGAAATTCCGACCCTCGATTTTTCGGGTCGAAAAAATTTCATCGTTTTGGTCAGAAAAATGCGACGTTTCTGCTGCGCGTTAACGGGAAGAGTTAGACGTTCGCTTATCGGCGCGTCGTAAGGACCCTACGAGGGTTCTAAACAGGCGAAAGAAGGACGCCCTAGCTCAACGCGTTCCGACGTTACAGCGCTTCAAAGTTGGGATTTTTTTCTCTTTTCAACTTTGACGGGCCGTAGCCGGTAAACCGTTAGAGATAGGGCGTCCGGAGTGGTCGCAATCGATTCCGCGGACATTTTTCTATCGGAAACCGTCTAATTCGTCCGTCCGAACGGCGTCGTTAACGCGCGACACGAGAAAACGTCGAAAGATGTCGTTTTCGGGGTCGATTTTTTCGCGTTTTTTCGAAAGTCCCGAAACTTCAAACGCCCGTATCTCTTAAACGGTTAGAGATATCGAAGCGTGCTAAAAAAATTCTTGTTCGGCGCGTAAAAATCTACCGGATAGGATGATAAAAACGGTAATTTTCGGACTTCGATATTTTACCGAAATTTCTCGACCGAATCTCCGTATCTCGGTTATGCGTGGTCGCAGCGCGACCGTTCGGTGCTCATTTGAAAGATCTCGGCGCGTACTTTCGAACGGCGCAAACCGGGATCCTCTATCTCTAACCGTTTAGGAGCTACGGCGCTTCAAAGTTTCGGAGTTAAGCATTTTTGGAAATTTCGAAACTTCAAACGCGATTTTCTCCTTAACGGTTAGAGATAGAGAGGCAAACTTTTTTTTATCGTAATCTACGCGAAAATACGCGTCTTTTGATATATCACTCGACCCCATTCGGAGCTCCTTTAAGGAGTTGAGTTTTGCACCCTCTCAACTTTCAAACGTCCATATCTCCTAAACGGTTAGGGCTATGAGGCTGAAATTTCTCAGGCGTAATGCACCCATATATGGCCACGTTCCGGTGGGGTCAAAACCCCGAAATTCCGACCCTCGATTTTTCGGGTCGAAAAAATTTCATCGTTTTGGTCAGAAAAAAATGCGACGTTTCTGCTGCGCGTTAACGGGAAGAGTTAGACGTTCGCTTATCGGCGCGTCGTAAGGACCCCTACGAGGGTTCTAAACAGGCGAAAGAAGGACGCCCTAGCTCAACGCGTTCCGACGTTACAGCGCTTCAAAGTTGGGATTTTTTTTCTCTCTTTTTCAACTTTGACGGGCCGTAGCCGGTAAACCGTTAGAGATAGGGCGTCCGGAGTGGTCGCAATCGATTCCGCGGACATTTTTCTATCGGAAACCGTCTAATTCGTCCGTCCGAACGGCGTCGTTAACGCGCGACACGAGAAAACGTCGAAAGATGTCGTTTTCGGGGTCGATTTTTCGCGTTTTTCGAAAGTCCCGAAACTTCAAACGCCCGTATCTCTTAAACGGTTAGAGATATCGAAGCGTGCTAAAAAATTCTTGTTCGGCGCGTAAAAATCTACCGGATAGGATGATAAAAACGGTAATTTTCGGACTTCGATATTTTACCGAAATTTCTCGACCGAATCTCCGTATCTCGGTTATGCGTGGTCGCAGCGCGACCGTTCGGTGCTCATTTGAAAGATCTCGGCGCGTACTTTCGAACGGCGCAAACCGGGATCCTCTATCTCTAACCGTTTAGGAGCTACGGCGCTTCAAAGTTTCGGAGTTAAGCATTTTTGGAAATTTCGAAACTTCAAACGCGATTTTCTCCTTAACGGTTAGAGATAGAGAGGCAAACTTTTTTTTATCGTAATCTACGCGAAAATACGCGTCTTTTGATATATCACTCGACCCCATTCGGAGCTCCTTTAAGGAGTTGAGTTTTGCACCCTCTCAACTTTCAAACGTCCATATCTCCTAAACGGTTAGGGCTATGAGGCTGAAATTTCTCAGGCGTAATGCACCCATATATGGCCACGTTCCGGTGGGGTCAAAACCCCGAAATTCCGACCCTCGATTTTTCGGGTCGAAAAAATTTCATCGTTTTGGTCAGAAAAAATGCGACGTTTCTGCTGCGCGTTAACGGGAAGAGTTAGACGTTCGCTTATCGGCGCGTCGTAAGGACCCCTACGAGGGTTCTAAACAGGCGAAAGAAGGACGCCCTAGCTCAACGCGTTCCGACGTGACAGCGCTTCAAAGTTGGGATTTTTTTTCTCTCTTTTTCAACTTTGACGGGCCGTGTGCCGGTAAACCGTTAGAGATAGGGCGTCCGGAGTGGTCGCAATCGATTCCGCGGACATTTTTCTATCGGAAACCGTCTAATTCGTCCGTCCGAACGGCGTCGTTAACGCGCGACACGAGAAAACGTCGAAAGATGTCGTTTTCGGGGTCGATTTTTCGCGTTTTTCGAAAGTCCCGAAACTTCAAACGCCCGTATCTCTTAAACGGTTAGAGATATCGAAGCGTGCTAAAAAATTCTTGTTCGGCGCGTAAAAATCTACCGGATAGGATGATAAAAACGGTAATTTTCGGACTTCGATATTTTACCGAAATTTCTCGACCGAATCTCCGTATCTCGGTTATGCGTGGTCGCAGCGCGACCGTTCGGTGCTCATTTGAAAGATCTCGGCGCGTACTTTCGAACGGCGCAAACCGGGATCCTCTATCTCTAACCGTTTAGGAGCTACGGCGCTTCAAAGTTTCGGAGTTAAGCATTTTTGGAAATTTCGAAACTTCAAACGCGATTTTCTCCTTAACGGTTAGAGATAGAGAGGCAAACTTTTTTTATCGTAATCTACGCGAAAATACGCGTCTTTTGATATATCACTCGACCCCATTCGGAGCTCCTTTAAGGAGTTGAGTTTTGCACCCTCTCAACTTTCAAACGTCCATATCTCCTAAACGGTTAGGGCTATGAGGCTGAAATTTCTCAGGCGTAATGCACCCATATATGGCCACGTTCCGGTGGGGTCAAAACCCCGAAATTCCGACCCTCGATTTTTCGGGTCGAAAAAATTTCATCGTTTTGGTCAGAAAAAAATGCGACGTTTCTGCTGCGCGTTAACGGGAAGAGTTAGACGTTCGCTTATCGGCGCGTCGTAAGGACCCTACGAGGGTTCTAAACAGGCGAAAGAAGGACGCCCTAGCTCAACGCGTTCCGACGTTACAGCGCTTCAAAGTTGGGATTTTTTTTCTCTCTTTTTCAACTTTGACGGGCCGTAGCCGGTAAACCGTTAGAGATAGGGCGTCCGGAGTGGTCGCAATCGATTCCGCGGACATTTTTCTATCGGAAACCGTCTAATTCGTCCGTCCGAACGGCGTCGTTAACGCGCGACACGAGAAAACGTCGAAAGATGTCGTTTTCGGGGTCGATTTTTCGCGTTTTTTCGAAAGTCACGAAACTTCAAACGCCCGTATCTCTTAAAAGGTTAGAGATATCGAAGCGTGCTAAAAAATTCTTGTTCGGCGCGTCAAAATCTACAGGATAGGATGATAAAAACGGTAATTTTCGGACTTCGATATTTTACCGAAATTTCTCGACCGAATCTCCGTATCTCGGTTATGCGTGGTCGCAGCGCGACCGTTCGGTGCTCATTTGAAAGATCTCGGCGCGTACTTTGGAACGGCGCAAACCGGGATCCTCTATCTCTAACCGTTTAGGAGCTACGGCGCTTCAAAGTTTCGGAGTTAAGCATTTTTGGAAATTTCGAAACTTCAAACGCGATTTTCTCCTTAACGGTTAGAGATAGAGAGGCAAACTTTTTTTTATCGTAATCTACGCGAAAATACGCGTCTTTTAATATATCACTCGACCCCATTCGGAGCTCCTTTAAGGAGTTGAGTTTTGCACCCTCTCAACTTTCAAACGTCCATATCTCCTAAACGGTTAGGGCTATGAGGCTGAAATTTCTCAGGCGTAATGCACCCATATATGGCCACGTTCCGGTGGGGTCAAAACCCGAAATTCCGACCCTCGATTTTTCGGGTCGAAAAAATTTCATCGTTTTGGTCAGAAAAAATGCGACGTTTCTGCTGCGCGTTAACGGGAAGAGTTAGACGTTCGCTTATCGGCGCGTCGTAAGGACCCTACGAGGGTTCTAAACAGGCGAAAGAAGGACGCCCTAGCTCAACGCGTTCCGACGTTACAGCGCTTCAAAGTTGGGATTTTTTTTCTCTCTTTTTCAACTTTGACGGGCCGTAGCCGGTAAACCGTTAGAGATAGGGCGTCCGGAGTGGTCGCAATCGATTCCGCGGACATTTTTCTATCGGAAACCGTCTAATTCGTCCGTCCGAACGGCGTCGTTAACGCGCGACACGAGAAAACGTCGAAAGATGTCGTTTTCGGGGTCGATTTTTTCGCGTTTTTTCGAAAGTCCCGAAACTTCAAACGCCCGTATCTCTTAAACGGTTAGAGATATCGAAGCGTGCTAAAAAATTCTTGTTCGGCGCGTAAAAATCTACCGGATAGGATGATAAAAACGGTAATTTTCGGACTTCGATATTTTACCGAAATTTCTCGACCGAATCTCCGTATCTCGGTTATGCGTGGTCGCAGCGCGACCGTTCGGTGCTCATTTGAAAGATCTCGGCGCGTACTTTCGAACGGCGCAAACCGGGATCCTCTATCTCTAACCGTTTAGGAGCTACGGCGCTTCAAAGTTTCGGAGTTAAGCATTTTTGGAAATTTCGAAACTTCAAACGCGATTTTCTCCTTAACGGTTAGAGATAGAGAGGCAAACTTTTTTATCGTAATCTACGCGAAAATACGCGTCTTTTGATATATCTCTCGACCCCATTCGGAGCTCCTTTAAGGAGTTGAGTTTTGCACCCTCTCAACTTTCAAACGTCCATATCTCCTAAACGGTTAGGGCTATGAGGCTGAAATTTCTCAGGCGTAATGCACCCATATATGGCCACGTTCCGGTGGGGTCAAAACCCGAAATTCCGACCCTCGATTTTTCGGGTCGAAAAAATTTCATCGTTTTGGTCAGAAAAAATGCGACGTTTCTGCTGCGCGTTAACGGGAAGAGTTAGACGTTCGCTTATCGGCGCGTCGTAAGGACCCTACGAGGGTTCTAAACAGGCGAAAGAAGGACGCCCTAGCTCAACGCGTTCCGACGTTACAGCGCTTCAAAGTTGGGATTTTTTTCTCTTTTTCAACTTTGACGGGCCGTAGCCGGTAAACCGTTAGAGATAGGGCGTCCGGAGTGGTCGCAATCGATTCCGCGGACATTTTTCTATCGGAAACCGTCTAATTCGTCCGTCCGAACGGCGTCGTTAACGCGCGACACGAGAAAACGTCGAAAGATGTCGTTTTCGGGGTCGATTTTTCGCGTTTTTTCGAAAGTCCCGAAACTTCAAACGCCCGTATCTCTTAAACGGTTAGAGATATCGAAGCGTGCTAAAAAAATTCTTGTTCGGCGCGTAAAAATCTACCGGATAGGATGATAAAAACGGTAATTTTCGGACTTCGATATTTTACCGAAATTTCTCGACCGAATCTCCGTATCTCGGTTATGCGTGGTCGCAGCGCGACCGTTCGGTGCTCATTTGAAAGATCTCGGCGCGTACTTTCGAACGGCGCAAACCGGGATCCTCTATCTCTAACCGTTTAGGAGCTACGGCGCTTCAAAGTTTCGGAGTTAAGCATTTTTGGAAATTTCGAAACTTCAAACGCGATTTTCTCCTTAACGGTTAGAGATAGAGAGGCAAACTTTTTTATCGTAATCTACGCGAAAATACGCGTCTTTTGATATATCACTCGACCCCATTCGGAGCTCCTTTAAGGAGTTGAGTTTTGCACCCTCTCAACTTTCAAACGTCCATATCTCCTAAACGGTTAGGGCTATGAGGCTGAAATTTCTCAGGCGTAATACACCCATATATGGCCACGTTCCGGTGGGGTCAAAACCCCGAAATTCCGACCCTCGATTTTTCGGGTCGAAAAATTTCATCGTTTTGGTCAGAAAAAATGCGACGTTTCTGCTGCGCGTTAACGGGAAGAGTTAGACGTTCGCTTATCGGCGCGTCGTAAGGACCCTACGAGGGTTCTAAACAGGCGAAAGAAGGACGCCCTAGCTCAACGCGTTCCGACGTTACAGCGCTTCAAAGTTGGGATTTTTTCTCTCTTTTTCAACTTTGACGGGCCGTAGCCGGTAAACCGTTAGAGATAGGGCGTCCGGAGTGGTCGCAATCGATTCCGCGGACATTTTTCTATCGGAAACCGTCTAATTCGTCCGTCCGAACGGCGTCGTTAATGCGCGACACGAGAAAACGTCGAAAGATGTCGTTTTCGGGGTCGATTTTTTCGCGTTTTTTCGAAAGTCCCGAAACTTCAAACGCCCGTATCTCTTAAACGGTTAGAGATATCGAAGCGTGCTAAAAAATTCTTGTTCGGCGCGTAAAAATCTACCGGATAGGATGATAAAACGGTAATTTTCGGACTTCGATATTTTACCGAAATTTCTCGACCGAATCTCCGTATCTCGGTTATGCGTGGTCGCAGCGCGACCGTTCGGTGCTCATTTGAAAGATCTCGGCGCGTACTTTCGAACGGCGCAAACCGGGATCCTCTATCTCTAACCGTTTAGGAGCTACGGCGCTTCAAAGTTTCGGAGTTAAGCATTTTTGGAAATTTCGAAACTTCAAACGCGATTTTCTCCTTAACGGTTAGAGATAGAGAGGCAAACTTTTTTATCGTAATCTACGCGAAAATACGCGTCTTTTGATATGTCACTCGACCCCATTCGGAGCTCCTTTAAGAAGTTGAGTTTTGCACCCTCTCAACTTTCAAACGTCCATATCTCCTAAACGGTTAGGGCTATGAGGCTGAAATTTCTCAGGCGTAATGCACCCATATATGGCCACGTTCCGGTGGGGTCAAAACCCGAAATTCCGACCCTCGATTTTTCGGGTCGAAAAAATTTCATCGTTTTGGTCAGAAAAAATGCGACGTTTCTGCTGCGCGTTAACGGGAAGAGTTAGACGTTCGCTTATCGGCGCGTCGTAAGGACCCTACGAGGGTTCTAAACAGGCGAAAGAAGGACGCCCTAGCTCAACGCGTTCCGACGTTACAGCGCTTCAAAGTTGGGATTTTTTTCTCTTTTTCAACTTTGACGGGCCGTAGCCGGTAAACCGTTAGAGATAGGGCGTCCGGAGTGGTCGCAATCGATTCCGCGGACATTTTTCTATCGGAAACCGTCTAATTCGTCCGTCCGAACGGCGTCGTTAATGCGCGACACGAGAAAACGTCGAAAGATGTCGTTTTCGGGGTCGATTTTTTCGCGTTTTTTCGAAAGTCCTGAAACTTCAAACGCCCGTATCTCTTAAACGGTTAGAGATATCGAAGCGTGCTAAAAAATTCTTGTTCGGCGCGTAAAAATCTACCGGATAGGATGATAAAACGGTAATTTTCGGACTTCGATATTTTACCGAAATTTCTCGACCGAATCTCCGTATCTCGGTTATGCGTGGTCGCAGCGCGACCGTTCGGTGCTCATTTGAAAGATCTCGGCGCGTACTTTCGAACGGCGCAAACCGGGATCCTCTATCTCTAACCGTTTAGGAGCTACGGCGCTTCAAAGTTTCGGAGTTAAGCATTTTTGGAAATTTCGAAACTTCAAACGCGATTTTCTCCTTAACGGTTAGAGATAGAGAGGCAAACTTTTTTTATCGTAATCTACGCGAAAATACGCGTCTTTTGATATATCACTCGACCCCATTCGGAGCTCCTTTAAGGAGTTGAGTTTTGCACCCTCTCAACTTTCAAACGTCCATATCTCCTAAACGGTTAGGGCTATGAGGCTGAAATTTCTCAGGCGTAATGCACCCATATATGGCCACGTTCCGGTGGGGTCAAAACCCCGAAATTCCGACCCTCGATTTTTCGGGTCGAAAAAATTTCATCGTTTTGGTCAGAAAAAAATGCGACGTTTCTGCTGCGCGTTAACGGGAAGAGTTAGACGTTCGCTTATCGGCGCGTCGTAAGGACCCCTACGAGGGTTCTAAACAGGCGAAAGAAGGACGCCCTAGCTCAACGCGTTCCGACGTTACAGCGCTTCAAAGTTGGGATTTTTTTTCTTTTCAACTTTGACGGGCCGTAGCCGGTAAACCGTTAGAGATAGGGCGTCCGGAGTGGTCGCAATCGATTCCGCGGACATTTTTCTATCGGAAACCGTCTAATTCGTCCGTCCGAACGGCGTCGTTAACGCGCGACACGAGAAAACGTCGAAAGATGTCGTTTTCGGGGTCGATTTTTCGCGTTTTTTCGAAAGTCCTGAAACTTCAAACGCCCGTATCTCTTAAACGGTTAGAGATATCGAAGCGTGCTAAAAATTCTTGTTCGGCGCGTAAAAATCTACCGGATAGGATGATAAAACGGTAATTTTCGGACTTCGATATTTTACCGAAATTTCTCGACCGAATCTCCGTATCTCGGTTATGCGTGGTCGCAGCGCGACCGTTCGGTGCTCATTTGAAAGATCTCGGCGCGTACTTTGGAACGGCGCAAACCGGGATCCTCTATCTCTAACCGTTTAGGAGCTACGGCGCTTCAAAGTTTCGGAGTTAAGCATTTTGGAAATTTCGAAACTTCAAACGCGATTTTCTCCTTAACGGTTAGAGATAGAGAGGCAAACTTTTTTTTATCGTAATCTACGCGAAAATACGCGTCTTTTGATATATCACTCGACCCCATTCGGAGCTCCTTTAAGGAGTTGAGTTTTGCACCCTCTCAACTTTCAAACGTCCATATCTCCTAAACGGTTAGGGCTATGAGGCTGAAATTTCTCAGGCGTAATGCACCCATATATGGCCACGTTCCGGTGGGGTCAAAACCCCGAAATTCCGACCCTCGATTTTTCGGGTCGAAAAAATTTCATCGTTTTGGTCAGAAAAAAATGCGACGTTTCTGCTGCGCGTTAACGGGAAGAGTTAGACGTTCGCTTATCGGCGCGTCGTAAGGACCCCTACGAGGGTTCTAAACAGGCGAAAGAAGGACGCCCTAGCTCAACGCGTTCCGACGTTACAGCGCTTCAAAGTTGGGATTTTTTTTCTCTCTTTTTCAACTTTGACGGGCCGTAGCCGGTAAACCGTTAGAGATAGGGCGTCCGGAGTGGTCGCAATCGATTCCGCGGACATTTTTCTATCGGAAACCGTCTAATTCGTCCGTCCGAACGGCGTCGTTAACGCGCGACACGAGAAAACGTCGAAAGATGTCGTTTTCGGGGTCGATTTTTCGCGTTTTTCGAAAGTCCCGAAACTTCAAACGCCCGTATCTCTTAAACGGTTAGAGATATCGAAGCGTGCTAAAAAATTCTTGTTCGGCGCGTAAAAATCTACCGGATAGGATGATAAAAACGGTAATTTTCGGACTTCGATATTTTACCGAAATTTCTCGACCGAATCTCCGTATCTCGGTTATGCGTGGTCGCAGCGCGACCGTTCGGTGCTCATTTGAAAGATCTCGGCGCGTACTTTCGAACGGCGCAAACCGGGATCCTCTATCTCTAACCGTTTAGGAGCTACGGCGCTTCAAAGTTTCGGAGTTAAGCATTTTTGGAAATTTCGAAACTTCAAACGCGATTTTCTCCTTAACGGTTAGAGATAGAGAGGCAAACTTTTTTTATCGTAATCTACGCGAAAATACGCGTCTTTTGATATATCACTCGACCCCATTCGGAGCTCCTTTAAGGAGTTGAGTTTTGCACCCTCTCAACTTTCAAACGTCCATATCTCCTAAACGGTTAGGGCTATGAGGCTGAAATTTCTCAGGCGTAATGCACCCATATATGGCCACGTTCCGGTGGGGTCAAAACCCCGAAATTCCGACCCTCGATTTTTCGGGTCGAAAAAATTTCATCGTTTTGGTCAGAAAAAAATGCGACGTTTCTGCTGCGCGTTAACGGGAAGAGTTAGACGTTCGCTTATCGGCGCGTCGTAAGGACCCCTACGAGGGTTCTAAACAGGCGAAAGAAGGACGCCCTAGCTCAACGCGTTCCGACGTTACAGCGCTTCAAAGTTGGGATTTTTTTTCTCTCTTTTTCAACTTTGACGGGCCGTAGCCGGTAAACCGTTAGAGATAGGGCGTCCGGAGTGGTCGCAATCGATTCCGCGGACATTTTTCTATCGGAAACCGTCTAATTCGTCCGTCCGAACGGCGTCGTTAACGCGCGACACGAGAAAACGTCGAAAGATGTCGTTTTCGGGGTCGATTTTTTCGCGTTTTTTCGAAAGTCCCGAAACTTCAAACGCCCGTATCTCTTAAACGGTTAGAGATATCGAAGCGTGCTAAAAAAATTCTTGTTCGGCGCGTAAAAATCTACCGGATAGGATGATAAAAACGGTAATTTTCGGACTTCGATATTTTACCGAAATTTCTCGACCGAATCTCCGTATCTCGGTTATGCGTGGTCGCAGCGCGACCGTTCGGTGCTCATTTGAAAGATCTCGGCGCGTACTTTGGAACGGCGCAAACCGGGATCCTCTATCTCTAACCGTTTAGGAGCTACGGCGCTTCAAAGTTTCGGAGTTAAGCATTTTTGGAAATTTCGAAACTTCAAACGCGATTTTCTCCTTAACGGTTAGAGATAGAGAGGCAAACTTTTTTTATCGTAATCTACGCGAAAATACGCGTCTTTTGATATATCACTCGACCCCATTCGGAGCTCCTTTAAGGAGTTGAGTTTTGCACCCTCTCAACTTTCAAACGTCCATATCTCCTAAACGGTTAGGGCTATGAGGCTGAAATTTCTCAGGCGTAATGCACCCATATATGGCCACGTTCCGGTGGGGTCAAAACCCCGAAATTCCGACCCTCGATTTTTCGGGTCGAAAAAATTTCATCGTTTTGGTCAGAAAAAAATGCGACGTTTCTGCTGCGCGTTAACGGGAAGAGTTAGACGTTCGCTTATCGGCGCGTCGTAAGGACCCTACGAGGGTTCTAAACAGGCGAAAGAAGGACGCCCTAGCTCAACGCGTTCCGACGTTACAGCGCTTCAAAGTTGGGATTTTTTTCTCTTTTTCAACTTTGACGGGCCGTAGCCGGTAAACCGTTAGAGATAGGGCGTCCGGAGTGGTCGCAATCGATTCCGCGGACATTTTTCTATCGGAAACCGTCTAATTCGTCCGTCCGAACGGCGTCGTTAACGCGCGACACGAGAAAACGTCGAAAGATGTCGTTTTCGGGGTCGATTTTTCGCGTTTTTTCGAAAGTCCCGAAACTTCAAACGCCCGTATCTCTTAAACGGTTAGAGATATCGAAGCGTGCTAAAAAAATTCTTGTTCGGCGCGTAAAAATCTACCGGATAGGATGATAAAAGCGGTAATTTTCGGACTTCGATATTTTACCGAAATTTCTCGACCGAATCTCCGTATCTCGGTTATGCGTGGTCGCAGCGCGACCGCTCGGTGCTCATTTGAAAGATCTCGGCGCGTACTTTGGAACGGCGCAAACCGGGATCCTCTATCTCTAACCGTTTAGGAGCTACGGCGCTTCAAAGTTTCGGAGTTAAGCATTTTTGGAAATTTCGAAACTTCAAACGCGATTTTCTCCTTAACGGTTAGAGATAGAGAGGCAAATTTTTTTTTATCGTAATCTACGCGAAAATGCGCGTCCTTTGATATATCACTCGACCCCATTCGGAGCTCCTTTAAGGAGTTGAGTTTTGCACCCTCTCAACTTTCAAACGTCCATATCTCCTAAACGGTTAGGGCTATGAGGCTGAAATTTCTCAGGCGTAATGCACCCATATATGGCCACGTTCCGGTGGGGTCAAAACCCCGAAATTCCGACCCTCGATTTTTCGGGTCGATAAAAATTTCATCGTTTTGGTCAGAAAAAATGCGACGTTTCTGCTGCGCGTTAACGGGAAGAGTTAGACGTTCGCTTATCGGCGCGTCGTAAGGACCCCTACGAGGGTTCTAAACAGGCGAAAGAAGGACGCCCTAGCTCAACGCGTTCCGACGTTACAGCGCTTCAAAGTTGGGATTTTTTTCTCTCTTTTTCAACTTTGACGGGCCGTAGCCGGTAAACCGTTAGAGATAGGGCGTCCGGAGTGGTCGCAATCGATTCCGCGGACATTTTTCTATCGGAAACCGTCTAATTCGTCCGTCCGAACGGCGTCGTTAACGCGCGACACGAGAAAACGTCGAAAGATGTCGTTTTCGGGGTCGATTTTTTCGCGTTTTTTCGAAAGTCCCGAAACTTCAAACGCCCGTATCTCTTAAACGGTTAGAGATATCGAAGCGTGCTAAAAAATTCTTGTTCGGCGCGTAAAAATCTACCGGATAGGATGATAAAAACGGTAATTTTCGGACTTCGATATTTTACCGAAATTTCTCGACCGAATCTCCGTATCTCGGTTATGCGTGGTCGCAGCGCGACCGTTCGGTGCTCATTTGAAAGATCTCGGCGCGTACTTTCGAAGGGCGCAAACCGGGATCCTACTATCTCTAACCGTTTAGAGCTACGGCGCTTCAAAGTTATTGGAGTTAAGCATTTTATGGTAAATTATATAACATACTAAATAACTAACAAATATGTTTTTGGAAGTCTGGGTTCTATGAGAGGGAGTAATGTAAAAATCGTTAGTGCTACTAGTGTTGTAAGCATGAGTATCATGAATCATTTTCAATCTTTCACCAAGGTTACTTGGAAGTAAATTATTTTTCATTTTATATATAAACAGTAGACTCTTAAATAAAATTCTTCGACGGACATTCATTAAATTAAGTGCAATTAACATATCTTTAACTGGGGTATATATGCTACATTTTAAAATTATTCTCATGGCTCTATTTTGAATATTTTGTATTTGCTGGATATCATTCTTATTTAGATTAAAAAGTACTGTTGCACAAAATTCTATATGTGGCGCAACTACAGATTTATACACAAGTATTTTTATATACAGAAATAAATATACCTATATTATTCAACTTATGCATGCTACCTACAACCATATATTTTGATTTAGTAACATTAATGCTTAGGTTATTTACACATAGCCACTGATTCAATACAGTGAGTTGATTATTCATAATCAACGTCATATTGCCAACACTACTACCATTTATGTGCAACATGGTATCATCCGCAAACATACACATACTACAGCGTTCAAGTCTCAACAATAAATCATTAACGTATAAGTTAAGCAATAAGGGACCTAACACCGTCCATTGTCCTATTGTTATTTTTCACTTTTTAGCTTCTATTATTTAAATATGAATCAAACCAGTCTTTAACTTTGTCATAAATATCATATATTTCTAATTTCTTTGTTAATAGTTTTCTACCAATAGTTTCAAAAGCCCTACGGAAATCCAAAAACACAGCTATCACAACATTTACCTTATCCATTTCTTGCAACCACTTGTGACATATATCCACAATAACAGTTTCACATGAATGACATTTTCTAAAACCTAATTGATTATGATGGATCACATTGTTTCGCTCAAAAAATCATATAATACCTTCGTACAGTATTAATATGCCCAAATTCCCCACACATACTTTGGTCCATGCCACTTTGGGAATTGGAAGAACGTACGATGTTTTCCAGCTTTCCGGAAATGTACCTATCTTTGAAAGTCTTTAAAATTCAATGTTTAAGAATCAAAATATCAGAATTTTCTCCCGTATTTAGTAACTATATCGACTACAACTGCCAGTTGTATTGTTGAAAGTATTCGTTCTATTCTATGGATTTCTTTCTCCGCCGACCGAGTACGAACTCCGCACAGCGCCCTCTATACGTGTGCAAGTGATATGAATACTTTATTAGGGACAGCACGCAAGCGAGCAAGCCAAGGCAATTATTGACCGAATACAAAGAAAGCAGCCAAGAGCTTTTCACACTCGACACATTTGTATCACGTCCACGTTTGTATACACTGTGTCCAAGTTAAGAAGAAACAACATAAGGATTTTAGAAAGAGTTTAGGGTAAAGAGATAAGGTAAGAGACCCGGCTGTTTAGAGGAATGTATGTGAATTACTTGGTAATAAATGTTAAATCATTTTGGATATTCACATCAACATGGTTAAAAAGACGTTAACAGCAAGATGAAGTTTGGAAAACATACTCGCTTATAATACTTAAAAACAGTGTAAAACGTGGATTTATTCCATATGATGGAAGTATAAATGAGTACAGCAAAGAAAATGACATTCCATTAGTTTTTTTAATTTCCAAATTTTAATCTCGATTTTTAATTCAAATTTAAGAACATACTTAGTAATTGATGACGATTTAACAACTGAAACTCCAAATGTGTCTATTACACCATTTTTTGTGTTCTAGTTAACAGTTATCAAATACTAATATTTAAAAAGTTACGTACATAACGAAACATTATATCTAATTTTGGGGAATTTTTCCTAAATAGGGTAGAAAGAGTGAATTTCAAAAACTAGATCTGATAGATCAAGCACCCCAAAATTGCTTAATTACACTTAAAAAATCCGAGGCACCAAAATGTATGTTAGTCAGTGTTACTGATTGTTCTTCTTTTACACATGGTAAGCAGGCTATTGCCTGTTTTATTCCTATCAACATTAGATTCGCCCAGTTCCGAGGCATGTTTTTGATACTATGACCTAAGTTACCTTCTTTTCCCCAGGTAGGGAGCTTACTTGACCTGAGAACTCTCCTCCTTTATCCGAAGTTGGAATCGGCAATGATTGTTACTAAGTTACTGTATTCACCCAGCACTTACCACAGGCAAAGTTCTGTTATTGATTGAAACTAATGAAATAAGCGATTAAATAGAAACTGATGTTGAACAAAAGGAACTAGTCACTGGTACTTCAATTGTTTTCGAAATGCATAAACAATTTTTTTTAGGATTGAACTGTTGAATCATAGATTTAACATGTTGGAAATACCGACAATACTAAGAATTGCCTCTGGTGGTTTGGAATATCGGGATGTCTATAAAGTTCTCGAGTTCATTTGAGAGATTTGAGCAACGATTCTTTAGAATTTAATAACAAAGCATCTATCTCTGGATAACATTTTTGAATAGTGTGTACCACAAAATGTACAGCTTGAACTTTAAATATCATATATAAAAGTCCCTCATCTGATTATCCCTGCAGCATCACCAATAAAATTGGGTTGGTCAAATCTTCAGCGCGCCAGATCCGGAGACGCCTGCACACACGACTCATATATTCACGTATGGTACAACGTAATACGAAGATTTGGCCAATCCTACCCATAAACATCTACTGTGAATTAGATGTAAGTTGAAATTCCACTCTTGTTCTCTCAGATGAAGTGGTTTTTGAACTCACACATAACACTAGTAGCAAAGTATATCGATCATCAAATGAAATATGTTAGAACGATGTATTAACGCAAACAAAATAAGTGGGAGATGTTCTATGTAAGTATAAGCGTGGATAAGTGGTTCTGATGTTAGACTTTCACTTTACAACTTGTAATATCTGAGGTAACACTCCATTAACAGGATAAATACCCTATCTATATAGTCTTCTATGACCTTCTCAAAGTTCATATTTAAATACAATTGTGATTATATTAGCGATTTTATTTAAAAAAGTAAGTAACCGAAAAATTGAGAATAACTGGAAGAATAAGAAATGTTACGTCCACGATCAAAAGACTTCGTGTTGTTACTGGGGCCTCTAGATATTATATTACAGACTTCGTTGTTAACGCTTGTCATTTGTCCATATATTTAAATAAACATATCGCCTTACATTCAGCTTCAGCGAAGCATTTGTGGCAACAGTCTAAACAGTAACCTAGTACAAATCGTCTATCTGCTATATGTGCATTTCAAAGTAGCAATAATAACATGGAAGTGTTCGTAAGACTCGCGCACTTGTTATTGCACACAATAGTACGTCTATAACAATTTCATGCAACGACACTCTCATAGAACCATCTCATATTTCTCATTCTTTATTACTTCTATCTTTTCGAGAGACAACCGCGTCACTGCAATGTCAAAACCGCTGCACTATACCTTTCGCCTTTTATAGACGTGTACACGTAGCTTAAAACAAAGGAGATAAACTAGGACAGATAGATAAGATAGACGGAAACATAACACTTCTGTTCTCTTCGGTGGAAACGACGAAGATATACGACGCTACTAAGATGAAAATCTTGTCAGCTAAGTGGTTGCAGGAACTCGGTGGGAATGTTAACATATGCGTTCTATTCACGGTTAGCATACTTCGATTCTTCGTTAGCAGCGAATGCAGCGGTTTGCCTTTCCGCGTACAAGATTTCGAGGATCTATTGCTAAGTAGGCACCTGCACGAGGAGAAAAAGTAAGAAAAAAGAACGACGCTGGTAAGCGTTGTGGATGGCGAAAATTGCGAAATCTAGTTCGCGAGGAGCTTTACCGAAAGTTTGGTTTGTAATTCTTTTATAAGAGATTATACTGCATATACGTTCGATATAACATTGTAAAGAAAGTAATAACAAACAAGCTTTATAGCAATTCCAAATACAATAACCAGAGATTAAGAGATTTTACAGGATGATATTCTGTTCGGGTGCATTCTGTTAACTAATTACTAGCATCCTGTCAGCTTTATGTATATATATGTATGTAAAGCTGATGAGAAAGAATCACATTAACCAATTGAAGAATTCTCGACCACCATTAATTCTGCCAAACTTCATCAAGGTTTGCAACTAATAATTCCCTCTATGACCGTACTTACCGCAACGTTAGTGTAGATCAGTCACGGATTTATATATGATTTATATATATTACAGTAAATTTGGCAAGAGTAACTCAGTATATCAGTGAATACCTAGACAATCAATAACATTTCATACTCGTAAAAATCAGGTTTTCATCTGGAATACCCCAAGGCTCAAACCTAGCTCCCTTACTCTTCCTTTTATACATAAATGATTTGGCCTCTACATTAAGCTACCTTACTCCCGGATAGGTATGTATGTGAACGCCCTAGAATCATATTCTGCAATTACATGATTTTCTGAATTACGCCATAATACCAAACTGGAACTTTAAATCAATAAACGCTTTGCAATATTAAGAAAACCATCCACATCCTACAGATAAATGGAGCTTCATTGATATGAAAGATGTAATCAGGTGAGATATCTATAAATCCTTCCATAAATTTTGTGTAGGTCAAGGATCATGTCAGGGTAACATATAATGAAGTAGTCATCTTGACAACAAACATTTAGCTGAGAAAAATGTAACGTTGGTATGTTGGAATTCCGAAAGTAGAATCTCGTATAGAAACTATGTGGTCTGCAAACTACAAATTTACATGAAATAACACACGCAGTTCCCTCATAACACATGGGCTGAAAAGTCCCGGGCCTAACAAAGAAAACACGGTTTTTTTGGTTCAAAATTAGCTTTATTCATCAACGTAATCTCCATCAAGAGCACCGCAATCATTCCAGCACCGCTCTAACATATCAATACCACTTTTGTGGAACGATTTATCTTTTGCCTCCAAATAGGCCTCAGTTTCAGCGATAACCTCTTCATTCGTGCGAAATTTCTTACCGGCGAGCATTTTTTTAGGTCTGCGAACAGCCAGTAGTCGCTGGGAGCCAAATCTGGCAAATACGGTGGATGTGGGAGCAATTCGAAGTTCAATTCATGTAGTTTTGCCATTGTTTTGATTGACTTGTGACACTGTGCGTTGTCTTGATGAAGCAAAAATTTTTTTCTTTGCCATATGCGGTCGTTTCTTTGCAATTTCGCCGATTGTTGTGCTTTCGGGCGCTTTGGACGAAGTTCACCAGTTGCTGTCCACTCAGATGACGTTCGTTCTGATTCCGGAGTGAAGTGATGGATCCATGTTTCATCCATTGTCACATATCGACGCAAAAATTCCGGTTTGTTACGTTTGTTACATGGCCAAACACTGCTCAGAATCATCAATACGATCTTGTTTTTGGTCAACAGTGAGCAAATGCGGCACCCAGTTTGAACAGAGATTTCTCATAGTCAAATGCGCATGCAGTATAAAGCCAATACGTTCTTTTGATATCTTTGCGATGTCAGCTAACTCACGCAACTTCACTTTTCGATCATTCAAAACGATTTTGTGGATTTTTTTGATGTTTTCTGGTGTTACCCCCTCATCTGGACGTCTCATCATCGGTGTCTCTACGATCACCTTTGAAGTCTTACTAACGTTTTATTGTTGTTTCTGATGGAGCAAAGTCCCCATAACACTTTTCAGGCCATTGCTTCGCTTGCACGGTATTTTTTCCTATCAAGAAGCAGTGTAAAATTAAAACACGAAATTGTTTTTGATCCATTGTTTTGAAAATAACAAAAGTAGCGTGACTCTTAGCACAATAACTCACAAACTAATTAATAGAATATCATGAAATTTTAACAGCTGTCTTTTGAAGGTTAGTACTAACTGAGAGAAAGGTGACTGCAATAAAACTAGCGTCATCTATGTGTTAGGCCCGGAACTTTTCAGCCCATGTGTTAGATGAGTGTCTAGGAGTAATAGTTTAACTTACACCGTCTTGGTAACTGTAAGGACTGTTATATCTAAAGCAGCTTACGGCAACATGGATTCTTACTTATAGTGAAATGATCTAGACTCTATATACTCCATCTGACTGCAGTGTTCAGACTATTTTGGAGAAATAGGCAATCTTTCGAAGAAGTTGTAGTATTGCAGTTCTTAAAATCATCAATTTTGTGGAATATCCGTTGACTGTTCTGAGATGTGTCGCATTAAGTTTCTCCGTTTATCCTTGTTTCTATTAAATTAGAATTTTTCCCAATGATGGAATGCACTATGACAATTATAAAATTCGTTATGTAACTGTCTTCTCATCAAACACTCACCTTATAAACAATAATCGGCAGTAATTCCTTTAATTACCAACGTAATTGAACATCGGTACTTCTATTTTAGTATATTTTGAAAAGAAACTCTTTTAGGACCGGATGCTTTAAACTATTAAATTTTATATTAACGACGTGGGCATATTCTACCCAATCCATTATCTCAACAGCGAAAGGCAATCGAAAGAAATCTCTATACCATTCCACCTAAACCATAATCTCCTTCTTATACTCAATTAGATAGCGTAAAAACACCGTGAATTACAACAACAATTAACACGAATTCTAAAATCCAATTCATAGGAAAGGTTGTTTAATGCGTATTCGAGCGACATCCCGTCTCAAACTTATTAAATACTCCGGTTTTACGAGTGTTCGCGACCAACCAACGTTTTCCGTCGGTCCTCGCGACAATTGTAAACGTCAGAAAGACGAGAAGACCTAGAAGAGATTAAGTTTTGTGCCCAAGAGAATTAATCTCGGTATTAAAATTCTAACAGCGACACGCAGCAGCGCCACGGGCGATCGTGCAAGACGCTGGAAGGTCAGGACGAAAGATGACAAGACGTTTTTGTACATACACTACCGTCCATATTAGTTCGGACACGCAATTAAATTTTAGAAAAACGAGAGAATATCCAATAATTTTTCCATTTTATTAATAGGGATTCAACTTAAAGTATAAAAGTAAAAAAAAGCAATTCTAACGAAAAATAAACAAAAACTTTTTAAACATTCCGTTTATCAAAGAAACTCCCTTTTGCGCGAAGAACAGTTTTCACAATCTGAGGCATTCGCTCCATTAGTTTTTCAAGGACTCTACTTGAAATCCTCCTGTAAAATATTCCACAGGTGTCCTAGGGAGGTAGGGCAATTGTTATCGGATACCCATGTCCAATTCATTCGACAACAGCTCGATCGGAATACTTAATATTCTCAAATTAGAGAAGCAATAGTCAATATAATTTTCACATGTTTTCAAATCTTTGGAAACGACTTCTAAATTAGCTCTCTTGTGCCAGTTTCGATTTTATAATCGTATTTTGTATGAATGAAAATGTCATTCGACTAACTTTGAACCAAATCCAGGATGGGGGAAATTTTAACAAATTTTCAAAGGAGTGCTCCCACCCCAGAAGCTGTTATTACCTGCAATATTGTCCCAAAAATAATCATATTTGTGGCGATGAGGATTAGTTGAAAATTACTATATTGGGTCATAAAATACAATAGATTTTTAATCATTCTCTAATCGTGAAAGTTTGCCTGTACAATTAGTAAACCATAAACTTCATAGAGGACTTAAATATAAATGTTATTTGTATACACTACCGCACAAAAGTGTTTAAGCACTCTCACTGACAGTAAAAATGTATAAAAATTCAGCGAAAATGTTAATAATATTTATTTTTTATGTACAGATACACGTACATGAATAAAAATATATTAAATAAATGTGAAAATTAAAACGTTTAATTTAAATTTTGCTTTCATCTATGTGACCCCCTCTTGATTTAATACTTGCAGCACACAATCGAGGCATTCTCGCAATAAGTTTTGCCAGAGCTTCTTGTGTTATTGAGGTCCAACTCGATTGCAATTTGTTCCACACGTCAGTAGCTGATGTCGGAGCCGATTTCCGTACTTCCCGATCTACTTCTTCCCATAGTAACTCGATTGGATTCAAGTCGGGGCTCTGGGGAGGCCATTCCATAATTTTGAGAGTTCCTTCCTCTTCTAAATGGCGTAAATAGTCTTTTCATAATTTAGAGGAATGTTTTGGGTCATTATCTTGCTGGAAGATAAAATTTTAACCCAAGGGTCGTATTCCGGAAGGTATTGCGTGGTTCTCCAAAATTTCGCGGTAGCCTTCTTTTTTTAATATACCGTCAATTTTTACAATGTCCCCTACACTAGTGCCAGCAAAACAGCGCCAAGTGATGATAGAACCTTCACCATGCTTCAGGGCAGCAGCGAGACAGTCTTCTCTGGTACGTTCACCCACAGATCTTCTTACGAATATGCGTCTTCGGGTTCCGAACAGCTCAAATTTGGACTCATCCGTCCACAGGACGTTGTTCCACTCTTCTATGGTCCAGTGTTGGTGTTCACGATCCCTTTTAAGTGGCTTTTGCTTGTTTTGTTTGCGTAGTAATGACTTTTTCATCGCAATACGTCCATGGAGCCCGGTTTTCTGTAGGAGACGTTTGACTGTAGAAACACTGACTAGCTTTTGGCGACCAACATTTAATTCTGCGGTGATTTCCGGGGCTGTTTTGCTTCTATTTAACTTGCTGGTAACCACTATTCTGCGATCATCTGCAGATGTTGTCGCTTTTAGCCTTCTACTCCGTCTTCTATTAAGAAAACTGCCAGTTTCCCGATATTTTTTTACGTTATAACATAGTCAACCGTAGCGTGGTGTATTTTCATTTTTTTGGCAATTTGTCGATTACTTATGCCACTTTTATGGTAAGCTATTATAAGCGCACGTGTTTCCGTACTAATTTCTCTTCGCGGAGGCATTTTAAAAAATTGTCACACGATATTTTGCTCACGACGTGAATAGAGTAAATACCACACTGCAACTGACCATAGGTTACAGATAATTTAAACATTATTTCCTACAATCTAACAGATGACTAAATTTACCCAGTAAATTCAGAGGGATTGTTATTGTAATTGCACCGCAATAAACAGTTTATGGTAATCCGACCAAGTGCAGGTAAATGATAGTACACCTTATGCGATATAATGGGTGTTTATCTTACTGAACTACATTTTAAATACGTATTTCATTTTATTATAATGTTTTTTTTTTTAGTAAACATAATACTATGTACATGAATAATCCATGAAAACAGGGGTGCCTAAACACTTTTCAGCGGTAGTGTATAAGAGCAATTATATTATATTTTAGTAGAGTTTACAACACTTTACTGGATGTCCGAACTAATATGAACGACAGTGTACATATACTTACGAGCGACCTCTAACCAGGTACTACGATAACTACGCCATCTATATCAATGTTGTGTAGGATGAAATGTACAAGGTATATGACGACGTTTTGAAAAGGTCTTTTAGCTTAATCTTATTAGTTCTCCCTTTTAAACGACGATTATGTTGCGTTGTGTATTCGAGGGGATTTGAAATTTTAATGGAAAGGAAAATCCTAGAAATTCTCAAACGTCGATGAATACGTTTCAAAGAGGGATCAAATTTTTATCGAAGAAAAAAAGGAACACACTAATTAGAGTCTTAATACTTCTTTATGTTGGTAACTTGTTTCTTCTTTGGACGTAGTAAGTAACAGGTGACAGTTTGGAAGGGTACTAGCCACGTAGGAGATTAAAATTTAAAGAGAGGTTTTCGTCAGGCATTTGTGTTATTTATATTCCATTTATCGGAAAGAACAGGTGTATACGGACCATTTCCGTTATCTAAAATGTTTTAATTGAAACAATTAACAGGACAATATAAAGGCCTGACTAATAGCTTATATAGACGAAACCTTCTTTATGTCCAGCAACATCAACCTTATTATATTCTTCGTAACGTCGTTTGAAAACTTTTCTTATACGAAGTAAGACGTTGTTGTGTTCCTGCTTAATAAACTTTGAATATTTAGAGTAGCTACGACTATTCGCTGGCAATATAATAAAAATAGTAAAACATCAAAAATATTTCTAACAGAAGCTATCTATGCTAAAAGACAAAAAATTAGACTACTGTCTAAAACAGTTATCAAATAAGTTTGAAGAATTGTTAAATGATAGACTAGAAATATAATAGAAAATATACATCTCAGAGATCACAATTATACTCAGAAAAATGAGATCAAGCTTTGCGATTAGTCGTGCATCTATACTATCCATCATGCAGGCATTAGATTTAAGACTACCCAGTTTTTGAGCATATCGATTGAAGTAATTTATCTGTCACTACGTTTTCAACACAAATCTCTACAAGTTGACGATGAATTTCGATTGGCTTAACATTCCTTGCGTTTAAAAACCGTATTATAGAACGCATTTCACAGTCGGTGGGCTCAGAAATTGTCTCAAACGTTTTAAAGGATCACTAACGATCCGATTCTAACGGTGTCAGCGAAAAGATTGTGAACCAAAGAGATACATGTGCATGGGCAAAACTACGACAGTAGCGCTGCGGTGGTGGTAGAACGAAACGGCACTCCGTCTCCGGACAAGCCTTATATACTTTTGAATAAATTAGCTTCAGCAAAGAGTTCTCTTCAAGAATTGTTGTTCATTGTAAAATTAACTTGATGTCCCTCTATACTCAAAGAGACAATGCGTGAAGCTGTAACGTATGATACATTTCACAGCGGCAAAAATCCGAAAGGAAACTTATTTCCTGGACATACCTCGTAGAACGTGGGTAACTGTTATTTTATAAGCCATACACAATCACAGTAGATTACACTTTCCATAGAATTTGGATTAATCATTTAAAACCATTACTTTCATTTACACGTTAACGTTCATAGAAATGGAACAATGAAACTTATACTAAAAGCCATCAAAGTGTTTTTCCATGAGGAAAATCTAAATTTAATGTACTGCAATCAAACAATAGAAAATACCGACCAAATATCGATTTACAAACTTCGTATGTGCTTATATGCACTTGATTTTCATGTATGTACATTATAGTTCCTTCACGAACTATTACGGGAAAAAGGAGAAATTGAGTTTACAGAACGGTAAGGCGGGTCTCTTTGACCCCGTTTAGACTCCTTTGTTTCACTGTTTTAAAGCTCTTTTAAACGCGATAAGATATAACACAATGGAATTAATTATGCATTAGACGTAAGGATAGTATAAATCAATATTAAAACTACGTCAGAAGAAAATCAATTATATATTCGCAGAAGTGGAACTTCAAATTGTAACCCCTTTCTCACTAAATGAGAATGTGATAGACCAACTGAATCATTAATTGCTAAATCCAAATTAACGTATATGCAGCACAAAGAGCATAAATGGTGTTTCATCACTCCGGAATAACGCCAGTTCATTACACGAGCGCTATCACGTCCTTCACCTCTAGATTTTCTGGTATTAATACCCACTTTTTCTATAGATTCCAATATTTTGTTTTTTTTTATTCCAGATGCACTTTGATTTTCAATTTTAATGAATCCTAGAAATTTCTCTCTAATATTAATTTTCTCAAATTCACCTACTTCCACTTCTACATATCTGTTTGTCAAACTCATTTGATAGATCTTTGAAAGATCCTGAGTTATGTTTGCAATTAGGGTAAAAAAAAACTTTTATCAATTTCAAATATGATTGCCAATCACTTGTTTATTTTCCAAAAGAAATTTTATATTTCGAAAATAACCAACGGGGTTCACAATATGCTATGTTTTCTTTTGCTGAATAACACAACCATCTTCAGGGTGCACCTACTGCAGAATTGTTATGTACAGTAAAGGGTTGAGGAAAACATATTTTTCCTATCTTCTGGAAGTTAATTGAGGCTGATAAAGGCCGTTCTCAATTATATATGTTTTCATTCCATTGATTCTATTCATGTTTTTGAAATTACCCTTATCTGAAGGATAACATTCTAAAAGGTAGTATGTATTTAGACATCTTCCATATCGAAGTGTGATGGTTCTCTAATATCAGTATTTTTTAATTATCTGTTTATGTTTTCCTTTTTTTGTACTGTCCAAGGTTCGTACATTTGCGTTTTTTTGCTCTTTATCCATTACTACACACGAAACATCTTCAAACTGTGTAGATGAACTAGGTTAATCGCTATCTAAATTTGAAATCAAGGTTATAAGAGAAGATTTTTTAGTCTACATTATCTTTTTTCGCAAATTCTTTAATTAAACTTTTAACTTGCAAACAAAGTTAATTTTGCTCCACGATAAAACGACACCATTCATCCAATTGTGCGTCTTGTCTAATTACTCGCTTAAACCCGAACGAACTGGCAATTAAAGCATGACGAGAGTTAAATCGAAGCTCCGATGGCCTGTAGCTGGTTTGATCGCGTAAAACGATTTCAATTTCGACACATTCTAGTCAAGCAGGCGCGTCTAATTCACATGTTAACCTCTTTTCTCCGTTGTTGCCGTTGTTGTTCTGTTGCTTTTTTTTCTTTCTCTACTAACGCCGCGTTAATCGAAAGTAATGAGTCATTGTTTTAGGCAGTAAGCAGTTGTGCTGCTTAATTCTATAGCCTATTCCAATTCTAAACGAGATGTCTTTAATCTGTTCTTTTGAAGTACGTGTTTTGTTTACACGATAACGATTGTGAGGAATTTACTTTATATGTGCTTTGAGAGTCGTTTGTATTTCTTTAGAAAGCTTTCGTGTACAGTATGATTAAGTAATGTAAATGAAATATTTGTTTTTTAACATTTTTTTTCTTTTGTTCCAGGCACGCATTACGAACAAAATTTACAAAAGTAATACATTTGATTGTAAGTATTATTATATAAACTAATTAACTGGAATAAATTTTATGTATACTAGAAGTTTGTTTTATTTTGGTTTAGGATTAAGATTGCACCTTTAAGAATTTCTATAGTTCCATATGAACCTTTGAACTGAATATTTTTTATAATGCTGATCCACAAAGAAACACAAATGCTAAGGAAAATAACATAAAAAAATTAATACATCTTATACAGAGAAAATTTAGAATAATAGCGAAGTTTCTGTAGGTCCTTTAACACAAAATTAATAAATAAAATACAAACATAAAAAGTTCACAGTCAATCTCGTGGTGCTGTTGGTAGAACTTTTCGTCATTAACGTAGAGGTCATGGGTTCAAATGCTACCTTGACTGATATTTTTTTAGGAATTTAAAACGTTGATTAAATGCAGGGAGATTGTAATTTTATCGTTACTAATACCAGTGGTAGTTTCATATTAATAATTTAGATTTTAATCGTTTAAAATGTGAAGAATCATCCTTGTTTAAGAGTTGCATTTTAAATATAAATAAATTGAGATTATCTAACGGTCGCTACTATTATTAAGTTATCCGTTTAATCTAAAATATGCATCAAATATGCCATGACAACGAAGAATAACTGACCGTAGACTAAGAACAATAATAAGAGAAAGGGAACGCAACGAAATCAAACGAATTATTACCTCACTGCATATCTTTTTCGCTGGCTACACCAGATCGGATCGTCTTTAGAACTTACACGGACGAAATTTATTGCGACAGCGCAATATCGCTCCAAAGCTATCTAGCGCTTTTACGTATTAGGGAGATCCGGGAAGGAGTATTTTTCAGCAATTTCTATATCTAATTTCGCGCCGTTCGAGGCAAACGTATCGCGACGAAGATCAAAATTGACTCACGAACTAGCCAGTCGCTACGTTCGGAGATTAGCGGATAGCAGAAGGCTTTGTATAGCGGAGACGCGTACAAGGCGATCACGATTTGACAAAATAGTATAATAAAATGCTCTCCTGTCATACGATCCTTCGTAGTATAATATCATCTTTGCTGGAAACCGAACGTGAGAAGCTAGAAGTTCTTGGAGTATTTCCAATAGTTGAGTGGTAAAGAGCAAGGGCTTGCAAGCCGGTGCGGATCGGGATACTACCAGGCTTCGTGTACACTGTCGTTTGTAAGTTTATGACCGCATTAAGAAAATTAAATTATGGTTGAATCGTAAAGAAAGCACATGTGCTATTGGATTGGCCCTCTCGTCACATACAAATTGGACCCTTTAAACTTTGTGAAAAACTAATCCTCAGCCGAATTGGCAGCGACGTAGATTTGCAAATACTCCCCAACACGCTGGCTTCAGACCTGGCAAGTCATCTACTAACCAGGTTTTATCACTTGCGGAGCACATAACGGGCCTTACCCTGGTCGACCTGAGCTCTGTCTATCACACCGTGAAATACCGCCAACTGCTCTCGAAGGTATACGGCACAGCAGCGGACTACCACATCACCAAAATAATAAAATCCTGGCAGCTGAACAGTCAATACTATATTACCCTAGAGGGCAAGGAAAGTTGCTGGAGGAGCCAGAGAAACGGCTTCGCACAGGAAAGCGTGGGGGGCCAAATCCTGTTTAATATTTATACGAACGACCAATCTACATCGAAAGAAACAAAACATTTCTTGTACACCGACGACTAGGCTATCACTGGACAAAGGAAGACCTTCAAGGAGGTCGAAGCGGAAGTATAATCCGCACTAAATACCATGTCAACGTATTACAATAACAACTCGGTGAAGCCAAACCCCTCAAAGACCCAGGTCGCTTCGTTCAGTCCCCACACCCGACTAGCCAGACACGAGCTAAATGTGGTATGGGAAGGGGGAATCCTCGAGCACACAGATAAACCGGTATACCCCGGCATCACACTCGATAGATGCTTGGGCTACAAACATCATTGCGAGAAAGCATCGCAGAAGATGACCACAAACAACAATATTTTGAAAAAACTGACAAACAGCAAGTGGGGTTCTAACCTCTAGGTCCTCAGTACCACGGTTATAACACTATGCTTCTCCACGGGCGAATACGCGTGTCCTGTGTAGTCGAGATCGCCGCACGCTGAAAGAGTTGACGTTGAATGAGACCTGCAGACTGGTGACGGGATATTGAGAGGCTTCAGCAGTCCTAGTTTACGTAGAGCGACCCACAAATTCAACAAGGCATTCAGACATTCTACAATCGCCACCTCTTCTTTTACCTTCAGCACGGACCCCGGAAGTTGAAATCCAGGAGCCGAATTCTTGTTGGCCCTTTGGATAAACTACCTGCGAACTACTCCCTACTGGAAAACCCCCCTGTTGGTATCACGTCCAGTTTTGGGACCTGGAGGTCAATCGGATTAGATGAGGTCTTGCGCAACTTAATGGAGACATGTGCCATTGTGGTACAATATACAACATATGGAGTGCTCCAACAGACGATCTATTGCAGAGCAGCCGTGAAGCATAGTACGTGGTTCGCTACTGGGCCGAAAGACCTTGATCTATTCCGACCACGATAAAGTAAAGTAAGGTGAGATCATTCACGTGAAAGACAGTGTGAGGAGAGATAATGCTAACACACGGACATGTTTCCGCCTCTGCAGCATCGTCATTGATGTAAGTATGAGTATATTAACTCTACTATAAGTTAAAAGAAAACAACTTTGGAGAATCGTTTTGTTCGTTAAAATAGCAGATAACTCAAGGAATCATCCTCTCTAGAATCTGAAACTTATCATCGTAGTCTTGGCATTTCACTTGCTCTTTGATATCCACATTTTATTTAAGAAATTATTCATTGCCTCCTGCTATGATTCTTGGTGACTTTCGATATCAATTATTGGCTTATAGGGTGCCCGAAACAGCATTAATACTAATTTCAGTATCAAAGCTAAGAACTACGTCACGAAAATTTTGCACGACACTGTAAGTACAAGCTCAAGCTTTTACAGCAACCGTACGATATGACCGTGGATAATTCTTCAATTATAATTTTTCGTGTTGGAGCGCGGAATGTCAAATTCAATCTCAAATTGATTACTGATTACGCAGTACGATGTTCAACTTTTCAAGGACAGTTGAGGCGACGTACAACGGCGGCATGACCATAGGAATTGTTATAGACACTAAATTACTATTGTATACGACATTTCGAGTATCGAATCTGTATAGCAATCGTTACAACTCGCAGAATACGGAAAATTATATACCTATAACGACATTGTACGATGTACAGACATTACGGTAATAATCTAAGTGGTATTCCTGACCTTCCCCATGGTGTTCTCAAAAGTTACACCTTCCTGCCTTCACTTAGAGGTAAGGAGATATTTAAACAACCTTAGTTTATGGTTATCGTATTATAGGGGAGTATTTGGCTGTCGAAAGTATTTACGCCGGAACTATTACTTTACATGTGTTAGTCGTGATTCGTTTCGTAAAACGTATAACCACAGATGCGTTGAAACAAAGCGAAATATGCAAGAGATATAGAACTTTCGCATACCGCGGCGTTATTTCTGTTTAAACATTTGATGTTTGCATATTTTGTGCTAACATAGGTCGAACTGTTTGTAGAGAATCAAGTGTAATGTTATTTGTCGGTTTTCTAGTTTAATTTGCGGATAATTCTCTGAAACTCTTAAAAAATGTATATTTGCATAATTTAACGTACGTATGTATGTAAAAAATGATTGTTTGACTATGCATACATGTCTGGTTTGCCGAGAAACGTATTTGAATTAGATAAATTTCCGCTGATGTAATTGTGCGGTACCCTTGAACAGAATTTTCGCACTTAGGTACCGCATTCGAATAAAGTTATATAAAACAATAATACTAATAACGATTCATTTGATAGTAACACATGGAACCTGTAACTGTCTTCTTATTACACATGTAATCTTATGAGAGTCGTAAAAGCACCACATCAATCAATTTCTCGTTGGTATGAATAATTCAAAGGCAAACGGATTACTTTTATCGACGATTTAAGAGCAGCAAAAATGGCAGTCACTCAGGAAAACGTCGATGCCCTGTGCAAGATCATCAATGAAGATCGACACGTGACATATCGCCAGACTGAAGCGTCAATGGGAGTATCAAAGACCTCAATTCAATAAATTTTGCCCGAAAAATTTTGTGTTAAGAATTACCACAGAAATGACCACAGAACAGAAAGAAGCTAGGGTGAATTGGTGTCAAAAAACTCTAGACCCCTTCAACGCCGGATACTCGTAAACGTGTACAACATCCTCACTGGCGATGAATCTTGGATTTACTCATGCGAGCCAGTCGTATGTTTGGGTGTTCCATGATGAAGATGTTGTCGCTTTTGGCCTTCCACTCCGTCTTTTGTTAAGAAAACTGCCAGTTTCCCGATATTTTCTTACGTTATAGTCAACCGTAACGTGGTGTATTTTCATTTTTTTGGCAATTTGTCGATTACTTATGCCACTTTTAAGGTAAGCTATTATAAGCGCACGTGTTTCCGTACTAATTTCTCTTCGCGGAGGTATTTTAAAAAATTGTCACACGATATTTCGCTCACACTGCAACTGACCATAGGGTACAGATTTCACTATAATCTTCTAGGAAGGTAATTTAAACATTATTTCCTACAATCTAACAGATGACTAAATTTCCCCAGTAAATTCAGAGGGATTGTTATTGTAATTGCACCGCATTAAACAGTTTATGGTAATCCGACCAAGTGCAGGTAAATGATAGTAAACCTTATGCGATATAATGGGTGTTTATCTTACTGAACTACATTTTAAATACGTATTTCATTTTATTATAATGTTTTTTTGGTAAACATAATACTATATAAATAATCCATGAAAACAGGGGTGCCTAAACACTTTTCAGCGGTAGTGTATGTACATACCATCTTTCAACAAAATCTCAAAAGTTTTGAAATATAATCAGCAAATATGCAATGAACATCTAGAGAACAGCTAAAATCGGTTCCCGTTGAGGTAAAGTCGCGACTGAGCAACCTAGACGTATTCCTATCGAATAATCCTCATATTGTTTGCTTCCACTCTACATAAAGTGTTAATTTCAAACTCACGCAGTCAAAAATTAACAATCACCACCCTTCACATATCCTAAATATAAATTTCCATACGACAACATATGTTCAACACCCCGTTTTCACCGCAATAATATCTCACATTCCGCTTCTGTTTACCTCATTGTGTGTAATTATAAAATTTCAACGCCGTTACGTGTGAATATCCAAACCCAAGCATAACCGTCTCTCCATACGACGAACCCCGGGTTGACTTGATTAAGTTGAAATATTAATGGCGATCGTGACAAGTGCTTCCTCTTCATCTTGCTGGTATTTATTTATTCCTCGTGCAACAGGCGACGGCGTTAGCGTCGCGTAGACCCAACGCGACCTTAACCACGTTTTCGATAATGGTTTCAACACATCGACGATGAAGTGCTAGAAAAATGTTGATATATGCGTTTCGTATGGGACGTTTAAGGGTTGGATTGCGGTGGAAGTTAACGAACTGAGTACAGTAGGTGGCGACACTATCGTAAATAAACTGTGTCGTGGAGGGATTCAGTAAAAAAAAGGTGTTATTTCTAAAAATAGTGAGTACTGGAACTTTGTCGAGTAGACATTCGATTTAGCCTACTATTATATATTCGTAAGAACAAAAAAGTGCCTGTTCTATATACAAAAGTTTCTATACCCAGATGAAACTGATCTTTTTCCATAAAAGTTATGATGATGAAATGGAAGCTTCACTGTAAGAAATCTGGGGAAATATTTTAGACAACTTGCACCTCGAGTAATGCAGATTATTTATCTTTTGATCTATCATTCACGAGAAAGACAATGTGAAGAGACATAAAACGTTAACACACGGACATGTTTCTGCCTACCCGGAGGCATCAGCATTGTTTTATGCTCGACACATTGTCATTCCCTTTCTGCTACTATCGCCATATCTAACACTACAATTCAATTTCGCACCAATGGCAGTTGATCTATCGCTTTCTGAACATATTCGAATGTTGATGAATGAGTGGATAATGAAGACCATAGAAAGGATCATACAACCAACTCCTCCAGGACCCTTAAAATTTAACGAATGCTCTGAAAGTTATCGTCGTAACCTGTATAGAAACTAACTCCCAATCCTAACAACACCCAACACCATGAACCTCACAGAACGGGCAATAAAAAGACTTAAATCATCTCGTTCTCCTCAATTACGTCAATTTTATATGCATTTTAGCAAAAGATGTCAAATCTGTTTTAGAGAAAGATGTCCGTCATCCTACCATTTTCTGCCTTTTGAGTTTATTGATAACGAAAAATCTTTCTTTTAACTAAGTTAAGTGTGTACTAACTCTAAAAGGGCTGATTTCTCATTTGAGAGACCTTAAATTACGTGAAAGAGGCTTGAAACATTTCCTCTGACATTTGAAATGGATCAGTTCCTAAATTTAAGTCACCAAAGATTTAGCAATGTCAGTATGTGCCTTGATAAAGTATCAATATAATTCAATACTTGAGATTAGATTCTGCAAGAGAAAAAAGAAAGTCCCACTGTAGAGGAGGTATCAAAAAAATTAAGGAAGTTCGAAAATTATGAAGCAGCGAGAGAGGATAAAAATGATGCAGAACTGTTGAAATATGGTGGGCAACAATCGCAAGCAGAAATGTCACAAAGCCAATAGGAGTAACGGAATAGAAGTCAGAATGCAAATATACAGATGATGTTATTAAAAATTATGGAAAAGAAAAAGGAAGAAAAATAATAAGTTACTAACAAGCAACTGGATATAAATTCATTCTGCAATAATTTCAGTAGAAAAATTCGATCATAATTTTAATTAATTTAATCATTGCTCTTGATTAAGTAACTTAGTCATTATTTTTCAACGGTCTTCGGTGAGACTAAATTTTGCTCAACACTGGTGCAGATATCTATTTTTGAGATTGAAAGTGTGCCTTCATAAAGCATTAATATAATTCAATACTTAAGAATAGAATCTACAAGAGAAAAAAGAAAGTCCCATTGTAGAGGAGGTATTAGAAAAAATAAGGAAGCTTGAAAATTGTGAAGCAACAAGAGAAGATAAAAATGAGACAGAACTGTTGAAACATTGTGGACAACAATCGCAAGCAGAAAAGTCGCAAAGCCGATAGGAGTAACGGAATAGAAGTCAGAATCCAAGTATACAGATGATCAAGGCTCATAGCAAATTCTGAATAGCAATTAGAAAAAATTGATTAACGCACCTGAAAGTTGGTTAGCTATAATTTAAAAGGATTGAAAGACTTGATGATGCTGACGTTAGACAGCAAGAATAGATATCAATATTATTTATTAACAGATTAAAAATTTTACCTTTAGAGGTCTAAGAGGTTCACTCTACTAGCTCATTGAAATAATTTTATCGCTATTGAAAATGATGTGTTTGGTCTTTCGTCCTGAATGAAAGTGCAAAAAAACCCTCAGGTGCGAAGTATAGTGATGACTAGAGATCGGATTATATGCAAAGTGCATATATTTTATTTTATTTATTTATTATATTTTAAGTCTATTTATAGATGTCTATAGACCTAAAATATAATAAATAAATAAAATAAAATATATGCACTTTGCATGTAATCCGGTCTCTAGTGATGACGATCACATCCCACTTTCCGTCAAATGGACCGTGCTTGATAACTGCAGCCACAGTGTTTATACCATCTCTCGTAGCTGATTGGAAACAGCCTGTTGACCAGCAATTGCTTGGCGAGTTGTTTTTGTGTTTGCGAATCATTTTCGTCCAGCAATTCCACACCTTCGTATTTTCTTTTGACGGTTATCCACATTAATTGTCTGCTGCATCGAAGTCACCACTTTTGGAACGACGAAATCATCGTTCACACGTATCTTGCGATGGAGCATATTCGCCGTAAGCTTCTCGAAGTAATCGGCGTGACTCAGTGCAGTCTTCTTCACTTGAAGACAAAAAATTAATACTGTCCGCGAATGCCCTTTGTTCGGTATAAATTTCGACATATCGACTTTATCATTCGTGCTCGTCTGACACTTGTTGATGATGTCACATAATGGCATAGTGTCAAATCTTCATGGCATAAACTGTATTAGTGCGCTATCTGTTGTCTGAAATCTGCATTTCATAGTTATACACCTTGTATTATCTTTGTTAATGTATGTATAAACAAATATTATTAATTATTATTATTGTTCTTGTTTCTTGTTATCATGTGCTTCCAATCAAAAATCTAGCCATTGAAGACATTACATCAACCCAAGCACTACTCTAAACACTAACGACGTTTACTTATTAGAAGCAACATTAAACACGATCCTTAAGACTTCAAACCAAGTAATCTAATCCCATGCGTTTCTCTAACACCCATGTATATGACGACGTATTATTTTATCCCTTCCCCATTGTGAATCCAAATAGAATTCAAACTGGTCGCCGAACTGCCGTTAAGCATATAATCCGTTCTAGAAAATCAATAAGTGTTATATTTACCAAAACCGTCAGGTGTGAATATACAAAAATAACCTTGATGCGTAGTTACACAGTCGTTAATAAAGCGAACGCTATCTTTATTAATAGCACCACGCCGATTTTCCTGATATAGTTCCGGCGCTGTCCACTTCAAGTGTGCAATCGATGTAGTCGTAGTATGCGGTGGAGGGCAAAAAAAAAACCGCGACCGCTAGAATTGCGGAAATTTCGTCGTAATTAAATCAGAAACGGGCGGGCGTAGGCCGTAGCTCGTTGGAAACGACGTTCGTGGGGACGCTTTTAAACGAATTAAATAGACGAGGAGATAATGTCAGTTCTGTTTCGGGTATTTCCGTTTCGGAGAATTGGTCTTGTCGTTTTTTTTTCTATGGAATTTTATGCTAAAAGAAAGTTGGTAAAAATAGAATGCTTTTTTTGTGTTGTATAGGGTAAATTAATAGCGATAACGAATTTTAAAGGTTGTCAGGGAAGGTAACTGATGTTTATTTAATATTTTGAGCAACGTAAATAACTTTTTATCCAAAGATATTGTTAAGATACTAATAGAGTTATCCTTAAAAGGATTTTATTAATAACACATTGGCTACAAAGTCCAGGGCCTAACACATAGATGACGCTAGCTTTATTGCAGTCACCTTTGTCTCCGTTAGTACTAACCTTCAAAAGGCAGCTGTTAAAATTTCATGATGTTCTATTCATTAGTTTGTGAGTTATTGTGCTAAGAGTCACGCTACTTTTGTTATTTTCAAAACAATGGATCAAAAACAATTTCGTGTTTTAATTTTACACTGCTTCTTGATGGGAAAAAATACCGTTCAAGCGAATCAATGGCTTGAAAAGTGTTATGGGGACTCCGCTCCATCAGAAACAACAATAAAACGTTGGTTTGCTGACTTCAAACGTAGTCGTAGAGACACCGATGATGCAGAACGCAGTGGACGTCCAAATGAGGCGCTAACACCAGAAAACATCAAAAATGAAGTTGCGTGAATTGTCTGACATCGTAAAGATATCGAAAGAACATATTGGCTTTATATTGCATGAGCATTTGACTATGAGAAAGCTCTGTTCAAAGTAGGTGCCGCGTTTGCTCACTGTTGACCAAAAACAAGAACGTGTTGATGATTCTGAGCAGTGTTTGGCCATGTTTAAACGTAACAAACCGGAATTTTTGCGTCGATATGTGAGAACGGATGAAACATGGATCCATCACTTCACTCCGAAATCAGAACGAACGTCATCTGAGTGGACAGCAACTGGTGAACTTCGTCCAAAGCGTCCGAAAGCACAACAATCGGCTGGAAAGGTTATGGCCTCAGTATTTTGGGATGTGCGTGGTGTAATATTCATCGACTATTTTGAGAAAGGAAATATCATCAACAGTGAACATTATATAGCGTTATTGGAGCGTTTGGAGGCCGAAATTGCAAAGAAACGACCGCATATGGCAAAGAAAAAAATTTGTGTCATCAAGATAACGCACCGTATCACAAGCCAATCAAAATAATGGCAAAACTACATGAATTGAACTTCGAATTGCTCCCACATCCACCGTATTCGCCAGATTTGGCTCCCAGCGACTACTGGCTGTTCGCAGACTTCAAAAAAATGCTCGCAGGTAAGAAATTTCGCACGAATGAAGAGGTTATCGCTGAAACTGAGGCCTATTTTGAGGCAAAAGATAAATCGTTCTACAAAAGTGGTATTGAAATGTTAGAGCGGCGCTGGAATGATTGCGTTGCTCTTAATGGAGATTACATTGATGAATAAAGCTAATTTTGAACCAAAAAAAAACATGTTTTCTTTGTTAGGCCTGGGACTTTTCAGCCCATGTGTTAAATGCTTAGTTTTTTGTCAAGGTCATTTAATCCGATATGCTAGTGGTGCTGATATTACATGTATGTATGTGTATCGATATTCCTCGGCGTTTGATACTGCAAGCCATATTGTTCTACTTCAAAAACTAAACAACTTTGGCATTCGTTGATGTCTATTACAACGAACAGGTATAATATGGTGTCTGGCGTGTCTCAGAACTCTAACCTTGGACCATCACTGTTCTTGTTATATCTTTTTCTAATAGCTCAGATCCGTTTTGGATGTTGGCTACCATGCATGCCGTTTTAACTTTGTTTGTTGCTCGGAATAATTCAGTCGTATTCGTACCGAAGCAGGTTCCCTTATATTTAGTCCCGCATTGATTTTCTCCGTATCATCATCACTCAACACCGTTCCTCCAGGAGATCCTATCTAGAAACTCCGGATAATAATTTAGCCTTGAACATAGTTATGCTGATACTACTAGAGATACCTATTGTAGGTCTTTAATGCAATGGATTCTCCTTACCTTTTGTATTCCCATGAAGTTGAATATTTATTAGTTCATCCGCTTTTAGGACCGATTTCTCAAGCCCGTCATTTTCTCTTATTAGCTCCTCCAGCCGAAGCTATTGGCCAATGGAAGGGGGACTACTTTTTGTGTAATTCGGACGACAGAGCCTACTCAGTTCTCTAGCAGATGAGGTTGTTATTTGGCTTGGTTTGCCTTTATAACCATCAACCCTTACATCTCTCTTATTATGTATGGATGATTGATTATCTTGCCTTGCATTACCCTATGATGATGACCAAAAGATTCATTTCATTATCACAGGTATCGTCGGAACTTGAGCGTGGCGACTCAAGTTGAACCCTAACAACTATTGCAAGGTAACATATTCCAAATAATCATCACCTTCTTTGTAGTCACACAGATTTTGTCGCACGCGATCTTGGAGAGCTCTTAGGAGCACAACTTAGATTTGTTCTGCATATCAATAAACTGCTTATAACAGCATCTAAGGCACTGTGTTCTCTAATTAGAAGTGTTAAGTAGTTTACTGACGCTGCTACCATTAAATTGCTGTTCGTAACGTTCATTGTAGGCTAACTGGAATATTTCAGCTTAATCTGGTTTGCAGTTTATTCGACCCCGCAGAATTTGGAATAAATGCGACAAAGATTGCAGAATAGCGTTTTATACTTTTTAGATGGCGTTCACACTTCCACCTGCTGGTACACGTCAAATAGTTGTCGCACTTTACACATTTAATTCTACCGCTTTCGTATTCTAAATCCGGCACATTCGCTATTACTTTTTCTAGTTTATTCGAAATACACTGTTTCCAAAACGTACCTAAATACATTTCTAAGTATCTGTGTACTGACAAGACCAAGAAAAGACACTTTGTCGGGTAAAAAGAAATTACCTAGGGACTCATTAACAAGGCTATGATTACATGATTTGTTAAGAGGTTTCTTAGACTTGCACTGCCGTTTGTTATAGTCGTAACGGCTGTCTGGTTCCGCCCCTTCACTAAGTTTTCTGTCCCTGTCAAAGATCCTTGAAAATGCGAACTATAACTTTTTTACAAAGATGTAATCGCAAGAAACTTCTACTTGTACGTAATATTATTTGAAATACCTACATCTCACTTCTTACATTGCACTGATGAGAGCCAGTTAACCCGAAGCTCGTGTCTTTTTTTATTTATTTGGCGCATATTTTTATTCATTTATACTCCCATATTATTTTTTTGTTATCGTTTTAATCGAGTGTGCCATTTTATTTATTTTTTGTACTCGCATTTTCACGAAGCTACTAACTCAACCAACATTACGTTACCCATACGTTCTTTTACCTTTACGAAAGTACGCAACATATAAATATAAATGAGAATTTAATACATATTGCGGGCGAGTATAAAGGAATTCGCCCAATGCTCCCTGACATAAATATTTATAAAATTCATATCATACATTTTACTCGGTTGGCAAAAGGCATCTACTATATTATACAGGCGGTCCCACATCAACGGAACAAACCCTGCAATAACTACTTTCCGCGCAATCTACACGCGATTGTCATTTCTGAGTTCTCTCTGGACGTCAGCCCGTCTTTCCTAATTTACTGTATGAATAACGAATCGAAAAGGGCGGACGGCTTGGCCGAAGATGTCGGAGTAAGATTTTTGTAGTAGATTGGTGCTTACATGTATAAATTCGATTCGATTTCTCATGTCGTGGAAGTAGTTAATTAGGGAGAAGAAGGAAGAGAAGGACGAGATAGCTTTCTCCGTTGAGGATTAATATTGATGCGCTATAAGGGAGGAAGATGGCAATTTTTCTTTTGGAAATGGTGCATCGTTCTTGTAATGTTTAAGTCCATTTTTTTTTTGGTTGATACATTAGTTGATGTAATAGTTGTGAAAGATTTAGGACGTTTGCTTTAACAAAGAGGCTGTTTATCTGTATAATGTTCGCGTATTCGAATATATGAAATACCAAAAGTTGCATCATAAATAGTGCAAACAAATGTCAACGAAAACAGTGTATACCACCAGTTGGAAGTATAAACGCCACCTAAAAACTATAAACCGCTGTTCTGCAATACGTGGCAAACGATACACTGAACAATTAACAGTTGATATACGAGGAGAGGTCCAGAAGTTCATGGAAGGAAAGGGTTTTAAATAAAATAAAACAATAAATCTATTTTTCATTTTCAATATAATCACCCTTAAGCACAATACATTTACTAGATCTATGAATTAATTTTTCTAAACGGTCATAAAAATATTTTTTATCTTTCGCCTCAAAATGGGCCAAAATTGCCTCCTTTACCTCATTGTCGTGGAAAATTTTCTTCCACGTAAGTCTTTTTTTAAATTGGGGAACAAATAAAAATCACTAGGTGCCAGGTCTGCACTTTAGGGTGGATGGACTATTGATTGAAAGCCATGCTTATGCAGAGCTGCCTTTGCTCTTGTGAACCGGCGCATTGTCTTGCAAAACAACACACCCTTGGTCAATTTTCCTCGACGTTTTTCCTTGATGGCCTCCTTTAATTTTTCTAATATCGCTGCGTAATATTCTCCGGTTATGCTCCTACCTTTTTCTTTGTAATCAATTAATAATATCCCCTCACAATCCCAAAAAACAGTAGCCATTAACTTTCCAGCCGATTCTGACACTTTGAATTTCTTTGGCGGTGGTGTCCCCTTTTTATGCCATTGCATGGACTCCTGTTTGGACTCAGGCTCAAAGTGATGAACCCATGTTTTATCTCCGATAACAATCTGCTCCAAAATCTGTGCAGGTTTGTCTCCACGCAGCTCCAAAAATTGTTTGGACGCACAGACGCGCCGCTGTTTCTGCAGCGGCGTGAGCATTCTCGTCTTTTGTCATACCCAGGTGGTCATGTACGATACGCAAAATGGTGGTATCTGATACTCCAACTAAAGCAGATAATTGTTTTTTCTTCAAATGGGCATCTTGCAGGAGAAATTTTTGCACTTTTTCGACGATTGGTAGCCTCAACTGGCCGTCCTGAACAGGGGTCGTCTTCAATCGACTCCCGACCATGTTTAAAGAGACCATGCCACTTATACGTCATTGATTTACTAGGCCACTGTTCCCCATAAACGGTTTCCATTTCATTCAATATGGTTTGAGCGTTCTTTCCTTGCTTTGTAAGGAACTTTATCATAGCACGGTGTTCAATTTCCTCCATAGTTTCAGTTTTCTTCCGGATTGACTTGTTTAGCAGGCAACTATTCGTAAACGACTGACGCTATAGGGCTGCAACTTAACTTATATACTAATGATGAGTCGCCAATCAGAATGACACCTAGCGAGCGCCCCTATCTCCACTCCATCCCCTTCATTCCACGAACGTCTGGACCTCCCCTCGTAGGAGCTTGTTTTATTCTGTGTAATGTACCGTTCACTTTACTAGAACAAACATTTGTCTGCTTCTGGAACAAGTATTCGGATTATACATTACCAAGTCGGACATCGTTAAGAAACTTTATGCTATCTGTTCCTGACTATGTTGAAAGCAGAATTAAAGCAGAATTGAAAGATAAAAAATTGGTGAAAAGAGTATGTGTTTCGGCTCGTTATATAATATATTTTTTTATTTTATGAGTAAACACTCGCGTTGATAGGGCCACTCGGACCCTCCACGTTGTTCTCCGCACTGTAGTGTAACTTGTCCCACTGTGCCGCGACTATTAATAAATTTCCTTGTCGTCGACATAAAGATGGCATTTACAATGTTTGAAACATTTTACAATATTAGATATATGGATAATGTATCTTGTAAGGGCTATTAAATTAGTGAAATCCCAATGGTATAACATGTAAGTTATAAAATATGTTGTGTAATGTTGATCTATAAGTAAAAATGACAATAGAAAAAAAATTAATTGACATCTAAACAGATATGTACACAAACGGATAATATCGTTGTCCGTTCTCACCATAAATGTGTAATTGTAATACGACCGGCAAAACTTTGTTTTCGGAACTTTTCCAAGCAACACCGAGGGAACTGTAATTTCATATTTATGGAGTACGAGTATAAACAAAGTTCGGGGGAAAATTGAACAGTACCTATACGCATTCACATATTATTAAATAAACGGTTAGAGGACAACTTCACCGTTGCTCTAGATGCGCCCGAAATTTATGGTAAACATTAGTGGCAACTTCGTAAAATTTTCTCTCGCCGATGTGTACGAATAAATGGCGGTTGGAAAGTCTTCGCGGCTCTATATCTGTAAGCCGCGAGAAAAGCGACTGCTGCATTTCGCAAAAGTTTACGCTAGCCGGCTGCCGCTCGTTGAACGGGCGGGCGGATTGTTATTCGTGAATAAATTATGCGATATATACACAATGTAATGCGCTAGCTAGCCCTAAGGAAATATTACAACTTACGGAGGAAACTAATGCATCGTAGAAGTATGAAGTAAGTTTTCTGAAAATAAAGAATTTGATGGAGTTACGGAAGCTTAAGTAAATTGTAATTTTTAAACCGTTTAGAAGAGAGAATGTATTACTTGATCGTGCCAATTTGCTTACTCTTCCTCGGTAGTATCATGCTGATAAAATTTAAGTTAGTTTCTTCTTTTCTTCACCCAAATTCATGTGAATTTCAGCAGACGTTTTAATTATGTATGGATGATAATTTAACCTGGAATGCACGTTATTAACTTCATCCTTTGTGTTATCAATCTCTAAAGTATGTAATAAATAAGGACTGGAAAATGTGCTTTAAAAAATTAACGAAATATGCATGCAATATACACTTAAAAAATACATAAATATGTACTTAAAATTTCAATATACACTTATAATTAGTCTCGGCAAAGTGGGACGAGTTACAGTGCAGTGCAGAGAACAACGTGTAGGGGCCCAGTGTTCAGTAACGTTTACGTCTCGCATCATATATGATCGTGATCTTCATGATTGAGCATAGGCGATGCGGACGCAGGAATGTTTCCACTTAAAATAAAAACACTTAGTGTTTTAAGAATGTTCCACGAAATCACAAATCGGATGCCACCTATTAAATATTAGAATCATTAAATATTTTTCCATACTTGCTTCAGTCAACGGCGTGCAGAATAAATATCTTTTAATGATGAAAACGACCGTGCCACAGCGAGTGATATATTTGCAAATTTTAAGTAATCCTTGTGACAACTTAAGGGATCTTTCGATCCACCTTCACAAATTTATCTGAGTATGGGAGAATCTGAATTCTTGTCAATAGCGCTTTCGAATTCTCGTATTATACTGTGTGAGTGGACATCATCCACAACTTGAACAGAATCTGCAAGGCAACGACATCGAATCATTTTGTAATTTTTCAATTCCCTCCGCTAGTTCTTGCGAATACTTTCTAAATCACATTTTACCTGACATCTTGAAATATTTTCTGGCAGTTGTTGATAGCTTTGGCGTATCTTGGATCGAATTGTAGAAGTATCTTCTTTACATCATCAAAATCTTCGCAGTCCTGAAACGCAGCCTTTAGCCATGTTTCCCAGCACGAAGTAATCGGGTGTGGAGGTTCAGGTATTTTGGGACGCAGTTCATGATATCTTTCTGTACGTTCCTTCATATTCCCCGTCATTACGGTAAGCGGCGAAGGTATTTAATCAATTCTGGACGCTAATTTTGTTGTTTCGATTATTTCTTTTTTAGAATTTCTTCTCTATTTCTTCTAATACTTATTTGGAGATTGTTTAGTCGTTACTTTTGATCCCTCTTGAGAATGATCGAGAATTGGAATTTCACTAGACAAAACTGAATCTGAAGATGAAAAAATAAGAAATCCAAAGTAGATAAATCTTCAGAGAGAAGAACTACCCCCTATAGGGAAAATTAGTCACCGAACTTAAGTGATGCTATCTAGCGTTAGATAATTTTATTTTTTTTATTTGGGGCTTGTATATCCGATCAAGTGAATTAAAGTTCACTACTTTTGTGTCAAATTGGTCTGTTTAAATTTTGCCGAGTGTTTATTTTAAAGCAGTTTTGTTATTATATCTGTACAATCGGGTATTAGGGGATTCCATTTCTGTTAAATTTAAATTTTAGTTCAATGAAAATTTTATAAATTATATTTCGGGTTGAAAGGATAAAAGTGTATCTTTTGGTAATCTGATTTTGTGTAAACGATAACGTTGACCATCTTTTTTTATTTGGATATTGTCTTTAAAATAACATTTATAACAAATTTACCGTTGTACCGATTTAGTTTTGTTTCCATTGGAATTCACATTCTTCCTCCATAAAGTAATCAAGACTATCTACGAGGTTTGTGTTTCGCCTGTCTCGTGACAGTGTTTTATATAAACAGGTGGTGCCTTAAAAAATATATTCCCCTTCAATTGGGAAAAGTTATTTTAGTAAGAACAAAAGAAAATCATAGACCCACTCCTCGCTGACGGGCAGGCTGGCATCCTGGACCAGGGAGTTCTAGAAATTAAACTCCTATGCGGTTGAGGATCGCGTCGCTGATTAGTCGTATTATAATTTTGTAACAATTGAGGCGTTATAGGTCGTAGCAGACCAGGTTGGTTGCATGCATGCTACTTAGAGTTGAGTTATGTTCCACTATTTTTTCTCACAAGTTAATTGATGCTCTTTAGAACTGATGTTCATAATACGAGGGCAATCCCAAAAGAAAAGGTCTCCTATTTTTTGGGGACGTAGAGAAAGTTTTAATACGGTTGTTGGCAACACTGTTGTGAGTGGTGCCTTTTCCGCTATCACATAAGCACGCAGGCGCTTCGCTCGGATGCTCAATCTTGGCTTGGTAGCCATTCGAAATGGAGCTCCCGATAAACGTTACCGCCAAGTGCGAAGTGCGCGTAGTTATTCGATTTTTGAACGCAAAAGCGGTTAAACCGGTTGAAATTCACCGCCTATTGACGGAAGTGTATGGACAGTCGTGCATGGATGTCAAAAACGTTCGCAAGTGGTGTAGAGAGTTTACAGCCGGTCGTACTGAAGTTCATGACGAAGAAAGGAACGGGGGCCGTCAATTGCCGACGACACAATCGCGAAAGTTGAGGAACTCATGAGTAAAGATCGGAGGATCACTCTGGATACTCTCTGCATTTTGGTTTCTGAGGTTTCCAGAAGCACCATCCACAGGATTTTAACGTAAAAGTTGCAATATCGGAAGGTGTGTGCAAGATGGGTGTCGCGTATGCTGATGGAAGACCACAAACGGCAACGGGTTGATTCTTCTCGCGAATTTCTTCGCCGCTATGGAGACGAAAAGGACGACTTCTTGGACTCGATTGTCACGGGTGACGAAACCTGGGCATTCCACTTTACACCTGAGACAAAACAACAGTCACGCGAGTGGCGGCATCCCTCTTCGCCCAAGCCACCAAAATTCAAGCAAACACAATCTGCCGGTAAAGTCATGGCAACTGTGTTTTTTGACAGGAAGGGGGTACTGTTGGTCGACTGTCTGCCTGCTGGGACAACAGTCAACGCTAACAGGTACTATGAAACACTGAAGACACTCAGAAGGGCAATTCAGAACCGGAGAAGAGGAATGTTGAGCGTCCTCACGCCGCCCGTCAAACCGTCGATCTCCTGCAAAATTTTGGTTGGAACGTCATCACACAGCCACCCTAAAGTCCGGACTTGGCATCCAGCGATTTCCACCTGTTCCCTAAGTTGAAGGGACATTTGTCTGGACGGCGGTTCTGCTCCGATGATGAGGTGAAAGATGAGGTTCAACGCTTCCTGAAGGGCATGGTGGCAAGCTGGTATGACATGGGCATTGTAAAAGTGCCACAGCGTCTACAAAAATGCATCGACCGAAACGGCGATTATGTTGAAAAATAAAGCATTCTTCAATCTTTAAAATGATGTAGCAATTATAGAAAATAAACGGTACTTTGTATATCTAAAAATATAGGAGACCTTTTTTTTGGGATTGCCCTCGTACTAATTTAAGATTTAAAGGTCTACAAGTCCAGAGATGTTTAATAGGTCATTCTGTCACAGAGTTGTCAAATATTTTTTCCATTGGACCTTCGTGTCTTAAAGCCAGCATTATTTGTCCATCACCAGCGTAAGGGTTGCTATCTGCATACATAGTTAGCATTTTCTTTCCTTTGTTTATTTATTATTTTTTATTTCCATTTCAATTTTTAATTAAGCCTGCATGCCTGTCACCTAGAGCCGAGTTCTGTTTCATTATCTTTGATCACAAATTAGTTTATTGTAAAATAACCTACCTATTTCTGTTATAAGATCCTCTTTAGAACAGATGTTCATAATATTAATTTAGGATTTAACTGTCTACATACTCCTCTAGCTCATAGCCTGGAGATGTTTAGTAGGTATTCTTCCACACTGTTGTTAAATACCTTAATGCAATTCCATTGGACCGTCCTGCCTTAAGGCCAACATTATTTGCCCGTCACCAGCGTAAGCGCTACTATCTGTATACATACAATTAACATTTTTTTTACTATTGCATATATTTTCTTTTATTTATTTATTATTTTTTGTTTTAATTTTAGTTTTTAATTAAGTCGTAGCAATACTTAATTTATTATTATTTAGATCATCTGCGTGTTTGGGAGAAAGAACTGCCCCTAATTTTAAAGTCGCTGGTCCTGAACCTATTGGCACATTTCTATTTATCTTTACGTTTTTACGTTTACTTTTGTATTTTGCGCTAATAAACCACACATTATTATTATTACTTACCTCTATGGATTAAAGGATTATTTTCGTTCAAATTGCCTTCAATGAAAAGCAACCCACTACCATGGTCACTTAAAATCCTAAATATTCAGCTTCTGTACTCTGTAGTCAAGTGCTTACTTTTATGGTCCCCATATGTATTTCATAAATTAAACATTAAAGCTTCCATACTTCGTTGAAAACTTTAAGTTTGAGTTTTGAAAGTATAAATCTCATTTTTGATCTTTCGCAATGTATTTATATGCACATAACAGTAGGTGGCAGCACTGTTCCTACATGTCTCTCCCTCAAAAACAATTAATACATCAACTGCTAAAAAAACCTACACTCGAACCCCAACAACTAAATAAGGAAAATAATTTATAACAATGTTCATCGCTATATTTAAACATACTTTTTCAACGCGGACGGTACGATTTATACCCGTTGAAACTTCTCGGCGGGGTAATGCGTTTAGGTGCCGTAGAAATAATAACGACACCGAGTCTCGTTGACGTGCATTTAGAATTTAATTTCATCATTCTTTCTTCAGTCAGACAAATGATTGCGTCTCAACTGTACGCAGATGTTTCCTGAGGAACGGTTGGCGGCGTTAGAGCTGGTCGTGCAGCGAAGAACTGCGTTTAATGTGACGACGTATTCGAAATAAGATTCTTTTTGATATCTATTTTAAAGTCCCTCTCATCATACTGTACCACTACATAGCGTAAGCTCAAGTGTATAGTCACAAAAAAAGTATTTCGATTCTATTCTTTCAACGTGGTTTTATTTTTAACCAGCTTTTTTTTCGTTTTCGCTTTTGAGAAAGACATAAATATCTTCATATTTACAAAATATCTTAATATGTTAGCGTTCGCGGTGTTTGAAAACTTGTAATGTTTATATCAGCGTCGGGAATTTACGGTCGGTTCTAATAGGATTTTAAAATTAAAATGGTCTTTTGTAATTTATGTGTATGTTCGAAATGAAATCTGTATCCGTTGAAGTTCTCATACGTAGTTTAGTTGAGACAACTGTAATAAGTGAATGCGTGTTGTTTTGAATGTCTGCTGCAAGATGAGATTATGCATTTGTTAAGTGAGAAGGCTAATAAAAATATGGGGCAGATCTTCTTCACACTACAATATGTAATTTGTATACGAAGTCATTGTTGAAGACAATAATTTTTGATATTTTATTAAAGTACAGTGCCTGTCCATTTTATTAGGGCTACCTTATAAGTTTAATCTTTTGTGTGTTTCTAATGCGATAATTTACAAATACAAGTATAAAATTTATGAATAGGGTTTACAATATGACCTCTTCCCTATTACTATCCCACTCATGAATCATGAAGTTTGAATTGGCGTCATGCCCTCTTCCTGGAGGTATTTTATTACGGCTCTTTGTTCTACAGGATTCATTTTTATAAACATTCATGACACACAATTCAAGAATTGGCCACAGCACAACAAAACTTTGAGATACAAACTTGATATTATGTAGATATGATTTACAAATGTTAGTTAACAAAATTTCAGAAACATTAATCAAACCAATTACAAGTAGGTGAAAAGCGGGGCATATGGATCCGCCCTCGTATTATTCGAACACCTTTTAATTCCTTAAAATGTTTTATTTTTGTTTACAAAGCTATTTGAGAATTCAAATATTTCTTGCAGAAGAAATAAATCCAATAATTGTTTAAAATGTTGTCGACTGTTCGCTGAACAATAGGCGTTCTTCAAAACCAGTTTCACTTTCAAAAGTAACTAACAACTAACAGGTACGGTTACATTGACGTACGTATATTTCTAACCGATTTTTTAGAATATATACCATCATCTCTAAAGATTTCCGGAGATTTCTAATATTTATAAAATATGTAAAGTTAAATTTAGAAAACGCAATTCACGTTTTTTATTTTCATTTCTTTACTTACGACTAACAGTTTTACGATTATACGTATACATAAGCGAAAAAGAATCCCACCTGCATTCCGCCGACTTTTTCTCAAAGAAAAAAATAACTCGCTGTCATTTAATGCGATGCATAATAACAGCTTTCCAATTAATTACCTGTAATCTATTCCGGTAGTAAAAGGAACTTTTTTCACAAACTGTTACTCATATTAAATTACAATACGGCTAGAACAAAATGAAACTGTAATTACGCGGTACAGTAGAAATTGTAATATCGCTCGTTAACTTTGTAAATAGTACTTAACACCTTTTCAAAATTTGCATTTTTGCGGTTAAAGTATGTACACTACCGTTCATAAGTTTCATCCCGCTATATAAAATAACAATATTGACTAAACAGAGAATGTTTGCAAGGAGTTTATTAAAGAAACAAAGCTTACTCATTAACTTAAAATGATATACTGACAAAATAGAATATTCTAATAAAATATATATTGTTATAATGTTCAGTTAAAGTAAACCCCATACCACGATGTTTTCTCCTCCATGTTTCACTTGAGCTTTTGCTGAATTTAGTCTTTTCCGTTTGTGCATAGAACTTAACTCTGTGTTTTTACAGGTATACGAGCCCCTGGATTGAATTTTATTTATCTCCGTTCAACTGTAGACATACTTACTGGCCGACGGCTTTGTAAATTGAACTCTGTCGTAATTTGCGGTGCGGTAAGGTGACGATTTCTTAGGGAAACCACTGGGATGAAATGGTAGTCTCGTTCCACAGTTGATTTTGGCCTTCCACTTCACTTTCTGCTCCGAAGCCTATTGGTCTCTTTCCTTCTTCTAATTGCACTACCCACTCAACACTCAATATTATTCCATTGTCGAGCAGTTTCTCTATTTTGAACATTTGTCTCGTATTAAACGTATCTAATTCCTTTCTTTTTGACATATCTTCGACCAAATAAACTAAGAATATAAAATAGGATCCTCCTAGCGCATTCACACACGTTGTCAGTATCTCGGCAGTATACTGGCTCCGTACTGAATGTACAGTTTATTATAAAATATGTAGATGATTTAGTACCCTTCCCAAATTCTATTTCATAATGCACTCATCCACAATCTTCTACTATTAGCGCAATATTGCACTATTGCCATCATAAAATTTAAAATTGGAGTAAATTGTTTTCGGGTTTGAATGGATTTTGTAAATACGGGGACGACCTGAAGTGTTTCAGTAATTTTACTTAACAAACAACACAATACTACTTCTAGTCGCAAAACAGAGCAGTAAACAAGACGAATTGACAGGAATAGGTTAGTTTTTACACGTATTTGTGTTTTGTTTGGAATTTTTTTCGGTCTCGAGAGCAATTCTCGAGACGTTTGAATCGGCATTAATTAGGTACAAAAGATACGAGGGCGACCTGAAAAAATCACTACCATCGATGAAATAGTCGACATGATTCATGATATCGTGTCAGTCGACCCCAGATTGAAGCTGAAAGAGATATCAGGGACAAGAGGCTTCTCAGAAGAATGCGTTAGCCATATCCTACACGAAATTTGGGGTATGAAAAAGCTTTCGGCGCGATGGGTACCGCGTTTGCTCACGCCGACGCAAAAACGAAATCGGGTGACCGTTTCGGAGAAGAGTCTGGCCAGGTTCCAACGCAATCCAAGAGATTTCTTCATGCGAATTGAAGAGAAGAACGATTACGGGACAACACTACAGCGATTTATTAACTCGATTCTTTGTAGTATTGAAGGAAAAACGGCCTCGGAGTGCTTTTCCACCACGACAATGCACCGGCTCATTCATTCGCTACGAATTAGTGTCTCATCATCCATATTCACCGGACCTAGCCCACGGTGACTTTTTCCTATTCCCAAACCTGTAAAAAATCACTGGAAAGAAAGAAATTTGCCTCAAATGAGGAGGTCATCCCCGCTACAGATGACTATTTTGTAGATCTTGAAGCATTCTACTTTAGCGATGGCTTGAAGAGACTGAAGCACCGTTTCAAAAAGTGTATTGATCTTCGTGGAGGCTCCATCGAAAAATAAAAATAGAAAGCCACGCCAATACTGTGTTTTTCTTGTCTATTCCAGAAACATTTCAGGACGCCCTCGTACTTGATTTTATCTTGAGTACGATTTTCACTAAATGAAATAAGAATACATATAACTTTTCAATCCTATAGTGTCACATGATCTAAAGTTAGAACTTAATTAACTAAACGTTTTCACTTTCCATAGGAATTGCGTTAATTAAGTAAAAAATTTCAGGTCGCCCTCTTAAGTCTTATTGCTATGAATAAATACCATGAACCTTGGATTATAAATGCCAAGAGGACTAGTATGATCAAGCTTATGAATAATAGTGTACATACTTAATAATACGTTCAACAATGAGCAAACTAAATTAATCTAATTCTATTTCTTTCTCTTCTTCACCATTACAAAGCGTATTTACAGCGAACAAAATAACTTTCTTTCCTCTTAGTCAACGTAATGGAACGATATACATAAATAAAAGTACTCGGACTAACTCCGTCGGAGCAAATTATATATATACCCGCTTGATTTATTAATACTGCAAGAAATTCGCCGTTCTATGTCTAAATTAAATTAAATTAAATTGTTGTACTTCGCCAAGGAGGTTTTAATTAAATTTATATAACGCTTTACAATGACGTTTTGATCTTTTCGCAGCATCCATGGTCCCTTCGGGACGGATTTTCCGGCGACGGTGGCATTGGGCAAAATTCCTTGCCCCGGATTCAGGGGGAGACAAAGGAAGTAATTTCGTTTTATTAGATACCGTAGCCCATTTCTTCAAAGGATTGGACGACGAGATTCTCGTACACAGAGAAATTTTATAATAAGTGTTGTACGTTTTTATGAACGTTTATAAGTGACGTGTATACGTGGCGAATTTTGTTAATTCTGCGTGAATATCTAGGAATGGGAAACATACGCGTAATGTGAGCTTTACGAACGTGTTCGCAATTCCAGATACGTGTTTGGCTAGATATGGGCTAGCGATGTTTGGCGTTCTTTTTTCCGGGCAACGGACTAGTTTTAAATGTTAACTGACTTCTCTGTAGGAATTGTTGTAGGATTGAAACAAGGTTCATGTGGTGAGAGCTTTAAAGTTTAATAGTATAATCTGATAACTGCCAATCTCAAAACCGTAACAATAAAATGGTTATGCGTTATTTTTATACGCTAGAAAAATTCCTCAACCAAAAATAATTAAGCACATATTCTCAGTGAGGCTGGTTCCAGGAAGAATCCTTACAATTTACTAGGAATGGAAGACAAAAGAATGTAGCAGCTTAGCAATACACAAATTTAACATGAAAGAAAATAAGGACAAATATAAACAAGGAACAAAGAAAGAATTCAGAAGATTAGACATTGAACAACAGAATAGACCATAGAAGAGAGATGGATGGCCTTCAATGAAACATTGTCAACAATAGCAGAAAAAATATGTGGGAAAAGAAAGTTTAATAAACATGTAAAGAGAACGAGTTGCTAAAACGATAAAATAAAGAAGATGGTGAAAGAAAAAAATCTGCTTGGAAAAAATACAAACAGAAATAACAGAAAATTGTAGTAGGAAGAGAAATCTAGTAAAGAAAACTATGAAGGTAGAGAAAAAGAAATTATGGAAGGGGTTGGGAAACAGAAATTTGTAAAGTAACCAACAGAAAATTTTCTGGTGTTCATCGAAAAAGACGAAGCCTTTGGTACGATAGATAGAAGAGAGATATGGGAAAGTTTAAAGGAAATGGAAATCTTTAAAGCTCTGCTAGATACCATCAAAAGTATATACGAGACAGTAAGATTCGGTATACAAATTGCAGTACAAAAATCAGAAGAAAAGAAGCCCACACCTTATTCATACTAATAATGAGCTCAAAAAATCATGCATACCTGTTAAAGGAATCCCATTATACCGAGCTGCTGTAAACCAGTCATAACACAATTTGTCAATTTTAGTACCATCACCTGCCAAAAGCTCCTTTTTTTCATTCAAATTGCTGTTCGACATCCATTTGTTTAGAAGGATTTCTTTATGTTTAATTATATCTGCAGCTGGTGTTTTTCCAATATTAAAACGCTTGGATAAGTTCGTTTGCACTTAATTTCTCTTTATTGTAAACTTCAACAATCTCAATTTTTTTGTTTAAGCGTGAGAATTTTTCTATTTGGAGCGATTTCTACAATGAACGTGTCGCCCACTGCGTCTTTTCCGCATAGACAGACTAATATTGAAAGCAGATTCAATCGAAAGCGTACACCCAAAGAATAAGAACGCTAAATTTCCTACCAACTTGGGGAAGTCTCTAATTCACGCCAGGCAGAAATGCACGACATAGGCTGCGTTTGTACCGAAAGATTAAAGTCGGTAAATCTCCGGTTTACTCGGGGAAGTCCCAGCGAAATTGGCGCGCGGCGCGATTGAGATATGCAATAGCTATAGTCTCGATATAAAAATAAGATAAGGCGTTTCTTCTTATTTTATTTTTTGTCCGGTTAAGAGAACATTTTCTCGTGTCTGCGTCCGTTCAAGAAAGAGTTAATCCAATGGAAATTATATGAGAGCCTGTCGGGACCATGAGAAACTATCCGTTTAAGGGAGGTGTCCGTGTAATAGGGGTGTTCGCGAAGGGGAATTTCACTGTATATACTTAACTACGTACACGCATCTATACACGACACAGCTACGCGGTTAATGAACCATGGAACCGTCACGCTCCTCCATTTAAAAGAAGATAATTAGCGTAGATCGCTTCACGAAACAATAAATCATAAACAACAAATTATTATTAATATTCATCGATGAGTTTTCCTTAGCCTTCCCAAGATGGGAGTTTTGTCGTTATTCCTTTTCAAACAAAATTTATTGAACTCCCTGGAAGCTGGTATACGGTATAGACGGAGAGAGACTCATCATTTTTCTACCTTGATGCGATACTTTATTTGTTTTTATGGTATTTGTTTATAACCCGCAGATCCTTGACGTTTCCTTAAAAGGTTTTAATATTTATAAGGCCACCTGTAGTGCGGTTCGGCAACCAGACACCAGACATTGCTACGGACGGTTCTGTTTTCCATTCGGAATAGGTAGAAATGTACGGAGATATTTTTTGCAGTAATACGGGTATATTTTAGGCCGATTCCTTGTTAGGTTCGCGCTCCCCGCTGGTCGAGATCTATATCTTAATTAAGGGAATATTTTATATTCAGAAATTACTGCGATATTAACGTTAAACATCTTAAGGTTAAAATCAATTTTCGACCTGCGTTTGTGGCGTCTGAAAGCGATTATTTTTGTATTTATTGACGTTGAAGAGGTTGTAATTATTTTTATGAATATATACGGTTGGAGTGTTAATGTTTGTGTAATTAAATTTTAACGTATTGGTACTAATTTGTTTGACATAAGTCCCAAAGTTTTAAATTAAGATTCTCCAAATTTCCCATTAAAACTAAGAAATAAATAAACGTATCTTCGATATAATTTACTTTAAATAGATCTCAGAGTATCTGGTTTGTTATTACATAGAGCACGTTTATTAAACTGAATCATTTAAGCATTTTCTACTTCGATTATGAAACTTAGTAACGTAAATGGAATGGCAAAAAAATAAACGTGTTTCGATGAGTCTGAAGTATTCCATCAACTTATATTACAAAAGTAAACTACTTAAGTCATCTGAAAAAACCTGTTTCCTGGAATTGTTGTTGGATAATCAATCGAACTGAAGATCCCACGCTCAGATTTTGGCGAACAGACATAGCCAGCCGTTTTGGATATGCAGTTATGTGAATGTTTCAAGCCTATGATCATGCGCAGCTCTCATATGGTATTATTTTGTGGAGATGGTTGCGGGAAACTGATATTTATGCAGATTCTTCCGCCTAACACACCAAGACTCTTGTAGGAGCGTTTTCTGAGACTCTATACACTTATCTTTGTTTGGATGCTGCCATGATATCCTAAAGTTTCCAGGACGAATTTGGCATTGTAATAGAAAATACATGTCCGAATTTAAGCTAGTTATTACAACGTCAGTAAATATGTCATTTGATTTAAAGATACAATAAATCAAGAAGCTCAGCTGGCATTTAAGATTCTAGTGAGTTGAAATTGTTGTACTTTATTTTGAATTCCCAAGTTTATAGGCCTGCGGATGCTGTTAAAGGTATTTTGCAACATTGCGGATGCTGTTAAAGGTATTTTGCAACATTGCGGACGTTACTAATGCACATTTCTCAATAATTGTTTGGTATAGATCTTGCAAATTAGCAACAGGAGTTTTATACATTCTATTCTTTAGGCGAGGACAAATGAAAAAGTCCATAATTATCAAAGTGGTGAAATTTAAGCTTCCTTATGTAAGTTTATAATGCGATCGCTAAAAAACTCACGAAGAAATGCAATATGTTCTTGTGTTGTGTGTGCTGTTGCACCATCTTGCTGGAAGTATCCATATTATAATTCATTTTCATGCAGCTGTTCAATGAAGTTATTCAAAATATTTCCATACCTTTTAGCATTCATGTAAGATTAAAAAAATGCATACAACAATTCTGCGACGAGAAACTGTTAGCTGAAAGCCAAAATTCAACAAAAATATGAGGATTTTCACTACTTCACATCCGAGTATTTTAGGCCTATTGTGATTGCATCTTATACGGATGCATGTGTAAGTTTTAATTTACAACTTTTTGGCATATTCCATAAGAAAGTCCAATCTCTCGAGAAAAACGTTTCAAAGATTTTCTGGGTTCGTTTTCCATTCGTTAACGAACAGCATTTATAACTTCTTCCGAACGAGTTGGTCTGCCAGTACGTGATGTATGGAGCAGGACCACTCTTATGAAATACACCAACACAACTGGAAGGGCAATTATAAATATTTTTGGAAATTGCAGCTACCTCTGCGAAGGGCCCTCTAAGGTCATTCAAATATGCACGGTGGCTGTACACCCTAGTACCATCAATTCACACTCCATTTCGAAAATAGACTTCGATCATGTACGTTTTTTGCAATCTATTATAAAGCATACTTAAATTTATTTAAAGTCGATGTTCAAACTTGCTGTACATACATATTAAAATAAAATTCGAGCAGAGAGCAAAATAAATAAATGATAAAAATGAAAATAAAGTAATATTCTAAATGAAAATAAGGTGATAATGCTAACCCATACGGTTGCGAAGAAGATAAAATCATATAAAATACATAAAGTAGTAAAAAAGTGGATAAAAAAATACATTTCCTTAGAACCTTAAAATTCAATTACAAAAACAATAGCTTTTATCAAATTTACGCTTTAATTGATGACAGTCAGTGTCACCGTCAAAATAATTTTCAAAACTGTTATGATAAAATACCTGGCTTAAGTAAGAAACTTGATGATATCTCTCTACTTTAACATGTTTACTAGAGGTACTCTAAGTAGATCCCCAAAACGATTACAGGCAAAACTTTCTGTGTAGTGTACAGTACAAGCCAATAGAAATCTATAATAATATCAGACATTTACCTTACCCTAGCTACAATAACAGCAGTACTTTAGAACAGAGACTAAAATGTTCATGACAAGCATACTTCTAGGTCTATCCTACGCGAAAGGGTTTCTGAGATAGATAACTTCTAACGGTTTTTAAACGTTCCATAAGTTATAGTAGATGATCTATGTGATGCACGGTTAGTTCTCTCAATTACAACCCAACAGATTCGATAACTATTGAACCCGTAAGGATACTTTTTAAAAACCTGACATTAAACAAGAACTTCTTTTGATCAGTTTTATACAAGACCTTGTTTTCCTATTGTAAGTCTGTTATTATTTTACATACCACCTTCTATGTTTTTGCCTTTCCATTCAAAGATAATATTCTAAAATTGGTTTTGGCACTATAATATAGCACTAAAACTAAACTAATTATTGTAAGAGTATTGTCTTCATATATTATTGGTTTTATATACATTTTGTGTAAATAGATTAAGCTTTATATAAAAACTGCTATACGTATATATATCCATACATCTTCTGTGGCTAAGAATCACAACACTTTTTTCCACTCTTGCCTATATGAACTCGTATACTATTACGACTATTATTCAGTAAAAGAAGAAGGCATTTTTTATGAAGACAACAATAGTAAATACATATAACTAAAGAGAACGGCATCAGTAGTATAAATTAAAGCCAAATTATTAAATCTTTTAATCCAATCTTCGAAAAGGAAACGTTTTTTGTAACATTTTCTATAGGCGCAGATTTGTTTCGGTTTGGCTGACATTTAATTCCATTAGTAACAATAGGATTGGAGGTTTCTTCGCCTTCTAACTACCAATAAGTATTATTTTGACCTGTATATATGAAAGTCATCCTGCGGCTTGTACATCGATACCATTACTAAAATGACTCCTAGGTAGTTGGTTTGGGGACACGAAAGGGATCTATGAAACCATTTCTTTCTTGCTCTAATTTTTTGTAGAAGGCAGTATTACGTTTATAAAAAGAATTACCATCAAAATTGAAGCATAAAGAAACTTTCATTGCTATCGATTAAATAACTTTTAATGACGTAGAATTCTAAATTCTTATATCGAAGCTTAACACTTTAACTATGTTAAAAGATTATTTTATACAGGCAGTCAAAACTAGTACAGCTTAACTTTCGTAAGCTACGCGCTAATCGCTGAAAAGTGTAAATTGAGGTAATCTCTGTTATTATTTCGAACTCGGTAATTTCGCTGAATTATGCACGGCAAAGGCAACTTAAAAAATTGCTTCATTATACGCGAAAAAGAGTTAATCTGGAATGTACGTCGCGATACGCTTGCTGTTATATAATTTTCGTATTATGGTACTTAATTTAAGTATAGTCGTGAAGTTATATGCATATTTTATAAATTCGATGCGGTGGCGATGTAGGTTACTAAATATATATTTTTTTACATTTATGTAAAGCTGCAGTTGTGCTCTACAAAGAATGTAGAATTACCAATGTTGCCTACAGCAATCATTCGTAATATTGCGTTCAAATAAAGTTAATGTTTAATCCAATACGTTAGGTATGCGTAATTGTATCCAATGTCACAAGGGTTAGAAGATAGTAGAATGGTAAACTTTTCATTGGTAGAACTGCTTTACTGAAATAATAGACAGGTATCTTCTTGGGATATTGAGGGAGTGCAAACTGTTTTGTAACGTAGGAAGGATACAGAAATATTAAATTCTTAAATTGAAGTTTTATTACGAAAAAATAAGAGATTAATAAGACGTTTGATTCCGACGAACAGCTAAATACTGTAGCTATGTTGATGACCGACATGGATTGGGTTACAATTCATGAGGAATCATATCCTATTACTGATAAAATTACAATTTCCTTCCAATTATCCAACGTAATTAAATTACTGAAAAATATCAATCTTGGAAGGACTCGAACCCACAATATTTACGTTCCCGGCGTACTGTGTAACACATGGGCTGAAAAGTCCCGGGCCTAACACATAGATGACGCTAGTTTTATTGCAGTCACCTTTCTCTCAGCTAGTACTAACCTTCAAAAGACAGCTGTTAAAATTTCATGATATTCTATTCACTAGTTTGTGAGTTATTGTGCTAAGAGTCACGCTACTTTTGTCATTTTCAAAACAATGGATCAAAAACAATTTCGTGTTTTAATTTTACACTGCTTCTTGATGGGAAAAAATACCGTTCAAGCAAAGCAATGGCTTGAAAACTGTTATGGGGACTCCGCTCCATCAGAAACAACAATAAAACGTTGGTTTGCTGACTTCAAACGTGGTCGTAGAGACACCAATGATGCAGAACGCAGTGGACGTCCAAATGAGGCGGTAACACCAGAAAACATCAAAAAAATCCACAAAATCGTTTTGAATGATCGAAAAGTGATGTTACGTGAGTTAGCTGACATCGTAAACATATCAAAAGAACGTAGTGGCATGAGCATTTGACTATGAGAAAACTCTGTTCAAAGTGGGTGCCGCGTTTGCTCACTGTTGACCAAAAACAAGAACGTGTTGATGATTCTGATCAGTGTTTGGCCATGTTTAAACGTAACAAACCGGAATTTTTGCGTCGATATGTGACAATTGAAGAAACATGGAACCATCACTTCACTCCGGAATCAAAACGATCGTCATCTGAGTGAGCAGCAACTGGTGAACCTCTTCCAAAGCGCACGAAAGCACAACAATCGGCTGGAAAGGTTATGGCCTTGGTATTTTGGGATGTGCGTGGTGTAATATCCATCGACTATCTTGAGAAAAGAAATACCATCAACAGTGAATATTATATAGCGTTATTGGAGCGTTTGAAGGCTGAAATTGCAAAGAAACGACGGCATATGACAAAGAAAAAAAATTTGTTTCATCAAGACGCACCGTGTCACAAGTCAATCAAAACAACGGCAAAACTATATTAATTGAACTTCCAATTGCTCCCACATCCACCGTATTCGCCAGATTTGGCTCCCAGTGACAACTGGCTGTTCGCAGACCTCAAAAAAATCCTCGCCGGTAAGAAATTTCGCACGAATGAAGAGGCTATCGCTGAAACTGAGGCCTATTTTGAGGCAAAAGATAAATCGTTCTACAAAAGTGGTATTGAAATGTTAGAGCGGCGCTGGAATGATTGCGTTGCTCTTGATGAGGATTACGTTGATGAATAAAGCTAATTTTAAACCAAAAAAAAACGTGTTTTCTTTGTTAGGCCCGGGACTTTTCAGCCCATGTGTTACTATTACACCACGAGACCACCGAATTCAAGTCACTTTCAATCTCCCTAGATGTCACTATTTTAATAGATGTATCATAATATCTCAAAGGCGCTATATTATTAATACGGCAAATGCGTAACAGTTAAATTAATATCAATATTAATACTAATATTAATGTCAATATTAATATTAGTATTAATATCGATATTACTTTATATCCTATTACTACCTGACAGCAATTGGTAATTCTTGAAATCTTCTTAGTGATAAATTTTGTACAGCAACACGTCTTTCTGAAGCATCCCAATTGCTATCCGGTTGCCTACTCCAAATTTTAGAAAATGAAATTCCCTATATTTGTACCACTTTTACGTTTTGAATTCGTATATTTACAAATTACCACACAAATATATGTATACTTACTTACAATAGTGTACGTATAGCAATGGATTCATCGGTCTTCCTCTCGCGTGGCTTGGGAGTACTGTGATCCTAGCCCGGAGTAGTGGTATTGAAGACTCCTTGGTTGTTTTTTTTGTTTCTTTCTTTCTCCGTGTGTTTGTTTCTTATATTTCTTCTTGTAGCAGCTTCTGGCTGATTTTCCTTCTACATTGCAAGTAGTTTAGATCTTTTATCGCTTTTGAAATTTTGTTGTTAGTTTTTACTGCGTCTGCTGTTGGAACTTTTATTTATATATGTGATGTTTTTCTTGTTCTATATACCTAGACCTCTCTAGTAGTTCTTAGTTTTGTAGTTGTTTTTATTTAGTTTCTTTATTTTCTTTATTTTTTTTTCATTCCTTTTGTCTTTCTATACATCTCTGTTGTGGGTGTCGTTCTATCCATTTTGTATACGTATATATTAGTTTTCATTTATTTTAGTTACAGTTTTTCGTCGTTCGGTTTTAACAATTTTTCTAGTCCTATTATTTCTGGATATCCGTGTGTAGCTGGTATTGTTTCTATGTGTGCAATTTTCTTGTTAATGCTTCTCACATTTTGCATAAGCATTGTATATATTTCTATATTTTTTATTTGTTTATTGTTTCGTGTTTTGTTTTTATTGTTCTAGCCTAATGTGTCATGAATCTGTTATGTAGGGCGCCCCACCACAGAAAGATTAAATCCAGGATATTGTCAGAAAACTGTAAAGCACGAAAGTGGTGGTGCGATGGTGTGGAGGTGCTTTTCTGGTAATGGAGTGGGCCCTCTACATAGCATAAACAGTATTATCGACCGATTTGTATATCAAAATATATTACAAGACCGAATGGAATATGCCACTTCATTTTTAGCATGATAATGAACCTAAGCATACTACTAGGGTCATTAGGCGAGCCTAATTGAGCAAGAAGTTACTGTTATTTCTTGGCCAAGTCAATCTCCCGATCTCGATCCTATTGAGAAGTTGTGGGAAATTATTATTAGTAACACAGTAGCAACAAATTGATTTGTTGTTTTTACACAACTTTATATATGTCGGTGGTAAGTGACCCAACGGGATTATAAGGTCTTTTAGCTGTAAGTGCCGTTAATTATTTTTCCAACGGCGAATGGTGACTCGGGAGCATACCGAACCCGCTCGGAAAGTGCCGCCACTCTACTGGTCGGACGCTGGTTTCGAACGCACGACACCTGAGTTGCCAAATTCAAATGCTGGTCTTTTTACCACTGCACCACCGAGCCGTTAACTTGATAGAGTTAATGCCAAAGCGGTGGGCAACCGTCATTAAAAATTAGGAGTATGCTACACAATAATAATGCTTGTGTAAATAAATAATTAGGTCTCTTTCTCATGTCACTTGAAAATTGCTGTTTTTTCACTACATTGTAAAAGTAATATTATTTAAATTAAGATATCTAATATCAAATGTTCTGCTTTCTTTGCAAGGCTATAAATTATCAATTTCTTCATCTTCCTATTTATATTTCGTAAAATTGCTTAACTTTTGATCGCTATTGTATATGTGTAATTGTCGGCTGCAAGTGCGGACAGGAATATTTACAGGATATCTTGAACTTCGCTTTAGAATTACCAATATAAACTTTATTCGTTCTTTTTATGAATATTTGTTTTTACAATAGCGTTTGTATAGTCATTATTTTAATGTTAAAAAAAGAAGACAATAAAAAGATTTACAATAATTTTTGAGAATTTTTAATTTGCATTCTCCTGATGGGTATACTGTTTTTATAGATATAAATCTCTACTAATCCGATATTCGAAATCCTGTATATCCATTAAAAATGTTATTCTTTGTATTACAGACTATAAACAAGTTAAATTCAAATTTATGTTAAAGATTACACATCAACCGTACCTAATTCCACCGAAAAGAAATGAATTAATTTTTACCGTATCTAACGGCCGCAGCAAGTGGCGTATATTGCTTAAAATAGAAAAGGCGAACGATATTTCCGAAAGATACGCTTTTATAATGTAATACGGACATATAAACGCGTATTCATATAGCAGGTGCACGCGAACCTTTAAAACCGAAAGTCCGTGGGGGTTTTTTAATGGAGAGGCGTTTCCACGGACATTGATTTCGATGAATGCGGAGCCAAATGTGACCGAAAAAGGGGCCAGTTTTCGACCGTGAGCGACAGGGGAATAAGAGCAACGCACACATGCGATGATGCCCTATTGCGGTCTGCCGATATCGTTCGGAGTTCGGTTTGGTTATTTTTTTCCCGACGGTCCCTAGCGGACTTTAGTGCCCGTACCCCCACCGGGAGTAATATGGTGGTACCTTACGGGATGGAATTTCGACGTAAGCCGTAGGAAAAGGACGAGGAACGGCGCTGGTTTTTTGATTGACGATTGTTAGCGGGCTGTTTTCGAATTAATTTCTTTCTTTTTTTCGAGGGAAGTTATGTAGGGAATTTATGTGACTTTCTCACTTTTCGATGTGTATATGATGGGTATTATTAACATATGGCGTATCGTTTCCTTTTTTTTTGTTCATTTGTGGTGATGTCAAGGGCTAAAAGCTGCTTATTTATCATTATTCTTGTACACCCCACATGGTAATAGTTTGGGGTGTGTTAGATGGCTATTATGCAACACCCCAAAGAGGGATCTTCACCTGTGCTCGAGTTGTTTATTAAAATATGTGATTGTAACTTTCGGAAGCGTTGTAGGATACTGTTTTAAATTTCTGTATGATTACAGTAATGATATTTTCAAATTAAGATAAATAAATATGTATACTCCAAATATTCTATACAAAGAGACCTAACCCGGTACTAAATCGAATGCAGATAGCAAAGACCACAGAACAACCACAAAAATTCCTGCTCAATAATCTTTTAATATTTAAAATAACACATGGGCTGAAAAGTCCCGGGCCTAACAAAGAAAACACGTTTCTTTGGTTTAAAATTAGCTTTATTCATCAACGTAATCTCCATCAAGAGCAACGCAATCATTCCAGCGCCGCTCTAACATTTCAATACCACTTTTGTAGAACGATTTATCTTTTGCCTCAAAATAGGCCTCAGTTTCAGCGATAACCTCTTCATTCGTGCGAAATTTCTTACCGGCGAGCATTTTTTTGAGGTCTGCGAACAGCCAGTAGTTGATGGGAGCCAAATCTGGCGAATACGGTGGATGTGGGAGCAATTCGAAGTTCAATTCATGTAGTTTTGCCATTGTTTTGCCATGTGCTCATGCAATATACAGCCAATACGTTCTTTTGATATCTTTACGATGTCAGCTAACTCACACAACTTCACCTTTCGATCATTCAAAACGATTTTGTGGATTTTTTTTATGTTTTCTGGTGTTACCGCCTCATTTGGACGTCCACTGCGTTCTGCATCATCGGTGTCTGCGACCACGTTTAAAGTCAGCAAACCAACGTTTTATTGTTGTTTCTGATGGAGCGGAGTCCCCGTAACACTTTTCAAGCCATTGCTTCGCTTAAACGGTATTTTTTCCCATTAAGAAGCAGTGTAAAATTAAAACACGAAATTGTTTTTGATCCATTGTTTTGAAAATAACAAAAGTAGCGTGACTCTTAGCACAATAACTCACAAACTAATGAATAGAATATCATGAAACTTTAACAGCTGTCTTTTGAAGGTTAGTACTAACTGAGAGAAAGGTGACTGCAATAAAACTAGCGACACCTATGTGTTAGGCCCAGGATTTTTCAGCGCATGTGTTAGATACCACTATTTAGTAGCATATAATAAAAATTGCAAAACATCAAAAGTATTGGTAAGGAAAATCATTAATGTTAAAAGATGAAATACATCTCAAAGGTCATAACTATACGTAGAAAATTATAATCATAGATAGAACAAAAATTTAAATTCAAATCTTGTACGTTAACGACAGCTCTTTCAGGGCACATGAATGTGGTATATACAGGATGTTCCATTAAAACGCCATCCTCTTATCCTACACCCGAATATAATAATTCTTATATATAAATTGTTTATATTTAACATTAACATTTTATTGATTTTAAAGCATTTTCAATTATACAGAGTGTTCAGGAAGGCGATATTAACATAAGAACTTATATCTTATGCTACGCATGTACTACATATACATACTTCAGAAAAAGGAAGCACTTACTCTCTATAATAGTACTTCATACAGTTTAGGTTGTTCAAAATTAAATTAAATTAATTAAATTTTATTCAAGTATACAACTGCAATCGCCAATTGGTATCAGATACAGCTGTTATTAATCTAACTGGATATAAGTAAAACTCTACAAAATTGACACATTGACGGATGTGACTGTTTTTTATCGTAAATATTCAAAAATATCACACTTGTTTAACACGAAATATTTACAAATCGCATCCTATTATTTATTAGGTAGCTGATAAATGCCCAAACTATATAATTGTAACATTGACAGAAGTCATTCAAAAGAAACACTACTGCCATCTACCTTTAAAATCGTCAATGATTTTGTTGCCAAACTATTACAGAGAATTTAAAAAGAAAATTATAAAACAAATGAAAAATGCAATTGTTATAAAATATGTGTGGCAAATAAAATAAAAAATGAAATCAAAAACTAATTATAAAATAAACCTTTATTTTGTATTTATGCAAAGAACTGTCACAGTTATAATGCAATAATCTTGGCATTCTCTTTAGCTAGTGTTAGCGACTTTATTTTCCTCCGTATATATACTCCAGTTGCTTCTAAAGTACTGTTGTCGAATTTGGAGCAGATTTTCAAGCCAGTTGGTTGAGTTCCTCCAACAAAAGCTCAATTGGGTTGAGATCTGGACTTTGGGGACCCTCTTCGTAACAACAATTTTTTCTCTGTACTCCGGTCCTTCCAAATACCCTCGGCGTATCCTTGCAGTGTGCTTTGGATCATTATCAGACAGGGACACGGAGTTCTCACCGATTAATCGTGTTCTAAATGAGATGACATACCTCTCCAAAATCTTTCTATAACCTTTTTTAAGGATACCATCTATTTTGACCAAATCGCCCACATAGGTATCGCTAAAATTATTCTTCCTCCATGGTTCATTATTGGTGTAATACAGGGTTCAAGTGCTCCTTCTCCTATTGATCTACGAGCAAATATTCTTTTGTTTGAACCAAAGGAGACATATTTAGGGTCGTCAGTCTTTGTGTTCTCACATCGATGGTAATGGTTTCGGTTCTTTACACCATGTCTTTCCATACACGATGGTGGTGACCCTAACTAGTTTCGGGTGCGAAATATACATTCGGCAGCAGTTTCTGGAGCTGTTTTTCGTCTATTTCATTTGCCAGTGATTGCAATTGCACCATATTCTGCTGATGTTATTTTCGGCCGTCGAGGTCGCTGTTTATTGAATACACAGTTATCTCTCTGATACTTTATAACATTATAATCACGGTTCTACGAAATCTGAATGCAAAGTAATTTTTTTATTATTTTATTTATTATTAAATCGAAGTGATAATGTAAACTAGCTAACTCTAAAATTATCACGCGAAAAACAAAATCAACCTGTCTTGGAGAATTTTAAACATTTTCCATCCGGAGCATGATTCAAGAAATCTCACTCGTTTAAAAATAGGCCTAAATATATTTTCTATCGCAACTGTAAAGGATAAAAGGAGATTCCTCCTCCAAAAATTATTTTAGTGAATATAGTTAAATCCGTTAGCGAACAATGTTGCTTTCGCAAAATTTGCACGTTATCACCTCTGAATAAAGAATCCTCTAGTAAACGAACTGAGACATTCCATTCATCACCAAGATATGGCAGTATAACTTAAAGCACTTACTAATATCTCGATAAAATCAACGGATACAAATGACACTTTGACAGCTCAACAGACGATAAATAGAAATTCACACCAAACCATATCATTTCACCTTTCCTCTTCATAAGGTTACCGCTGTTATTAATAATAATGTCGCAAACATCAATTTAACAACTTTGGTGTGTATTTAGCCTGTACCGCTTACACGTACATCGAAATAACCTTCGATTTAACTCACTCAATTCATTAGACGTTTAAAATATACAACTCAACTGTTCATTTTCTTGCGAATAAACATATTTACGAACTAAAATCTACCTTCGATGCATCTTTCGCTGTCGTACTCCCATAGAAGTTGTCGATGTTGTCCCAGCTTTATTGACAGAGCAAATAATTTACAGGTGCAGCATAGAGGAAGTGTATTTTTCCATCCAGTCGACTTTTATCACGGATTGTTTGCTCTGCTGTAGTAATAAAGCAAAACAAACAGGTAGATTACGAGAAAGAAATTGCTAACGTTTGTTACGCGTGTGAATGTGAGGGACGGGCTCTCGGAGACTCTTAAATAACCATTCCGTAACCTTCAGCTTGCGTTATTTGATACAATAATGTAGGGGATAAACTAACATTAGTAAATAAGGCATGAAATTGCATTGCGGTACATAGAAGGAACCAGTGGTGGCTTATTTAATTGAAATATTGTAGATTTCGTATTCTTTTTAATAACTAGCGTTAGATTCATCTTTTCTTTTCAAAATTGCATTATTTGCATTTATACATTTTCATGTCTTAAATATGCCTATTTTTAGCATATTAATTTCTTCTATGTTACAAAAACCGATTTATCAATTTTACTAAGCTTCGTTATTACAAACTGAGTACAATTTTTGCACCACAGTTTTCTATAACTTAAAGACAACTCTGTATCGTACGGCAAATCGCCGATTGCATATCTCTAACTGCGTCGGAGATATCTGACGGTGGATTAAATGTATTACATCTAACTTCAACACTAAAACATCCGCAGATACCATAAGAAGAGTCGTTAAAAGGAAGACGTTGATGATCATGTTACCGTTTCACCCGTAAAAGTAATAAATACGGCGTCATAAATAAAGTGGATAAACGTCAAATATCTTTACGGCAAGTGTAAAACGTAAATTATCCACGGCTAACCGCGATCATATGGATAAGAAGAGCGGTAATCCCTTTCTCGAAGTATTGCCAGGGCAAGGCAACTAGGTACTATATTTATTATATGTTTCGCATATAAAACGTGATGTATGGGAACAATTTAAATTTTTATATCGGCTCTTATTCGGTATCTCCTTTTGCGCCATTATATGTAGACGTGTCTTGGGCATCTGCGAAATTTTACCGATACAATTCGCTCTAATACCGTGGATTTTGAAGTCTTGTAAACGGAGAGTTTGTGTGTGTTTTTGTCGGTAATACAAGCCCTAGAATTTTCCGAGATGTTGGATTTATTTAATTTCTTCAATTTTAATTACTTCAATTACTTTATACATGCAGGTGACGCAGAAAGAAAATTATACATTAATTGAAGTTCTTATTGGTTGTTTAAAAAATGCTATAGAAAAAGATAAATGTTTGATCATTGCATACATAAGGCGTAAGAATGGATTTGTTCAAGAGAGAAGGTCCTTTAGTGTCTGGAATTAAACAGCTTATTAGCAATGATTTACGCAAAAATCACCAGAAGATGCACTGGTTACTATGAACAATAGCATCCACGACAAGAGGACAAAATGGCAGCTATATGTTTTACTACAACAATATATTATAATAAATATAATAAAACAATAATAAATCAGCGATCGGCTAACACGACATCATGAATCTTGCAGACGATCTCTTCATTGGCAGGTGTTTTTGGGCGTCCACTGCGTGGTTCGTCACTTGCGCCTGCGCGGCCACGCTTGAACTCGCTCACCCAGAAGCGTATGGTCGAAAATGATGGAGTACACCGGCCATCAAAATCTTTCGAATTCCCGTAGCCGTTTTCCCAGCCATCCAGACGTGTTTTATCACTGCACGAAATTCTATTTTATCCATTTTTGCGAAACCACCTGACTTGCTACACAAGAAACACTCTTAAATAACAACTAGTGACAGTAGACGCCTGAAATTTTGACAGTTGTCATAAAAGAAAGTTGCCCTTGCCCCTTGACCAATGAATCCAATCCAAGCTTCGTGCGCCATCTCTTGCCGATTCCGGAAACATTTCAGGTCGCCCTCGTATATTGCACATGCTATAATCTATATATACTGGCCCCAGGTTATTCATTCACTATTTTTATACACAATATTAGAAAGTGGTTGCTTCTCAATTAAAAATAAACAATCAAAGGAGGCCACGTTTTTTCTAAAAAAAAAATTGAAGGATTTCTACAAGTACGCTCCACTAAATAGGACAATTCGCAATTATTAGCTCCAGAATGAACTGTTTCGTAAATAGTAGCCAGAACTCATAGAAAACGGACATTCTACGATATGGCTAACGGATAAAATTCATAAAAATGATTTTACCAGAATATATTATAGTTTAAAACTTGTTTAGACAAACTTTAATAAGATCTTATTGGGAGAACGTAAAATATTTCACTTTCGATGCTGAAAACATTCAATTTTAATTTTCATTGAAATAATTCTAGATGGCGTATGATCCCACGAAAAGTTAAAAACGCCTGTTGATGACAAACAATTCTTAGAAATTTGTAATTGTTAAACCATGAAGCAAGTGTTCTATTCAATTATTATCTGCGGAATTAGCTGACACACCGTTCTCTCCAGCGCCAGTCATGCCAAAGCATTCCAGGGGCGTTCCATGAATTTATCATCAGTAGAATTAGGTGAGCTGTCCATGGTCTCGATAGGAACTTTAGGAAATAAGCTGTACTTGATATTTTCTCGATGAGACGAGCGTTGTAATCCAGACAAATAAATTGCTCTTTCATTGCTACTGCATGCAAAAGAACCATGGGCCGTAGAAACTATCCAGACATCTCCAATCAGTGGGATATCAATTTTCTACGAAATAAAGATTAATATGCCCCTTAATGCTTATCCACCTGTATCATTACATTACCATCGCAATTATTGAAAAAATTTGGAGGGAAAGGTATTCAACTGCTCAAAATCTATATTAAAGGGTCGGCATTGCAATTACTTCTATGATTTGCCGCTTTCCCTTTTAGTTTTTTTCAGTTAATTTCAGATTTTTATTTTTTATAGAATTAAGTCAATACCATGGATCCGCAACTATTATTTTTCACTATTTTCATGGAGTAAATTCGGAGCAAATTCGATGCCAGTTACCTCCAAAAATAATTACCTAAACCAACATGAATTATTTCAATTCCATCAATTAATGAGAACCTATTTCCTTTGAGCACTCTTTACTTGAGTTTTCGACATCAAATGCAACCTTTCAAAGCACCATTAAAAGCAATGGCGACCATTATAATAATATTTCCGGTTTCTAATTTACGCCGGCGAAAAGGTTAAACCGAAAACAAAAGATAATATTTATAGAAAATTACCCGAGCAATGCCGGTTCGAACCGAACAAAAAGTACTTTAATCCGTCATAGTATTTGCGTATTTAATTAGTACCTAACTCCTGTTTTACACACAGACGAAAGGCTGTTTCCGCTACTGGTATTTACATTTGGAAATTCTGTATGATTAAAATCCCAAGTTTTATCCCCTTCCAGCTTGTATGTGTATATCTATACGTATGGGTACGGTTAGAGTACATACATACAGCGTATGAACTTTTAATTAATGAAATGTCGGAATGTAAACGGAGCGATTCTCGGCATATATATGGATGGTGTGTATGCGGCGAGCATGTCGATGTCTTTTGTTGATTCCAGTATTCGTATTAGCGCGTATTTCTGACGGAAGTTGGGAGCCATGCAGACACAAAGGCGATGTGGATAGGTTTAAATTTCACAAACACAGACGGATACATCCGAGCCACGTGTATTAATCTTTGGATGGTAATTTTATGCAAAACGTCAGGTTGATGTATTTGGAGAAAATGAAATTGCAAATTTAACATCTACGTTTCTGTAATGATTCTTTTTGCGTTCAAATGTTATATCTTTTGTTTTGAAGGTGTTCTAACGTAATATTAGCAACATTAGTGTAGTAGTGCTTTGTGGTGTAGGTTGTACGAGGGTTGTGTTTTAAGTTTGGCATATAGAGCTGGAATAAAACAGTAGACAGCTTTCAAAAACTTTGTTTTTCGAAGTATCTCCACGAAGATTAATTGCAATTTTGCATTCGCTGGAACCAATTCGGGAAGCAGGTATTCTACTCGTAGTCGTAACGATTGTCGGGTTCCGCCGTGTCACTAGGTTTCTTTTTGTCCGTGATTCGCATTTTCAAATGCCCTACCAAATGCGAACCACAGTTGTTCTCGAAACACGATGGAACCGGACAACCGTTACGACTATGACAAACGGCTGTGAAAATCTGAGATACTAGTTATTCTGCTCGCTTGTTGGTACACACAAAATTGCGCCTTTGAAGGCATCGACTGCTTCTTCTGACGATTGGAACCTTTGACCACGCAGTCCATTCTTGATTTATGGAAAGGTAAAGAAATCGTTGGGGCTTGGATCCAGACTGTACGGAGGATGGTCTATCAATTTGACGTTTTGTTACGTTAAAAATTCTTGTGTGCTATGTGGAAACTTGGACTGTCTTGGTGGAAAATCACTCATCGTTTGGGGTTGGTCAACGCGAAGAGACAAAATACGCTAACGCACGAACATGTTTCTGCCTACCCGGCGTCATCAGCGTGGTTTCGAGCGGTATTTTACTCGACACATTGCAATTCCCTCTCTGCTACCATCGCCGTATCTAACCCTACAATCAAGTGATTATTCTTGGTGCTAACTAGTGCCAAAAGAATAAACCACTTGTCTGCAAAAGTCAGACACAGCGAAAAGAAGCGGGTGCAACTCCCCACCCTTATCTCGAGCAATACATGGATTGCTAGTCCCGAGAGGGCGCTCGTACAAAGGTCAGTGCACATGTGAATGATTTCTCAGGCTTACCATGACGTATTTTCTTTTCGCTGTGTCTGAGTGCTGCAGACAACTGCTTCATTCTTTTGGCGCTAGTTAGCGCTAAGAATAATCACTTGAATTGTGTGTGTTAGATATGGCGACAGTAGCAGAGGGAGAATTGCAATGTGTCGAGCAAAAAAACCGCTCGAGGCCACGCTGATGACGCTGAGTAGGCAGAAACATGGTCGTATGTTAGCGTTTTTTGGCTCTTCATATTGTTTTTCTCGTGAATGATTTCACCAATACCATGAGAAAAGTTGTATTTACAGCGTTCTTATCTTTGGTGTTATTTTCTAGGCATTCTTTTAGATGTATCTGGAAAATTGTCTACAAGTTGAGTTGGAACCCTACACATGAAGGAAGAAGGTAATTTAAGTATGAGATATAGTGTGCGGCAATAGGTTTCGATTGTTTTTAATCTAAGTTCGTGCACTAGTACGTAGTAAGCATTGGAGGAATAGAAAGAATAGAGAGTATATTTCACTTCTTAAGTATGGTCACCGTTTCATTGTTCTTCTCAAAGAAGAACGGGCTTTTTCAGAATATAGTGGAGTTTAATTGACCCTAATGGGTTGTTATTGATCCCAAAAGTAGCAATTTTACTTATTAACGTGACCCGATTAATGAAAATACCCTTCATCTGACATCAAATACTTCAAAATTTCGGGATTTTCACGTAATAACTATTGAAACACGCTGCAAACTTCAAGCCTCCTAGGTAAATCATATGGTAGAATGATCCGTATTTGTGTAAAATTCTTTGCATGGTCCTGTTTGATAAATGCAACATTCGTTAATGACACTTTGATAATCGATCTGGACTTTCATTCACGGGCCAAATATTTACGGTTACTAAAATTGTACGTCAGAGAGATCAGAAATGCAATAAACAAAATTACTTCCTTCAATGCAATACATAGCATAGCAATACTTTCATCTATTGTGATCTACAGCCACACCCGTTACAAGAGAAATAGCATCATCCTTGTGCTCCATAGTTAAAATAACAAAAGAAGCTGTTTCTCTCTACGAAAACTGTATCACAACGAATCCACCTTGGAGCAGGGAGAAACGCAAAAAGGATATTGATGAGTATTTTGTTGTAAAAAAGTTGAGTTGAAAACTGAAATGGTAAATAAAATACTAAATTTTGGAATTGAATCATTTAGGTTAGGACTCGTAAGTCAGAAATTAGCCAAACTTAATGTATCACAATGGAAAACATGGCAGAATCAGATTATAATGCTGGTAGACCATTTTCTAGAGAAAACCACCATAAACATCGCTGCTAGTTAAAAGTATTTCTTCCTCCTGAAGAAATTAGCCGCACATTTCTTTTATGGTTATCGTAATGTCCATTTAGGAACTGTATTTTATTCTTTATGGTTGTAACGGATTCGTATTACGTTTCCAAAAAATTAAGTATCATTTGATTTACACCGCACCAACTTGAGAAGGTCATCTGCGTACAAGACGTTAACGAGATAGGCCGGAGCAAAGTTGGTCCGCATCGTGCAACGCCGTACGATACTAATCTGGTAAAACAAATATTTAAAACAATCCGAGATGATAAGTTGCCCGTAAAAGAGTTTATAGTCGACTATAAAACTATACGATTCTGCGGCTTACGGTCTCTCTTATACATCTAACAATTTAAATTCTAGGAAAACCATAAACAGTCTTGACTTCATTTCGTCTATGTGTCTTGTAATATAGAGTGTAGTTAGACCCCGATGTGTGCGTTTCATATTTTATATCGAGGGAATTGAGTCTATGCTTGGGCCTTTTTGTTTTATGTCCGTCTTTTACGAGGGATCTCGCTTATGTTTTGAGCGAAAATAAATTTTATTTCCTTTATAGTGGTACCTAATGCGTTTAGTTTTAATCGTTCGTCGGTTTGGAAGATTTATTTTGTTTTAAAAGTATTAACGTATGGAATGAGCTAACGACATAACTTCGTAAAGTGATTCGAAACACATTTCTCCCTTTAAACTTTTTATATTCCTAGAGATTATTTAGTAACTTTTAACTTGTGAATGGGATCCTTCAATCAATGTGTTTCGTGTCGTGTTACCAAGGCAATATCAATAAAAGACAATTCACAAAAAATTTTATTCTTCAGGCAAAAGCTGTACACTGAAAAATGCACTGAAAACAAGAATACATAATTAATTATAATTAAGCTGCTATTAAGCTAGCAGCATTATTTATTGTCAGAACATGAATATAAGAAAGAGGTTGTACTGATTATATATAGATCCACAATAACGAACTTGGCAAATATCATCCGGTATATATCCGGAGAGTTGGACCAGCGAGGACAGGTTGATGTCGTCTATACTGATTTTGCTAAAGTATTTGACCGTACTAATCACAAGTTACTTTGTGATAAATTGGAAGCTGGCTTCTGCCCTGCGTTGGTGAAATTAATGTCATCTTACCTCTCTGGAAGGAGTGGTTACGTTTTTTATAATCGCTATTCGTCCACTCGCTTCAGAATACTATCTGGAATTCCGCAGGGTTCTAATCTCGGACCACCCTTATTTAACATTTTTCTGAATGATTTGCTAGATAAATTGCGATGTGAGTCTTTAGTTTACGCTGATGATCTTAAAATCTACAATGTTATCGATTAGCTAGTTGATTGCGTTAAGTTGCAAATTTACCTTACCCTTATTAATGATGGGTGTACTCTGAATGGCATATCTCTAAACATTGGGAAATGTTTAGTGATCTCTTATACCAGACGCTCTAGTCCGATCATTTTTAATTACTCTGTTGATTCTGCATTTATTGCAAGAACTGAAAAAGTGAGGGATTTGGGAGTACTTTTTGACACGAAACTAAGCTTTTCTGATCACGTATCTGCTATATGTCTTTCTGCATCTAAATCTTTGGGTTTTCTAATAAGAACTTGTCGCGCCTTTCGGGACATCTCAGTGGTAAGGACTCTGTACTATACTCTTTTTCGATCTAAATTGGAATATGCCAACTTAATTTGGTATCCTTACTACACGTATCAGGTGATTTCAATTGAACGTGTAGAAAAGCGGTTCCTCAAATACCTTAGCTATAAGGCTAGCGGTACTTACCCTGATCGTGGTTCAGATTATGTAACATTGCTGCAGCGACATAATTTTGATTCATTAGAAGATCGTCGCCATAAAAACAGCGCAAGATTTTTATTTAACCTGTTATCTAATGAAATAGATTCACCATCATTATTAGCTTGTGTGGATTTACGAGTACCACCACGTTACACACGATCCCTTAATTTTCTCATGGCGTGTAGGCACAATACAAATATCTTGGCCAAATCGCCTATATTCCATATGGTTACCAATTTCAACAGAATATACTCGCAGAATATTTGTTTATGTTAGGATTGTGTTAATTATTATGAAACGTATTGTACATGTGTGCTGATTTGTGATAGTATTATGCATGAGGTATATACATAATCAGTGTAATTGCACCAATTGTTTGTATGTTCTAAGTGATAGTAATAGTTGGACAAATAAAGATTATTATTATCAAAGTGTAATTTTTGCAATTATTGCGAATACAGGGGGTACAGAATTGGGTACTTGTTGCAGTCTTTGTTGTCACCCTTTTTGTGAATTGGCACTACTAGGCATAGACCCCAATCTTTTGGAATTCTCCCTTCCCCCCATACGTTACTATAAATATTCAATAATAACTACCTTGCGTGGTACCCCATATTCTTGAACATCTCAGTTGTTAATTTACAGTCTCCTGGAGCTTTTTCGTTTTTTAATCTTTTTAGCACCTCTTCCAGATGTTCTTCTGTGATCTTCCCTCGCCGAATACTCCCCCCGGACTATCCCCTAGGCAGTGCATCTCCTGTGTTGTCACTTCACCTGGTATATTCAAGAAGTCTTCGAAATATTCTTTCTATCGCGTTATAATCATTTCATAATGATGGCGCTGTCACTAACGCCACATAATATTCTACCAACTTAAGTTTAAAGAAGAAAAATTTCATGGCTTAATCGATCATATGGTATTCTCTGTATAAAATTATTAGAATTATTTTCTCTTGCAATTGTGTTTCATTGTAGTCCAGCATTAACTTGGATGTATAACTTGTCGTGGATATTAAGAACATCAAATATTCTATTCAAAAGTTTATATGGGACTATAGAAATTTCGCTGAATCGTGACTCAACGTCTTAGCTAGTAAATGGAGTACATATTATAGAAAATAGTAACAAACATAAAGCGTTTACTAATATATCAGGTATTCCCATGAGATTTCACGCCGCCATACCTTCGAATTCACAAAGAATACTATTACGAAACAAAAAAGAAAAAAAATACCAAATCTTCACAAACAGCGAATCTATTAAGAGAAAATGGTTTCGCATCAAGGAACTAGGTCATAGCGAAGTTAAAGCCGTGCAGTTACCACCAAGAGCGAAACCTTCAGATTACCTCTTCGGACAATAAAATCCCAGAAAGGATTCGTCGCGCTTTCGGTTTTCTTTTGTATATCGCAAGTGTTTCCGTTATTCCCCGAAGGTTTCTAATGCTCTTAAAGTGTTGTTCTACGCTACGTGCCGGCTGCTGCGCTTTTAGGCGTATAGCGTGTATATGTGTTGTTTCGGAATACCTATGTGTATATACGTATCGGCTTCGCGCATGACTAGGTCACCGGTGGTACGTAGGTACGCTATATTGTTTCGGAGCTGGTAACTTTTAAGCTTCGTATCGAATTGCTCTTTTAATATCCTGCGCGCTTTTTACGGCTCTTAGAAACGTCGGCTCTATAGATATCGTAGTAGTCGTACTTTTGAGGTATAATAGATTCGAAAATAACTGAAGTAAATTACATCTTCTTGCGGAAGTAACTTGCGAGAGAACTTTTTTTAGATAAACTTTAGTAAATATTTTATTCGTGTTAGCTTGTGCTTAGATTTCTCATACAAATTACCTTTACGGATTATAATTATGACTGTAATTTTAATTCTATATTGTGTATGTCCTATCGCGCATATGTAATTGCATTGTATTATTACTGATTCACTGTGACTGCTTAAAACGTTTCGAAGAAACCTAAATGAGTAACAAATGGAGTCAAGATATAAACGAATAAAGTATTAAACTTTGACCAGCAAATAAATATATTTAAATACTCCTAAATATTACTTGGTTAAATATTTTAATTTACTGTTGGGTCATTCCACATCAAAGGTGACATTTACAAAGATGATCGCACTTCAACTACTTCAAAGTTTGATTATCTTTCGTGGGGTCGTTCCAAAAGAGCCCTTATGACCAGTCTCGGCGAAGTGGGGTAAATTACAGTGCAGTGCGGAAAACAACGTAAAGAGGCTATTTTATTTTATTTCCTGAAAGACCTTTTACGTACAAGATTAATGTGATGGTGTCTCTGCGTCTTCACTTTGAAGCACTCGTATTTCTGTCGCCTTTGATCACGTTTTCTCATTCTAATCATTCAATTTCAATGTGTTGACTCTATCCTTTTCTGATCATATATCTCAGTTGGTATCGCGATGTAATAAATATATGGATTTATTTACCGTAATTGTAGGGACTTCCGCAATATACAAGCTCTATCTGCATTATTCTTTTCTCTCATTCTATATCGGTTGGAGTATGTCGCGCTGGTCTGATTTCCTATTTATGAAACACACATATATTCTATTGAGGCGATGCAGAGAAGATTTTTGAAGTTCCTCTATTTTATGTCGGAGGGATCTTATCCACATAGAAGCTTTGAACATGGTGTATTTCTGCAGAAATTTAATTTTGTTTCTGTTTCTACCAGGAGAACGATTTCTTTGTTAAAATTCTTATTTTGTTTAGTACATAAAAAGTTTGATTGTCCCTGGCTCTTGAGTAAGTTCTTATTCCCAGAATTAGCTCCAAGTCGTCATTTGCCTTCTATTGCGGTCGCACTCGAACAAATATCCTTATAAGGTCCCCAGTGTACCTGATGTGCACTAACTTCAACAGCATCTCTGATCTCTGTAACATCAACGCTGACCCATTTAAATCTAACATTGATGCAGTCTTTTCCGTCTGGTCTCTTCCCTCTAACATTTGTCAGCTTTTCATCACCCATTTTAGTTCTTCTTTATACTCTTATAGCTTAGGGTAACAGTAATATTTAGTATTTTTGAGACATTAAATGTAACTTAGTATTTATTTTATATACATACATATTTCTGTTGTCATGCATATTAATTCTAGTGTTTTCTGTAACTGGGTAGTGTACCTGTTGGAAGTAAATTACTATTTATCTCGCTCATGTGAACATAAATATCGTGTCCTTTCGTGTAGGAATTCGGCGAACCCTATTTCGGCGTGGAGCGAATGATACAAATCAAAGTACAGGTATTATCCTGTGTAAATTGGCTTCTTGTATTCTGTGGTCTTTAACGTGCCATCCGTTTTTCTTTCGTGTATTAGAATATCAAGCAGAGGGACCCTGTTAACCACCTCCAATTTTATAGTTAACTGAATGGATTCTTCCAAGTCAACGTGTCTGAGCCACAATTTTGGCTTGTGCTTATATGATTTCATTGCTTTCTCTTTAAACATGAAACAGAGGAAAACCCATGCTCACGCCAAATTTTTATCGGTGTAATTAGCCATCCACCTGCAAGTATGCAGAATAACATCTCTACAATGCATTCTACATTTAAGGATATTCTATCATGTAGACTGGTGTCTCTCAAAAGTCTATTCTTCACTAGTGGTGTGTTAGTAAATAGACGATGGAAATAACCCAAACATCACTTAAATGCTTGCATTTCAAAGTTAACGGTACGATTACACCTCCAGGAATTGGACATGTCCTAGATGGAGAAGCTCTATAAGGTTTGTACGAGGCAAAGTCACGAACTGCTGTGGGAAGCTGAAACCAGCAGTAATCTATTTCCCAATCTGTCACTAGGGGTCGGTATAATCCAGCTTTGTGGTGTTCAAATGACAGTAAAGAAAGAAAACATCCAGACCTACTGACGAGAAGAATATTGCTGCATCACGATAATGCCTGACCGCATTCGGTCAACTTGACCAAGGTGAAAATTCCAGAATTAAGGTAGAAACTTCTTGAACATCCGGCTTAGACCCAAGCGACTATCAACTGTTTGATCCATTCAAAAAGAATCTTGGCGGCAAACATTTCATGGGTAATAACGATGTTCAACAAGAGGCCCGTATGGTTTAGGCAGCAACCCACATACTTCTATCTAGCAGGGATTGGGGCATTGATAAAGCCATGTGATGAGTGTATTAATGTAGATGTAGACTTTGCTGGAAAATAAAAGTCTTGTGACCTACTTAGTGACTTTCCCTGACGCTGTACATATAATATCATTGATTGTAACTATTCAGTTTCTAGCTTATCATTTTTGATACTCTGATTTCCATCTAGGAACAACATTACTTTTTATCTCCCGATACCAAGAACAGATGTTGCCTACTTAGCTTGAATTTTAAGAATATGTAGAAGTTTTAATTGTATATTTCGCGACTGACATAATTTCTATATCTTCCCCTTGTATGTAGCAATGACCATTTAAAATGTTTGAAATGCTTTCTGCAATATTATTTAATTTAGGTTGAATTATAGGCTGTTATACGCTTAAGCTCATTGTTCTATATTTCAATTGTTCTAATCTATTGGACAAATATGTTTTACAACATTCAGCACACTTTGCCGTCAGAACACCTTTCTGATTGCAAGCTTTAGTGGAACTGAACGTGTTACAAGGAAACATACAATGCCAATGCATATTTTAAAAAGCATATACAAATTATCCAAGCTGCAATAATAACGATTGTAATGGAAATTAATGTGATACGATTAATAAGTATGCTAACGGAACTTCCTGTCATTATTCCTACCTATTGTCTTCCTCTAATACCAACGACTACAACATAGTACAATTCTTTTATGTATAATTACGGATGGTAACAGCGTCTATTTAACAATCGCCTTACCGAACTTTGACAATTCCATTAGGCTAATTGGCCGACGATTATAATCTATTGTTTTTGGATAGGACCGTAATTAAGGGAAATGGCGCGGTGTTCAGGTAGGAAAACAGAGATCGCTATCGAGATTGAATCTTGTGTATATTTTGATGGATACGCCACGAAGGTGTTTTACAATTAAAATTAGATTTACATTAATAAAGGTACGGCTGTTAAATTGTATGCCTTCCATTAGGAAATTAAATCGCGCGGAATATATCTATCAAAAATATATTTTAAATTCCGAACGAAATGGTGCTTTTATTTCGTTTAGTTTGTACGTCAATGAAAGGGTATTAAATTAACATTGTATGATTCCATCGAGTTCATTTCGACAACGTGGAAACGTATAAATGTATAAAATTATAATTGGACACAAAATTTAGTTCGTCGGAAAATTTAATGAAATATTTTTAACTAGGTAACTATTGCATGTACCTGCATTTTGCCATAGCTCACGTGTAGTGAATAAATGCGAGGAATGCTTCCACCTTTTCCCACGTGAGCGCTTATCATTATACGAGGGTGACCTGAAACGTTTCCGGAATCGACAACAAAAATACGGTATTGATATGGTCTTTTATTTTTATTTCAACTTCATTGTACCACGTTCAGGATCTAGGCAAACAAATACATTTTACTGTTTCGAACCTAGAACAAACATCGCCATCAGGTCCCCAATACACAGATTGTGTAGCAATTTCAACTCTATGGAGTTTGCCGAGTTGGATATACATACCTGCACTTTACCGTCCCTTTTGACGGTATGTAGACCGCGGGTGCGTTACACTTAGTTGAATACTTTTTCCGTTCTCTCTTTTTTCCTAACCACTGGTAAACTACTTTTTTTTTTTAATTTAAATTAAAGCAACTAGTTACTAAGTTTTCTAATTTGACATACTTTAATTTTATGTTACTTATATTTGCATGTGTACATTATTTAACATTGCCTTGTAATTGGATATTTGTATCTGTTGGGCATTAAATATTATTATTATTATTATTATTTTTCAATATAGTCACTTCATTAAAAGAAATGGATTCAAAATATCGCTTTTCTATCTACACTCGTCCTATCTCTTGTCTCGATGTCCTTGTTTCTTATTTTACTCTCGCTTGTTTCTTTATTCCAATACCCTATTAGCAATTTCATCTTCTCCGTAGTTTCCAATCAATTTTCTTTTTTAGAAACGTGATTTTACACGTTTAAATTGTTTTATAGACCTTATTCAGTTCTTGCCATTATTGCCACTAATGTGTCATCTGCAGAAACTCATTCTGTTATTTCATTCTTTTCGTGTTACCATATCCCTAGACGTAATTTTCTTTGCCCGCAATTGGTATTATGCGGTCGGATAAAAGCCGAGCCAGACACCTTCCTTTATTCAGGTATAACTCGTCAGATTTCTCATCATCACGTTATTTAAGAAAATACGCCTAACCGCATCAATTAGTTCTTGTTTCGCACCTTCTTTTTTTTAATCTTCTTCTCAAATGTGTTCGTGCAGCGTATTTTCATCACATTAGCGAGGTCACCCGTTATTACACACTAATTCACGAAATCTCTTTATATTTTCTTTTCAAACCACCAGAATCGTTATCTAACACCATTTATTTTAACGAAGTAGCGCTTTCTGGACACCGCATATGGAAATGTATCCTCTGCAAAGGATTACATTCAACACGCTAATAATTCTCACGATCGCTTGTTTCAGTCCGGCTCAATTAACTTTGATGAAGTTACATTAAAACCGAAGAGCGAGGGAGAACGCATGATATTCTAACAAAACTTTACCTCTCCGCATTTCGAACTTTCGACAAACTATCCGAATTTCCACGCCAACGTCGGTTCTGCAGAAGTTACATAATACGCACAAACGGGACCTTTAGTCGTAGGACAGACGCTATCAAAGCTAATTTGACGTCTTTGTCGTCCTCTCTAGCGCAAATTTTAGATAGTAGATATAGTACGGTAATATTTAAGAAATGGGAGAGTACTGGAGGTAGCAGTAATGGTGGTAAATTTCCTTTTAATGGAGTGTCCTAGGATTAAAGAATCCGAGTGTACATTCTGCACGTAAAGTAAATATATACTCCTCTTGTTTTCACAGGTATAGCAGTAAACTCCACTCACACAAATTAATTAATTATGCGGAACGCAGCGTTTCGAGAGCACGTGGGCTCCCATTGTCAACCGTGTTACCGACCTCTTGTTTTGGTGTGCAACTGAACGTTGTTGATAATTGACTAGGTTACTTTATTTTTTTTCAATATGGGCGTAAAGCAGTAAGTATACTTTGTTTCAAGATATAGCGCAGAATGTAAACTTAGAAACACACTGCAGGCTCGTATAACTAATTTGGAATCTCGATAAATATAACTGCACCCACAAGTGTCTTATATAATTATCTTCGTCTTACCGAAAAGAAGGTTCGAATAGTTTCATTTGTTCCAAATCATTCTCTTTAAATTAAATAATTAGAGTTTATTTAACATACATTTTGTGAATTAAATGTTACGCCACTTGATCTTACTCTAGAAAATTTGCTTCTCTCACTATACCTGCTAATGCTTGCTAACTAAATCCTTTAAACAAGTAAATTTTGTTAAATTTCAATTTTCTATTCCTCCTTAAAACGTTTAAATTTATTGTATCCTATAGTATTAGAACCCACAGTTGCTCTTGGCAGGAATAGTGGCTAACGCGTCTATCTAACGAACAGGAGCTGTGGGTTCGAATCCTACCGGATGTCGTGAACTTTAGTTCGGTAATTTAGACGGGGAAGAAATCCGAGCAAATTGAAATTTACCATTTGGGGCTAACATACCATACGTTGCATATATTGATTTTAGAAGTGATTTCTTTCACAAAACTAGAGAGTGATGTGAATTGAACATTAAAATGCAAGATAATTGGTTACGATGATTAGATCAGTGCTCGAGCCGCACTACACCCGTATTCGATGAATTGGAACTGCCTCTGAAATGTAGATACCCATGGTTACCGTATTTTTGTGAGGTGCTCTAATGTAGATAGCCAAATACGTGTTCACCATATACATAATCCAAAATTGAACTAGTTGTAGGTCCAAAGTGTATTAAATATGTACCAAACGTTAGTGTATATATATATACATATATATATATAAATATATATATGTATATAATCTTAAATTGCCCAGTTCATTTGAATTGCTTAATATGAAATACAACACGTTATGTTTCACAAAATGATGACGGTAGATTTAAATGCGAACAGAATTAAACTTTCCCAGAGTATCGATGCATATTATGTCTTGCATTTTTCTTTTCTTCGTGCATCAATGGACATCTTTCGTAAAAAAAATTGTAAAAACCTTTGTTGGACAGGATAACTCCCTCATTGTATAATAAGGACACCCTCTCACTCAGAGCAGTATTGCGAATTGTCACCTGAATTTTAGAGCAGTTTTACAATCATTGGTCAATTTTATATGTTTTTATAAGAAATATGAAACATAAAAATGTATTCACACACTATGAATTATATGATGACTACTTTACTAATTAGGTAAACAAAAATAGAAACATCCCAAATACAAAAAGAACCACATCTCCTACAAATTATATTTCGGCAGAATCTTTGTCAGTATTTCAATTAATCATGTGATCCGAAGACAGCTTTTGCAAAACCACGTGTTTTTTTTCCATTTTCGCTATAAGATCAATTGCAACATTGCATTCCACTTTTTAAATATGCTTTCCATTTCTTCTGTTAGTTCTATAACGCTATAACTGATCTTCGAAGATTTGCTTTCTTTTTTCGCATATTTTATACTTTACAGTTAGTTTTAAATTCGAAACATGCCATCTCCAACATCGTCATTGCGATGGTAATGTCAAAGGTTGCCTGCTTAATAATTGAAAACTGAAATCCTTCTCACGAAAACGTATAAATTTCCCAGGTGAATCCGTCTCAGTAGGCTGCGAGTATACCTTTTCGTATTATCGTCTAACATAGGTGGAGCGACGTATTATTACATGTTCTCAGTTCCTTCTTGGCAACTAAACACATGACAGGTTTCTCTAGGAAAAAATTCAAGAGTTTCAATACGGTTTCACAGAAGAACTGTGAAATACTTGTTTGCATGACATTTTAATGCAAAACCTTTTAAATATGGTGAAAGATCCTTATACATCATGGTCCTGTAACTGAGGTGGACAAGGAGAAAGGGCCAAGTTAAGAAATAGTAAAGAAACAATATTGGTCTTAAAATTATTCGGGATATAAGTTGTCATCAAAAATGCAAATTTTTGCACAATTTCTGAGACGATGATGTAACGTTCTATAGAGAATAAATTCAAGAAGGCAACTATACTCGGAAGGTAATTGATAAAGCGAATGTTTATTTACTTCAAAATAATCATAACGCAACGCAAATATACCAAATCTTAAGAAATTAAATGAAGAACAAGATAACGGCACTTCACAAATAATGACATGGCTGCCGCAAAGCTCCGATCTAAAGCCTATCGAGCTGTTATGAGATGAATTGGACAGGGGAGCCCGAAAAATATGCCCTACCTCCGTAATCCATCTGTGGAACATAAAATATGTCAAAATGCATATGCAACTGAAGATTTTGATGATCCAGCATGGCGAAATACCTAATATCCTAAAATTAGAAGAGGATTTAGCAATAGTCATTACACTTTTCACATGGTTTCAAAGCTATATATAATACCGTATAGATTGCTCCTCTTGCGCCAATTTTAGTTTTAGAATCGTGTTATGTGTGATTGGAGATAGCTTCCGGTGAGCCTTGAACCAAATCCAACATGGGCGAAATTTTGGCCCCTTATGTTTTTGCGAAAAATCGAAATCATCTAGATTATGTTTTACAGCACCAGAAGTCTAATCAGTTAATAAATTTCTTACGCACAACCATATTTGTTATTTAAAATTCCTAACCTATTTCAGGTTATGTCAGATACTCTAATAAATATATTTTTCATTAAATGGTTGCCGTAAAACATTAATAAATTAAAAGATAATTAATTATGTTAAAATAAAATAATTTGCGCTATAATACATTAAATTTATATATATATATATATACATATATATGTATATATATATATATATATATATATATATATATATATATATATACATATATATACATATACATATATATATATATGTATATATATATATATTTAATTTGACCCGGAAGTATCATATGGATAAAAATCGATGAAGTTGGTAAAAACCAAAAATAGACGAAGCGTCTATATGTATATATTTGAAATAATTGTCACATCGTTCCATAATAGTGATTTTTGTAGCTATTTTAAAAGAGAACTATTAAAATATATCATAGAAGTCTATTTATATACGATTTATAATAAAATATACGACATATTTTAAATAAAATTATTTCCTGTCTTTTAGTTGGATTGAATAAATTGCAATAAACTTAGATGTATGTTTATAAACATGTTACTAAAGTATTTGCCATTTGATTTTAGAATTACTTTCAAAGAAACTGACAATTATTATAATACAACTGATGCTTTACTTTCAAATCATCCGCTATTATTTAATCGAGTTAGGTTTTGGCAGTGTAATACGGACGCCGATAGCAGCGCTATCTACTACATTCTTAAAGTGAATGGATTATAGTTGGTAACGATGTTTCCTACATCATAGCAATGTCGGTAAGGTATGCTATAGTTTATAGTGTCAAGGTCATGGCGGTATAAGCTGATTGTTTCTTTGGATAAAAGTATTTCGCGAGTGCTGTTTTCGTGCAATTTATTTGCCAATGCTTATATTACACAGACAGTGACAATTGTAGTGCTTCGTATAAACAATTCAAAGAAATAGTGCCTGAAAAAAACACTTGAAGCAGTCCCCTAGTCATCGATAAGGTGAGTACTAAATCGTTTATAGAAATACTGTACATATCTTGCATTATTTGTATTGCACCCTATGAATATCGACGATAGCATTGTCGTAATATATGTAATTGTAACGTAAACGATTACAATCATTCATTCTCACGCACATCGACATAACCTTCAATTATTTTAGGTGTATCTATTGACAATAATCGAATCGTTCGAAACGTATTGGCAGTAACAACATTCGCTTCTAATTCGGTACGAAATTCACTTACGAAAGCAAATATTGCCTTCTATAAATAGAGTCGAGCCATTGTAACACCTGTGCGAACGAAATTCGTCCATAGAACTAGAGAAGTAGAGAGAAAGAAGAAAAACCTAGTGCGGTCGAAGCGATGGATGCAATATTCGAAAGAGAATTGAAATTCTGATTGTTGCCTTTTCTGTAGCACGTTCATTTCCTGTTTTACGGTTGTGTTACCGTTGCTGCCGCTGCTACAGCGATCTTATTAGTAGGGCAGCTACTCTCTCGTACCATCTCAACCGTCGATAGAAACTAGATATAATGGAAATAAGAAGAAACGGAATTGTATAGGTTCATCCGGCGAGAAAAATGAGATATACGTGCGGAATACGATGAGAATTCGGAATGTTCTTTCCCTTTTTAACGTTGAGTCTGTAGTTGAAGGGGGGTGGTTATAATTTAGTTGTTTTTATTATATTGTTATTCAGTCGACCTTGACGAGCGGTCATAACCGTTTAAGCTTCTTGATTCCAGATTGAAACAAAACAAATGGTCCAAATGGTCGATACAGTTGCTTATCAAAAGTTTCAACACACTATGGGAGTTGGGACTGTTAAAAAAAATCTTTAATTGATTATAGTATATAAAACATTTAGTACAGTGATGCAAGAGTATTTTGTAAACTTAATGGTTGGTTGCAGCTTCAAATAAATTAAATATACGTCTTACTGTTTTGTGCAGGAAGTAGTTGAAGATTAATAATAACTTTGAAATGTGCCTTGCTTTCAATTTTTCATGTATTTTTTAGTAATTTGTTTGCTCTATATACATACATACCGCGTGAAAACCTGCGAGCTGTTGATTGCATTCTGGGAGACTGGAAAATAAATCGAATACCGGTCTTTCGTTACATTCCCCTCACCTCGCAGTAATATGAAATGAGGGCTTCACTGAATCAATTCAAATTGAAAAAATCGATGTGAGGATAGGATTTTGTAGTAATAGTTACACGAGTTTAGAGAATAACGTTAGAAAGAGCTAGCGTACTGACACACAATTGCCCTATAGAATAACATGCATATCTCTCGACTTTGTTAACTTATAGAAATCTTATTTCATCCTCCTCTTATTCGCAATTACACCCATCGACACGTCGAAAATGTGTTCATGGTATGGTGTCTCAAGAAAACGGTCTTTATCAGGACAAAAGTCACACGCAGGTTTATTAAGCTCTAAACACAGTGGGCAATTCCTATTTTATTTTTTAATTCCCAAAGAACTAGATCTATAAAGGCGAAAATAACCAGAGAAAAGATTACATTTTATTAATTTGAATTTAATGCCATTAATTGGATCCTCAAACTTTGTATTCATACGTTCTTATTACGGCAGCCTTCACTTCCTTACGCGGCCTCTTGATTTTCCCTGAATTCTGACTGCAAGATATTGCATATCCTTCCGGCTTGTCGAATTTAATCATTAATTGCCAAAGATTATCACAGAAAAATATGTAATAATAATAATTTGTGTAGATCTTGGAAACTAGATATAACTATTGTCAAAGAGACAAAAATTTTGCATACAAAAAAATTCATGTACAGTGTCCGTTATAAAGTTAGAAACCAATGAGATTTTTTTTTCATTTTCATTGTTCAAAAATATATATAATTATATTATTAGTTTGTGGTATCTGAAAAACTAGGTAAGTTCAAATTAGGCATGCTACTATTTGTTGGCATTTTTAGGAAGAGCCAAAATTATAGTCAACTTTGAAGCTTTGAAAACATAATCTACATGAATTCTAAAGCGTGATGCTATTTTTGCACCGAAAACATGAAGAATCGCGTCAAGTTACTCTTCGTGTCGATATTCCAAAAATTCAAGTTACCTGAATCATAACAACAAAGAAAAATTATAATCTCAAACTCCAAATGTGCTTACCAAAGTTGTGAAAAAGACGTTTGAAGAGTGATTATTCTTAAAATACGCAGATAAACTTTTTTTTGCCTTGTTATGAAATTCCAGTCTTACTTAATATTTAAGAGATGACAGTAAAATTCGGCTGAAATCCTCCATTCGTTTCGAAAGAAAATATTTTGTTTTTGACCGTTTCCAAAGAATCATTTATTTCAAATCAAATAGCAGTTCGTTAGATATGATTGTGGCTTGTTTAGTTCTTCGATCAATACAAAGCAATAGCATAAAAATAAAAAAAATCCCGTTTTGTAGAAACTTTACATAGCATATACATACATGCATTAATTTTTAAATGGTATTACATCATATAATACGATAATACGATAAAGGTACCGTTTATCGTATTATACTTTGAGAATTAAAAATATATCTACAATTCTCGATTCGGTACTTCATTTTCTTCATATAATACGGTTATGGTAATAACTACTTTCCGTTAGAGAAGATTTATACCTACCTAATAATTCTCGCATAGTTGCTACTAAGTAACAAATCAGACACACGAATTTATTGCAAAAGTAGATAGCAGCTAAGGTCGCCCTGATATTCGCCATGTTCATTATATTTGGATTCTTGTCTGTAGCGACATTTAGTGCAGCTTATTGATGTTGAGAGTCTACTTAGCGTTTTGACTTGCGAAATAGAACGCATTATGATTTTTTTACAGCACAGTTTTTTTGTAAATATGAATATTACTTATTCATATTTTGGATTCGTATAATTCAGAGCCGAACTTGATACGTTCTTTGCTAAATTTTGCTATGAGTAGATAACCTACATATCACATTTTTATTTATGTATTTTAAATATATCCTTGATGACTTGAATTTTTGGTAGAAAACCCCTTTGAAAGCTTGTTAAAATTTTGCTTTTTTAAGATTCGCTTCAAACCTGACTGATTAGTACCGTCAAACATGTAGACCACCAATTAAGTGACGCAATTACCATAATTCGTCAAAATGAAGGTGACATTGAAAGGGGGTGGCTGAAAACAGGGATTTATCAAAGCCATAGGAAATGGAAACATTTTAATAGTTTATCGGTGAATATTTCAGGATTTCATTTGAAAGAATAGTAAATAACCTTATATTTATACTAAAAGAATAACCTATGAAAATGAGACTTTAGTTTTGCACTCTATAAAAGTATTTCAGTACACTTTAAAGTATCTAAATGCATTCATTAAAAAGTCTTAGAATTATTCGTTCGATTTATAAAAGCCTTACATCATGCAATTATTTATTTATTGTACTGTCGTTGAAAATGTACATTGATTTTACCGCAGTCGGGCTACAGTAGACAAAGATATTTGCACTGCTGTTTTCTTTTTCACTGACCAGCTCAACTTCACCATTGATAATAACCAAATTCTATACAAGATTTAAGGATGTTGTGTGTTGGTATATACTTTGAAGCCATTCGATGGACTTAGATACAGTCCCGTTGAGCCCATGATGTATTTGTTCATAATCAGCAACATTCCTCCTTGTTTGGCTTTATCTTGTATATATTGAATTGCTTAGTTTCAATCATACCATTGAAACTTTCTCTTTTAAAATTGATGGAGATTACCAACGGAGAGATTTACTTCTTAACTAATTACGGTATAATACTACGTATATAATCACTCATGTCAAAGTTATATTTTTGCTTCAAGTTTATCCATGGCAATATTGTCATTTTAAAACTTGTCATATGACATTTATGTTATCTTCGATTAACACCAAATGCATTCTCATTTACTTTTTAACATAACTAAATAAGCTCCAACTATTTCGGTAAATGAAACAACCGAAGGATACATTTATATTGCAATTGATGTTACTTTTACTTTATTGTTGCGGTATTATTTTACCAGGTCATATAACCATAATGTTGCACATAAAATATGAAAAACTTCTTATTTATTATACAAAATTTCAATAACCAAACTTGGATGCTAACGATGTTGTAATTTGACAGTTCCATCGGTTAAATTTCACCAGTGTAATACAGCCGCCGATCGTAGCGCTACCTACTGCATTCTTATCGTGAATGAAGTATAGTAACAAATAAAATTTGCGAACTTGATATTACTAATTGCTCAAGTAAAATTTAGGAAGACATCCTTAAAATTGCATCTAACTGAATGTCCTCTTTAACGCTAAATCCGCAAACATTTAGCAGTGTATAGAGCTTAATTAATTAGCACTGCTTTATACCATTTTTCGCACAAGGATTAGTAATTAAAAATGAACTGGAATTAAAAAGAAAACCGTAAAAAATACAGAAGACGCAAAAAAAACTCACAACGCAAAGTATATTTCGCGTTTCTCTTTAGCGGTAATAATCATCAATCTCCGCGAAAAGAAAGAAGAGGAAACTAAGCTGAAAACACGGATCATTTTTCAGCATAATTATAAATTCCTCCGTTCAAAGCAACACTACATTTCTCATCTCGCTCGATCCGCTACGCCGTAGGAAAAACTTAAATAGTAATAACGTTCTTATTTCAAAGGACCTCGTGCCTCGGGCGAGTTCCTCCATTGTTTCGGACGTCCTTTGTGATTATCCAACGCCAACCGCCACCCATCTTTACCCGACCGTTGAAGCCGGAGCGCGTTCGGGGTCTTCAGCGCTCCGCTTTCACCTAACGCCCGCGCTCCTCAGCACCTATATACCGACATTATTTCGAGATTCAGGGCGCTTAATTAGGTGCAGCGGCGGATCGCGTAATACTAAGCAAATTTCACGTGCACAGTAGCAACGTTGCATTGAAAACTTATAATTAGAATGTTACTGTGGACGTGCATACGCGATCGGAGAAGTTCGAAAGCTGAAAGTGAAGGAGATGGAGGAGTAGACGATTTAGGGGATGTTAATACGTCGAGAGGATATAAAGGGAGGTTAACGCGAATAGCAGAATGGGTCTATTAATTAGAGTTTGTAAAGGACCTAGGTTATAGTGATAATATCAAAAATTATTCCTTAATTTTTTTTCTTAATTTGAACAAGTATTTGGAAATACATAGAAACCGTATCAAAGGTTATACAGGGTGTTTGTGAAACATAATAAAAGTATATGAACAATGAGATAATAAATACATAAAAAGAACGATGACTCCAGCAACAACTTAAACCAAATCATCAAGAGAAATATCAAAGAAGCTAAGGAAGCAGATATTAAAGAAAAGTGCACTATAATCAACACATTACAACCAAAACACGATAATTTCAACGTATACTGCAAAGTTAACGAAATTACTGGAGCATACAGACGCAGGCACTTAACCAGACTAACCAACAATGAAGAAAATACGATAGTTAAGGTAGCTGGATTGAAGAATGCATGGAAAACATATTGAACAACTGTTTTACGATATAAGACTTGAACCACCTCAAGTAGTTGATGATATAACGAGGGCTATCCAAAAAAAGAGGTGTCCTATTTTTTGGGGACGTAGAGAAAGTTTCAATACGGTTGTTGGCAACACTGTTGTGAGTGGTGCCTTCTCCGCTACCACATAAGCACGCAGGCGCTTCGCTCGGATGCTCAGTCTTGGCTTGGTAGCCATTCGAAATGGAGCTCCCGATAAACGTTACCGCCAAGTGCGAAGTACGCGCAGTTATTCGATTTTTGAACGCAAAAGGGGTTAAACCGGTTGAAATTCACCGCCTATTGACGGAAGTGTATGGACAGTCGTGCATGGATGTCAAAAACGTTCGCAAGTGGTGTAGAGAGTTTACAGCCGGTCGTGCTGAAGTTCATGACGAAGAAAGTAACGGGAGGCCGTCAATTGCCGACGAGACAATCGCGAAGGTTGAGGAACTCATGCGTAAAGATCGGAGGATCACTCTGGATGCTCTCTGCATTTTGGTTCCTGAGGTTTCCAGAAGCACCATCCACAGGATTTTAACGGAAAAGTTGCAATATCGGAAGGTGTGTGCAAGATGGGTGCCGCGTATGCTGACAGAAGACCACAAACGGCAACGGGTTGATTCTTCCCGCGAATTTCTTCGCCGCTATGGAGACGAAACGTCTTGGACTCAATTGTCACGGGTGACGAAACCTGGGTATTCCACTTTACACCTGAGACAAAACAACAGTCACGCGAGTGGCGGCATCCCTCTTCGCCCAAGCCACGAAAATTCAAGCAAACACAATCTGCCGGTAAAGTCATGGCAACTGTGTTTTGGGACAGGAAGGGGGTACTGTTGGTCGACTTTCTGCCTACTGGGACAACAGTCAACGCTGACAGGTACTGTGAAACACTGAAGAAACTCGGAAGGGCAATTCAGAACCGGGGAAGAGGGATGTTGAGCAAGGGTGTAAGCATTCTCCACGACAACGCCCGTCCTCACGTCGCCCGTCAAATCGTCGATCTTCTGTAAAATTTTGGTTGGAACGTCATCATACACCCACCCTACAGTCCGGACTTGGCTCCTAGCGATTTCCACCTGTTCGCTAAGTTGAAGGGACATTTGTCTGGACGGCGGTTCTGCTCCGATGATGAGGTGAAAGATGAGGTTCAACGCTTCCTGAAGGGCATGGCGGCAAGCTGGTATGACATGGGCATTGTAAAACTGCCACAGCGTCTACAAAAATGCATCGACCGAAATGGCGATTATGTTGAAAAATAAAGCGTTCTCCAATCTTTAAAGTGAAGTAGCAATTATAGAAAATAAACGGTTCTTTATATATCCAAAAATATAGGAGACCTTTTTTTTGGGATTGTCCTCGTATAATAATAATATTTTATAGCTTCTTAGTAGTCAGATACAAAGGCAAACTTCAAGGGAAAAATGCATTATATAAATTTAACCAAAATAGAGTTACAAAAAAGAAGTAAATAAATAGTATTCATCCACCTAGTAGTCGGAAATGAAGAAATTCATCTATGCTGTGAGGTTCAATATTCAATAACAATTTGTGAATTGATTATAGCCTGTGTTTCGGGTAGCAGTAACTTATTTTGTATCTAGTATGGTGTGTCTGAAGTAAAGTATTAGGTTCACACAATTTTTTATGTTTCAATAAAAACACTAAAGATTCGAAAGTATAGATTGCATTTATGGCTAAAATCCTTCAGCTCCAAAATGTCCTCTACAAGATTGATTGTAATTGAGGCCCAACATTAAAGCAGAACTTTTTTTTTACTAATGAAAACACGATTGAGTTCTCTACTGATAACCCAAAAGACGACCCCAAACTTTAAATGTGCATAGCAGATAGAGGAATAGACCAGTCGTAGTACATCAGCGCTAACCACATCACGTAATATTCGTATACAATAACAGAAAGCACTTACTTTCTTGCAAGGTAGATTTATATTACTATATCCATCTAAGACAGTCATCCACAGCAAGGCCCATAAGACGTGCTGAATATTGTATATCATAATCGTAGTTATTGAGAGAAAGAAGCTCAGAATAATTCATTTCCTTCGCTTCTAAGAGCATAATGTTGGTTTTACTGTGATTAAGAATTAAGTTATTAGCAGTTAACTATTGTTCAAGTAACTTCAAATACCTGTAGCCATTGTCGATGACGGTCTCAAATTAAGGTCCTACTAAAGAAGTGTTATCGGCGTAGTTCATCATCTCCATCACATTCGACAGCATAGACTTCATCAAAATAAATAACAAATATTAGAGGCTCCAAGATACTGCTTTGAGGTATGCCCTTACAAATATAAATGGGGCTTGAATAAACACGAACACCATTAGAGTTGATCTCAACTGTCTGCTATCTAGGAGTCAAGTAAGATTTGAACCAGGATAAAGATGTATCTTGAGCACAATAGCGCATTAGAATGGTCTACGCTGTCGAACGCCTTCAACAGATCAAACAGAATATAACATGGTACACTCTTACGATCCAAAGCGGTTATAATAAAATTCATGCGATCGAAACTGGCGGTTTCAATATCTCTAAGGAATCCATACTGATGATAACTAATCATATTATATTTGTTAATAAAGTTATATAGTCGGTCAAATACAACCTTCTCAACAATTCTTGAGAAAGTTGTAAGTAAACTTATAGGCATGTAATTTTATCCATTATCGTCAGCATCACCCTTTTTAAAAATACTATCTCATCTCTGCGTGCTTCAAGCTATTAGGGAAAATACTATTTTGAAAAAACAAAAAGGTTAATGATAGGCAAAGTGGTTCTGTATAACATACACAATATTGGTACGTAAGCATGTTATTGAACTCTTAGCATGCCTGTTAATGGCAGCGTTGTCCTTATAACACCGACGTCTGTGTGGACATTGGTAAGATTGGTACAATTTCCTAGGGTTTCCTTGGTCGTAATTGACACGAAATTTTTTGAATTTACGTTCTATATAATTACGCCTTTTCACTTTCCGTCCTTTTTAATTTTATTTCATAGACACCCTGTATATTGTCAAGGTATTTTTTTTCCCAGTTACTTCATTTATGCATTGGATGGAATTAAATCTAGAACCACTTAGAGTACCATCTCTTAAATTCTTCACTCAGAATTTCATTACCATTTAACAGCATACTTGCATACTATTCTAGAACAGAATATATCTTCTCTCTCTTTGTCCGCACATTCCACGAAACATTTAATCTCAATAAACGCTTTAGTGTTAATGCAAAGAAATAACAAACTCCTCGGGGTACTCCATTAACGTTAAAAACAAGACGCGCCGCATTCGGTACGACCTATTAAACGCACAGTAAACCCGACCTCGACACCATCGCGCTAGCCGACGGGTTAAAAGGAGGCAGATAGTGCGAACGTGCATTTTAGCGGATCGTTCCGCAGCAAACGCGACTAATAATAAAGTTGTTACGAAGCACTTGTCTTCAAAATATCTCAAACGACCGCATTTTAACGTTTTTATCTTCGCCTATATGTCGAAATGCTCTTGTGAACTTTATCTCTTTCGTCCGACAACATGTGTAAATGGTGTAAAATGTTAAAAATGAGCTGAAAGGAATGGAATATAAACTTTTGCGAATATCTTGTTGTAGTACCTGGCCTTTTAAGAGGAAAATAAATGAAGATTAATCCAGAAGTTTTCGATAAAATGTTTTCACAGACATGCTTAGTTGTTCTATCTCAATGATCCAGTAATATGGTAGTAGTAAATTGTAAAAGAAGTTTAGAATAAAATTTCCTCGAAGAACATTGTTAACACTTCTCCGTTTTTGCTTCATGGTCTATTTATTTTTATTAACAGTGCTTCATTTCCAATCAAAAACAGATTCAAATATTTAATCCCACATCCAGATCTTCAGACTTCACTTTCCTGATTTCGTTTGATAAATGAAGTTTTGGGCATCAATATTGGAATGACCATTGTAACTGCCCTACCGTATTGGAATTTCTCTCGACTTAATGCTTCTCCATATTTTTGGGAATCGATCTGAACATTTTTATGGGAATTATTGCGTGCAATAATGAAAGAAAACGTTAACAAGTAAGTTACAACTTCAAGTCATTCAGATTTTCGGATGAGTTATGGATGGTAGCACATTTTCGAAAAATTTTACGGTGTAGAGAAAGTGCAGGTGTTAGTGAAATTGATCGTGATCGATGGACAAAAACTTTCAAACGAATTGCGCAAATTTATCAACCCAAAGATGTCCTTCACGCTAACAAAACTAGACTCGTCTCTAAGTGTTTGCCTTAAAAGAATTGATCTTGAAAGTTGCGGACAGGCGTAGTCAAGAGACGGTAGTCGTTATCTTAGGTGATAATAAGGTCCGAAAAAGAATTGTTGGAAAAACAACAATCCAAGTTCTCTTCTTAAAACGTCAAAACTATTAAAAAGGCTGGATAGTATTACATCTTTTGCACCAAATATGCCTTCTTCTGTCTCCAGCATCTTCCTTTACTCCTCACTTTAATTGTCCAAGTTTCCTTTTTTGTTTTAAAATCTCGTTTACAGGTTCCAACTTCACGCCACACCCTTTGACAATGTTCTCTATAAGCTAACCTATGTCTCCACTAAAAGCAACAATTTTTGTTCGTTTTTTCTTTTGGAGTGGTGCCTATTTTCTAAAGATTTATGGAACAAACAAATACCATACCGATTTGAAACACATCTAAAGGAATGCCTAGAAAATAACACCCAAGATTTCACCAATACCATGAGAAAAGCTGTATTTAACAGCGTCTTTATCTTTGCATAGAATCCAATTAAAAAGTTCAACGAAAACTAAAGAAACTAACGTAAACGAAGAAACAACGAAGGTGTTTTATACTCTAAGAACTGTCAGTATTTAAAATGGCCGGAGCAATAATAAATATCTTTCCAAATAACCAATAACAACGTAAAAGTACTGCGATATGGGAAATGTAATAATTAAGTAAATAACTCTTTCTTTTACAGTTTTAACTTTGATAGAACGAGCGTTTGTATTAAAACAAAGAGTGTGTTGTATTATCCATTGAAATTTAGTTTAATTATTAATTATTATGTTATGATGATGTACTAATATAAAATAAAATATGACATTGCGTTAATGACGAACATTGGAGCTTATAGCGCATCCACTATAGCAAAACACAATATTATTACTTGACATATTCCAGTCCTTGTGGGTATTCTAATAAAAGTGAAGAGAATTGTTTTGAGTATTTGGGTAAATCCGAGAGTCTGTGGATATCGCTTGCCTTCCTCTAGCTGTCTGGTTTAATATTTCCCCTGCTTGAGATTTTCTGACTTATCCATTAGCATTCCTATAGTGTTTTATTCATCTAACAAATAATCAAAAGGATGAAAACTCAAGCATCAGATTCGTACAATTCCTATTCAACGTTTCAAAAGATTCGTCCACGATTTTACACTCCACATCCCGTTGAATAACCAGTAACATACTGAGCTCCCCACTTTGTTGCATTTTTTCTTTAAACTAAACCCGTGACACGAAACACCAAGACATCCACACAAACACCAACCTCTGACACGACCTGCATTCTTTCTTTTCTCTCCTGCGTTTTTTTATCTTCTTTTTCCCCTCGAGCAGTCACCGTACGCGCAGCATAGAATCGATGCGACCAACGCCGTCCTTCTCGAATGGTGGCGGTTTTCGAGTTATTAAACGCTCGTAAAACCAACGTTTACTCGCATGATTTATAACCCTCCCCAGGTTGAAAAACAATTGTAAAAATATTTCTCTTTCGCGCGCTGCGGAGTTTTATTAAATTTCCAGCGTTTTCTGCGAGCGGCGCGGAAAAGGGAGGGAAATTCCGACGCCTCGAAGGCTCCGTACGTTGCCGCGTATTTCATTAAATCTAACGTACGCCAGCTGCCGGCAGCGGGACGGCTACCGCTTGCCCGCCCGTTCCGTTCCGGGGCCAGGATGCGGGAGGGTTCGGCGTGCCAAAGCCGACGCTCTATCTTAGGCATCATAAATTTGAGACAAGTGACTTGATTTTCATAACGGCTCATAAATAAGCGATGTATGTAAATACGTTACGTTGCCGCATCTAGTTGGGTGTATTTTATTGCATGCTGCGAATGCATTTATACAGATTATCCGTATCTAATGGCTTTCTATTAGAGGCTACGTGAATACCCTGTACTCAACGAAATGTGTATTGAAGTTGTAGAGATTTGATGACATATGTGAAGTCATATTCTATATCACTTCAGATGCAATAGTCCGACAATGATAATATATCAGGGATGAAAATTATACATATAGTAATAATAATAATAATAATAATAATAATAATACTGATAATGGTGATAATGATGATAATGGTGACAATGGTGGTAATGACGATAATGGTGATAATGATAATGATGGTGATAATGCTGATAATGGGGATAATGATGATAATGGTGATAATGATGATAATGCTGATAATGATGATAATGCTGATAATGATAATCATTTATTGCCCAAAGCCCAATTATAGGACAAATTTAGAAAATTTTTGCTTAAAATTCAAAAATACAAAATATATTGCCCACAATAATTTTTGCAATAAAAAAAACAAAAGAAATATATTGAAAATATATAGCGCAACAATACTACTATACTACAATATACTATATGAGCAAGGGAAGAGGAAAAAAAAAGGGAGACAAAAATGGATCAAGATTCCATCTGTTTTCATTCCTCATTGTGTGGCTAATACGTGCTTTAAGAAAGGTAGTATTTAGCTCTAGGTTTTTGAAATATATTAAAGGAGCGAGTATGACGAGTGGCCAGCGTAAACTTTATTTGTGCTAGAAGACCTTGTCAGTCGACATTATTTTTTAGGATCTTACAAAGAAACTTCACATTGTTAAGCTCATGGCGGTCAGCAAAGGACAGAAAATTGTGTTTCGAAAGCGGGCTATAATATTCAGTGTCTCTTTTAAGGTACACGTTATCCATTCGAAAGAAAAGGTACCTTTAAACACGTTCGATTATAAGATCTTGGCGTAAATAGTGGGGATACCAAGGGATGGAGGCGTATTCAAGCTTGGAATCGATGTAAGCATAATGTAGACACTTCATTACACATAAATCTGAAAAATGCTTAAAGGTCCACATGCCAAAAGCCAGTTTTGAAAACAAATGAACACATTGACAAAATACGTTCAGTCAATAACAGTTTGTTATCGAACAAGACACCAAGATCCAAGGTTTTGACGTTGCGTAGCATGGCGGTAGAATTAATCTGATAATTGTAGTGTATGGTAGTGTGAGTGTTATTATAGGGAACCATGATGCACTTATTAATGTTTATAATTAATATACAAATTGAAGAGAAGCGATCCAAGATTTGAGGAACATTCGATGTTGGAGAAAATGGCCTATACTAATTACCATTATTGTAATTATAACTCTCTATGAGTAAGGTAAGACTCAATCAACGATAAGAAATCCACATCCAAACCAAGCTTATCCATTTTTTGCAGTAGCATGGCGAGGGACAACGGCGGAAATAATTGTGGGTGGTAAAATCATCTTTTCTTACGAAATACATCGATTTCTAGTTTTAAAATAGTGCGTATCAATTAGGTATAAATATCTAGACACAAGCCCAAAACATACGACAAGTGAATGAACCAATTTGTGCTATAAATACTACATATAATTTGATTAAAAAAGATTTACCTTGCTTTATATCGGCATTTATTAGATTACAGTCAGAATGCATTAGTCCAAATAATCCTAAAGCGTCAGCTGCCTGTATTTGCCTATTTACAAATTCTCGCCATTTAATTGGAATCTAAGTTCGAAAATTCGGAGTCTGCGGAGTTTCGATGTTTTAACGTCATCGAACTTATTTCAAAAGAAAAATATCTTCGATTGCTGTTACGATGATTATAATTAATCGCAAGTCGTCTAATTCGCAGTCTAAGGTGGAATGAATAGGAATTTGTTTAAATTACTAATATCAGTGTAGCTTGCCTTCAAAGTGATATTTTTTCTGCCTTTCCAATTTTCCGATCGTTCCATTCATTGATATATGGCAGCTATTTTACTTTGTTTTATACAGAAATTTGAACATTGGTCATGTGATAGTAAAAGTATCTTTTTCTTAAAGTCTATTTGCAACCACAAACCTGTGGTAAGCAATAACAGGTACAGCCATGTTAACACACAATAATAACGACGCTTTAAACATCAACTCAGATATCTACGTATTCATTCAATAAGTAGAAGACAGTAGATACGTTAACTTACGTCATGCTATGATGGTTACCTGGAGTGATTTATTCAAAGTTAATTACAGAAAATATCGTAAATTCTGATACATATAATATTAGAAGTATCCGTTTAGATTTTTCATATAGAGTTGATGCGGGACAACAAAATATTGAAGGTACTATTTTAAATAAATATCCTAATTGTACAATTCGGATTCTACCTTACCGACTTCCGTGTATGAGTGGGTAAAATTTAAATTTTAAATTGAAACTTGTACACAGACTTATTCTCTATTTCGTCTATAATTTACAAATTTAGCTAGACAGATTGATTGATTTAGGTATTTGTTAAAAAGGAATTTTGTTAAAAAGCGATATATATACAGTGAAATCTCCCTTGAACGGGCACCAACGGGACCAACAGAAGATGTCCGTTCAGGAGAGGTGTCCGCATAAAAGAAATATGTAGTAGATACAACAAAAATCGTGTTTTAACGAAAAATGAATATATTAAAGAAACTGGGGCATATAAATCGTATATAATATATGTACATAGATACATAGATGTAGTATGCAATACAAAACCATGAAATGAATAAATAGTTACAACCGTTACAAATATAAATGAAATGAATAGTCACTTTAAGGACGCAAAAATTCATATATTGTCGTTTGTCTTCTCTTTTTCTTTAAAATGGCATCTTTTGAAAAGTCTCTTTGGTTACTTGGTCCCAAGCGGTTTTTGCCAAATAAACTGCATCCAGTGGTGTAATTTTCTGTATTAACTCAAAAGGTGTACCAACAGTTTCAATGTTTAATAGCAGATGTTTGAGTATTAGACTTCGGTAATAAGTTTTAAAATATGTAGAATGTCCCAAAGAAGCGGCTATTTCTCTTGCTTTACATCGTATTAGCGGACCTAAAAAAAATAAGTTTCTTGCGTTTTTGTCACGACAAACCTATTGGTAACCTCACTTTTTTTATCTATTTTAGAATTTAATATGAAAAGAAAATCAACGCATTAATACAAGAAAACCTTATCTAAAAAAATCATATGTATACCTGTTAATCCCCTTATGCCGAGCTGCTGTAAACCCAGCCATAACACAATTTGCCAATTTTAGTACCATCACCCGTCAAAAAGCTTCTTTTTTCATTCAAATGGCTGTTCGACATCCATTTGTTTAGAAGGATTTCTTTATGTTTAATTATATCTGCAGCTTATATTTTTCCAATATTAAAACGCTTGGATAAGTTCCTTACACTTAATTTCTCTTTATTGTAAATTTCAACAATCTCAATTTTTTTGTTTAAGCGTGAGAATTTTTCTATTTGGAGCCATTTCTACAATGAACGTGTCGCCCACTGTGTCTTTTCCGCATAGAGATCAGACTAATATTGAAAGCAGATTCAATCGTTTCTTTTTATTTTATTTTTTTGTCCGGTTAAGAGAACATTTTCTCGTGTCCGCGTCCGTTCAAGAGAATGTCCGTCCAAGAAAGAGTTAATACAATGGAAATTATATGAGAGCCGGTCGGGACTGTCCGCTTAAGGGAGGTGTCCGTGTAAGAGGGGTGTCCGCGAAGGGGAATTTCACTGTATATACATTTTGGTTTGTTAATATATATATTTCGATTACATTTGGTTATTTCAATTATTTAACACTATATTCGAATTTAAAACAAAGAAAAATTTCAGTAAAAGAACCCATTTAGCAAATTAAAAGCCTGAGATTTTCGATAGAGAGATATTCTTCTAAGAACCATATATATAATGTATAATTAAGACAAATATCCCACCATTTACGTTTGGATCATTAGTTTGTTTGCTCGTCTGTTGATCCATATCTAATGCTAATGTTTGTCAAGAGGATGATGCAAAAAGGCAACAAACATTTTATTCATACCGATGATTTTTAAAGAAACATTAATAGTGTTACTTAACTTGGTTTATCCACTGTACGTGTACGTGTTCTATTTTAATATTTTGTAAATGTTTTATGCCCTAAAGAATATAAATAAAGTATACATCAATTGTCATTTTAAATAAAGTCAGATTAAACAGAGCCTTTCTTCATTACTGGATAAGGTGGTAAAATGGATATGTATAACATATATTATTATATGAATTTATTTTACGTTTTCTAGATAAGCTTTCACCCTACTCCAATAATAAACTTGCAATAGGAAATATAAATGCATAGAAAGCGAATAATAGTATAAATCCAAATGTCACGTTCTTACGTCACATTTATTTATCGGTGGCAGATGTTTTCCACCGCGAATAGCTCGTTCGCGAGTCCGCAATACTACCACCATTCGAACGCGCATGCTCCCCTTCGCGTGACAGCTGCCAGTTTTTCATGTGTGCACGTCACCGACGATGACGTTCTAAAGAGCGGAGAAACAGCAGCGGCGGCAACGGCAGCCCCCATATGCATACATTATTATTAGGCATTAGGGGGAATGAATTCGGTCTAGTTTATTTTCGACAAGTGCCACTCTCGATAGGGGCTGCGAAAGAGGAGAGGGGTGAAAACAACGTCGAACGAGGACATCGAGTTCGTTTGTTTTACGAATATTCTTGCATCGGCGCGCTTGTGCACGTTTATATAGATGACGCTGCGGCAATACGTCCCTGTCGCTCTTTTAGAAGTGGTATCGTCGTCTAAACAACGATAAAATTGGGGTTGTCGTTTCGCTGTTTATTTATTGACGATTATCTTTCGCGATTGCATTGTATTCGTATTCAGTAGTAAATATCGAGTGGTGCTTGTTAAACCGTGAGGGTTGTAGGGACAATTTTAAATCCTTTGAATCTGTCTACAACGGTCATAAAGAGAGTTTGATTATCTAGTCCGAACATATGTTGTTGGCTGTTTGTGTAACACTCTTTATGCTTCATTCTATTAAGTATGCTTATTCTAAACACAGAGAAAAGTTAGTCCTTGTATCAAAAGAAAATATTTTTAAATGGCAGCAATTTTTCAAACATCAAAAAGTAAGGTAGGTATTGGTTGTGCGTTTATTATTCCAGAAATGCAATACGGCATATAGTGTATTAACTGCAGAGACAATAACTATTACGAAAGCTATGGAAACTATACTCCAGATGGACAGGAACCACTGTGCTATCGTCACTCATTCCCACAGTGTGTTATAAAGCTTCCAAAATTTCAATTGTTCATCACTTCTACCGATAGTAGAAATGCTGTTGTTAGACTTTAGTTTGAGACAACGTGGCGAAACTGTAAACTATATTTGGATAAAAGGACATACTGTAGTATATAGACTGGTAAAAGCGGCTCGCAATGATGATGACGCTTTTGAAAATATCTTATTACCATATTATTACATGATAGGCCCAGGGTGTGACACTGTCCTATGCCAGCCCCTGATGTCTATTCGGGTTGCTAGTCTGTCTTCTGTCCTTTTTTCATTGCTTTGTCTTCCTTATTATTTAATTTGTGTGGGAGTGTAAATGTTTCAGCAATTACTGCATTTGTGACTATTTCTTCTTATTAGTGCACGTGCGTGTTGTCATTTCTATTCTTCAATGGCAATTTCTTTTCCTTCTGGATTGGCTTCTAACGAATGGTGAGATCTTTCTATGCTCTCTTTGCTTTTTAATAGCCTCTTTCAAACAGTAGATTTCACAAATTTTCAGCTGAAGATGTACTTCATTAGGCCACAAAACTTTATCTAACTGGGAACTCCATGGGCGAGGCCAGATTGGAGCCTTTTTCTTTAAATGACGATTGCAAGGACTGTGTGGATGTACAATTCACAGGTATAGCAGCAAATTCCACTCAGACAAATTAATTAATTATGCGGAACGCAGCGTTTCGAGAGCACGTGGGCTCTCACTATTAACCGTGTTACTGACTTTTTCTTTAATACCAAGTAAACTTTTACGTGAATAAATTTTCATGACTTTTCAGAGAATTCCCCAAACCATTGTGTAATTGAAATGGAAATATTTTGCAATTTGATTAGCACCCGTATTCAAGATTTAGGTGTTAATTTCAATCGTCGAGAATTTTTCCATCAACCGCAGAACTAATTCTTTCAAGGCTATTGATTAATTTCTTCAAAAACGAGGTACCATGAAGGTAACGACGCCTTTTGCTTTACGCAGCATACGTTGTACAGGCATTACGAATAATTTCCTCCTTTTCAAAATCTAATCCCTTATCTAATTCGAACGGCATTTGCCCGAATATTCATTCTATTGTATAAATATCTTTGCGTTGAACGAAAACATGGCCATTCACAAGCCAAGGCTAGGCGAGCAAAAATCTCATTTGTTAACATCGACGCTAGGTAATTGAACAAAACAACGTGTTACATTTTATGTATATGGGCGGGCTAGCTCTCGGTCCTTCGACAGGACCACCTAAAATTCCCAATACACTTTCCCAGTTGCGAACGAAGGTAATAGGCATCGGTAAATATCAAGCGATTCGATACGCTCCGAATCCGCCTGAAGCGGTCGTTTCGGGGACTAGTAAACTTGTCGCGTTCGGGGTACAAATGGGATGAAAGGGCGAAGCATGACCGACCTTGTAACACTTAAACGAATTTATTTTTTTTTCTGCCGAATTAGCTCTGCGAAAAGGGAGCGTATTAAATGTAACATTTGTTATTGATTTCTTGTTTGGGATCTGTTGATTGGGTATTGTGCTAAGCTGCGAATGAAATGTACAACACATGTGGTACCGCAGTTATTGAAATAATAACGATATTGTCGCATTAAGCAAGGAAGTTTGGATTTCTGTTAATCTGGGGACAGATGGGGCTTTGTTAAGATTAAATGTTGTGTCTATTTCAATAAATTAGTTTTCTGACTTGGCAAAATATAGATACAACTTTGTCCTTAACGGTACAGAATAACGTTGAAAGTTTGAGCTGTGGTGTGGCCAAAAAAATATGCAGAGAAGACGAAGTTATTGTCTCTTGAAGAAATTTACTTGCTCCAAGCAGTTTTTTATTTATTGCAAAGAATTGTACTTAGGATCTCTTACATGTAAATAAGTAAATTCGTTAAATCAAATTTGCTTCACGAAAGCATTTTTGCAGAGAGGCAGCTGTATACTTGCTATGAGATGCTTAATATTTACTGCAGATGGCAACAGTCGTTCCTGCGTCTTCAATGTTTAGTGCATGTTACTAGAGTACAGTAAAGTCTCGCTCAAAAGTTAGAAGTGAATGCGTCTACACAGTGGATTGAAGCTACGAGAAAATGAACAAAGAACTAGAGTTTTGAATTTCTTTTTGAAGAGAAATGCAATTGTATATAACTTCCATTAAACGATATAAGAACACGCTCTTAAACGTGCATTGTAGCGATTTCTTAATTAGTTTAATAAAAATATATACGCCGAATTCGCCCTCCGTTAACTTCTAACACCCCCACAGTAGGGGGTTCCTACAAAAAACGAGTCCCGAAAACAATGCAGCACGCACAAAACGCTTTCAACACCTAAAGTAATATTAATTCATTAGCCTCACTTGGGGTCGTCAAGGCTGTGCTCGAAAAGCACGGTTTCTTTGAAGAAAACGTGACAGTGACTGATAATATACCGAACTCGAACTGTCAATTTCAACGCCGAAACTAATGATCCACTTCTCCAAAATTACTTCGCTTATAGATCTAACAAACGGTCTTCTTCTCGGAATATTTAGAACTTGTAAAACAACTGCTTGGTTAGTTAGTATAATTTAAAAACTTTAGATCATAAATTCATATCCTGTTGCTTTTTTTTAAATTTCGTTGGCATAATTTATTGCTTCTACATTCTTTCCGTGGTAGAATAAGTGGAAATAGAATGATGATAAAGTGAAAGAAGTATACAGTTATATAAATGTGTAAATTAATCCCACAATTTGATAAAAATTGGTGCGAATTAAAGAACGAACTACGTTGAAAGGCATCTTGCGTTTTACCTGAGGGTACACTCAATCCAATAAGAATCTTACCAATGGGTAAAAATATATATTTTGGTAATTAAAGTTTGTTTATTATATGTGGTCATCAAGACCGCGCAACGGTGAAGACGTTACAGCATTTGCATTACGGTGGTTAAGGATTAAACTGGCAAAAAAGAAAATTATAATCAAAACCAATATTCGACGTAAATCTCAAAGTTAATGAGAACTATTAGTAACACACTAACCCGTATAAATTTTACCCAACGTTCTACCGTACAACGGACAAAAATTTTTTAGCAATTCTGAAAACATGTAAAAAGTGTAATACACTTGCTAAATCCTCCACTAATTTTAGAATATTAAGTATTTCGCGCTGATGGATATTTTCCTACAATCTAATCATGAAAATCTTCAGTTGCATACGCATTTTGACATATTTTAGATGACTTCGATTTTTCTCAAAATACGTAAGGTGTAAATTCGTCGAAATTTCGCCCGTCTTGGATGTGGTGCAAGGCTGAACGAATGCTATCTCCAATCATACAGAATACAATCTTAATACTAAAAATTGACACAATAGAAGTAATTTGGACGGAGTTCGTTTCTAAAGATTTGAAATTTTGACACACAAAAAGATACGCTCTTAACACTAACCGTACAGTAAATGTTACATGCATAAAGGCAGTTGCTGTATAAACCTCCAGAAGCGTCATCTGTTGCACTTACTAGGCATTTGAGTCAAATAGGCGGAATCCGATTGGTATTAGGTTAAATTTATTAGTTGTAAGCTAGTTAGTATAATTTCTTCTGATAAAGGGGACCCCTTTTTGGGCCAATATAAATTCCAAGTTATTAAATTAGTACATTTAATGGATCAACTTTTCCAAGTCAAATATTTTAAGTATCAGTATCCAGTAATTAGTAAAATGGAAAATATTTATTCACTTGTTTAATGGGTTGTACACTCGGAAATTATGTCGGAAATTTTACAATAGTATCTTCTTGCAATGATCTTTCAATGTAACTCAATCTCACGATAAGTACATTTCTAAAAAAAAATGGCAGCTTGTTGAATAACGCGATACGGTATTACAAAAATTTCGTTGAATATGCTTAAATAATGCAAGAAAATATTGAAAAGGAAGCGAATTCGTTCTAGACAGATGCAGCGTGTAGCCCCAGATCGACGCGTAAGAAAATCACGGACCAAAACTAATCAGTAAGACGAGGTCTCTCCGATATACATTAGCCAACAGATGCGACAGATTTTTCGAGACTGGCCGATTCGCCACGCTAAAAATTTCTTTGTCCGTTCTACGGCAGAACGCTGGGTAAAATTTATGCGGGTTAGTGTGTTACTGGCGTTTTGTTAACTATCTGTTGCCCGCATACGTTGCATACGCGAATAAGCTGCAACGTATGTACATATGTACGTATGTACATTACGTTCTGTGTGTGGAGTTTCGATTTCCGTAAAGCGGTAGCTGGCGTATTAGGCACTATACCGCTTGATTTCTGTTATTGCTCTCCAAGCGCCGGGAGAGAATTGGATTAGCTTCAAGTGCTCCCGGTTAGTTTAGGTCGGGATTTAGATGCAATTCCGAGGACTCTTAACGACGTGTCGAAAATTTACTTACGTGGTACGGCGTGAAATTGGTTCGAATTAACGCGTTAGGCGGCGTATCGTTTCAATTTGTTGTACAAGTGTAATAGGGTGTTACTGTAATAGCGACACGAGGATAGATTGTAATGAGAGTGTCATATTTTTGCTACCTGCATAGTTCCATACAAATCGTTGAAGAGAATATTTGTCTTTCATTTTTGTATCTTCGATAACCTTGATTAAAATTGATACTAAACTACGAAAGGAAGCAAATGAAAGACAAAATAATATTGGAAATATTATTTGCAGAAAATATTTACAATGATGATAATCTAAAACGAAAAAAATTATATAGGTTTTTTAACACAAAATAGATAAACGAATGATTTGCAATACTACCTAAATTTATATAATAATGGTCGTTGGATCCTACACAGAGAAAACTAATTGCAGTGGCATTGTCTAGTGTATTTAACACATGGGCTGAAAAGTCCCGGGCGTAACACATAGATGACGCTAGTTCTATTGCAGTCACCTTTCTCTCAGTTAGTACTAACCTTCAAAAGACAGCTGTTAAAATTTCATGACATTCTATTCATTAGTTTGTGAGTTATTGTGCTAAGAGTCACGCTACTTTTGTTATTTTCAAGACAATGGATCAAAAACAATTTCGCGTTTTAATTTTACACTGCTTCTTGATGGGAAAAAATACCGTTCAAGCGAAGCAATGGCTTGAAAAGTGTTATGGGGACTCCGCTCCATCAGAAACAACAATAAAACGTTGGTTTGCTGGCTTCAAACGTGGTCGTAGAGACACCGATGATGCAGAACGCAGTGGACGTCCAAATGAGGCGGTAACACCAGAAAACATCAATAAAATCCACAAAATCGTTTTGAATGATCGAAAGGTGAAGTTGCGTGAGTTAGCTGGCATCGTAAAGATAGCAAAAGAACGTATGGCTTTATATTGCATGAGCATTTGACTATGAGAAAGCTCTGTTCAAAGTGGGTGCCGCGTTTGCTCACTGTTGACCAAAAACAAGAACGTGTTGATGATTCTGAGCAGTGTTTGGCCATGTTTAAACGTAACAAACCGGAATTTTTGCGTCGATATGTAACAATGGATGAAATATGGATCCATCACTTCACTGCGGAATCAAAACGATCGTCATCTGAGTGGATAGCAACTGGTGAACCTCGTCCAAAGCGCCCGAAAGCACAACAATCGGCTGGAAAGGTTATGGCCTCGGTATTTTAGGATGTGCGTGGTGTAATATTCATTGACTATCTTGAGAAAGGAAATACCATCAACAGTGAATATTATATAGCGTTATTGGAGCGTTTGAAGGCCGAAATTGCAAAGAAACGACCGCATATTGCAAAGAAAAAAATGTTGTTTCATCAAGACAACGCACCGTGTCACAAGTCAATCAAAACAATGGCAAAAGTACATGAATTGAACTTCGAATTGCTCCCACATCCACCGTATTCGCCAGATTTGGCTCCCAGCGACTAGTGGCTGTTCGCGGACCTCAAAAAAATGCTCGCCGGTAAGAAATTTCGCACGAATGAAGAGGTTATCGCTGAAACTGAGGCCTATTTTGAGTCAAAAGATAGATCGTTCTACAAAAGTGGTATTGAAATGTTAGAGCGGCGCTGGAATGATTGCGTTGCTCTTGATGGAGATCACGTTGATGAATAAAGCTAATTTTGAACCAAAAAAACCGTGTTTTCTTTGTTAGGCCCGGGACTTTTCAGCCCATGTGTTAGTTAAAGCTTATGACGGTTTGTAAACAGCTAATTTTGCCATCAATCGCATCCCAATCTCCAAGACGCTCTATCTCTAAAACCATCCTCGCCCAGTCCTCTCTTCTGTATGGCTTTTTTTATTTCTTTTCTCCTAACTCCTTCCTGATCTTCCTTTTCTCCTAACTCCTTCCTGATCTTCCTTTTCTCCTTCTATTAGCAGGCTTCCATTTTCAAACCTTTTGTTCTCCTGGTTTTCTTGCTTGTTTACCCCTACACTTCGTTTGCGACATCATGAATACACTGTTTGATGAAATTATATTATTCTGCGACTGTGTCATCTGCTGAACTTCCCACCTTGGCTACCTACCTCATTTTATACCAAAATATAGCCGATTCATCGGAAAGAGTCTAGATTGTATGTGGGTCATTGGGGTACTTGACTAGTTAGATTTGCATCTTTTATTTTATTAGTTTTGATATTTAAATGAAAAAATGGCTTTACTTTCACGAGATAATGGCCAGACTCACAGGATACTCCTCGCTGTACTCGCATATCTTGAACTTTAAGAGTGGGGCTTGATCGAACAATTATGTAATCTATGCGACTGTTGTTTCTTCGTGGGCTGGAACCAGGCATATTTATGTATTTCTTTGCAATCAAAGAAACCATTCATCACCTTCAATTCCTATTATCGTTAATGACATCTTCACTACGTTGGCCTACTATTTTGTGTCCTACTTTATTCCTTATTCTTTTGAATTTCCCACAGTATCTAAGACGTCCACGTTTGAATTCTCTGTACCAACTTGGCGAGGTATTCTTGTTGATTCTTTTTAAGACACATCACTCGTAAATAATCAACTAACATAGCGGTATTTAAAGTTAAACTGTTAACTAATTGGATCCTGCAATACCTTCAAAGCCAACAAACTCCTTTTCTTAAAGAAAAGCAATACTACTTCAATGTATCACCACATCGCATTTCATCCTCTTCTTTAAGTACAGAATTGAAAACAACTAAACGTTATCATACATAAAACCCTACTTTTAACCTATAGAAAACTTTATCTACATAGCTCAATACATATACACAGTAATTACTTAGTACAACTTAGTAACACGAGATCAATCGATACATCCGACGTATAGAAAGAAACGGAATTACACGAAACTAGGAGCGCTATCGCGAAAGAGGCCCGATACAACCGTACGATACGCTATTCAGCTGTTCGATTCAATAGAACGAGACGTAGGGAATCATCAGATAAAGCATCGATTCATGCAATTAAATTTAAGGAAATAGAATCGCCCACCGGTCTAGGGACTGCGGACTACCGTACCGGGCTTTCTCATCTCTTCTCTGTAATGGATGAATCGGATCGAAGACGTTTCCAGTTCGACGTACGTACGTGTAGGCGGTTCCATCGGATACTAATGATTGGCCCCTCGACGAAGAGGAGCTTTCATCAGTGGTTAATTATCTTGTTGATATTTGCTAAGGCTTTTGGTCAGTCACTTATTATGTGCGTATATGAAAGTATATAATTTTTTCTTGCTTGTTAGTGGAGCCTGACATTGAAGTGATGCTGCTGGATGTTCAATTAAATATCATCAATTCAGAGAGTTTCTAAAGTATTTCGGTACGAGTATCTACTGCTCCATTTTGCTCATTTATAATCAGTATACACAAAAAAGAGTAATCCTGTTACGTTCTTCTGTTTTGAAGAAAAATATATTTAACAGATAAAAGCTGCTCATGGTTTCCACTCTAGCCTATGTGTACTTACTCGAGCCCTCTTATAAATGTAATGCACATTAGCATGTGTATCTATATGCTTTCACCTTTAGTTTCTGCGATATAAGGTACCGCCGCAGGGTGTACGTTGTCAATGCTGTGTTTGAAGTGTTATAGGCTTCCGTAGAAGCTTTGCTAAAGGCATGTGACAATGCCTCTATATGTATGCATGCATCACTATCTTTGTATAACGGAGTCAATCCTATTTAATTGTGATTTTGTTAAGCGCGTCTCAGTGCTGTGCTTATTTATATGTCCCGTCCTAGAAGCCAAATACTTTTCCTTTACCTTGAATTAGCCCAAGGGCGTTCGCCTTGTTTCACTGATTTGTATTTGTAGGGAAAGCAAACACTTTGGTTATTTGTAGTTTTATACCCAATCTCTTAGTGCCTGAACGCTTGGCTGAGGGCGACAGTAGCGAAAATAGCCGATCTCAAAACAAGAGTATGTAATTTCACAGCTGCCCAGGCCTTCTCGTAATAGAAATAATACGTTACGCATTCTCTAGCTCTTTGCTACTGCTACCTTAAAGATGGTAAAAATCTAGTAACCAAATAAATGTGCGAAGTGTGCACCGGCAAGGGAAACGGCAGTGTTGAAGTCGACGTGATATATAGAAATTTGGTCCGTGAAACTCGTCCATATCGACGGAAAACTAAATGAAGAAATTTCTCTTTACAACGTTAGACAAAACTAATGTACAAATGACAACGGACGCTGCAACCTCGACGACCGTCAACTATAAGCGGTGAGATTGCATTAGTTAAGGATGTCCCTACATGTGCTCCGACGAAGTTACAAAAATGATTGCCGCCACAATCTCAACAGAAGACCAAATGTATGTATAAACGACAACGGACACCGTAGCCTCGACAGTCGATAATAGAAAGGCGAAAAATCGTACTTGGCATGCTTGTTACTGTATAAGTTCCGACGAAGCTACAATACAGGTTGCCACTATATGAGAACCGAAGAGTCAGCACATACTTGAAAATATTGAATATTGACAACTGCCGATATTTGTACGACGAAGTTGTATTTGGTGGGTCTAATATTAGGCACTTGTAGTACGAGTATTACGAATGGCTGAATGCATACATGTACAATGCTTAATGCACATACATAGAGAAAAAATAAATGATAAGAAGGAAAATGAAATAATATAAATTCTAACTCATACGGTTACAAAAAATATAAAGACATATAAAATACATAAATTAGTAAAAAAATGCATGAGACAAAATACGTTTCTTCAGAAAAGTAAAATTCTTACAGAAAAATACAGAAACAATGTTAAATCCATAGTCCCACGTTGATATTAAATTTTGCAAAAAGGTATTGAAATTAACAAGATATTTTTAACTGGACGTTTTTAACTCAGAAGTGAGAAAGCAATTCTGACAGAATAAGAAGCTGCGTAATAATATCACCCCCTAAGAACGACGATAAAATATGGAATGTTAAATGTGAAATTAAGAGTAATAAGCCGTTATTACGGCGAAGAATTCTGTTTTATGGCATCGACGTAACTACTTGTTAGAGTTAGTTTTTATTATCTTCCCGCAGAGCCAGGGTTCTTTCTTGTAGATCGTCTTATTTCGACGTTCGAAATTAACCTTTCGCTTCCATTGTGGGTAACTGGTCCCAATTAAAATTTATAGCCGAACTAATTACGTGACGTATACGATAGTATAGATATCTGTTTACGTTACGTTTAGTTAGATGAGCTGTTTTAATGAAGAGGACGATGATATATGGTCTTTTCAACTACGTATTTGACTTGTTAAACGATCTTTTTCACCCTTCGTGGGTCTATCTTAGGAAATGGAGACAGATAAATGATGTTTTTATTGAATTATGGGCGATGTATAACCTCTGGTGATGGTAAACACTATTAGAGTACACATAGTATTGTGTCAAGTGATAAATGAATCAGATAACCAGATGCAATGTTTTAGCAGCAGTTTTCTACTTACTTCGTGTAGAAAATTTTGGATACCAACATTTTTTTAAAGGAAACTTGATGAGTGTGTTTATCAAAATGGATAATTTGAAATACGGTGTCGTTATCAAATGTTCTTTGACGAAAGTAATATATTTTGCTGGAAATAATATAATATGGGCAATTTAATGGATACCACCAAACCGGACCAAGAGGAATTCATCGGGGGGATAGTATAAGCTCAGTTTTGCTCAACCTCATTATCGATAAAATAATTAATATTGTAAAAGAATTTGCTGGAAGGTACAGGATGGGATTAGAATTGATAAAGATATTATATTATTGTGACGATGCAATCTTGATGGTAGACAACGATAACGACCTACAACGACTGCTATACCGATTGCAAACAAAAGTGATAGCAAAAGGGTCTATTAGATGTAAATTGACTATAAACGCTCAACCCATTCACCAGTGTATGCAATGTATGTAGTTAGGAATTGAGATAACAAACTTCAAGAACTTACAATAGGAAGTTAGAGCCCAAATGAATAAAGTCTCAAAAGTCTCTAGCTATTTGAAAGACGCGTATATAAAGTAGCCGTGAGACCTGCACTCACGTATGCTGTTGAAACCCGAGTAGATACAACAGAAGCAATGAACACAATGAGGGCAGCGGAGATGTAGAAATTGAGAGCTTTTAAGGGAGTGAGTCTGAGGAACCAGATATGAAGCAAAGTGATAAGAGATCTCGGAGGGACGTCGAGAGAATGGCAGAAGATCGATGGGCGAAATGGGCAGAAGACCTTCCAAAAGATGGTGCGAGAGCTGGACATCTGCTTCCCAAGTGGCTGACCAACATTAAGAAAAGTAGAAGAAATAAGATCAAGTCTTGGGAGAAGGGAAGGAAGAAGAAGAAGAAGAAGACAACCTTGTATAGCTAAATGAATAGAATACAACTTGCTTGAGTCTCAGTGGACTATCAAGAGTCAAAATGAACGACAACGTTGCTAATGTTGATTTTAGCCGTAAAATTGGTAACGAATGGATTTAATAACATTAAGCTTTTCCATTTTTCATACTTCTTTATTTTATGGACAGCCTGTATATACATATATATATATATATATACATAGATACAGTATAATTGCAATTTAGACTGTGGAACCATTTTCTAACCATAAAATTTTGACGGTCAATAATTTCAGTATTTTTGGCTCTCACTGTGCAATACCAGAATTTACATTTTTCACTAATATTGATGGCATTTAGCGTATTTATTAAACACACAAGAGAAAAACGAAATTCGCATTTCAAATAGACAAAAAAGAAACTACCCTTTAGTATGAAGACAACGAATACTATTCTATTTCTCCCAGCCTAACCCCTCTGCACATTATCGTCATACGTACACCTATATCGGAATCACGTTTATTCCTCACCATTTCACCGTACATCGAAATTGATCGCTTGATTGTCGGTCAGTCATCGTACCGAGTCGCGTCGATTACTACGTTCGTATATACCTTTTTATTTTCCGGCCACACCCACTTTTAATTAATAAATTGATTGCTTCGGCTCTAGCACCGACTTGCGATTCAAATGGAACCCGTCAGGTCCGTGATTGGCGATGGTTTTTTAAGTACGTCCGTCTATTGTGTAGTTTGAAGATTATAAATCACTCTCTTGTAACGTAAGAAATACAGATCGTTTGAAAAACCATCGAATATTACGTTGGAAATTCTTCCTAAAAAGTTGTTGCTGTCTGTGGTATGATTTTGATTATAAGTCAGTAGAAATGGTCTTTTATATATTCTGAAAACAATTTGACTTTATCCTAGTCTATTGAATACGTAGTCTTGATGTTCTATTTAATAATATTAATAATGATTTATTTCCTGTAGATACATATTTAGTTGGTTAGCGCGTCAGCAAAATATAAAAAGAAAAAATATATACAAGTACATATAAAGTAATCACTAACTAAATACAACGTTTTACAAGTAAAATACAGTACAACTGCTGTATAAGAGAGGATTGTTTAACGAAAATGACTGATGAAAAATTAGCAAATGCTAGAGGGAACGAAGAAAACGCAGAATGACTGCATCACGACAACTTTAAATAAGTCAGCGTAATGCTATAAAGAACAAATAATTCACATGATTTTAGCCGTCAGGTTCAGTTATCCTCTCGTACTTCAAGCTTAATGTTTTATGTTGTTCCCTTAAGTAACTCATCTAAATATATTTTTATCACCCCATATTCAACAATCTTAAATAGAAAATATGATATTGGCTTATTTTTTTCGCGAAAAAGATATTTGAGTGATCTTTGTTGTCAGATTCGAACAGTTTTAAAGACGTCTTTATCCACATATACAGGGTGGCGCAAGGGAGCGGGAAATTTTGAAATAACGTCATTTCCACGAATAAATTCATAAAACTAGTAATTTATTGACGAAAGTGCATGTATGCAGCATGCCATTTATTTTTTTACAGTCAAAATGTCCAAAAGTGTCTCTTTACTTTTTAAAGATGACATCGGAAATATGTCCTCCCATTCGTCGTTTACACTCTAACAGCCTCTTATGAAGACCCTGGAATGCGCAGTGTAGCAAATCTTGGGGAATGGCAGTGATTTCTTGTTGAATGTTCTCCTTCAGTTCGTGGATTGTTGCAGGTCGTGTACGGTACACCTTGCCTTTAAGATACCCCCACTGGAAGAAGTCGCACAAACTAAGACAAGGGGATCTCGCAGGCCATTCAATGTAACCGCTACGTGAAATAATGCGTCTTCCAAACAATTGACGAACTGCTGCCATCGAATGTCGAGCAGTGTGTGACGTGGCTCCGTCCTGCTGAAACCACATGTTTTCCATGTTAAGATTAAGCTCGTACAGTCTGGGTGTAAAGAATGTTTGAAGCATTTCAACATATCGATCGGATGTTACTGTCGTTGCACTACATACCATCCTCACGTGCAAAAAGATAAGGGCCGATAACACCATGACGTGATACAGCACACCATATTGTGACCTAGTCGCTATGTAGTGGTCGCTGGTGTAACTCACAAGGATTGTTCTGGGCCCAATAACGAAAATTCTGTTTGTTTACGAAACCGTTCAGGTGGAAATGGGCTTCGTCTGATATCCATATGTTACCAACGAAATTCGCGTCCTCGTTAATTTTAGCCAATATCTGCCTACTAAACTCCATACTTGACGCTCGTCTCGTTCATGTAATTGTTGCACAATCCATGACATCCAAGCTGGTAATGCTGTCGAAATATTCTCTGCGCGGAAGTCGCACTATCACCATTTTTATAAAACGCTCTCACACCTACTGCACGTTCCGCCCCAGTCCAACGATCCATGATTACTAAATGGCAATGCGTTCACAACAATTGTGCGACGTTACGAACAACTGCCGGCTCTACAGTGCTGACAACTGTAACGTTCAAAATTTCCCGTTCCCCTGCGCCACCCTGTATATCCTTCTGTTACATTTTTTTTTGTTTCCCGATTTGTTTTTTACAGATTTGAACACATATGTACGTATATGTATAAATATTTGTCGAAGATTCTCTCATGCAAACGAAATGTCATATTCATAACATTTAATTTCCTTTCCTCTAACTAAAATAAAACATACTTGATTAATTGTGGTCGTTTACCCCTAGTGAATAGGTCGATTTCATGATTTTATATTAAAATAACTGGAAAATAAGTGAATATTTTGGTTTATTTTTACTTTTTCAAGAAGAATATGTAGAAATAGTCAAAAATAGGGCTTATAATTTATATAAATTGAAATATTGGATGGAAAAATTGGATTTTCGGAACACTCACCATAACATTTCTAACATGTGTTTATGGCAAGAAATGAGTTCTTATGTTATTAATAGATACGAGGGTGAGACAAAACCTAACGCCTTATATATTTTCTCCTTGTAATTATCAAGGAATTAATATGCAATTACATAGGTTGCATGCCACAATATTCATGATTTATTTATCACCTTTCAATATAATCTCCGTCCAGTTCCAGAGCTTTAGTCGATCTTTTAACAAGGCCATGCATCCCATTGTGCCTCCTAAGCCATTAACGCACGCATGTGTTCACGGCGTCCTCATCTTTAAAGCGAATCCGACGATACTTTCAACGGCACAGAAAGATGGAAATTTGATGGTGTCAGGTCAGGGCTGTAAGGAGGATGAGGCAAGACTTCCCATTCAATTTTCACGATATCTTCAGCGTTGCGATGACTGGTGTGTGGTCTTTCATTGTCATGCAGAAGAACATCCGTCATACCTTTTGTTGGACGAACCCGCCGAAGACGTATTTTAAGCTTTTTGAGGGATGAGACGTATGGGGGGATTTTATTGTGCATCCCTGCTAAAAAAAATCAACCATAATCACACCTTCTACATCCCAGAACGTTGTTGTCATAAATTCGCAAAGTTTTGAACATTTTCGACTTCGATGAGTTTGTGTGATGCCAACTGGCTGCCTCTATGATTCAGGTTAAAAAAAATGAGTCCATGTTTCGTCTCCAGCCACAGTTTCACCTTCTGCATTCAAGAATTCAATGACAGAACGCTGTCTAATACGAACATGGATGTCGGCAATTCTGCGGGCGACTACTGTGCTGCCACTTATTGACGCAGAATGTTACCACCGTTGTCGATTGTAGAAAAAGGTGTGAGAAATAGCACGATACCATTGTATATTGACCGATACTCGCATATAAAAACTAATGTAGGTGGCTGGTAGCCGATGAAAAATGCAAATGTTTGAAGCGGACCATACATCTGTCAAAACTTTCATAGGAAAGTTGATTTGTTAAATTTGGTATAATGGAATATCGTTAAACCTGTCTTCAAAATAATTTAAAAAATCACCATGTTATATATTGTGTTTGAAATCAGAAAGTTCATATCCGTTTCCTGGTTAATCAAGTGTGCTATGAAATTAAGAATATTTACAGAAACTATCCATATTCTTAATATTGTTTGCCAAAATTTTATTTTTTACGAAAAATGATACTGATCATGAGATTTCTCACTTGACGAAATCAATCCCAATGCAGTTCGAACTATAGAACCGTTTCGTAACTTTAAAATCTATGACGTCGTATTTAACACCAATTATTCAGAAATGTTAAACACCTCTTATGCATCTTAGTTTTCCCTTCCTTAAAATTAACTTTTATTTATACCAAGATCAATTGCTGCAGCAAAATGTATTAGGTAACCCCAACATTTTTGACAAATCGTTACCCCATCCTTTGCAAAAATTCAACGCGCTTATGTCCTCTATAAGCGACGATAATTTTTGAAAAGTAAGCTTTATCTGCTTCTAAAATCGTGTACGCAATTCCAACCTAAAATTTTCTTCACAGAGCGTACTTTAACATAGGTAATTTCCGTCGAATCCTTCTTAATTACGACCAGTCTATCCCGTCCTATACCTCTCGACAACCCATTCCATTCCTTCCCTAAGACCCACGACGTCTTTGTCTTTCTCGCGGACGAAAGCGCGACCCGAAATCGATTTAGACGCCTCCCGCTATTGACCCCCATCTCGAAGGCTTGTCACGTCGGTCACGTGAGGCAAAAATGTGCCTTACAAATAAACAAGGAAATTTAATTTGTCGCGTTTGTCTTCGCTGGTCGAAGATTCGGCTCACGATCGCGTCGAAAACTTTTATTTTAGCGATTAATATGCCGGAATTCCTAATTTGCCGGTGCTGGTGTTGCTTGTGGAAGTAATCTCACGTCTACGGTTCGGGGAAGTAGGCGCCTTCTCTCTTAACTAGTTTGTGTGCTACGTGATGATCAGCTATCGACATCCGCGAAAGGTGTTGGATGTGTAGATTTGGGGGATGTAGGAATTTTATTCTTTCGTGTGGAATTTGGAGATCGAGAATTGTTAGAGGCACACATCTTATCCATTTTTCTATGTAATTGCCACCACTTTTCATAGAAAGATATTGTTTGGGATGCCAACCGTGTTGCAGTATCTTCCTTCATCCTGTCTTTTTGTCATCAAATTGCTGTCTAAAGATATTTGAGGTTTAAGAAACTGATGAAGATAGTATACTTTGATCTCAGCCATAAGCCGAAAAGCGATGTATCTACGCTACTAAGTTGTCAGGTTTGACTGGGAAGTGGTGTTGGGATGCCATATAAGGCTGCAACAATAGTGGAACATTGTAGCGTTGCGCTGAGATGGGTGCCAAGTCACTCGAGAATCAATGGGAACGAAGTAGCTGACTTGCTAGTAAGAGATGCCAGTGGACGATCATTCTCAGCACCTGAACCGACGTGTGGGAGTATCTATGGTAGTATTAAGACCTATGTTAAATCCGAGCTCGCTGCCAATCGCTTCTCCTACTGGATGGTGTAGACGGTTTGAGACACTGCAAATCTCTTTGGATTTATCCATGTGAGGGAAGACCTATGAGCAAGACCAAATTGAGAGCACTCACACACTTAACTGGACACTGCGCACTGGACAAACACGTGCATCCCATGAGTTTAGTAAACTCTCTTTCATGTAGAAAGTGTGGGAGAGCAGGAGAAACTCCTGTGCACCTCCTTGTCGACTGCCCGGCAGTCTGAAGGGAAAGACAGGTTTACCTTGGGGAACCCATGTTAGAAAAATTACCGCTCGATCGGATTTTGGACTTTGTTGTTTAGATACAACCCGATCGAATGAACCAAAATCACATGGATGCACAATAGGCGAGGTACTGGCCGAGTTGCTCTTCGGGATTAAAAGCCCCGCCAATGCTTATACAAAACGAAAAGAACTGATGAAGATCGCTAAGCGCAAGATCTGGGCTATAACGAGATGGACGAAATTGATTCCAACTAAGCTCCAACAGAGTTTATTTTACATTTGCAGCTGTATCAAAATGCCGTCAATTTGTTATTGGAAAGACAAAGCAATTGGTACACTTGCGTACTAACAAACCTTGCTATTTGGACATACCTCGTATTAGAGAATATTAGCGTTATGATATTAATTAATCAAGGAAAGAACTGTATATTTGTTTTTGTAACAAAAAAAATGTAAAAAGGTATCCTAATTAAAAGTAAATCGCCTGCAGATTGTGAGCAATATAATTTCCTGTCTGTAGATGCCATAATAAATTTCCTCTTGTCTTATGTAAGACGAAAGAGAACGTTGTAGCTAATTTTAATGACGTTCCAAATTGGTTATTCGGTATAAAAAAGAAAAACAGACAAATGGATAGAAGTGGAGTGAACTTAGAGGACGGTCTTATATGTTTCTTACTTAATTAAAATTCCATATATGTTAGTATATCGATTATAGAATTCATCATTTTTTCAAGGTTCTAGAAGATTTATTTGTTTAATTAAATACTTCTTCTAATGACGATTGCAAGGACTGTGTAGATGTATAATTCCCATTGTCAACCGTGTTACCGACTGAGTAGTCGGTAACACGGTTGACAATGGGAGCCCACGTGCTCTCGAAACGCTGCGTTCCGCATAATTAATTAATTTGTGTGAGTGGAGTTTACTGCTATACATGTGAATTGGACTTCTTTTAATACCTATTCGTTCCAAATATTAGCGACCATCCTAGCTATAACACCCTCAACCCATCAACACAATTCAATTTTCAAATTAAACATATTTGGAGGCAAATTCTAATAATTCTTTAATCTTTTAATTAAACATTAAACATGTACACAAATAAATTAATAATAACAATAATGGTAACAGAAAATAAATACTTTTAAATTTAAATATTTTAGGGGAATAGCACCCTCTGTTTTTCTATTTTCTCGCTATTAGTATTTCGCTCTAACTTTACTGATACCCGATTAAAAAAAGAAAAACTAAATCGAAACGATTTAATTTAACCATTGTCAGATCCTTCACAATTTTGAAACAGCAATTATTTTTGCTACTGCAAATATACCGATACACAGTCCGTGTAATCTAATCCAATTACTGAGTTCTGTCGCAAACTAATCTATTGTTACCGGAATGAAAATTGATTTCGATTGCGAACTAAATCAAGAACTTATAAAACGCGTTACGTCCGGTACTAACATGGAACCGAATCTATATAACACCGAATATGTGCTGTCGCATCGTTTAAATGTCCACTAGCAGAAGGACCTCATCTGTAATTACACGTACTGCGCGCGTATGTACAACATACATATACAGCTGTGGCCATATGTATTCGCCACTCTCGTTTTGAACGTGTTACACGAATATTATTGTATTTCTAAGAAGCAGGATCGATGACGGACTTAACTAGGTACCTGGTAATGAGGCTTTAATGGTTTATTGTAGGCCATTCTGAGTAAATTGGAAAATAGACGTAAAATTGTAATTTCTGAATATTTCTTCAGTCTTTCTTAAAAGTTGTAAGAGTAAGGTTGAGCTAGTTAGAGTGAAGATATTGTGTCTGTGATTTTGTCTGTGTAATACGATAGTATACAGTAAAAAGTAATGCCGAAAACACGCGAATTGACGGAGGTAGAGCGAGGACAAATTGTGGTGTTAGAAAAGCAAGGGTTGTCGGTGTCTGCTATTGCCCGACAAGTGAAATGTGCGCGATCGACAGTTAGAATGACGATAAAACGATACAAAGAGAGTGGATCTTTGACAAACAAACCGACAACTGGTCGAAGAAGGAAGACAACTAGCAAAGATGAGCGAGTCTTAGAGCGGATGTCTTTGCGAGACCGGAAAAAAGGGTCTAAACAGCTTTCCAGTTAGCTTTTCTGGCTACATAATGTTGCTATTTCTCCTCGCACGATTAGAAGACGCCTTTGTGAATTAAATTTAGGTGGATACAAAGCTCGACATAAACGACGGTTGTCTCCGCAACAAAAGAAAAAGAGACTGCTGTGGGCTAAAAGTCACCGCGATTGGACCATTGACAATTGGGCCAATGTTATGTGGACGGATGAGTCAAATATTGAGGTAAGTAATACATAATTATTGTATTTGCGGTATTCTGTATTCAATTCCTGGTATCTACAGTGTTTTTATTCTTTTTAATGGGTTCCAAAATGTAACAGTATTCATGTTTTTGTTGGTAGCTTTGTGGTAAACCTGGGCCTCAATACGTGCGACGCATGCGAGGAGAGGCCTTCCATCCAGACTGTATCATCCCGACTGTCAAGTTTGGGGGTGGTAGCATAATGGTTTGGGGTTCCATGAGTGCAACAGGCGTCGGAGAACTGTTCGTCTGCGAGGGCCGAATGAACAGTCGGACGTACATCGACATGTTGGAAGAAATTCTGGAACCGTGTGCGTTAAAATTATTCGACAATGATGAGCCAGAGTATTACCTCCAACAAGATAATGCACCGTGTCATAAATCTCGCGAAGTAATGCGCTGGTTCGAGGAAAATAACGTGCGCGTCTTGGAATGGCCGTCACAATCCGCGGACTTATCCCCAATTAGCAATTTATGGTACATTTTAAAGCGAAATGTAGCTAAATACTCATCTACCACAAAGCAATGCTTAAAAACAAAAACATTCGAAGAGTGGAATAACATCACCCCCGAACAGTGTTATAACTTAGTGAGCAGTATGCCCCGACGAATTCGTGCGATGATAAAAGCCCAGGGACGAGCTACCAAATATTAAGCAATATCTGTATACACTCACAATGAAACATTTTCATCGATCAATTTTCTTTTATTTCTTATATATTCGTCGGAATAAAAAACAAAAAGAGTGGCGAATACATATGGCCACAGCTGTACAACTATATAGATGTGTCCGCTGATGCACCGAATTGAATGTTTCAGTATTCGGCATTAATTATAGCGGTAACTATATATGTATGTACAATATACGTATGCATGTGCATGATCCAAAGCAGAAATAATTAATATCGTTGAATGTTCTGTTTCTGTTGAATTAATAACGTTTCGGACTTATAATATTAAAGGGAGATATTACTAATCGGTTAATTGCATCACGCTAAATACACTATACTTTGTTTCAAGATAAAGAGCAGCTGTGATGCTATAAAATTTAATAAAGAATCAGTGTATTATAGTACTTGTAATAATGGTAATTAATTAATTACATATACGTGTACATACGAGGTAGGGGTTATATAACATTTTGACGGAAAAACTTCAGATTATTTTTACAAGCGTATCGAATTATTAATTAGTCGTTGTAATAAATGTATAGAAGTTAGGGGAGACTACATTGAAGGATAAAATTTCTTACATTGTTTCTTTTTTCTATATCAGGCCGAGAATTTATGGTGCCTACCTCGTATATATGAGGGCTGGATATTTGTTGGTGGCAACGATTTATTTATGAATAATACAATAACCATCCATGTGCAAAATCACTACAGTCCTTCGATATAGGTACCAGCATTATCAACAACTCGTTGGTAGTCATGTGGAAATCCTAGAATGCTTTCAGCACCGCCTGATCTGTTGATGGTTCTGATGGAGCGATTTATTGCTTGCACAAGATCGAGAATAATTTGGAATCGAATGTCACCAAGTGGAATCAAATCAAAATCACATAAGCTTAAATTCGCTGAGTATGGAGGGTGGAAAAGCACTCCCAGCGCCAGTGATTATACCTACAGATCAAGTACAGGACGTGCCGTGTGTGCCCTAGCATTGTCTTGCGAAATGATGGGAAGATTTTGCAGAAATATGGTCGTTTTCTTCGCAATGCTGTCCTCAGGTTATGTTTCAAAAACTAAAGGAAATATTGTGCATAGACTGTTTATGCGCTAGAGTGATTCCATCACAGTCGTACACAAGAATCGCTAAAACTTTCACATTAGTAGGCGCAGGACGAACTTTTGTTTGACGTGGTGACCCAGAATGGCGCCATTTATCGGATTGGTGTTTGAGTTTAAGTGCGTACGATCTGGCCCATGTCTTATCAAGCGTAATAATGCCACGTAAAAGAGCATCTCCTTCATGACTGTAACGCTCCATGTAAATTTGAGCAGCATTGTATCATAGCCTTTGCTACAGTTGAATATATCCTCCTGTATAACGTTGAAAAGTTAGCTTTTTATAATTAAAAACGTCTAAAGGATGATTCATATTAAGTGAATGGTTCTGAACAGCCAATGCTGTTACATAGTAAGAAAGAACAGGATGTTAACTGTCCTTGTTTGGTAAGGAAGTAAGATCCTTAGATGTTTTAGAAGATACCAAGTGTGAAATTTGTTGGCTAACAATGAAAATTGTATTCCGTTGCTGCAAATTATTAATATCCTTAACATTGTTGAGTGTAGTAGCGTATGCATCATTACAACCGCAAACAAAAGAAGGACCATTAAAATCTCCGATAACCAATATATTCAGCTGGCGCGCCTTTTTTTTGTTTTTTTGCAGAGAATAGCTCTTTGAGTCCAACCATTTGTAGAACCTCAATGTAATTACCCTTTTACCTCAATATCCAATAACACTTAGTTGACGCTGATCTGAGTCCAAATTAATATAATGCATTTTGTCAAGTACCTTTCTGCTATCCATAGCTATCAGTAGCAAGTAGGTAATTATACGTCTTATAGATTTTCAAACTTTTTATTATACATTGTTTTTAATTCATTTTCTTGCATTTGAATCTGTTTTCTTTCAACAATCTCCACAATGTTAACTAGAAATATTCGTTATCGCGATTCTGAAAATGCAATCTTTGTGGTTGTGGTTCGCCTTTGGACTTCCGTTGTGCAGATTAGCACTTAGTTTTAGGCTCATGCTTAAAGCATCATGATTCATCACCAGTTATGATAGAATCAAGAAAAGCTGGGTAATTTTCTGCAATTCGAATGATACAATGCGCTGCAGGTGCGATATTTTGGCCTTAATTCAACTGATGGTGGAACAAAACGTGCACACGTCTTTCTTTTATACTAATCGATCGACAAAATTTGTCGAAGAGTTCCTCAGTTGGTATTTAATTCTACAGTTAACATTTTCACAGTGAAATTCCTATTGGTAGTAATGATGTCTAGAAGTTTTTTGGACCAATTCAACGCGATTTTTATCTTGTAGAAGTGCAGCTTTTGCATCATCATTTAAATGTTTACGACTGCTTTTAAATTACGTAAACCACTCATAGGATCCTGTACGAGACATGCACTCATCACTGTACACTTTTCTTAACAGCTTTTACCTATTTCAAAATAAAATTTAATATTTGCTTTTTGTTACGTTGTGTGTTGTAAAATGCGTGTAACTTTATAAACTCTCATCCAGTTTGCTCGAACTTCGGTACGTTTAAAAGAAGAAACCTGTGTGTTTCTAATGCTGTCACTGTTTAATTAAGCTAAGTGTTCTGTGGTTTAAATGAAAGTTTCGTTATTTAGTTGCCAGGCTGTATATATTTGTAAAGTATCCACTTTTTTTTATCAAATCGTTGTAGACAGTTAATCTTATATCAATTCCATGTTTCATTTGTTATAGTTATCGATTAAACCAATGCGTTAAGTTTGAAAACTGCAAGATAAGTTGAAATAACATCTTTTTTTTTTTCTATGTACGCATTCACGCATACAATTTCTTCAACGGTACAGTCTCCTCTAGTACCCAATCTTAATTTTAGACTTTTAAGTAGGCTCATAAATTTCACTTAATTAACTCTATCTTAATATACAGGAAGTGCGTTCTTGAGTTCCCCCTGTCCCCGCAACCAACGCTCTAGGACCGTGGCGAAGATAAAGTTTTGAAAATTATTTATGCGACATCCAAGTTGGAACCGGTGTAATATCGTTTAGCAGCGATCATCGAAAGAGGTTTTTCAAATGTGCGGCGAAGAAATTTATAATGTTCATCCGTTCGGTTTGGTAGAGACAATATATATAAATTCTTTCCAATCAAATTATCGTCGGAAAGAAAAAGCTATTAGCGTTAATGTTGGTATTTTAAACGTAATGAATATGGTTCCGTGTGTTTGGGTGAATTAGTTAGCGTAAGTAATATAAACAAGGAAATAGGAGTAGGATTTATGAAGCTAATATTAGTCCGTGCTCGTTAGAGAACAATTATGTGATGTTATAATTAGAAGACCAAGGCGAAATTCGAATTTCTACTGAAATTAATTAACGTGGTTGTTATAATAATTCAAAGCTATAAATAGCCTGTGGAAGATGATAATTGGGGAGCTACTTATATCTTTGCAACTTTCGCTACGAATTAGAGAATATTTCAACACATTTAGATTTATTTCAAAATAATATAGTCAGAGACCAGGAGATAGATTAATCGGCAAACCTGGCGTACCGAGGTCCTGGGGCCGTGCTTGAGATATAGTCAATTTGGCTGTGCGAAGAATATTACCGAAGTTTTGGGCATTTGGTTAAAACTAATTTAAAACATTAACAGCCACTGTAGAACGATGATGCAATGGGCAATACTTAATTGTGTTGTCTGCTACGTACACGACAATTTGCAAAGATTACTTCAATGCTTTAATCAATCAGCAAAACAAATAAATATGATCATTAGCACTGATAAAACCAAATGTCTAGTAACATCTAAAGAACCGCCAAGATGCAAACTGAAGGTTAACCAAAGGATGATCGAACAAGTGAATCACTTTAAATACTTGGAAGCTGATATACGAAGTTCTGGAAATCTAGATAGTGAAGTCCAGGGACAAACAATGAAAGCATCTCCAATCTCAGGCTGCTTAAGGGGCATCGTATGGAGGCACAAATACCTTAAAATAGAAATCACAGTGAGAGTTTACAAATCCGCAGTAATGTCCGTAATGAGAAATGCTCCTGAAACAAAACCAGACACCTTCAAGACACAGCAAATGATGCGAACAGTCGAAATGAAAATAATAAGAAGCATTCATAAATAAACAGAAGTGAAGACCTACGACAACAAAGCGAAATACAAGGCGTGGGAAAATTGATGGAATAAGCACGTAAGCAGAATGGTCGATGATAAGCTGGTAGAAAGTGCCAAACTAAATAACTGTGTCGGAAAAAGAAATCAAAGCAGGCCATCAAAATGCTGGACATCTGCATCTTAAGAGACATAGGACGAAAACTGGCAGTAGCCTCCCGACCACGTGTAGAAAGGAAAAAGAAGAAGAGGGTTAAAACTCTTGTCAGTATTATAATTTCGTTTTTCAATATAATTCTCAGCGTTCAACTAACGCTTTAAAACTATCCCCAGTGAACTTTTTCTGGGTTCAATCCATCTATTTCAATCCACGTAACGGTCTCTTAGTGTTTTCCTTTTTAATTTGAAAACGAATGAAAAATCATTGGAAATCAAATCTAGTAATGAAGCTGAATGTGGAAGTAATTTTCGGGCCAAGTCGTTCAAAACGCCGTTTATTTTCATGCTGTGTGTGCTCTTGCAATCTTCAGTAGCAATGTAATCTCTGACGTTCAACTAATCTTTTACAACTACCTTCAGTGAACTTTTTCTGAGTTTCTTTAATCCACCTATTTATTTGGTCTTTCTCTTTAAATCTGTAGACAAGTGAAAACCATTGGAATCCAAATCTGGTGTATAAGTTGAATTTAAAAGTAATTTCTAGGATAAGTCGCTCATAACATCGTTCACTTTTCGTGAAGCATGTGGTTATGCATTGTTGCGTAATAGCGGATGCTAGTGCAACTTTCTAGGTGGCCTTTTGCGAAACACCTGCCAGAAATGAGCGGATACATGATTGCAATCGTATTTTGTGTCGATTGTGGTATCTTATGATAGACAATCTATAACAATAATCTCTTGGTAATCCCAAAATATACTGTCTAGGTGTCATTGGTAGCAAATACAAAATTATTGATGTTGTATTGCTAGTAAATATTGTTATAGGTTGTTCATTATTTTTTTAATCCTTATATCTAGTGTAAATGTCAAGCCAACATTCCTTATCTAAGCATTGCTAGAAGATTTCGCAGCCGCACGTCTTACGGATCAAGAGATCGCCAAAAGACGACATCGACTAGGGAGAAATTATCCTCATGTTTTTCGAATATGTAAGTTCTTAGAGTTGTTTCGAATTGCTCTAGTTCTATCGCACATTATTTCAGAATTTTAGAATCGTATCTATTACTGATATTATTAGATGTGACCGTTAATGGGAATTGGACTTCTTCTTTTAAAAAATCTTTTCTTCATTGTTGTCGAATTTCCAACTCCAACTCAAAAGGAAATCGGAAAATATATAAAGTAAACATATAAAGTAATTTTTGTAATTCTTGAAATATTCTCGGTAGTCACAACAACACGTCTCTCCAAAGCATCTTAAGCGTACTTCATTGGATTGCTATCTATAAAATTGGTTGGATACTCTATTCTCTCCACCAACCTCATCAAGCCAATGCTTGTAGTATTTCTTCAGCAAAAGTTAAGTACGAACATTAGCGTTAATAAGAAGTAATTGTGAATTTCATCCACATATTTCTGACAAGTGGGAGCTCTCTTTTCTGGCAAGAGTCGGTGTGCCTTCCAGTAATTATTGCGGCTCATACCAACTATATTACCATCCTCACGTTAAGACCATTCGAGAATAAATTCACACAAAATCCGTTCAATAGCTTGCATTCTACTGATTTTTTATGCTCTGCTATAAAAGGATTACAAACTAACTGTTTCCAGGCATATAAGTGAGAGTCATGCAGTCTAGTATCCCAGCGGCAGTAAGACACACATTTCGAAAGAGGTTTGCATTAAGAATGGGATGTTACACGTCTCAGTTGTGACAGGTTTTATTCTTCCATTTTCAAGCTTCTACATTTTGGGAGATATTCAAGATCTTAAGACGCACCACAAGCGCAGGCGTTGTAATAACTCATGGGCGGCCGATGCCTCCTGGAATTGGTGAAAGCTGTTGGGGATTGGTATTATAAATCTTCACCACTGATGACAATGACACTGACTCCTCGGCGTGTTGAAGCGTCTTCAGTAACTGTCCTTTAAAGCATTCAATAATATATTAAAACATCTATCTGTATTTTTCTTGTTTTAAAAGGTTTACAGATTAAGCTTGTAAAAATATTTGTAACTGATGCTATTTTTAGTATCAATTATGTGAAATATCCGTTAATTATTTTTGTCAGTATAAATTTGGAAGGATAGCAGTTAAAATTGAAAGAAAATAAGATTAGATAGATTTTTCAAATGAAAAATAACTAAGCCGGGAATGAAATACTACTTCTTTGAGCAATTGAACCTTGTTACATGCGGATATTAAAAAAATATGTACTTAGAAGGATTCATACTCAAATAGGCGTGTTTCAGGTCTTATTTTTTGCTAATGCTATTTCGGGAAGGAGTAAAAATAAATTCCTTTGGGAACCATTAAGGATTCAGTAAATACTTTCGATAGAAATGCGATAACTGTTAACCTAGATTCTTGAAATATTTTCGTACATTACTATTTCTGGAGTCTTTAATCAGAGATAGCAAAAAACCTCATTCAGGCGAAAGCTCTTTTTACTTAATATGTACATAACATATAAACATACACACAAAACGAATTGAATGTCGACACTTCCAGCGCTTTCAATAACACGGAACGAAAGTATTTTATAAGTCTGACGTGCACGCAATCGACACAAGATTACAATAATCTAACAATTTACGGGTTAGCTCCTATCAGTAGGTAATGTAGTAATGTCATAGAATATAAGCAACCTCCTCCCTACGCCTACACCTTTCTACCGTCGTAGTCACCCTGCAAAGTCCGTCAAGCCCATTCCATCGCCCGTCGTTGAACTGAAATTATTGATTAGGTAATGTTTGTATTAAGCTTCTCGACACTGGCAGGCTATAACAACGCCATCTACGTTGACCCAAGTACTCCGACGAAGTCCTCTCTATTTTCTTTTGTTATATCCCGTACGCTATGTCAGTATGTTTGCGGTAAGGGGGACAATTCGGACCTTGAGTCTAATGAATTCCATTGAGGAACATTTTCGTATGTGGCTGGATACTGAGGAAATAGTGTGCACTGTGTATACTTTGTTAGTAATGCGGATGGAATTTGACGTTTGCAAATGTGCGATACGCCGAAAAAAAAATAATTTGACATGCAAATAAAAGTTTTAGTCACTAACCTAGTACAGTCATTGGATTGTTTAGCGGTTTACTATTAGTGTTTGAATATTATTTAGTTGCAATATATACAGTGGCGTTCGAAAGTATGGGATAAAATTTATAAAATTGAAACATTTTTATTTTTTCGTGAAAATGCTCGAACTCATAAGGTGGGACATTATTTCTTGAGTTTATGACGTCATCGAAATTTTTGTTGAAGGACAAACTATACTGTTTTCTTTTAGTGAATGGGTATTCCAATCCCTATTCGATAGTAATAGGAAAATAATATGTTGCATGAAAAAGTTTTTGAGCAAAAATGACTTCGTGATTAGTTGGCCATAATGAGTACGAAAATACAGAGGAGATACTGGAAATGTATAAAAATTGATGTTAAGGCAAAGATAAGTCGAATTTTATTTTACACGAACACGTTTTCGAAACCAATTGAAAAACACAGTTAAAGAAATTAACAGTAGCAAAAGAGAAAATACATACCATAGTTGAAGTAGATGTTTTCTGTCTTTCGTTTAGATACATTTTGTTATGTTTTAAATATCTAGAATCTTTTCATGTAAATGTAGGGACAATTTAAAAAAATCAAACATAATATTCAAGGTAACCTTGAATTATACATTTATATAAACTAAATATTATATATTAAACATTTTAAAATTTGTTTCATTTCCAATGCGTACTCGATGTTCTAGTACACGCTATGGCTAACTAACTACAAGATAGTTTTTCTCAAAGCCTCTTGACTATAATATGTTACGAAGAAAAAAGTATAGGTTGTTGTTAAAAAAATGTCGATAGTGTCATAAATTTAACAAAAATTGTCATAAAGGAAATGTAAAACGTATTCAAAGTATGCGAAGATTTTTGAAATTTGTGGAAGCTGGTCGTCGATCAACGTTGAAAGCTATTGCTAAGGCTACAGGTTTCTCCAGAGAATGGGTGACATACATTTTAAATGTTAAATTAGACATGTCTGAGCTCACACCATCGCAAAAACTCAAACGCGTGGAAATCTGTTGGACTTTGCCGAAGCCACAGATTCTGCGAAAATTTGTGACTTGCAATGAAACGTAGATCCACCACTACACAGCAGAAAGTAAACAGCGGACTAAACTTGATGAACCGGCTCCAAAGAAGGCCAAACTTATTCTATCGACAGGAAAGGTGATGGCTTCGATTTTCTGGGATACGAAGAGAATCTTGCTTATTGATTACAATACCATACTAAACTTTTGGGGCGATTGAAGGCAGCTATCGTCAAAAGAAGACCCGGAAAGAAGTTAAAGAGAGTCCTTTTCCATCATGACAATGGGTCATTTTACAAGAGAGTATTTGTTGAAGCAATATTGGCTAAATTAAAGTCGGACCATCATCTCTTCCCCAAGCTTAAGAAACATCTCGGCAGTATGAGATTTGCTTCCGATGAGGAGCTGATAGCTGCCGTTATTTTGAGGATCTCAAGGAAAATTAGTACTATGAATACCTAAAGAAACTTGAGCATCGACTAAATAAATGTATTGATCTTGAAGGAAATTATGTCAAAAATAAAACACATTTCATTGAAGTATTGCTATTTACTATGCCTTAGTACCGATTTTTTCAGCTTACCCTCGTATATCTTACGTGGATCTGCTAACTAGTGAAAGTAATATCTTCTTACCATGAATTTTCGTCTTTCACAGTACTTCTTCCTAGAGGATTTCATCACAGATACAAGATACCTGTGTAGATCAGGTCGTCAACTTTTAAACGCAAATAGTACGCCTTTATACACTCACCGAACACGAGAAGGCCAGATCTATCCGAAATTCCCTTATTAAAATTCATTCATTAAGAAGAACGCTTCCAGTTTACTTTAGATACTCTGCATAGCTCTCTACTCGTATGATAGATTAAATCTAACCTATAATTACGTTCGCGTCATATAACTAACTAACCGTAATTAATATTTATAAATCATACTTCAATCTATCTTGCCAACAATGACTACGACGCGATCTGTAGCGCGTTGTTATTAATGTTTTGTTTAATTTTCCGAGGATGCGGCCAATTAACGCGAAATTTCGGGAAAGATAGCGAAGAAAATGTTGCGATATCCATTGTATATTTATGCGTATCTATCAACCGGTCCCGTCCGACTTCGTACCATCGTTTTCCGCTGTTCGTTACGTTTCTTTTAAAATATTCAATTAGCCCGGTAGCCCGCCGAACGTGTATTTTTATTAGAACTAATAAGCGGGCTGGCGGTATTATATACGGCCTCGGATCTCGTATAATTACAGAGTACCGGGGTTATTGTGTGCGCCCACTAGCATTCTGCAGGCGTTTTATACACAAAAACATGTATATTAGCTACGTGTTCTCTGCAGTGGGGTTGTCCCTGTTTTGCTTTCGGATAAAAAAGGAAAAACGACTGTACATTCGAGGCGAAATATAAACAAAGGGAACATAATTAACGGATATAAGACGGCAAAGGTTATTTTTAGCATTTTTAATTTGCGAATCGTATTAGTTTTTTTTGAGGAATGAATTGACGAGGCAGTAGAATTTTTTCTAGCAACTAACGATGACAGAATTGGAGAATCGATTGAATATCGAGTTATTGAAATACGAGGGCCGTTCGGAAAGTAAAGAACGTTTTGCTTTCACACGTGACATCACCGCCGACCCACCATGAACCTTGGTACTCATCTGCTTTAGCTTCGCGGCTATAATCCAATACGGTTGATTATTGCTTAGCTGTGTCCAACCCATCGAAATTTATAGACAGATAATTGAGGTTTACGGTAATGTGATGAACGAAGCTTCATTTCGGAAGTGGTGTATCATGTTTAATGGCGTATAGAAGAATGTTCATGATGAAGTTTGCTTCGTGTTGAATGAAATGTGTTTTCAATTTAAGCGGACTGTAGTTTAATGATGATGTTTGACAAATACTAATGTTTTACTAACAACCACTAATATTGTACAATTAACAACCACGTGTTCGTTTTCACTGTGTGTCTTGTACTGTCTGTTAATTACCATATGTTAGTGACAATCTGTTAATGGCTGCACTACCGGTCAGTTACCGAGCCCAACACCATCTATAAAGCGCGTAATTTAAATATATACAATAAATGAGATTCTACATATAAAAAGTCTTAGCACTCGGGATGGACTCAAAGATAAGATTGAAACAAAAATTCCGAGAAAATAGGCGTTTCGCAATTAGTGAAGTCCATTGGTTCTTTTCAGAAATTTCAAGAACTGCGTTGTACGGAATTTTGAGTGCAGATCTGGACTATAATGAAGTATATGCCAGATGAGCTTCTCGAAATTGTCAGACCAACACAAAACCAAACCAATGGCAGCTGCATTGACATTTCTCAGTCGCTATAACAAAGGATGGAAGTTTTGAGTCACATTGTCACTGGTGATGAGGTTTGGATATCACATTTCACACCAGAAACAAAACGTTAACCAATGTAATAGCATAATCTGCAATCCCTAACGAAACCGAAAAAATTAAAACAAATTTTGAGTACCAGAAAAACTATGGCTCGGTATTTTGGGATCGTGAGGGTCTCGTGTTCGTATGTAGCGGGGGTGACAGTACTTGCTTCACATGTTTCAGTTTGATTTTCACTTGTTCCTCAAATTGAAAGGTTTTTTGAGTGGACAACGTTACGAAAGTAATGATTAACTTAAATAAGGCATTAATCAGTTGTTCAACGATTTAGCACCAATTTAGTATGCAGGAGATATAGAAAAGCTGATAAAACGGTACGACAAGTGCCTAAATTTGAGCGGTGAATACGTGGAAAACTAGCTTGGGTATCTAAATTTATATAAAATACAGTTTCATTTAATTATATCTAATAATAATTTCTATGGAAAGAAAACAGCTTTTTACTTTCCGAACAGCCCTCGTATTTATACATAAATATATTTTCTTAGTGGAACACCCAGTATGTATTTTTTAATAAAGACGGAATTCTGAATAAAAACTATTTAATATACAATTATCCTGTATTTGAAAATAAAAGAGCTAGAAGCATTTAATGTATGTACTATTGCATATTAGAATGAAACATAAATAGCCTCTGGCCAAATATGGCTGAAATAGTATTTTAAATAACAGAAAAAAAAACTTATAGTAGTACTTAAATACATTCTCCTCTTATTTCACACATTTTTATGCATTTTGGATCCTGATGAATTTCGCTTTTTATATATCGAAAAATAAAAGTTATGAAAGAGGTCACCATAAAATTGACCTGCGTAAGTAACCAATGATTTTGAAAACGCTGTCTTGCTAGAAATACACTTGTTACCTAGCATTTGAATTAAGGTTGTCTTAAAGTTCCTTCATTGCTTTCTTTATCAGATTAATGTAAAGATCACCTTCGTAAAATACAGACCAGAACATATACAAGGGTCGTCTTTTAAGTTTTGTACATAGAGCCGGAATAAAACTGTAGATAATCAGTATTTTTTAATTCGGAGGAGTGTTTTTAAATTGTAGCACTAAAAAGTAGGCTAGTTATTGGTCAGTTTTCGCCAAAAATTACACTAGCGATAATCAATATATAGCCGGCCGCCGTATTGTTACGATTCATAGTGCGCTTTATTTTAGAAGGTGATGTAATGTATTAACATGCATTTAAGGTCAAGTTTCTATTTAATATTAGTTTAAATTGTTCTTCGCTTGTAAATAATCGTATAAAAATGACAATTACAGTAGAATAGAGAAACGTTCAGAAAGTGCCAATTAAAAAAGGTAGAATATACAAAGTTGAAATCTAATATGATGTGTATTTGATCAATAAATACTATTCTGCAGTGGTTTTTATATTTTACCAATTAATTATTTATTTTCGTAATGAATATGTAAGTAATTACGTAACTACAACTTATATAAAATCCCAGCTAGTTTTAAAGCTGCTGTCAAAAGGTAGTTTCGAAAAATTCCATTGTGTAAATGCGTCTTATCGTACTTTACTACTTTACTCCCCCGAATTAAAAAATAGGGTATAGCTTTTAAAGACTTGATTGTTTTTCTCAATGGTGGAGGATGATTCGTCGTTCGGGGTTGGTTCTTCGGAGCTTGGCGTTGGCTTGCGGCAAACAAATGGTTTTATACCAATCAACAGCAACAGGTCTTTGATCTTTGAGAAATTGTTGCTACATGATGCGCTTTCACGACAAATGTCGCGACCATCTTTTTGGAAACACTTCGAGAGCGGATAACTTTTGTCTGCTTTTCTTCAATTTGGTACACCCCTTTTGGTACAGATAACTAGCATTTATCTTCTGACTCAGTAGTGACGATGTTGTTTACATTTGTAGAGTTTCCCGCGTTGACGTGGTCTAGAATTTTTTGGCATCAATCCATCCCAGCTGCTTTTTTGGTCAACATATGTGGTATTCAACGAGAAACTAATTTGTTTATACACAATTCTTCATACAAAACTGTTTTGAATTGCGGTCTTTGAAATCCCCAGTCATGCCTCAGTCTCGCGCAGCATCGACGTGTTTCTGAGTAACTGCCGGTTTTGGTGCAACTGAGACTAATCTGCCCACGTTTGAATTCTCCATACCAACGAGGAAGCGTTGACTGATGTGGTGCTTCATCGTCGAAAACAGAAATCAACTCGGCGAGCTATTGTTCTTGAGATATTCGAAAAATATTAAGAAATATTGAGCGAATATGTTCTGGGTTTATTTCCATTTTTCAACCAACTTACAACACTGAAACGTTGGGCTTAGATTAACTGAAGATGGATATCAATTTCTAACACTGAAATTTGATTAGTGGTGCCCTCTATATCCCAGTATGCAAAACTTAAAAGACAAACCTTTAAACTAAATGCGGAAAAGATGCTCCTTATATGTTTCCCCGCAGTATTTTCATTTTGAAACCCATCTTTAATACCCTTTTCATGAAATTTCGGCACTGTCGAAAGATCCAAAAAGAAAATGATGCTAAAACAACATATTTCTGCATAAGCTCCTCCATCACATCGCCTCATTCTCTCTACTTCAACCTATAGAAGGCAAATTCTAGCGAACGAATTCTAATATCAAACTGAGAATACCCGCGGATCCTTTCGACACATTTCAGTCGAAACGGTCGTAATTAAGACAGCGTTCTCGTCATTTTCTGGATACAAAAAGAAAGTACAATCGATCGATTTCATGGCACGCTCGACTTGGTAGCCACTTCGAGGAAAAGCTCTCGTTCACAGTATCATCCTCGATCCCTTTTATTCGATCCTTCACGTCTGTTTTTTTTCCTCTAGCTTCTCGCTGTCGAAAATCGGAGATTTTGTAACACTTCCTTCCCGGAATCAAACGTGCTGGCGGAGATCGTGGCCGTTGCTGCGGCGGCGAACGTTTATTTGCTTATAATTACCAGGATACAAAGGAACGTTAACATATTTACATAAGCGGTTCGATAGCACCGTCGTCATAGTAACGCGATTCGTTTTCAAATTTGCGTTGTTATTCGCTTTTATTGACCGATGACTAGCACGTATTTAAGCGTATTTATTTGGAGTTTTTAGAATTGTAGAGGCGGTGTTCTCTTTACTGGAATGAAGATATTTTCGAACGCCGAATCGTGGTATTGACGTTTGAAGTTAGAAATAGTATAAGTGAGTACTTTGTTAGAAAAATGCGTATAATGGTTTCAAAAGGAATACATTTTTATTGAATTGGTGCCTGATTTTATTTTATATTTAAAAGGGATCATTGTTGGAATGTGTTGCAAATTATAGAAGATGTTATCCAAATAATTACAGCTACATCAACGTTCAAAAGAAAGAAAGTCGGCTGGTTTCTAAAAGAAAGAGTTAGATTGTATTGTATCTTATCGACATATTGGAAATTGCGAACATAACACATGGGCTGAAAGTCCCGGGCCTAACAAAGAAAACACGGTTTTTTTGGTTCAAAATTAGCTTTATTCATCAACGTAATCTCCATCAAGAGCAACGCAATCATTCCAGCGCCGCTCTAACATTTCAATACCACTTTTATAGAACGATTTATCTTTTGCCTCAAAATAGGCCTCAGTTTCAGCGATAACCTCTTCATTCGTGCGAAATTTCTTACCGGCGAGGATTTTTTTGAGGCCTGCGAACAGCCAGTAGTCGCTGGGAGCCAAATTTGGCGAATACGGTGGATGTGGGAGCAATTCGAAATTCAATTCATGTAGTTTTGCCATTGTTTTGATTGACTTGTGACACGGTGCGTTGTCTTGATGAAACAAATTCTTTTTCTTTGCCATATGCGGTCGTTTCTTTGCAATTTCGGCCTTCAAACGCTCCAATAACGCTATATAATATTCACTATTGATGGTATTTCCTTTCTCAAGATAGTCGATGAATATTACACCACGCACATCCCATAATACCGATGCCATAACCTTTCCAGCCGATTGTTGTGCTTTCGGGCGCTTTGGACGAGGTTCACCAGTTGCTGTCCACTCAGATGACGATCGTTTTGATTCCGGAGTGAAGTGATGGATCCATGTTTCATCCATTGTCACATATCGACGCAAAAATTCCGGTTTGTTACGTTTAAACATGGCCAAACACTGCTCAGAATCATCAACACGTTCTCGTTTTTGGTCAAGAGTGAGTAAACGCGGCACCCACTTTGAACAGAGCTTTCTCATAGTCAAATGCTCATGCAATATGAAGCCAATACGTTCTTTTGATATCTTTACGATGTCAGCTAACTCACGCAACTTCACTTTTCGATCATTCAAAACGATTTTGTGGATTTTTTTGATGTTTTCTGGTGTTACCGCCTCATTTGGACGTCCACTGCGTTCTGCATCATCAGTGCCTCTACGACCACGTTTGAAGTCAGCAAACCAACGTTTTATTGTTGTTTCTGATGGAGCGGAGTCCCCATAACACTTTTCAAGCCATTGCTTCGCTTGAACGGTATTTTTTCCCATCAAGAAGCAGTGTAAATTTAAAACACGAAATTGTTTTTGATCCATTGTTTTGAAAATAACAAAAGTAGAGTGACTCTTAGCACAATAACTCACAAACTAATGAATAGAATGTCATGAAATTTTAACAGCTGTCTTTTGAAGGTTAGTACTAACTGAGAGGAAGGTGACTGCAATAAAACTAGCGTCATCTATGTGTTAGGCCCGGGACTTTTCAGCCCATGTTTTATGAGGGATGGGAATGAAATCAACACCAGTTTCTCTGATGAATAAATTCTTACCAAATTTCATGTTTAACATTCTTCTATAATATAGAATGGCAGTGGAGTTAGCTTTTGTGACACATGATACAAACAGTTTATGTTAAATTTATTAAAAGCTTGAGGTTTATCCGAGATGCGATTATTGTTAGTTGAAAACTATAACTAATACGCCACTAAGTAAACGAGAAATACCGTCGAGTACAAATATTAGCTCAATTGCTTCCGGCTTTTACATTTCAAGAAACATTTATTTTGAATCTTTCAAACTGAATCTTATGGTCTCTACCTTTACTGCTGAGCTTTATGCTGTATTGAAAGCTTTGCAATTTTGTTTAAAAAATTCTACCTTGAATGGCGTTGTTATAATATCTGATTCTCAATCTATCCCGATGTCAATATAAAATTTTTGGAAATTTTAAAACAAATCATGTTAGTGTCATGAAAATTTTTAACTTGCTATATGGGTTACAAGAAATGAATGCGCGTAAAGCCCATTCTAAGATAATCAACAACGTCATAGCTGATATGAATTCTAAAAATCCGGTTATGGGTATATGGAAATATTTCGGATATTGTTAGCTATTTTAGGTCACATAGTAAGAAACGTTTGACTAGTGACTGGCATGAGTTTACCGGGTAATCTAAAACGCTTTATGCTTTACTTCATCCTGATTTACCTTCTCACATTAATTCTAAAATCTATACGTGCAGTGTTACCAGGTACTTAGTTTTACATTATCCCGTTTAAAGTTCAATCATGTATGCTTCACTGCACATTTCAAAAGGATTGGTACTCAGGTGTTAATGAGACTTTAGGTGTTGTTAACCATATTTTATTTGAATGTTCTAATTTCGCCAGATACCGAGACGAATTCTTTCATGATTAATGTAAATTCTTTTTTTACCCTTCTTTCATTCTGGCAAAAAGATAATGTATTTGTAAAGAAACGTAACTCGGTGTGAATTCATATCAAAATATAGGAAAAGAGAGAAGAAGACGGGACCAATCTCACAGCATCTAAGACAACTGTATCGGTTAATTGCTACCGGATTCGTGAACATCTGCACATCGTCAGGCCAAGACAGTCCAGAAAAGGACTACAGAATTAAAACAGATGCAAAAAACAACATCAAAAGCATCACGGTAACAGAACAAACTTTTAAAAAAGGACAAATTAAAATTGTAAAAGGACGTAGATAACAAATTAAAATGCCAAAAGGTGACAAGTCAACAAGAAAGCTTTTTCAAAAAACATCGTCACAAGTCCGTCATCGCAACAACAGCTGCTATAGCTCAAGCAGCTTTCTACTCTCTTACTTGAACATCGACCATATTCACCAGATTTGGCCCCCAGCAATTACTGACTCTTTCCAAAACTTACAGAATGCTTGCCTGGTAATTCCAATAATGGTTTGCGGAGGTGGAACAATCTTTTTTGGGAAGCATGCTAGATGCTAGAACATTGATGGGAAAAATGTGTTAACTTTCATGGCGACCTATGTTGAAAAATGAAAATAAAATATTTGCAATTTTTTATGGCGAGTGGGTCAGGGTTGGAGCAAAGAAATTTGCCGTCGTATTTTCTTTAGATTGTATCATGTGTTTAAGAAATATTAGCCAGATGAGTTTCATTCATTACTACGATTTTTTGTGTATAGTATGTTCTTCTTGTCTATTTAGTTTTTGGATAATTTTGTATATTTTGTTCTTTTTTGTGTTTGCATTAGATCGCTGCTGATCAATAATTATTAAAGCGAGTCTTTACTACAGTTACTCCTTTGTTTAAGAAAAATGCAACAATACGCCAATAATCAACTATTTAATCACCCCTTAAATGCTGAAAGTCCAAATAACCCATTGGCCTCACTTAGCTCCATTTTCAGCGCCACCTACGGTCGAAGTAACGCGATTGGGTAAATGCAGCGGATTTGCATCGGCAATTGATTGAATAAAACATCGTACCGTCAGCCAGCATAATCAAACACCATTAAATCGGGCCAAAAGGGAAATAAGCAATAATCCTTCGTCGTATTAAACAAATCAAACACGAAATTCGAGATTTATTTCTGCTCGCGCGATTCCGGGAATTCTGATTTAATTTTTAATCATCTCCTTTAAGTCGAGCGGATTCAGTCTAGTGCCGAAGTCGACAGAACTATATGTTGATGTACATTCCCGTCAACGAAAAGCTAGATACTTAATAAAATTATGTAGAGCATGTAGAAACAGCATTTTGCGGTTGTCCAATTCATCTCTGTAGCCCGGCGTAGCTTTATTGAAAAAAGGTGTATTACGACTAGCTTAGGAATTTTTTTAGCAGTATTCTACTGATGTATTAGATGCTCAATAACATGTCTACATAGCTTCGGTTTTGGTAAATCGTTTGTGACGTTATCGAGCACATCAGCCGCAAATTTTACGTGTGTTATTACGACTTCCGTTCTGTTACTAGGGTTAATACACTAGGAGTACCGCAAGGTTCGAATCTGCGTCCTCTGTCTTTTTCTGGTATTTCTCAATGAGATTTCCGAGCTGGTTAATTGCAAGATTTTTATACTTGTAGATAATATTAACATTTATACATTAATATTTCAGTGGATGGCTGTCTAAAAACTTCAGCACTCTTATTATTATTATTATACGCGAAAAAATGTTTTATTTATGTAATAGAGATAAACTGTAAAAACAAAAGTTAACACTTATTAAAAAAAAATAATATACAGGCTGTAATAAATATCTTTTACAAAGCGTTCTTTTACTCATCCACTAGCAAGTCCCTCGAGGGTGTATAATAACCATTTTTTATCCTAGCGCATCTAAAATGAGTTCCCTAATCGCCTCATCCTCATCCGAGGCACGTTTTTATTAAGTGCGCGTTCACTACCGATTGTTTCTCGTAACGGATTACTTCCATAAATCCAAAGACCGTACGCGTACATGAAACGCGCATCAAGATATATTTACACGTAACGTACACCGGGCCTAAATGACGGAACACAATGGCCCGGCGTTGTGACGTAACGTAATGTACCCGTACCGATACCGTAGGGGTATTGTGTACAGCCGGCCGGCGTGCCCGGCACCTGTAGCGAGGTGTTAATGACTGCGCCAATCACAAATTCATTATGTCAACAGCGGATACGATATCTCAATTAGTACCAGTCAAGCGGGTGAGTATAGGCGAGGGGTGAGGTAGCATCGACTCTGCGTTTGTCCTTGATGTTGGCAGTGTATTTTTATACCAAATTCCCGTGGTATTACTTAATATTCTAGCAAGAGCTGGGTGAGGAATATTAATATTGCTTTTGGGAGCTGGACGTTTGCATTAGCTAGTTACTAGTAGTTATTGATTGACAAAAATTTGTAGCCAGAAAACGTTATACTTGATTTTTATGAAAATTAGATTTATTTATAATTAAGTATCAAATATACAAAGCTTATTAACTAAAACAAATGAGATAGATATTTCTCTGGAAGACAGTGAAGGCAAGACTTGAGTGATTATAATACTAATAATGTATTGCCCAACCGATACAATAAATATCCAATTAAAAGGCACATTTACACAATTCATAATGTATCTGCAAAGGTGATGGTACGCTGCAGGCGTATATATACAACTCACCAGTATCCAAGGTATTAAACTCAGTATACACTCTGTATATTGGAATCCTGATGGCAATGTTAGTTCTGAATGCGAGACAGTAAATATTATGTCAACGGAACATTGGTTTGATGTTGACATGCAAAACTATCGAAGCTGGCTGGTCACGTAATGGTTTCGTGTTACGATAGGATACTTAGAAAACATGGAGGTTCTTGCATCTGTGTTCCAGATGATATTGATTTCATAGGAAAAGAAAAATAAAAGAGTGTCGAATTAGATACTGAGTGTAGTACCATAGAAATATTAAAATCTAATTCAATCATAATAAATGTGTACATGTTTTTTAATATGCTAGAGGAGATGCTGCAGATCGCATGTGGAAAACGTGCCATGCAACTTTAATATGGATATGTAAACCGATAAGAAGTATTTTGGAATCTTTTCGTTTATCACAGTTTGTGGGACCAACGCAACAAGAATTGGTGATACAAGACCCTGTTAATGAGCTCTTCTAGGAATTTTGATGCAATGTAGTTGATTGCTATATTGCAATTATATTATAATCCGAGACCTCTTTGAACCATATCATTGTAATTTGTGATATTTCGAAATTTACTGTTGTTGGGAACACACACGTGATCTGTTACCTGCGAATTTTGCTATTTTTTAGTTATTTGTATTGCAAAGGCGCAAACTAAAGTGTTGTCCGTACAGATGCGTGCTTTTATTGTTGGTTACTATAGAGATAGATAGATAGTTTATTTAGATAACAAGCTATACAATAACACAAATAACTTCAATATACAATCACTTACAGTGCTCAATAATATGTATGTACAAATGCTTTTTAAAGGTACTAATATTATTAGTTTTAATTTCATATGGTAAACCATTATATAACATAAGACCACTTACAAATATGTTTTTAGAAGTCTGGGTTCTAGGAAAGGAAGCAATATAAAAGTCGTTATAGTTTCTTGTGTTGTAAGCATGAGTATCTTGGACGGTTTTCAATTTTTCACCAAGGTAATTTGGAAGTGAATTATTTTTTATTTTATGTATAAACACTAGACTTTAAAATAAAATTCTTTGGCGGACATTCATTAAATTAAACGTGAGTAACATATCTTTAACTGGGGTATATCTGTTACATTTTAAAATTATTCTCATGGCTCTATTTTGAATTTTTTGTATTTGCTGGATTTCATTCTTATCTAAAATAAAAAAGAACTGTTGCACAAAATTCTATATGTGGTGCAACTTCAGATTTATAAACAAGCATTTTTATATACAGTGGTAAATGTTTGCAAGTTCTACTCATAAACCCTACTGTTTTTGACATTTTATTCATATGTTTTGCATGATCTTTGAATAGCAAATGTTTATCAATCTTAAGTCCCAAGTACTTAATGTAGTCTACCTTTTCTAAATCACTGTCCTCAATTTTTATTCTAATACTAGCTATATCTATATTCTTCAACTTATGCATGCTACCTATAACCATATATTTTGATTTGATAAGATTAATGCTTAGTTTATTTATACACACCCATTGATATAATATCGTAAGTTGATTATTCATAGTCTTCATCATATCGCCCACACTACTACCACTTATGTATAACATAGTATCATCCGCAAACATACATATATTGCAGTCTTCCATTGACAACAATAAATCATTAATATATATGTTAAACAATAACGGACCTAACACCGTGCCTTGTGGTACACCATTGTTTGTAGTTAAACTATTAGATATCCTATTATTATACTTCACTTTTTGAGTTCTATTATTTAAATATGATTCAAACCAGTCCTTAACTTTGTCACAAATACTATACATTTCTAATTTCTTTATTAATAGTTTTCTATCAATAGTTTCAAAAGCCCTACGGAAGTCCAAAAACAACATTTCCATTATCCATTTCTTGCACCCACTTGTGACATATATCGACAATAACAGTTTCACATGAATGACCTTTTCTAAATCCTGATTGATTATGATGAATCACATTGTTCCGCTCACAAAAATCATATAATTGGTCTTTTACGCACAGTTCCAGAACTTTTTCGTAACTTGGTACAGTATTAATAGGCCTGAATTCCTCACATATTTTCGTTCCTGCCACTTTGGGAATTGGAACAATGTACGATGTTTTCCAGTTTTCCGGAAATGTACCTGAGTGAAGCATTCACTATGCCAAGGATTCTATTTGCAGATATCTGAGCAGCGTCCTTAATAATTTTGGTCGTTAGTCCATCACCAGTTACGTCTCCTGTATTTTTCAACGTGTTAGCTTTGATGCCATTCAAAGTTATACTGCGAAATTTTGCAAATTTATTGTAGTTTCTTTCTTGTATGCATATAGGTTTCGTAACTTAGAGCGGGTAAAGATAATCGAAAAATTGTCGGTACCCTTATGCCTCAGGCATTGCCAAAGGGAATTCTTATTTCCAAGAACTCACTATTGATGGGTATACTAATGAATGAACAAGAGTTCCATTAAGAAAAATTAAGAAAAAGCATAGGTGCCCAAATAGTTATCGACGGTGGTGTATATTGTTAGATTTTCCGACACCCTCTACCATATGTACCTAGAGTACGTTCTAATTCTCTATCAGGTTGTTTCTAGTTTAATTTACTTCTAATTAAAGCACTGCACTTTACGGTTTTCTGCTTAATTCTCTGCTTTTATCTTTTGCTTTTTTTGTGATCCATTCATGGTACTGTTGTGTTAAGCCTTATATTTCAGAAAATCGCCACAAGTCTACAAATACAAATTTGACTGAATTAATCTAGCGCATAAGTGAAGCTTTAGATGCTTGTTAGTAATTAGGGGCCATTTATTCTGATTTATGTAAAGCGTTTCATGTAATCGAACACTCTGTGTTAACCTCTATTAACACGTATGTTGCTATGAATAGCCATTTTCCCAATGAACTGTCGCTTTTCTCCAAGAAGATTTGATTCCTTTACTCTTCAATGTCTGCATCAATGGCCTTTTACAATTCCTTGGTTGTAAACTTCTCGCACTTGCAGGAAAATATTCAATGATATCACTTCTGCAGTCGACTGCTTAATTTTGCAAAGAAATCTAGCTATGATTAATGATTGGTATATCAACAATCGTATCCGCTTAAATGTTGATAATTGTGGGATACCTTCTTTCAGAAACCTTGATCCAGTTCATTTTCAATACATAATTTCCGGAAACTCCATTCCGAGAGTAACGCAATTTAAAGATCTTGATTCGAATATGTGCTCTTCCGTATATACGTACTATTCATCAAATGGATCTTTAGACGCACGTCATCAATCATACGCCTTCAGATATACGTATCTTCTACGCAATAATATTCGATATCGATATTAAATAAAGATAGTTAGATTAACCAGCGATCTTTGCTTATGCCATCAAACAATGACATATGACAATATGTCTAAAGATCCATTTGACGAAGTATAGATTCAAGCTTTTCTTATAAGATCTTGCAGAGCTTTTGACAATTTGAAGACATTATTGGTAATATTTTATACCCTCGTTCGATCTAAATAAGAGTGTTCATTTTTGGCTTGGTATCCACATTATGTCTATCAACAGCAGTCCCTTGAATATATTCAAAGAAAAAAAAATATTAAAGCTTTTATGCTATAAACTGGATGGGGCTTCGCGGGAGTCAAATAAGAGGAAAATCTAGCAGTAAATTTTTAGTAAATTTAATTGATAATAGTATTGGTTTGCCCTCATTACACAGTCAGATTAGCTTTATTGACTCTGAAAATATTGCGAAATCTTCCTACACGTTCTAATTCTGTATCAGGTTGTTTCTAGTTTATTTTTTTATGCTTAATTTTTTGTTTCTTGTCATAAATTCTCGGTGCCATATATTGTCATTAATATGCTGTTATTATACTAAAGTTTTTCCATGAAATTGTGTTCGTTTTCTGTTGACGATCTAGGCACTTACTTTGTAGGCAACTTCCGTATGATTGAAAACCATAGGTCTTAGTTAATCCCTTAATATACGCAGGGTATCCACCCATAGGAAGTTGTTCACACATTCATAGAAATTCACATGAATTTGACAAACCTGAATTTACTTTATCTGTTTGGTATTTTTCTTTTAATACCTAAGAAAGATGAAGATATCAGTGCTGTTTTTTGTAAACCTGCGCCAGCTTATAAAGCACAAGTATAAATAACGAATGAATTTATTACCAAAAGTAGTTATGTATAAACATGGTTACTTTTGTATATAATCACCGTGAAAATTGATGCATTTCTCACATCTGTGGACGAGCCTTCCAATCCCTTCCAAATAGAATTGATTGAATGATTTTGTAACTTCAGGAAATTCCACACTCAACTTACTGATGGTAAACCCCCGTTTTTCTTGAACCATTTTATCAGCTTGTTCAATAATCTCTTTTGATGCAACAGACTTGCTCCCTTCTTTGAACATCATACACCATTCACACATACCGCTATTCGCCATGAAGTTTTCGCCGTATACTTGGGGGTGATACGCAGTCACCTTCTGCGCATCCTCGTCTTCCACCGTTCGCGTCACGAACAGTCACGAACGGAAAATGGAGAAAAAACAGCCCTCGTACAAATAAATTTTTATTATATGTTGTGCATTCATAAAATAATTAACGGTTTATTAGATATTTGTTTTGTTAATTTCAACAGAATTTCAATTTGTTAAATATTTATTAATATAGTCCAGATGACATTCCTGATAGAATACGTAACACATGACGAAATTAATTTCGAATCCTCAATTCGAATTTTATATAACAGTTTATTTGAGCATACCCCAAAAACGATCCATACATATCGAAAAGGTAATTAGTGAAATATCAAATAGAATATATAGTGGTGCATGGCCGAACTTTACAATTTCCGCTTTAATCAACATGAACTTTATACGTACAACACGTGCGACCACGTGCACGTATTACGGCTCTCTACACTATATCGTTCACTTTTCCGTCGCCGTATACGTGCTGAGCTTTGTGTGTGTTACCGAACGCAATTAACGCTGAATTATTTACAATCATTGTCATAATATCATGAAATCCAATACGCATTTACTTCCGGAAATACACGGTAATTATTTAACGTTAATTACCATTATTAACCCAATTCTATTTAGTTCTCGGCGCAACGATTAGCGTACCGTTCCTTCCTCGGCTTGCTAACGTTCACAACGGCTGGGAATCAATAACCGTACCGTATCAAACTTGTTTCGGAATTGTATTGTATCCGTTTTAGTAGTTGGAGTGTATTATAGGGAGCGGATCGTTTGGTGTAATTCGTGAATCTGTTAGATTAAATTCTATACAAGTTGCGATGTTACCTATCGTTTTGGTGATCGTAATTACGTGTGAGACCTCACCTTTGATTCCAAGACATTAATCATCTGATGCGATCCTTTTGAACTTATTATTATTACGATGATGATTTAAGAGAAGGAAATGAGAGTTTCGATGAAACGATTGAATTAGACTGTTACGATTATCTTGGAACATATTCGATTTCAAATGCAATCCATTTGGATAACCGATGCTGAAGTGGTGTTATAGTATTCCTGTAATGGTGCTTCTGAAGATCCTCAAATTACTGTGCATAATAGTAGATAATGTTAACAAATTATGGACGATTGTGTTTATATTGTCGAAAAGTTAATGCCAGTGGATAAAGTCAATTAGAAACATGGTATTACAACCAACTTAAATATGTAACACGAGGTTTTTGGTAAGAGATGGCGCACGAAGGTTGAAGCTGATTCTTTGGTCGGCAAGGGCAGCCATTTTTATGGCAACCTTCAAAATTTCAAATCGAATTTCGTGCAGCGATAAAACACTTCTGGATGGTTGGGAAGACGGCCATGGAAATTTGAAATATTTTGCCAGAGGTTTATGGTGGATGTACTCCATCATTTTCAACCATCAGCTTCTGGGTGAGCATGCCCAAACGTGGCCGCACAAGCACAAGTGATGAACCGTGCAGTGGATTCCCAGAAACACCTACCAACGATGAAATGGTCGACGAGATTCATGATGTCGTATTAGCCGATCGCCGATTGAAGCTGAAAGAGATAGCAGAGACAATAGGCATCTCAGAAGAACGTGTTGGCCATATCCTACACGAAATTTTGGGTATGTAAAAGGACTCGACGTGGTGGGTACCGCGTTTGCTCACACCGGAGTAAAAACGAAATCGGGTGACCGTTTCGGAGGTGTGTCTGGCCAGGGTCCAACGGAATCCAAGGGATATCTTCATGCGTTTCGTAACTGTGAATGAGTCTTGGTTCCACCACTACATACCGGAAACCAAGGAACAATCGAAGCAGTGTACTTTTCCGGGCGAATCGGCTCCGAAGAAAGCAAAGACCGTTCCATCCGCCGGAAAGGTCATGGCGACCATTTTTACGGATTCCCTCATCGACTATCTGCAGACGGGATGGATGATCACGGGGAAATACTACAGCGATTTATTGACCCGATTCGATGCAGTTTTGAAAGAGAAGCGACCTCGTTTGCAGCGGAAAAAAGTGCTTTTCCACTACGACACTGCACCAGCTCATTCATCCCGAATCGTCATGTACAAATTGAATGAGTTACGCTACGAATTAGTCTCTCATCTGCCATATTTACCGAGCCTAGGCCCCATCGACACTTTCTTATTCTCAAACCTGAAAGAATCACTGGGAGGAAAAAGATTTGCCTCAAATGAGGTCATCGCAGCCACAGATGGTTATTTTGCAGACCTGGAAACATTGTACTTTTCCGACGGCTTGAAGAGACTGGAGCATCGTTCAGAAAAGTTTGTTGATCTTCGAGGAGACTTCATCGAAAAATAAAAATAAAAAACCACACCTAGTCGATTCCGGAAATATTTCGGGTCGCTCTCATAAATTTCTAAGAATAAATTTCTTCCTAGCAAAAAGCAAGACCCGTACCCATGAATTGATTTCACCGAACGAATATGTAATTACCACTCAATCTTAAGTATCTGGAAATAAATTTTAAAATGTACAAGTTTTTATGTGATATTCGTACAAATTTTTAGCTTTTTAACATCAGCAATCAGGTATATACGTAATACGAAAATTACTTGCATTAAAATTTTTATCGACACTACAAATAGCTGGATTGCTATGTGCTTTTTAAATAGAAAAGTCAAATCAACTTAACTGCAGCGTTACGGTTACTTTTAGAGAATATTAATGGAACTTCTGGAATGCTGTGTATATAAAGCACGGTTGTGCTTCTTATAAAAATGGCGTGGAGTCAAATTAAACACAAGAATGCAAGTATTATTTGTTTACTACTTGCGAGAGATAAACGGTCAATATTTGGTCTAAAATTATTGAAGTTACCATTAAAACCGTGAAAGAAAAAGTAGTCAACTAGCTTTAGTATTTATTTTAAATAATTAGGAAAGTAATTGCAAATCTTCAAAAGAACTAAATATAAAAAAACCCATCCGGATATATATTCTTTCTCAATAACTTTGACGTGAAATCTAACACAAATAGTAAACAACATTCAAGAGGATGTCATTAGCCTATTGAATGTAGAATATGTATCCTACATGTATAAATAGTATCTTACCCATAAAAAGAAGAATAACTCGTGAAATCGATTTCTTACGAGACTATACTTTCATATTAATCAGTATTATCGAGAACTTGTATCGAGAATAAATTGTTTTTCAATTAATTTTCTCATTAATTAGATAATTTTACTGAACTCAAACCTAGTATATTTCCTCGATGTATTATTCATTTATCGAACCAGATTTAATGAAGAGGAAATACCAGCACTCGCCCGGTTTTTTCTTTCCTTAATTTCTTTTTTGCTTCGCCGACTAAGAAAGTCGGTAATAAAATTTAGTGTGGAGTAAAATGAATTAGCAGCAGAGTCTTTCCTTTACGTTCTATTTCCGTAATTGATTTACGTAAGGACTCAATTAGCGTGTCTTATCTCGTTCTACTTTTATGTTGCTTGAATGATTGATTATATTTCTATATTAAATTATTATATTGCTTTCTGCAGCACGTAGAAGCATAAATGCCGATAAATGAATTGATCAACGTTTAAAGCGTGAAACAAAGCAATATTTTAAGAAGTGTTTACACTTAGATTTTGTCAGAGAGGCATTTGTGATATAGTATAGGTAGAATAAAAGAACCATTAGCAAATAATATAAATAAATACAGCATTCCTTTGCCAATATTTGCGGACAATACTTCCAAAATACATTTTTGTCAATATACGTACTGAATATGTCATTCTGTTCTTAAATTTGAAGCGCATCCGTCAACATTACTGTAGACATTTCAAGCTCATGTAGTTCTATGCAAAATCATTAGTAAAAGTTGGATGGAGTTCAGAGAGCGAAGAAAATTTGTATTAAGAAGACAAAAAAAATGGAGATGTACCAATAACAAACTAGAGTTACCAATTGAATGGGTAGCTGAAAACTAGAGAAATAAATTCTAATTGGTACAGCTGGCTCCAATCCTTGAAATTTTGAAGGTGCTAAAGAAGACGAGTGATGAAATTACCTCCAAATATCAAAAATAATTATATAAAACGGCAGAGTAGATAATTTTTGCCAAAGGTTCCAGGGGCAACGACGAAAATCGGGAACTTAGTAGAAAGTACGGAGAAGACATTAGAACGATGTCGAACACTTTACAAACATTCTAACTAAATGAAGATTAAAGCAAAAGGGTCTTCCATATATAGAAGAGATTCTGAAGCACTTGAAATACCTAACTGGGAAGATTCTAAAGAAGCGCTGGGTGCTGTGAAAATTGGGAAACCTCCAGGAAAAACCGAAATCTCAATTGAAATAATAAAAGAAGATGAAATACTACAAAAGCAAAATATGACCTTATACGCCATTTGTCTGTTTGGATGCTCCAAGTTGAAGAAAAGCCGAAAAAAGTTATCCGTTCTAGAAGTGTCTCCAGAAAGTAGGTCGCGACATTTGTGTCCAAAGCAGGTCATGTAGCAATAATTCTTTTACAGATTAAAGACCCCTACTGCTGGTGTTGTCTCAACGGTTTCTTTTCCTTTCCAAAAATCAAGAAGCGACTGCGTGGTCAAAGGTTCCAGTCGCCAAAAGGAGCAGTCCATGCTTTCAAAAACACCGTTTTGACTATAACAACAAACGAGTGGAATAACTACTTCCAGAGTTGGTTCGAACGCAAGCAAACGTGCATTAATCTTCGTGGAGGATACTTCGAAAGATAATAAAGTCTTCGAAACCTATCTGCAGTTTTATTCCAGCTCTACATGCAAAACTTAAAAGATAACCCTCGTATTTGTGAGAACAAAAGATAATCTGTTAACTGCGTTTAGAGAACTGGAACGTATAAAAGAGAACAAAACAAAAACAAATAAATTTTAAAATATATACGAGACATCGTCATATATATGCTATGAGTGTATTGCAAATTATTAAATGTACATAATCAATATACAGGATTAACAAAAAGTTTGTAGTCTGTAGGATCTTGACATTTCGTGTGTTAGAATTATATTTCTCTATTATTTTGACGCAGATGTTCGCGTTTTTAAATATCTTTGAAGTTCGTACAGATGTAGCTGAAACATTTAAATTATAAATAAATATTCGGAGGTATCACAGTAAACTCTACACCACATAAATTAATAATCTATTTGGAAAGCAGCGTTTCAAGACTACAGGGACTCTCATTGTCCACCAAGTTACCGACTGGTGTCGGTTGGCAAATTATTAGTTTGTATGGTGTGAAGTTTTTTACTGCGATACCTGTTAATTACACAACTATAAAGTTCCTGTAACGGTTGTGCTACAAATAAATGAAGGGTTAGACCTCAATTGCAACAAAGAAATCACAATTTTGAACATTTATCAAGAAGATTATGAAAAACCAGACGTACAGTTATATAAAAGTTTGCATAAGGAAACATAAGCGATAACATACACTAGGGTGACAGAATAAAATAGACACCAGGTAAAGCGGTATAAATATGTAAACAGCTAAAATCTAAGAACGAATTAAGAACTTTCTTTTGTCATTAGGGTAGGGGTAGATCGAAAGGAATTCGTCATAGTTTAGTATCGTTACAACTATGCCTCGCTTACAAGGTTCGAGTGATATTAGGGACTACACCCGCGGTCGCATCGTTGGCCAGAGCGAACGCGGCGCTTCGCAACGTGAAATAAGTAAATTTTTAAATATTCCGTTGTCCACAGTTAACCGTGTGATTACACAATTTAAACGAAAGGAAAAAGCAACAGCGGAGCCGAGATCAGGTCGTGCCGGACCTTCTGAAAGAAGTAAAAGAGTGCTTGTGCGCGAAGTGTTAAGAGAACCGCGAAAAAGTACAGCTGAGCTAGCGGCAACTTCACAGAAAAGCCAGCGCACCGTTCTGCGATACCTCCACAGTGTGGGGATGTATAAAAGGATGGCAAAGAAAAACCCTCTCTTTACGCCATTTCAAAAACGACGCCGAATGGCTTAGGCAATCGAAATGCGAACGAAGCCCGAAGAATTTTGGCGGTCTGTCATTTTTTCAGATGAAAGCAGATACTGCCAATTCAGTGATAGTGGTCGTACGTGGGTATGGAGACGTTAGTGAGAGCAATTGGACGACAAATTTTTGCATCAGACGGTGAAATACGGCGGTGTGAACATCATGGTGTGGGACCCATGATGGAAGATCGCAGTTAGTAATCAGCGACGGAAATATAAATGCGGCAAAGTATATCCAAATATTAACAGAAGGACTACTACCGATATTCAACAACGCCATTTTATCTAAAGAAGACGCCACTTTTATGGAGGATGGAACACCCTGCCACAAAGCAAGAACAACAACCGCATGGAAAGAGGAACAGGGGATTCGGATTTTACCATGGCCAGGCCAATCACCAGACATGGATCCGATAGAGAATGTTTGGCACATAATCCAGACAAATATGGCGAAACGACCCCGAAAACCCAGCAATAAGGAAGAACTCGTGGCAGCTGTTACAGGAGAGTGGTTAAATATATTAGAAGACACCATTAATCATTGAATAGATTCTATGCCACGACGACTCGCAGCACTTCACGCAAGTAAAGGTGGATCGGCAAAATATTAGTCTAATTTAAAAATTTTAAAATATTTTGTGTATATAACGAGAATAGAATCTTTTTTTTTTAATTAGTATGTGTCTATTTTATTCTGTCAGCCTAGTGTATATTGCGACCGTCTCTCAGGATCTCACTTATTGCTTTTTGCGCTTTTCTGAAGAGCTAAGAATTTCCTTCAGTAAAGGGGACAAGATTGTTAACTATTTTTAAGTGAAAGGAAATAACGGAAAACAATTAATGACGTGATGTTATAAACGAACCAAGAACTACATAAAATGTAATGAAAATCAAGCAAACCAATAGAAATAATCCGTTCTCGTTGACGACTGCTGTACTCTTATTTATCTTAGCTGTTAACTCGTAACGTATAATCTTGACGTGTATAATATAACTGCATACGCGTTCAAATCCCACCGAAAAGGTATGCGATGTTTTCGCTGCCTCGGCAGCATTATCTAGTTCGCTATAATGCAGTTCAAGTAAACTCATTACGCCATCAATTCAATAAGCTCGAAGGGCCACTGCGAACCGTCGGGCCTCATATTTTATTTCCACTTATATTCCACTGCGCGAATGTGTAACTGGCGAAATTATAGCTTGCCGTAATAATCTGACGAGAAACAGGCAGCAATCAAGTTCAGGTAATCGCTACGTTCACGAAGATGATTTTAGCGGGTTTAATACGGGTTACGCTAGGAAGTAAATGATACGTGCATCTGTATGAATATATGCATATTGTATTTTTACATTCCGCGGTCCTTTCTTGATGGTCTTTCGGTATCTTTCGATGCATTTAAGGAGGGTTATATGTAATTATTGGTAAAGGTAACCAGGAGTGCACGTAACTTCTGCAGGTGTTATATGCAGCATGTGCAGCGGACATGAAGTAGACGTAATTTTACGCTTGAAGCTGGAAATATAGATAATATTGTTTTAGATCTTTTGAACCTGACTAATGCTCATTCAAGCTTCCCGAGGGTAGTGGATAAGGAAGGTGTAGTGGCAATGAAAAAGTTTCCAAACAAAACAAAGACACGTGTTAAAACCAACCTACCCTGTTTTGTTATTATTAGAGGCTCTACTTATTTGCTTAACCTCGAAACATACAGTCCCTGTCCATTTTATTAGGGCCACCTTATAAATTTAAGCTTTTGTGTGTTTCCAACGCGATAATTTACAAACACAAGTATAAAATTCATCAATGAGGTATACCATAGCTATCTTAATACGTTTCCTAAATATCTTTCGAAGAAATTGAGAAAGTGCCACTTAATGACATCTTGCCTATTATTATCCCCCTTATGAATTCTTCTGTATTGTACAGAAGATGAATAAAAATAAGATTGAAAGACACAGTAATTCACAGAATATTATTTAGATCGGTTACTAATCTAGAAAGAATATTTATCTGTTTATGTGACAACGTTTTTTCCATGTTTACGTGTTAGTGTTGCGCTTTAAGTTAGTGCTTGTATGCGCTTTATATTTTTTCGTTACGGGTAAAAAAGGACATACTAGATGAGAAGAAAAATTGATACCCAATGTAATTCAATTCCGAAAAAAATATCGGTCTCGAAGGGGACTCGAACCCAACATCTTCATGCCTCAGGCATAATGTGGTCTCCCTTGCAGCACAAGACCATTGAGTTCAAGTCGCCTTAAATCCGATGTCACGATGCCAGTAGATATATTGTAATATTTCACGGACACTACATTATTGATACGGCAAATGCGTAACAGTTAAAGTAATATCCATATTAATACTAATATTAACATCAATGTCAATACTAAAGCACCGTTGGCATTAGTAATGATAATATTACAATTTTCTTGCAATTACCATGACACAATAATATTTCAAGTTTGGGAAGCAATATTCAATTTCCTTTAATTTCAGAGATTAAAGATTTATTTAGTTTAGAGTAGAATTCTGTCCTGCATACTCACTTTAAAATATTGTTATAAATATAGACATTAATAAGAAAAAACCTTCTTTTAAACACTTCGTTTTATTATTTAAAATACGTTAAAATAAATTTGTAATTTTGATATTACACAATATACAATATGTAAAGTTCTATTCTTATTTGTCTAACGAACCTAGAAATGTGGGCAATTACTACGGATTTAGAAAAAGGTAAACGGTTGACAAAACAATTGCAATAAACAGGATATAAACAAATCTGACATATATGTACAAAAATAATAAGTCTTTAACTAAAAATCCTTTATCCCAACACACCACAATCTCCAACACTTTCTTTATCTGGTGTTAAAGTAGAGTACTAGTGGTTAATATATGCTACTATACCATTTACGATAGTATAATACGACAACTTGTAAATGTACTAAACCATGATCGTATACGTTTTTCTTTACTCTTCCTAGAGACTAGTACATATTTCATCACCTGGTGGCACAAAATCTAAAACACCCTTATAAGTAGTTAGCAACTATTTTTCCTTTACTTTATAAATTATAAGAAATGTTTTAGATAAAATTTCTTGCCACACTCTAATCAGATTTAATCTACGCAACATCAAATCTATTGGTGTATATCTACTACAATTGAGAATAGTTCTTAAATACGATTTTGCATTTCTTCCAATCGAAGAGCCCTTTTTTGGGACAAACTATAATAGGCCCGAACAGTACTCTATCTGTAGTACGACAATAGATTTATACAAAAGTTATTTCATATACATTGTTAAATTAATTAAAAAAACAAAAACTGGAGCATCTGGAGTTCACTCATTCTACAGCTATCGTAGTTATTTGTATAATCTGAAATCAAAAATAAGGTATTTTATCTGGAAAAAATTATTTACGATAAAATTATGTATGAATAATTCTGTAATATTTATCTCCAAATAATTTCATTTATAAGTAAATGTTATAGATAATTTCCTTAATCAAACAATCATCTAGATCAACTTTATTCAAATAATGCCCAACTCTACCCAGATGTGTGACAAATTTCCACCAGAATATATGCTTTTACATAAACACGTACGAGATGCATAGCTACAGCGTAATTCACCTACTGATACGCTACAACTCGTTTCTATCCATACGAGCATCTGCAGCAAAAACAAAGCGATCCAGTATTTTAGGTATATGGCCGGCCGCACTTAAATCGACATTAGGAAGCGAGTTGTTGGAACCCTTGCCTTTTTTTGTGCGCTCACCAAACAGCGTTCCACAACGCTAACTACACGAGCATAGAATATTGCTTTCTAACAGAAGGTTCACCTTTTTCTTTGCTATTATTACCGTACGGAGAAAAGGATGGACGATTACGAATCGGAAGTTCCTAGAAGAGGATAAGGTTAAGTACGGCTTACGTACGTGGCGCTGGCCGGATGATTACTGTCATTGAGGAAATTTAGGTTGTGTGGCTATTCGCTTTTCATTAGAGTTAATAACCGATGGCTACCGTTATTTGCTTGCCAAAAATTAAATGTTGGGACTATTGAAAAAGGGTTGCAAAAATTGGATGGAGTTTAGGTTTCTTTTTGAAACAAATTTCGAAAATAAAGGCTGCTTACACAACATTGAAAGTGCGGTATTTGCCAAAATATAGATCTTTAAGATATATATAACTATAACTGTGTCTTGTTATCCTCTCGGGTTTTATCCCTCGTTCGACGTCGGTTCTTAGAAGAATCATGTACGTCCTGACATTTCGAAGTAATCGCGTACATAGAAACGTCAGGACGTACATGGGTCTTCTAAGAACCGACACCGGCCTAACAACATTAAGTTTCCTGCCATGATATTCCTTCGCCATAACCTCCAAACTGCATATGTTTGATAGCATATAAATGAAATAAGCCTGCACGTCAAAATCTTTGTGAAATGTCCCGTAAAGGCACCAAAATTTCCCGGTGTAAGTGACTTTGAAGCGAGTTTAACTTTAGGTTATCTTTGGTACGTAATTACTTAAGGTCGGTCATGAATTTTTGAGCAATTCAACAAAGAATAAGAAACCGCCCATTTAAATGAATCCGTTCTCGAAGTGACTCCAAAAAGATTGTCGCGACATTTTTCTCGAAAGCATGTCATGTAACAACAATTCCTCTACATGATCGAAGAATTGTTACTTTCAATTAGTATACAACCGTTTGTGATTGCTGAGAATACGAGTTCGCACACTGCACGGAAGACAATTAAATTTTTGACGCAACAAAACATCGAATTGTTAAACCTTCTTGGGTAGAGTCCAGACCTAAGTTTCAGCAATTTTTTTACTTTTCCGAAAATCAAGAATGGACTACGCGGTCAAAGGTTTCAGTCGTCAGAACGAGTAGCTGATGCCTTCAAAAACGCACATCAGAGTTATTCCAAACGCATACTAATCTTCGTGGAAAATACTTCCAAAAACTAACACATGGGCTGAAAAGTCCCGGGCCTAACACATAGATGACGCTGGTTTTATTGCAGTCACCTTTCTCTCCGTCAGTACTAACCTTGAAAAGACAGCTGTTAAAATTTCATGATATTCTATTCATTAGTTTGTGAGTTATTGTGCTAAGAGTCACGCTACTTTTGTTATTTTCAAAACAATGGATCACAAAGAATTTCGTGTTTTAATTTTACACTGCTTCTTGATGGGAAAAAATACCGTTCAAGCGAAGCAATGGCTTGAAAAGTGTTATGGGAACTCCGCACCATTAGAAACAACAATAAAACGTTGGTTTGCTGACTTTAAACATGGTCGTAGAGACACCGATGATGCAGAACGCAGTGGACGTCCAAATGAGATGGTAACACCAGAAAACATCAAATCCACAAAATCGTTTTGAAAGATCGAAAAGTGAAGTTGCGTGAGTTAGCTGGCATCGTAAAGATATCAGAAGAACGTATTGGCTTTATATTCCATGAGCATTTGACTATGAGAAAGCTCTGTTCAAAGTGGGTGCAGCGTTCGCTCACTGTTGACCAAAAACAAGAACGTGTTGATGATTCTGAGCAGTGTTTGGCCATGTTTAAACGTAACAAATGGATGAAACATGAATCCATCACTTCACTCCGGAATCAAAACGATCGTCATCTGAATGGACAGCAACTGGTGAACCTCGTCCAAAGCGCCCGAAAGCACAACAATCGGCTGGAGAGATTATGGCCTCGGTATTTTGGGATGTGCGTGGTGTAATATTCATCCACTGTCTTGAGAAAGGAAATACCATCAACAGTGAATATTATATAGCGTTATTGGAGCGTTTGAAGGCCGAAATTGCAAAGAAACGACCGCAGATAGCAAAGAAAAAAATGTTGTTTCATCAAGACAACGCACCGTGTCACAAGTCAATCAAAACAATGGCAAAACTACATGAATTGAACTTCGAATTGCTCCCACATCCACCGTATTCGCCAGATTTGGCTCCCAGCGACTACTGGCTGTTCGCAGACCTCAAAAAAATGCTCGCCGGTAAGAAATTTCGCACGAATGAAGAGGTTATCGCTGAAACTGAGGCCTATTTTGAGGCAAAAGATAAATCGTTCTATAAAAGTGGCATTGAAATGTTAGAGCGGCGCTGGAATGATTACGTTGATGAATAAAGCTAATTTTGAACCAAAAAAAAACGTGTTTTCTTTGTTAGGCCCGGGACTTTTCAGCCCATGTGTTATAAAGTCTTTAAAAGAAGCTATCTACAGTTTTGCTCGAGCTTTTTATGCAAAACTTTAAAGACAACCCTCGTAGCACTATCGGGTGCTATCTTTGGAGATTAGGGCAAATTGTCGGAAACTGAGAACATTTACGGCACCAGCTGTAGGAAGTTACATTAACAAATATTAAAATATCGTCTCATAAATATTATTAGTCAGCATAATCTGAATCCTTTCACCATCAGTTTCATGCTTCCCGTCAATTAATTTTACATTCCCTATAAAAATTATTCCAAACGCCGAATATACAAAAACGACATTAATTATTGTTAGCCTCCTCAGAAAATTGTTTTCGTTTGAGGAAAATCCCCTAAAAAGATGTCGTCCCGACCGTAACAATTGAAACAACGACGATTCTATTCCGTTTTATATCTTCCCGCCGTCGCAATTTACATTTCTAAGCCCGTAAACCACCCATAATCACCGCTATATACATCCTTCGCACTAAATTTTATTTGCCTCTCGCGTCACCTCTGTATTAAACACAAACAAACGTATAAATCACAATGGCACGTTACGGGCGAGCGTAAAGCGGCGGCCTGAAAGCGGTCGTCGCGCGACGTCTAAATTTAACAGTAAGCGTTTCGGCGACAATTACGCCCTCTTGCTGCTCGCTTTTTCGCGAACGTATAATTTGCGAATTTATAACGACGGTATAAAGCGTCGAAGGTTAGTAGAACGTGCTGGTCCTCGGCTTGCTCGGTGTCTGCATGGAATAAATGTTTCGGTTGCATCTAAAACTCGTTTCACGTATTAGTATTTTAATTACCAGAATGGATATGAATAGGTTGGTATATCAGTTTAGCGTTATGCGCTATTAAATTAGTATTATTGCTGGTACATGAAGAAAAAGCTTAAGGAAAGAAGCAAACGATGATGGCTAAAGACACCGGATCTAGAAAGGTTTTATGAGATTGAATGAAAACATTAACGTAAGGATGTTGTTAAATTAGTCAACGTTAGGCTTCGAATAACTATGATTTGTCTTTAATTTTCCTCTTCGAAAAGTACATGGTAACCCGCCTATTTCCAGTTTCGATGAAAATTCTAGTTCCCCTATTGTTACGTTCTCCTGGTTTGAAGAACAGCGCCGCTGTAGCCTGCTCGTAAATTCCTGAATTACTTGACCAATACTTACTTGTAGAGTATGTTCGTTTATTTACTATATGAAAGGTTGTACAGTGAAACTCAATGCCCATGCGCAAAAAAATATATTTAAAAATAAAATGGTTACACGGTTTCCACTCTTGCCTATGTACATGTACGATGTACGTAAGATATATATATATTTGCAATAATTGCAGTTATTCGAGCTCTCTTATACATGTAATGTACATTAGCATGTGTATATGTATTTTCATTGGTAGCAACATAAAGTAATGCCTCAGCATGTACGTTGCAAATCTATGTCTTAATTCTGTTTAAAAGGTTAAACTCTTATATGCTTCCGCTGAAGCTTTGTTAGAGGCATGTACTAATGCCTCTATCTGTTTGTATGCACCACTACCTTTTTATAGGGGAGCCAACCCTATTTATTTCGTAAATGTATAAGCGCACCTCGGTGCTATGCTTATTTAATATGTCCCTTTCCGGGAGCCTAATATACTTTCCTTGTTTTAAATTTGCCTAAGAGACTTGGCCCTATATTATTGGCATGTATTTGTACTTGAACCAAATACGTTCGTTATATTCACATTTATAGGGGAACCCACCCTATCTCTTAGAGCTTGAACGCCTGGTCGAGGGCGACAGTAGCGATAGTAGCCGATCTCAATACAAAAGTAATGTCACAGCTACCCAGGCGTTCTCGTTTGAAATATTACGCTATGTGCAATCTTTAGCTCTCTACTACTGCGCCCCAAAGAAGGGTAAAAGCCAGTAACCAGCAAATGTGCGAACTGCGCACCGACAAGTAAAACGGAGCGACGATGCCGACATTACATAAGAACACTGGTCCGTGACACTCGTCCGCTACGACGAGCAACTAAATGAAAAAAAGTCCCGATACGACAAGGACCGAACAAACGTACAAAAGACAACGGGCGCTGCATGCAACGACCGTCAGCAAGAAGCGGAGTGATCGTACTTATAGAAGATGTCTATACATGCGCGCCGACAATCTCACCAAAATAATTTCCGACACAAACTTAACCGAAGACTAAAAATATGTATAGACGACAATGGACACAGTAGCCTCGACGTACGATGATAGAAAATCAAGAATTTGTACTTATTAAAGAAATCTATACATGCGATTCGACGACGTTACCAAATGACTCCCGCCAGAAATAAATGTATAGACAACGTCCTCGACGATTCCCGCCAAAACTAGAAAATTTTAGAAATCTCTAATAATCATACGATGACGTTACTGTACACGTTACGACGAGGTACGAAAGATGACCGAGAGTACACGATCGCTAATACCTCGACCGTCGCGCGGGAGACGACTGCCTATGCTTGTGTACCTTTAATTTTAAGAAAACTCCCATTACTTATTGATGATTTTTAAATTAGGCAGTTTTAGCTGGCGTAACGTGAATGGCCGGCTTGCATACATATACAATGCATAATGTACATACATATTAAAATAAAATTGGATATAAGAGAGCAAAATAAATAAATATAAAAATGAAAATAAAGTAATATTCTAAATGAAAATAATAATGGTAACCCATACGGTTGCAAAGAAGATAAAATACATAGTAGTAAAAAATTTATAAAATACAAAAAACAATGTTAAGTCCTTAACACCTATAAAGATTTAGAAACGGCATGAGTTGTGAATTAGCTAGAATTACATTTCTGAATGTAAATAAATTATTAATAACATCACGACTGTTACATATATAGGGGAAGTGCACTGAAAACCGTGAATGTTTATAGTTACCTCATAGTTGGTTATGACGTATGCAGCGTCTGATACAAATTCAGGTACAGCAACCATGTTTGCAAATGATCATAAAAATGTTTAGTTTAATGATTCGTTAAACGAAATGTATCTTTATTTTATTTATATAACAAACTTATTTCTAGACAATATGATATGCAAAACATAAATGAATTAAATTAAATTAAATCATGTGAATACCAAAAGAAATAATCAGATAAGACAATTACAAGTATATGCAATCTGTATCTTCACTCTCGTCGTTTGATCCACAATTAACCGTTAGAATAAAATCTTCTACGTTTGCTTAAGGTTCGTACCACTCTCATTTTGTCTGTATGACTTATACAATTTTGTCAGATGTCTAGTGTGCAACTGTCCAAACTTTCGTGCCACATACTTGTTTATCGTCATAACCATCCCGACCAATATTTTTATTGTAATACCCTTTCGCGTTTGCCCATATGAGTTCGATAAGATTGAAACCAAGGTGATACGGAGGAATTGTTAAAGCTTCATGTCCATGTGGCCGAAGTTATTCATCAATAACATAAATTTTGTCTTTTTTATGTCTAAAAGTTCACTCTTATTCAGTGTGTTTTCGTAGCTAATGTTATTATTATTTAGCCACCCAATAATGTTAGTCGCCAACTTAGATTTGGCGACTTCTCAAGCAAAACACTATGATACGGTGTATTGTCCATTAAAATTACTGATGGTTCTTCTAAATTAGGAATTAGTTGAGTTTCAACCCACTTTGTAAATAAATAGCATTCACTTGACTATGGTAAGCACCTATATTTGATTTTGAGGCAAATATCAAGTTTATTTTCTCACACCTTTTATATTGTCATTCCGCCATGATTTTTTTCGATTCTCATTGAAAATATCCACGTTTCGTTGTACTTCCTTAGGAAGGAACATCGTAATGCTTCAATATCATTTTTCTCCATAAGAGCTCTGCGGTTATCATCTTTTTTAAACTTAAATCCCAAAATATGGGGTAAACGTCGCAGTGTGGTAATGCTAATATGTATAATATTTCATTTTTCAAGCACTTCTTGTCACACTTTTACACTGTTACATGTTTTTCTATAGAAATATATGAAATTAGAATTGAAGTTAAATTGTGTAAATGAACTTCTCATAAATTACTTTACGAACATCCATTTTAATCCTCTCTGATACATCAAGTGTTTTCGGCATCAATCTTGACTTGTATGGAGCTGTTGAAGTATTAGATGAAGGAACGGCAGATATAGAAATGCCTAAAGCATTTGCAACTATATACAATTTATCATTTTAAACTTTGATTTAATACTAACCAACTATAATTTACCTCCTGGACCGCATCAACAGATATTAGAGGACTTTTATTTCGGTTTTCTTTCTCGAAATACTTTAGCAGATAATAAACTAACTTTTGGCAACAAGAACTAAGTCGTCGACCATACATCTTGAACTGTAACCTTCAAAAAAATCATTTAAGTCTTTATATGCTTCTTTTACATCTCTAACCTTGCCACAAACTAAACGATTTACTTCACGATAGCTCTGAAAAGAACTTTCAGCAAAAGAAATAGTGGAATTATTCAAAAATAAACATTGAAAACCAAACTCGAATAAACAATGCAAAGCAGATGTCAAATGCCAACGGACCGGTATTCTCTGTTTTAATTATTAGGGTTGCGTGCACTGTAGTAAACATTGCATTACTGGACCGTATTCTATCTCACTTCAACTAGTTTAATCCTGTATGGAATATGGTCGTATATATAGAAGTTACGACTTATGTTATATACTTCTATCTCGCTTGGGTATAGGTATCATTCTAACATATAGATGTAGCACTTGTCTTTACTTTATCGATGAAACAATGATGTAACTACAAGCATTCACGGTTTCATCTGTACCTGCCGTATAAACGTATAACGCACCTTTCTATTTATTAACATCTACGCGGCATCAATCATTTTCATGCCAACAATGACAAAAGTATTACAGAAAACCTCCACGATTTCAATTCCGGTTAAAATTTCATCGCTAAGAGCCATCTGCTTAATGGACGGAAGTTATTCATTGATACGCTTACAGTCGGAAAAAAGGGAATTTCTTATGAGTCACTCTCCCGTTGGCCGGCTACCTTTCCCGGGTAATTATTTTCTATATTCGATTTGAAATATTAATCTCGTCGGGATATTCTACGGTATAACGCGATATAGAGAAGCCGATCCGGACAATTTTACTTTTTTATAGCATAAAAGTTTCATGCAACATTATCTTCGTAATTATCTTTTACATTGTTAATACTTCATGGTATCCAGAATTACTCTGAATAATTTCACGGGTGCGTTTCTTCAACGTAGTGAGGATGTATAATACTATCGAGGCGGCGGCTACAACATCTGCAGTAAACAGCATGTGTAATACAATATACATAGCAAGTGCGTTGCATAGAACATTATACACGATGATTATTATAATATTTTCATCAGATATTCTAGATTGAAACGGTACGAAAAAGGAGGTTACGTGTCGTTAAACATTAGCTGGTTGGGAAAAAAGAAGAGATTAACTGCGACTAATCTCTCGTCTTCAATTATGAAACGAAATCGTTTAATAAATTCGTAAATAATTTAGATTTTGATGTGTGTAATCTTTATCCTGAAGAGAGAATATTTCAACTATGTAATCGGTGTACAAATTTCGATTGATTTTTCAACAAAATATCGAAAAAGAACTGCTATCTTGATTCCCAGCGTAAAATGCAGCACACTGCATCAGTCCTACACTACCAATGCAGAATTTGTGGTTACGTATAGCCGCAAAGTAATACATTCAGGACGAGCTTTGCCACTCGGGGGATCTCATGTGAATAATAGATAGGAGAACAGATTCCCCGAAGTGGACGGTTAACCGATGCAGCCGAAAACGATCTAGAAGATGTACGTGAGAAGTTAGAATTTGCACGGAGACGAATTAAATTTCTAAAATAAAATGTCTAATTAAACTATGTACATATATTCAAATGTAATAGATACTGTTTAAATGTATTAGGTCTTTATTATTAAAATATTTGTTAAGCATATGTTACTTGAAATGGACAAAATATTCACACCATCGACTTGTCTGAACGAGACTGCTGCACACTTCTTAGCACGTATGCAGTTTGCTTGAGTTAAATCCCATATCGAAGTAGATAATGGCACTAACCGTTGCCTTATCTAAAGAGATATTGCGACTTAATTAATTGATTCTATACTCGATTCAGGTTAAGAATGCAGACTTGGAATAGATAGGCCTTAAAATACGGGCTTGCCATTGGCTAATGGGCGAGGCATATTCACATAGGAGAAATTGATGTAATTTCTTCATACGAAATTTCTGTCAGTTGTCAAATTTGTTTACAATTTTCGTGTCATTGTTTCCTGCAGTTTTTCATTGTACTTTTTTTCCCATAAACAAGTTGTGGCAAAAATAATTCTTTTATCTCATCATTTCATAATTCAAGGTACTACACAATCGATTATATAGACAAAATGATTTCTACTTTACTATTACGATTACAGCTTTGGTTTGGTTGGCTGATGGATTGTTATAATTCATCAGTATATTTGCTTTTTTATTGTATTCATTGATATGCATGCAATTGAAAATGTACATTGGTTTTCCTGCAGCCGGGGTACAGTAGATAAGTATACTTGGAGTGCTGTCTTCTTTTTCACCGAGCAGCTCATCTAATTTCATCATTAATATAATCAAATTCTATGCAAGATTTAAGGATATTGTGTGTTACCATGTACCCTGAAGCCACTCGATTATGTATTGTTCATAATCAGCAACATTCTTCCTTGTTTGGCTTTTGCTTGTATATATTGAATTGCTTGCTTTCAACCATACCATTGAAATTGATGGAGATTACCAACGGAGAGGTTAACTTCATGACAAATGACTTGGTATAACACTGTGTATATAACCGTTCATGTCAAAGTTATATTTTCGATTCAAGTTTATCCATGCAATGTTATTTTAAAACTTGTCATATGGCATTTATGTTCTCTTCAATTAACCCCAAATGCAATCACATTTGCTTTCTAACATAATTAAATAAGCTCCAACTATTTTGGTAAATGAAACAACCGAAGGATACATTTATATAGCAATTGATGTTACTTTTACTTTATTATTGCGGTATTATTTTGCCAGATTATATAACCATAATCTATTGCACATGAAATATGAAATTGCTATTTATTATACAACATTTTGATAACCAAACTTTGATGTTTACGATGTTGTCATTTGACAGTTTCATCGGTTAAATTTCACCAGTGTAATGCAGCCGCCGATCGTAGCGCTACCTACTGCATTCTTAACGTGAATGAAGTATAGTAGAGCTTTATTTTCGGAGTTGATAGGGAGTTATTATGGATATACGAGGGTGGATCCTATGCTGTACCCCCGAGCCCCTTACAGTAAAGCTACAGTGGCACATTTATTACTTTTCAACATAGTCTCCTTCTATACTAATGCACTTGATCCATCGGTGCTCCGACAGCTTGGATCACCTCATAATTACTGCAAAATTTTGCCTCCCCCAAGATTTCTTGTAATTTGGGGAACAGCCTGTAATCACTAGGGGCCAAATCCGGTGAATATGGCAGCTGCTCCATTAATTTAAAGTCTGCTTGGTGGATAGCAGCCTATGTATATTATCCTGATGGAACAGCACACCGTGCTTTAACTTTTCACGACGTTTCTCTTTAATAGCGTCTTGCAATTTAGAAATCAATTGGGCGTAGTAGGTCCCTGTAATGCTCGGTTCCTTTTCCGATAGTCAGTCAGTGTGATTCAGTGAGGATCACCAGAACACAGATAGCAAAGCTTCGCCAGCAGACGTTACGACCTTAAATTTGCGTGGAGGAGGAGAACCGTTATGCTTCCACTCTCTTCTTTTATCGTGGCGCACCCATGTCTCATCCATGGTCACCGACTAAGAACGTTCGCTTTGTTTGTTTGGCGCCTTTCCAAAATACACTTAGAAATCAACACCCGATTTTTTTTTGATCAATGATCATCTTTTTCATATCTAATTCTCTAGTCAGTATGTTGTGCACCACATGATTTGATAAGCTAGTATCTTCCACAATGTCGCTGATGCATTCTCGTCGGTTTTGTAGTACGATATATAAAGCTTAATTAATCAGCAACTTCAGATTGGTACTGCATTTTCCTAAAATACCAACTATTTCAAAAACTTTAAGGTTTATGTGTTAATGAAATTAGCTCTCTTTTCTATCCTACACACTGAAAATGCGATAATATATAGTGTGTTTCATTTAGAAAGAATGCAACGATGTTTTGTATTTTTGGGGCACCCTACGTGCTATGAAAATAATTTCAAAATGGGTCCGTATTCCCTCCAATTCTTTACCAAGATCATATAATTGAATCATATTTATGAAAGCATCCAATATTTGTAGTTTTTTTTTGATTGAGGATAATTTCGTTTGCTACAGGTCGTAAGTAGTTTAATCGAAAACAATAGAAAATGATCGGTTTGATCGCAATACCAATTAACTCTGTAGAGGAAATACTTCCACAATACAGAGATTTGTCAAATTAATAGCAAGAATGATGAGTGGTGTATGTTTAATGTCTCACTACTCAGATCTCTTCTTGGAGGCATTTTAAGTTTCCATTCCCAAAAAATTACATTCCCAACCGACCGTAGTTTACTCATTTTGCTTCATCTTTTCACAATCTATGTTGATAAATTTTCCCGAAGATTTCTACAGATTATTATTGTAACTGCATGGTAATAAACAGTTTATGAGAACCTAGCGAAACGCAGATAAAGAATGGCAAAACTAAGCCGATATAATGTTTGACAGTCATAACGACACGTGATCATGACCTGACAGATCGGTTTGATTGCCACCATTCGTAAAGTGCGGTCGATATTCGGTCGATAGAAAGTTCCTAATTCATCTACTGTGAAAAGAATAATCGAAAAATTCGTATTGGTTCGGCTAGTAACGTGGTGAAACATATGACACGAATTCGTAGAGGTCGTTCAGAACAAAATATCACAGCAGTTCGTGATCAAACTTTCACTGCTTTGATAATATTTTTTAATAATCAGGACGCGTTGTTCTATCGTGCAATACTCCACGTTTACTAACTCCTATCTCTCAACCTTCGACCTGTCACGTCATACTCATGTGTCATTATGACTGTCAAACATGGCGGGAAATTCAAATTTTGCGCTCTTATTGACACTCTCTTTACTAAATGTTAACCAGCACATGATGATTTGGCTGTACTATTTTGAATTTCGCGCCATGCACCACCTAGCGAAGAATAGAGAACACAGAGCAGGGTAGGCGGAAATAAACATATTATTTAAGCTTGTAACGGGCAAGCACCACGTGTTTTAGAGATGAATAAATAACAGCAAGGAAACCATAGGGTTTTATTTTAAATCAAGAAAAGAGTCAACATGATTCTTAATGCTTATAATGCAGAGTTTGCAATTCACACGGGCGGATATTCATATTTATCGTGACTGTACACTTCATGTTTCAAATGAACTGGTTTTGAATTACGCATTCAGTCCAGATGCACAAATAAACAATGATGATACATCGGGAAATGCCCTCTATCTTGCACCTCTACTCTGATTCGCAATTCTGTTCCTTTTCTTTCCCGAGCTAATTCGTATACGCAGAAGAATATGCTATGCAGATTGTCTACTGAATAATTACAGACGTGTCGGTACTATTAAAAATGGTTACCGGATATAATTATCTCACAGCACGTGAACACTACAAGCGATCGCATGGGTACAAAACCAACGTAAGTATTCGCTTAGAACGTGGTTAACTTCGATTTACCTTGCTTTACGAACGTGTTAGTACGCGTTAGCCGCTTCACTTTTAGGGTCAACAACACGCGGAATATGTATCTCTCCGCGTAGCCGTAGTTCTAAGCTATTCGCCGCCGTATAGAGAAGTTATATGACGCGTATACGCATTGCAGATCATTATTATTATTACCTACAGTAGGCGATCTTTTTCGCTTGCACACCCGGTTCGAAACGAGCTTTAGACATCAAGTGCATGTGCTAAAGAATTTTATATGTCTCGCTTCCTCTGTAACGCGTTCCGTAGCGATAGTTGCGCTTTTTTTGTATCCGTTTTGCGCGTCGTAAACTCATTCTCTTCGTAATGCCCGTAACGTCACGTCGTCGACATTGTCGCATGATATTGTCGCAATATCTTAATGCTGCTGGTATCGTAAACTGCTCTTGTTATGTTATAGGATATATTTCTGTTGTTCTTTTATGTTTACTCGCTTCTCAATGGATCTAACTTATACAGCGGAATATCGTGAACAATGTAAGAGGGATTAGATCTACAGTGAGATGTAGTTATATTAGAAAAATGCACCTCAAAAGACTACTTTGCTTTTCCCAAGGATTTTGTTAGTAGAACGTTGATATAAAATTCAGGAACACTAAACACATATCTTCTAACGTTGTTTTGCCCATTTTATTCTCTTTACTAACGTTTACTTCTTGTAACATCAATGTTTTCTTGAAGTATTACAAGATTATACAGATGGTGCCAAAAATATTAGCTCAGTTGGTTCTACATTTCAAGAAACAATTTTGAATCTTTCAAACTGAGTCCTATGGCCTCTATTTTTACTGCTGAGCTTTAAGCTATAATGAAAGCTTTGCAATTTTGTTTAAATGTTGTTATAATATCTGATTCCCAATCTGTCCTGAATTTGCAAAATCTTTGTCGTTGTGCCTGTAAAATACGAATTGACTTAGGGTATTTGAAATGTGCTGGTTCCAAAAATGACTGGCATTTCTTCCTAGTAGCTCTAGTTTTTGAGATACACCACGGTGAAATTTAGCCAGTGTTGTCTATTAGAAGCGCAGTGTCTCATGCAAGTAATTAATATATGTGACGTTGGGTTTACTGATTATCAGATACTTATGGCACAGTCTTTGCAATCATGTTGATCCAAATAAAATAATTTCTTAATTAAAAAATTATAATAATGAAAATTGGCCTGGTACAAAATTAACAGGCAATTGTCTCCCTCTGATTTTGACACCGAAAAGAAGACGCGTATTTTTCATCTGTCATTTTCGGTTCATGTGCGCGTAATCTATACTCAAAGTTAATAATCAGATGGGTCCATGTTTGGATTGCAGGGAGAATGCGGAAGTACTGGAATGTTTTTCTCTGCCATAAATCCTCTAACCGATAATGAGCTGTGACTGGCGGCATTATTATTATTACTGATGCAAGATCCACGAACTGGCAATACCAGGTCGCAAAACGTTCAAGGACCTCGCGACAAAAGGTTCGATTTACAGTCTGGCCTTGCGGTACGAATATGATAAACATGAACTTGATTGGGGATTTGTTCATAAGAGCTTTCCTCGACTGCGATAATGCAGGTGTGTGCACTTTGTTGCTTTGTTTCAGGATCGTATTCGAACCCATGATTCGTCACCGTATGCATGAAGTTGGATTCGGTTGTTAAGCATTTCAGTAACTATTGGTTAATGGGGAAGAGATCTTTCTTTTGTTCGTCACTAACTTTGCACAAATTTTCCCCACGCCTAGTTCCTTTGTCAGAATTCTATGAATAATATCCTTACTCATGCTGGTCTCATCTTACATGGCTTCGCGTCCATCTTTAGTAGCCTTGTACCATCTGAAAACTTGCGCTGTCCACAACGCAGCATCTCCGTATGCTGTTTTTATCATTTGTAGTGTCTCTAAAGCAATTTAATGACGTGGTATTGGGATTTAACGATAAACACACCGCGCTGATGCCACGAACACTAGACTGAGTGATCTGTGCCAGTTCTGGTTGCGTACCTAGCTTCTCTGCTCACATGTAGCTAACTCTAGTCAGCTACAGTGTTGTCACATTGCGCGTACACAATGAATTTTCATTAATTCTGAGACATACCTCGTATATTATATATATTGGAGGATAATAAAGCTTGACTGAAACACATACTTAATTGTTTTTCTAAATAAACACCACACTGACGTCAGAATTATGATAGACACCTTTCTCTTTTGTTCTTCTTTTTATCTCTTTTTCCTCCCACCCCTTACTCTTTTCACCTTTTTTTTCACGCCCCCCTTTTTTCAATTTTCTCCTTTTTATCTCTTTTTCTTTTTATTTCTTTCTCCTCTTACTCTTATTTCATTTCTATATTATCTCATCATGACACGGTTCAATTCTGGAAGCAGCTCGTTTATTAATATACACATTGCTCTGATACCTAGACCATATTGAATATACAGTGTTGGCGATTTAATTAAGAAAGATACATTTTTAGCAGATTTGTCTTGTGGGTTATTGAACAATGGTGTGCTGTATGCTGATGTAATTTACCTAAATAAAAATACACCTTAAATTACAGTAAAATATTTAATTTATACATCTGGATTTTATATAAAAAGAAACATGGGTGCATAGTTATAAAAAGAAGAATAATATTCAAATAAAATAATAATATAATTATTTCACTTTGGTACTGACACTACCTCACATCTTCTACCCATACGTTCAACAACAGCTGCATAGCGTTCTTGAAGGATGGTTTCCTAGGCTATCACGACTTCAAAAAGTTTATCCATATTGATTATTTCTTTTTGTCTTATATTCCCTTTTACGTTATTCCACATATTTTTTTCTTCACCCTCGTCTTTTATGAACTTTGTGATAGGAGACGTTGTACCCTAATTTCCGTTGTAATCGCTTCATCTTCAAATCTAGTGTATGACGTTAACACTTCGTTTCATACGGCTTTAGAAATCTGCGCTGCCTAAACACTTTGGAGTGGCCCTAATTGAAATTTATGAACTCACTTCTGTGTATAATTACAAGGACGTTCTCCCATATAACGCCGCTCTGTATACGATATTTAAAAACAGAGTGACCTTTCCCTAACAACACAAATATTCAAGTCAACGCCACGTATTGTTGCTTCCTTTTTAGTCGGTTACCTTCGCATGGTGCAACAGCATTTCCTGACATCTCCTCTCCATAAATGGTTATACCTTTAAGTGCTTCCATGACAGTATTTCGTTTATAAACATACATCTGTACCATGCAATCACAACGTATAAGGTACCTGATGTTATTACATATGAGTATGTACATACATGCACCATCTACATCTTAAAAAAATCACGTGTAATAAAATATTTTTATACGTCAATATTGTTTCATTACTACTGACGTGTTTCTATACGTCTGGTCTTTCAACTTATCGGTGACAGCGATCTTTTTCCAGAATATCAAATACGCAATCGATCAAGATGTAGCGAGTTTTATTTTTGAAGTTGCTGTTATATGTGTTTGGCTGTGGTTTATAGGCGTAGCTTTGTGTGGAAAGTTAAATCTGACGTATGGTAATTCTTATTTTGTGTAAAAGAAAACAAATAAGATGCTACGTGTTATATAGAATTGATTTTCTATCATGATAATTTTTCCTTTTTTTTTGGAGGACCATGAAAAGAAGTCACACAATTTAAGATTACAGGATCTTGTTCGCTGTTCAAATTAATTAGGCGATTATGAAATATTTATTGTTACAGCCGCTGTGTGAGCTCCAGCACCATATTGTTGAAAGTAATCCAAACTAGTTCACCATCACGAATTCGATTAGAAAGTACACTATGGATATCTTTCTGCATTCAAAGTACTGTTAAGCCTTATATCTCTTCACATTGTGATGTTTTATGACTTAATGTTACCACTGAAATGAAACAGTTTGAAAGTTTAGGAGTTTATCGATCAAGGTATACCATAATTGTAAATCTCCTTTTAAAATTGTACGACAGAATTGAATTTTTAACGCAACAAAATGTTGAATTGTTAGATCATCTGCCGGTACCCATCTTGCACTGACTTTTGTCATACCTAGGTGGTCATGTAGGATACGCAAAATGGTGGTATCTGATACTCCAACTAATGCAGATGATTGTTTTTTCTTCAAACGGGCATCTTGCAGTAGAAATTTTTTCACTTTTTCGACAATGTCTGATGTAGTGGCCTCAACTGGCTGTCCTGAACGGGGGTCGTCTTCATTCGACTCCCGACCACGTTTAAAACGACCATGCCACGTATGAATCATTGATTTACTAGGGCACTGTTCCACATAAACTGTTTCCATTTCATTCAATATGGTTTGAGCGTTCTTTCCTTGCTTTGTAAGGAACTTTATCACAACACGGTCTTCAATTTCCTCCATAGTTTCAGTTTTCTTCCAGATTGACTTGTTTAGCAGACTGACGCTATAGGGCTGCAACTTAACTTATATATTAATGATGAGTCGCCAATCAGAATGACACCTAGCGAGCGCCCCTATCCCCACTCCATCCCATCCATTCCACGTAGTAATGTCCTACAAAAATTATAAATAACACCTAATCGATATATGATGTGCGTATAAGCATTGGAATGTTTCTATATAACTCTGTGATTTACATACCCAAAGAGAAGTCGACATTTTTTCGACACTGCCTTTTAGTTTCCCTAAAGGTACACTCAGTAGTGAGCAATCGACAAACTAAGTCTATACAACAACAGCAGTGTACACTGTACAAATCATTAAACATCTCTTGGAGTATAACCCATCAAGGTTAGAATATTATTCCTTTTGTTTCATTCAGACCAATTTCTTTAGAATTTCAAACAATAAATACCTTTCTCCATCACAAGCAACTTAGTCTTTCCTTGAAAAAACTTATTTTTGACGTAGATAAAAGACTTGAAAACCCTGGTTAATACCATCAAGATTTTAGAATTTATAAATTATTTAATAATATCTGTTAACTTTGTGGTACCCACACCCGCTGCCGACACTTACACATGTTTGTTGCGGTATGTTTTTCCTGATTGTTGGAAAATTAGCATTATTACATCTATTCCGAAAATCTAGTAACAATTACAGAGCACTTTTCTAAACTTATCGGTTTGGCATTTTAATAACTTTAATCGGGCTCGTCTTGGATTCTGTTTAAGGGTTAGCGAATGCCATCTCCAATCATACAGAATACGATTCTAAAGCCAAAATCGACACAAGCGAACTAATCTAGACAGTATCCATTTCTCAAGATTTGAATACAGGTGAAAAGTGTTACGACAATTTCAGAGAATTAAGTATTTCGGCATGATGCATAATTTTTCTGCGATCTAATCATCAAAATCTTGACCCGATGAAATGACCTCGATTTTTCGCAATGAAAAATTGAAAATTCGTCAAAGTTTCGCTCATCTTGGATTCTGTTTAAGGCTTAGCGAATGCCATCTCCAATCATACAGAATACGGATTCTAAAACCAAAATTGGCACAAGAGGACTAATCTAGACGCTATTCGTTCTAAGGATTTGAAAATATGTGAAAAATGTAATAACTATTGCTAAATCCTTCCCTAATTTTAGCGTATTATGTATTTCGCCATGATGGATAATTTTTCTACAGTCTAATCATCAAAATCTTCAGATGCATTCGCATATTTTAGACACACAAAAAGGTACACTCTTAACATTAACGCACGCACATGCAGGTTTATTTAGAACCTATTATTTAGCATTTATCAATACGCAATATACTTTTGAGTGGCCTGCTGCCACCCCAAAGAATATTGTAAATTTATTACCTGCAATATTGTCCCAAAAATAATTCTATTTATGGCGGTGAGGATTATTCTGAAAACTACTATATTAGGTCATAAAATATAATAGATTTCGACATTCGTGGACGTTTGACAATTAATAAACAAAAAACTTCATAAAGGACCTGATATAAATGTTATTTATATATAAAAGCAATTATATTATCTTTTAGTAGAATTTATAACATTTTACTGGGTATCCGAGCTAATACGGACGGTAGTGTATGTTGGTCATCTTTGAGTTTAGGAGGAAGAGCAGTTGCTTATTTCTAATTCTAAGTCCCTGATCCTGAACCGATTGGCAGATTTTTCTATTTATTTCTCTTTTTAATGCATTTTATTTCTTGAATATGTTATATATTCTTTATTTTTTCATTAATATTTGTATTTGTGTTTATATTGTGGTAAAAACTGCATATTATTATTATTTCCGAGCGTGTGTTAAGGTAAACTTAAAGAACGTTCCGTATTTCACCATTCAACGAGTTTATCTATACGTAAATATATTTTACTTGATTTCGCAGACAAAATCTACTTACATATCTAAACGATGAAATTTTCGGAGATAACATTATTTGACTTCAAACTCTATTTGTGTAATTCAACGTACGCAAACTTATTCGGTAAGCGCTGCATTTTTCTTAAAGAACGAAATCCCATTTACATACATTTATAAACAATGGCATTAATGAGCATTCCGACCATGAATGGAACGACAGGATGGACAGATAACGTCCCGTCTGGTGACACTCGAGACAAACTCTCGAACCTCGGGCCTTCCACGGTAAACAAATTGAGTCAAATTAAATACAATTTAAGCCGGGCCCGAAGGACGATCTCTTCCACGTCCGACGACAACGGCATAACAGACAGAACTGAATATTTCAAGACGGCACTCGGGATGCTGAAACAGAGGAGGACGATATTTAAGCGATTGTCCCCGGTAATATTGATGTAGTCCTCTTCTTGGTAGTCGAGTATCGCGGCCTACCTTTACCTCTATACCTTAAAGTAAAGGTACTGCATATTTATGAACGTTGCGGTCTCGAATGTACGACTCGCCGGTTCTGTCCGATACTTACCATCTCTTAATGTTAATAATCTTCCATGTATAAAGAGGAGTTATTGCAGGAACAAATGTAGATGTGGCTGCGACGTATAAGATGTGGTCGGAATAGAAGGAATGGGCGCGCTGTTATAAATTTGTTTCTTATTGTTTATATTGTCTAGTACAGTGGTGTCAGAAAGTATCCGAGCACAAAGGTTAAATTTGTCATAAATTCGTCGCAAAGTTGAAGCTAGTCTTAGAGCATCTACCTGACTTTAATATGATATTTGACCACATGGATAGGGTGTTCTGTAGTTCAGAAACTTATTGGAGCATTAGCAACAGTCAGAATATCGAGGTAAGTTTATAGCTATAGACGAAATTATTATATTATTATGAAGACCTACGACTACGAAGCATTCGTTGCAGTGAACATTTTTTCGCCATGATGCATAATTTTTTCATAATCTAATCATCCAAATCTTCACCATTTTTACATATTCTATAGTCATACAGAATACGATTCCTAAAACCGGAATTGGCACAAGAGGACTAATCTAGACGGTACAGCTACAGATGGGGATTTTATGAAGACCTACCTCTGTGAAGCATTTGTTGCAGTGAACGTTTCTTTGCACAAATTGTTTAACCCTAAATCAAAAATATGTCTTGAAAGAAAAAATAGACAAATTCCTGACCCTTCAACATTACGGAAACAATATCCCACAAAATGCTACACCAACGTTAATACGACAAATTAAGTTAAATATTTCTAGCCAATACGTGCGGATTGGTGCTGATGTAGTAGGTAGTTGTGTAACAAGTGTAATAGTTATAGGTATTTCGATTTCGAATACGTCTTCCACACATCATATAGTACCTACCAAGATTATGTACCAGACTAATGCTGAAATTATAAGAAACATTATTGTTGTTCTTTAACAGTTCTTTGAAAGAAAAGTATTATATCAAAATCTAATTGAAAGATATTTACTTTTGCCACAGTTTAATTATACAATTTTATTTTTTTCTTTTTGATAAAGCTGAATACTCGACTGAAGCGATGCGAATCGTATCAGTTTCTTTACTGTTTTTCTGTTAAGGTCGAGAGCATGTGTTGTACGCTCTCTCTTTGTTTGGTTGTGCTAAGAATTAGAAGATTTGGAGATTTGACCACGAACTTCTTCATAAATTTGGACCTATTTGTTAATTTAATTAAATTATTTAAGCACCCAAATTATTAATTAGCTAATTAACATCTTCTTATTGACCTAGATAACAGAATAGAGTTTTATTCCTTGGGTGTGACACTAAAAATTTCTCATTAAATTTCTGAGAATATAAATCTACGCTAGAAGTTACTTGAAGCGATCTGTCCCGGAATATTAAAAGAAGTAGCACTCTAAACAGCGGCCATCATCATAGAGCTAGTCAGTGTGGTGGAACCTTCAACGGCTATTACCACTACGAGGGATAGCTAACATCGATCAAGTATCTTATATTAACTTTATTTCTTCTGTTTAATTTACGTTACTGTTTGTGCAGTTAAACAGAGAAATAAAAAAGTTAAAGAAATTTCGCTTTTCAAAATTTTAATTACTGAAAAATAAGTTAATATTGACAGTTAACTAGTTGAAGTTTATTTATTTTAATTATATAATTTTGTAACCGGAAGATGTGCATATCAATTAACAAGGTTAAAACTGTTCATGATTATTACTATGAATGTTCTCCTTTTTTTTTCGTAATTGTTTAATTGAAAGTATATTAAGCAACTCTTGTTAAGTTTTTACATTAAAGCCCCATTAAATAGGAATAGGAATTAACGGAACGCCCTCATGAGTCCCTTCTTCATTGACAATACGTGAGATGGCGCTTATTAATTTAAATAAAAGGGTTTGTCAATACCTTCTTGAGTTGCTAAGGGTGTGCCCACCAAAGATAGATAATTGACACATAATTTTTCCTTTTTTTCAATTCATTTAGCATTTCCTGTTAGAACACGTCAACTTCCCACTTTTCCAGTTTCCAGTCTTTCTTTTCGTAGTACACGCTTGGTGGGACATCCGCTGTATTTTGGCAAAAGGTTATGCATTTATTAAATATCAATTAAACTTTGAAATACCAAGATTCAAATCTGTCTACACGTTCTTTAACAATTAAGAATTATTGTCTTGTTCTTGTAGAACTATGAAAATGTAACGATCTTTAAAAGATTTAAAGGTGCCTTGAAGATCTCAGACTTCGGTAATAGGTCGCATCAACGCTCGAAGAATACTTAAACAATGACGGAAGGTGTCATTAAGACCTTTGGTTATTGTGTGAACGCAGCTTTATAGCATGATGTAGCCTTCTTTGAAGATCTAGCAGTAAGATAAAGTTTCGGAAAGAACCACGCTTATTGCTTCTCTATGCTTCTATAACCCACTCAAAGGTGACGCTTTTCTTTGCAAACATTTTCTCTTCCTTGATTTTTATATATAAAGTTGATTCAACCACTAATACCAGATTCCTGAATAACATACTATACTATATTCTAATCCTATTATCTTTTTTATACTGGTAGCTGAACTTTAGTTTATTATTGACATTTGGTTTTGAATATGAGAGCTGTGAAAGACATGTCTAACGGGAAAATCTAGGAGCCAATATTTTATAGAAGACCTCAAGAAACAATGATATCCTAATTACTTTAAAAAAAAAACTTTCCCCTAAACAGCACTAGGAATTTGGATACTCTCCTAGTCCACTGTACCTATTTATCTGGTTATGAGCGAGCTCATTCATTGCCAGTAAGAGACACGCGTTTAATTTCGCTATGTAAATATATTTTAAATAGAAAGATGATGAAAAAAAAAAATTAAGGCAGCGGCAATGGGGGCGACTTAAGAGATCTACTGCGACTGTATAATGAAGCCGGTTGATTTTAATAATCCATGAATATGGCCGCTCCATATTGTCACGATATGGTCGCATAAAATATTGTCCCTTTGTTTTAACGTACTTGACGTCGAGAAGATTTGTTACCATTGAAACGAGCTGGGTGGAATACATATTAATATATGTACATATTAAAGAGTAAGTAACAGGAAATTATTTGCTTTGTTCTAATTGCAAATCGCGAGTTAAACTATGCGGCAGTGTTGTCGCGTCATTCTAAGATGTTCGCGGTATTTACGGGGGAAAAAATCATCATTTTAAAAAGCTTATATCTTATTGCTAACCAAATTTAAATAAACTCACGAACAGGCATAGATTGTTCTTTTTAGTTAGGCGTCCAATTGGGTAATTGGACTGATTGCCAGTGAACTGCTTGGTAGGTTTTGTCAATTAAACTCAGTCTGAGAGTCTGTTTAATACATACATATATTAAAAGAACTCATAAGAAGGAAGTATAATTACTACTAATCTGCATAAGTGTGTATATATATATAACACATGGGCTGAAAAGTCCCGGACCTAACAAAGAAAACACGGTTTTTTTGGTTCAAAATTAGCTTTATTCATCAACGTAATCTCCATCAAGAGCAATGCAATCATTCCAGCGCCGCTCTAACATTTCAATACCACTTTTGTAGAACGATTTATCTTTTGCCTCAAAATAGGCCTCAGTTTCAGCGATAACCTCTTCATTCGTGTGAAATTTCTTACCGGCGAGCATTCTTTTGAGGTCTGCGAACAGCCAATAGTCGCTGGGAGTCACATCTGGCGAATACGGTGGATGTGGGAGCAATTCATGTCGTTTTGCCATTGTTTTGATTGACACGGTGCGTTGTCTTGATGAAACTAAATTTTTTTCTTTGCCATATGCGGTCGTTTCTTTGCAATTTCGACCTTCAAACGCTCCAATAACGCTATATAATATTCACTGTTGATGGTATTTCCTTTCTCAAGATAATCGATGAATATTACACCACGAACATCCCAAAATACCGAGGCCCTAACCTTTCCAGCCGATTGTTGTGCTTTCGGGCGCTTTGGACGAGGTTCACCAGTTGCTGTCCACTCAGATGACGATCGTTTTGATTCCGGAGTGAAGTGATGGATCCATTGTCAGATATCGACGCAAAAATTCCGGTTTGTTACGTTTAAACATGGCCAAACACTGCTCAGAATCATCAACACGTTCTTGTTTTTGGTCAACAGTGAGCAAACGCGTCACCCACTTTGAACAGAGCTTTCTCATAGCCAAATGCTCATGCAATATAAAGCCTCACGCAACTTCACTTTTCGATCATTCAAAACGATTTTGTGGATTTTTTTGATGTTTTCTCGTGTTACCGCCTCATTTGGACGTCCACTGCGTTCTGCATCATCGGTGTCTCTACGACCACGTTTGAAGTCCGCAAACCAACGTTTTATTGTTGTTTCTGATGGAGCGGAGTCCCCATAACACTTTTCAAGCCATTGCCTCGCTTCAACGATATTTTTTTCCCATCAAGAAGCATTGTAAAATTAAAACACGAAATTGTTTTTGATCCATTGTTTTGAAAATAGCAAAAGTAGCGTGACTCTTAGCACAATAACTCACAAACTAATGAATAGAATATCATGAAATTTTAACAGCTGTCTTTTGAAGGTTAGTACTAACTGGGCGAAAGGTGACTGCAATAAAACTAGCGTCATCTATGTGTTAGGCCCGGGACTTTTCAGCCCTTGTGTTATATGATTGACTATGTTCGCTTGCGTTAGTTCGTAACATTAGTACACAAATAGTTCTTGCAACAGTTCTTCAAACATGTAAGAGTAAAAGTGTTTAGAAGTGCTTGAACATAGAAATATTTTACATACTAGCATTTAGTTACTGCGTTGTTAACTCCATCGTTTGGAGTTTGTCAGTACCAGGAACTACTACAATCAACGTTATACGTTTGCAACACGAGTTACCTACTCGAATTTTTCGATATAATTCTTCTTTTTCTCGAAATTTATGGACGGCCTATACTATTACCGCTGGTTGTACATTTGCTAAAATAAGTTTTTAGTTTAGTTTGAAGTAAATTATTGCAAGGAACATTATTACAATACACATCTCCCTCTAATGCAAAAAATACGGTTAATTTACTATAAATTACCTGCAAATAACAACTGCCACGCCATAAACCATCTCTTGCAATTCCCATGACAATTTTAACAAACCCTCCTTTGGCGATCGAATCAACTACATACAATGCAATCTTGCACGCGAGGGGGCGCCCCGTTGCACATTGTAGCGGAAATTAGAGGGTCCAAATTAGTGAACATAATTCGATTTCGCCATGGAATCGTTGTGGGAACACCCGCTAACGATATTTCACGTCGCTAAACTGACCAATTGCGGGGTACGTCAAATACTTTGATATCTCCTGCGATACCAATATTTAATTTGTATCCAATTACTGTCCCGCGCGTTTGGGGGGAACGGTCAGAATCAAAACGAAGTTTTATTATCGCAGGGGGAGATCTAATTTGCTCCGGTAGGGTTGTATTCCAAACAGCAAAAAAAAAGAAAAAAAAACCAAAGAAAATTTAGATGATGTAGTGCTGAACATTTGTCAGCGATTCCTCTAAAATTCATGCGAGAAGCTCGTGAATTTGTAGCCACGATATGTTCCCCTCTGCGATGTTCTCGGCGTCGCGCAACAAGCTGCTCAATAATTTAGACGGTTCCTGCGGAAAGGTCATCTCTTGGTCGCCACCGGTTTAATATTTAAAGGAGCTAACGGACGAAGGGAAAGTCGGACGCTGTAGTCTTAATTCGTATCGCTGGTTCTTTTTCAAGTTTCTGATGCGGTTTTCGTGTAACTCAGCTCCTTTCTGACGTCAATCTGCTTTATGCTTAAGGCGAAGACAAAAAAAAAGGGAAGAATAACAGTTCGACTTATTGAATTATCAACTTTTCTTTCTTCGAGACCTTTTTCGATTTAGATCTTTTACACCTTCGATGTTGTGTGCGTTTAACATCCTTTTCGTAAGAGGAGAGAACAATTGGAAACTTTTGTGCATTGAAATTTTATCAGTACATGACAGGGTAAGATAGGAAGTTTCATGAATTGTTTGGCAAGTTTTTCGATTGAAATTTTCACCTCGGCATGTCTAACAAGCGTTACAATATAGTTTTTGACGGCTAAAATTTTTGTGGTTTCAGAAATTATTCAGATGCTGGAATTATCATGGCAAATTATTTATACATTAACTTCTACGGGTTTGAGTCCATAAGTATAGGCATTTGAGCCTAAGAGTGGTTCTACCTTCCCCCCTAGAACCTTCTGATTTAGTGATTAAAAAAATTAAAGTTCTCGAAAGATCAAAAGGTTCAGGGAAGAAAACTGACAAATCTGAACATTTTTCTATAAAATTATTAGTTTTTTTTTTTGTAGGAATAAAAAAGTTTAAATCATACCGAGGATTCACGCCAGGAAGAAATACGCAACATCATATATATACGTTAAAAAATAGTTGACAAACGATTACGACAAGGGAAGAACGCATATTTCGAATTTATTGATTTGGAAAAAGTTTTTAATAGAGTGTCGAAATATGAAATTTGGAAAAGTCTCGAATAAGGAGGAGTCGGAAAAAAATTATTCGAAATATTCAAAGTTTGTATAAGAACAACGTAAATTAATTAATCAGACATAACAATGAGATACCAGAGATTTGTAACTGAAGATGGCTTAAGTTAGGGCGGAGGATTGTCCCCATATTGTTGACTATATTCAATGCAGACGAAATAAATGTCAAATTGGATACTGGAATCCACAGAGAATACAAATAGCTGAGGCAACATTACGCAGATGATGTGATAATAGCAGGGAATGAAAAGAACCTATAAGATGATATAGGTACATGGAATGAAACAGATAAGAAAAAGTTATGAACATAAATAAAAATTATAACCACCGGTGAAGAATGTTTAATATGTATACAGATTGAAGGAATAAGCATACAAGTAAAGGAGTTTCGTTATCTAGGCGTACTGATAGAAACCACTAGCAAAAATGAGTCAGAAATTAATGAAAGAATTGAAGAAAAAACAACCAAACTATATTACGCTACGAATTCATTACTAAAACAGAAATATCAAGAAGCACCAAGATAATAGTATAAAAAACAGTATACAGATCTGTTCCGACATACAGGTGAGAATCATGCCTACTTAATAATAGGCAAAATAGCAAAATAGCAAAATTCAAGCTGCAGAAATGAGATATCTCAGGAGACTTAGTGGTGAAACAAGAATGAATAGAATGAGAAACTCACAAATACGAGAGGAACTAGAGATACCATCTATAATGGACTTTATCGAACCGCAAAAAGCGTGTGACCTCACCATTGGAGACAGCCTTCATTTATGCTGCAAAGGAAAAAACTGGGGACGAGCTAAAATTTTGGCCAGAAACAGAGAATAATGGAAGAAGTTTGTTTGTAGCTAAGAGTAGAAATTTACTCATCCGACACCCTTGTGGGTAAAAGGATTTTCTTTACCGCGTTGGTATATTTTTCGGTGAATGCTGAATGTCGTTGGAAGTGTATTTTATGCAGCTTTATCTTTTCCCCTAAATTAGACGCTCTCACTGGTGAAAGATTTCACTAAGACATCAGTACAATGGAAAAAGGAGGGTACCGCAATAGTAGTAAATCCGGTAGTATGATATGATTGAGAGACATTTTCCTACATAGTGCGACTAATAATATCTTTGTCGTGAATATATGATTTGTATCTATTCCCACCATCATCTACTAATTCCCCTGATTCATTCATGATATTTTCCCACCATTTTCTTTTCGTGTGTTACCGTTCATTGACAATTGTCTTTTGTGCATTTATTAAGTTAATGTGTTGTGTTAGTTACAAGCTCATAGAACCATTTCAAAGGTAATATTGTAGATCTAACCAGACATTTTTAGGAACTTGCAAATATCTGAGTCGCCGGTTTACATATAAGCAAGCGCAAAAATGGAAACCTCATTCGGGAACATTGTTCATTTATTTTATTCAGTTTATGATAATTACCAATTTAGGAATGCATGGTAATTCTCCGCAAAAAGCTTGTGCCATTCCAGGATGCACTGATGCAAATAGTAAGCCGATAATTATGAACCACATCATAGGCTTGTGTTAGATCTAAAACATAGAGCAAAGGACAACTTATTTTAGTGTAATAGCGCGCTTGTTGGTAATATTAAATGTATGTATGTCTAAGATATTAATATCAATTTCAATTGTAGAACAAAAATATTTGTTCTAACAACAAATAGCATTACATTAAAGTAATATGAAACCTTCGCTGATTTTTTAATGACACATTATAATTTCGCTTGCAATTTCCAACGTTAAAATGTTTAATGAAAAACGTTGATGGTTTCCGGTAGGATTCGAACCTACATCTCGTAGTCGTGATTCGCTCCCACAATGCTTGTGGCGTAATGGTAACGCAGTTGTATGGAAAACAAGGTTATGTGGGTTCGAATCTTACCGGAAACTAAATTTTCCTTAAAGAAGGAATGTATCAAATATCAGTTTGTATTATTTCATCAATTGTGATGAACGCAGTATACAATCTTGTACAGCTGTTACACAATTTATACGGTTTGCTATATTTAATTACTTCAAAGATGTGTCATAGAAATAACCTAAAACTGCAAAAGATTATATTTTCAAATACGACAATTAAAAGAATATACAATCGAAATAGCGTGTATGAATTAATGGATGTTATTTACGTAGATTTTTTCTAAAGCTTTCGACTGCATTAACCACGAGATGCTACTACAAAAAATGGACAAATTTGGTTTTGGTGTGGGTTTCCTGACGTTGATTGAGTCCTACCTTACTGGAAGGAAGTGTTATGTCTGCTACAATGGTTATTCCTCTACGCCGTTTTCTCCAACATCAGGTGTTCCTCAAGGTTCAAATCTTGGACCACTTCTCTTCAATTTTTATATAAATGATTTACTATCTCTGTTTACGTGTCACGTCTTAGCATACGCAGATGACGTAAAGATATTTAATACTGTTGGTAGCATTTTCGATTGTAAACATTTACAAGACAATCTTCTTCGCATTAATACTTGGAGCAAGGTCAATTATCTCCTCTGAACATCAACAAGTGTACTGTGGTTTCCTACAATAACACTCACACTACTTTATACTATAACTACCAAATTAATGATGCAGCCATACCACGCAATATCAAAACTTTGGATCTTGGTGTTTTGTTTGATAATAGACTGTCATTTACGGAACATATTTCGTCCATGTGTTCATCTGCTTCCAAAACTCTCGGTTTTGTCATGCGTTCTTGCAGGCATTTCTCAGACTTAGGTGTAATGAAACGTTTATATTATGCCTACGTTCGTTCTAAGCTTGAATACGCCTCCATTGTTTGGTATCCCCGTTATTTACACCAACAGCTTATGATCGAACGCGTTCAAAAGAAATTTCTAAAATATCTCTCCTTTCGAATGGACAACGTGTATCCTGCAAGAGGTATCGAGTATTATAACTTACTTGTTGAGCATGGTTTTCTATCTCTTGCTGACCGCCGCGAGCGTAACAGTGTGGAGTTTCTTTGCAGGATCCTGAAAAATACTGTCGACTCGCCAGCCCTTCTAGCGCAAATAAACTTTACCGTACCTACTCATCATACTCGCTACTATAATACATTTCAAGTACCTAGAGCTAATACCAACATTTTGCTTAAGGCACCTCTCAGTCACATGGTGAGGAACGCAAACAAACGGGATCTGGAGCCATTTTTGTGAGTCTTTCTTTTTTTTTTGTTTCATTATTATATACATTTTCAGCATGTTATTATTGTAGGCAACACCATTTTAATTATTTTATTTTAAATAAGAATTGTATTGTAATTTGTCCTGTAATTGGCCCTTGGGCTGTTGGGCAATAAAGGATTATTATTATTATTATTATTATTAAAACGTGACCAAATGTTTAACATTAAATTGCCATTTTCTGAGTACCTTTTACGAGGATCACGCTATATATTTTGAGATACAAGAAAGCTGCAATTCTTTTTACGAAAATGATTTTATTTATGTTCAAAATAATCACCTCCTGCATCAATTTTTTCATCCGAAGATGATCATGTAAAGTGGAATTTATTGTTGCGAATCCAACACCAAGAGTTGCCCCAATCGACGATAGCTTGCATAAAAGAAAAAAGAAACAATTTCATTTTCTACTATTATTATTATATATGTTAAGCTTTTAACTGTTGTGTAATAAAAATACCATAATGACTCTTGGTGGTAACATACTGTAACTTGAAACCGGGATGTCCGAGAATAGAACTGTTGCAGTTTTATAGATTCAGCACGAACTTGTCTCGAATTATATGTTTACACTTCAGTTTTATATTAAAAAGAAAAGTAAATTGTCGGTTAGTGAATTCAAGTTATTCAAAATCTCTGATTTTTTACTTTTATCTGGTTTTATAATTTACTATATTCTTAATGAATGAGAAAAAGGAGAAACAGCACAATCTGAATCTATTACAATTAGCGTATAAAATTTATACTTCCATTAAGAAAGGGTGTTTCCATTCTACTCTTATATGCAAAATCTTATCTTTGACCTTCCTTGCGTCAATAGCAAAATTACTTAACACCCTCTTTTAAGACATGAAAGGACGTCCATAATTACAGCTTCAGGGACCCAGCTGTTCTTCGACGTCCCTGCTTGTTGCTGACGGGCTTAATTTGAGGGCATCACATCTCTCTTAACGACGTATTGACTTAAATTAAAATTACACGCCGCCCTACTAATTTCATCACCATTTCCCGAAATAAAAACTTCTTTCCCTGACTCGCTTATTATAATTGTTATGTTTTATTATGTTCGCCGTCCGAGGCTGCTATTATCGTCCTCAATTATCTCCAGCTCGCTGCAATTGGGGACCGAGAGTAATTTGTATTTTACGAAGATAACATTGTCTTCCTGGACAAGCATGGCGTCTGCCGTCGTATATTGCGGTCTTACGCCTGACGACCTAGATTTCGGGTATTGTGGAGATTACCGGGGAGCTCAGATTAAGCATCTTTACAACCTAAAAGGAAACGAAATGAGGTTTTCGTACTGGTTATACTCTTTTCAAACAATTCCACCTTGTTCAATGCGTAATTTCTAAATGCGAAAGTTGCGTAGCGTACACAACAAATCAAGGTGTTATCAACGGCTTACATCAAGAGCTTTAGCCTCATCGTACAAAGGAGGAAAGTAATGGTATTATTCTGCAATACAATAATAGATATATGAGGTACTTTCTGGTTAGGAGGAAACATTATGAGTAACAGATGTTTATGACTATTAAATATTATTAACTATAGAAGTAGAAACTGAAAGTTACAACTTGGAATTTTCCTGGAATGGATGTTGATGACTTACCATTTGGTGCGGTTTCATTAATTCATTTGTGTACATAGAAAAAACGACATATGTTATATAGCCTGCCTTATAATAAACTGTACGCATCCAGTATATTGCCGAGATACTGGAGACGTATGTGATTGCGTTAGGAAGACCCTATTTCATATCGTTAGTTTATTTGATCGAAGATATTCCGAAAAGAAAGGAATTGGATATTGAAACATGCGCCCGAATATGCGTTTTAGGCGAAACAAGTATTTCAAATAGAGAAATTGTTCGACAATTAAATATTCGTGAGTGTTGGCTCATTAAGACAATTACAAGAAAAAAAGGGACCGGTAGATTAGATCAGGAAACGAAGCGGAAGGCCCAGATCAACAATGGAATAATACATCCGAGTGATTTTCCTAAAAAATGGCCGTCATACCGTAACGCAGATTACGTCAGGGTTCAATCTACAACGCTGTCAGCTACTAAGTGTGTCAGCAATAGAACGAAGACTAATAACAGTCGGTCTGAGAGATCGCACAGCAATAAGGAAACCATGGTTAACTTCTATACACAAACGGAAAAGACTAAATTGAGTAAAAGATCAAGCAAACTGGAGTAGAAAATGACCAGAAAAATGTGTTGTGGATGGATAAATCGTAATTCGAATTATTTGGAAGTAAATGTCGCCACCCTAGAGAAGGAATATTAGACAAGTGTATTTCAAAAAAAACGTCATGGTATGGAGTTGCTTTGAAGACGAAAACATTGGAAAATTGGTTAAGATAGATGAAGGAACGACAAAAGATGTGTATTTGAGAATTCTAGAAAGGGTGTGACTAAAAACTGATGCCCATAGTAATCACAGAACGTACACTAAATCGTAAAGCCTAATTGCTTGTAAAACCAGAGGACTGGAAAATTGTTAATTGCTAAGGTTCCACTGAGTCAGAATATGTACCTGAATGTTAAGTGCGTAAGATAACTAAATACATTTATATAAATTCAAAGGAAAACATCTAAAATAAAATATAACTTAATCTAAGTATTTGCCTAATGTCTGAACAATGATCTTGTGTTGTTTGTCGGTACTAACTATTATCACATCTATCCTTTCTCTGATCCAATATGAAGAATTGTTCCCTCTGTGACACGAATAACTCTGAAGCACTTCGCTAACTGAACCGTAATTCAGTATTGCTGCTGAAGATGATAGCTTAGCTGTGGAACCGTCATACAGCTTTCAGTGAAGTGTTGTGGTTAGGAAGAATGTGAAATATTTCAGTGTACCAGTGCCACAGTGTTCGAATTTTGTGGTTCAACGAATAACTCTGTATAAGGAACAATATACCTTACACAATTTTAGATAGAAAAATGTTTATACGAAAGAAAGTCATTAGATAAGTCACAACTTCCATTCCTGTCAGTAGGTGTCACCACAATCCAGCTCTATGGCACTCAAGTGACATTTGCCGTGCGTGTTAGAATAGCGACCGATCTCGAATAGTCTACTGTGGAAGAGCAACGTGCTGTTGTGCGTTTTTTCCTGGACAAGGAGACTTCCTTCAAGAGATATCCATAAGGAAATGTCTCCTGTTTACGCTGAAAGTGTTTGTCACGTAAAGCTGTGTATAACTGAATCGAGAAATTCAAGGTTCAAGGTTTCCATTTCCAGAATGGAAATGAGAACGTGCCCGCTGAATCGTACTGTAGAGTTTTGTTGTTGTTTCGGGATGCAATTTGACGAAAACATCCAGGCCTACTCACGAGAGAAATATTGCTGCATAGTCCCACTTGACCCATGCGACAATTGCAGGAGTAGGGTGAGAACTTCTTGAACATCTGGCTTTACAATCCTGACCTAGCCCCAAACGACTGTGATCTGTTTCGTCTAGTCAAAAAGCGTATTGGCGGCAAACATTTCGGAGGTGATAACGATGTTCAACAAGAGGTACGCACGTTGTTCAGATGGCAATCCAAAGATTTTTATGCAGTAGGCATAAAACTGGGCTTGATAATTGATAAAGCAATGGGATAGGTATATTAATGTAGATGAAGACTTTGTTGACTTAACTTTTGGCTAACTATTTCTCTAATTATTTTTATAATAGTTTTTTGTCACCTACTTACTGACTTGCCCTCGTAACTTTGAAAATCGTTTTCATCGATTTATAAATACACAAGATTGATCTTATAAAAAAGCGAAAAACTTCAAGAACCAACATTAATAGGTACAACAGAAAGACAAATTCGGATTTTTATCTTCCCCTTTTTTTTCGGCGTAAAGCTCGAATTTAACAGGTCAGCAATCTTCAATACGAACTTACCCGCCTCGCAGAAAGATGTTTTGACATGACCGAATCGCCTGTTATTTCAAACATTTCGCAAACGTTTCGGGCCGGAGTTATTTCAGCTGAATGGTCGCCCACGCCGCATCGGCCGCCTTAGCTCCGCGCATGTATGCGAATTTAGCGCGCGGTAGAACGGGAGAAGAGATGAATATTTACGTAGACGGCGTAATCCCTTTTCTCCGACGTTCGAGCACTTGCAGCAGGTTACTTAGAGACAGATGTGTGTGAAGTATGCGTCTGCCCGTACTATGTTTGTTCCACTTAGCGTTGAGGGCGCTGCTACTCGAAGATAAACGTAAACACTTAATACGCTGTTTCGTAATGTTGTTTTTGTAAGGAAATTGTGTTTTCATTAGTGAAACGCTCGGATTTGTTGGCCTAATAGTGCTGCTGTACGAGTGACTGTGTATGTATGCATGCGGCTTGACTGACACGTCTCGTTGGGAAGGAAGAGGTTATGTGTGTTGTAAAAACAATTACGTAAAGACGACTGACAGTTGTACATGAATGAAAATAACGCGTTGCTTACTTAACGTTTCTGAAACTATCCGGAACTAACTGCGTTCTTTCTCTTTGTATATCTAGGACACTTGAGAACTTTCAATGATATACAGGGCGTATCTCAGATGATCGAGTGTTAGACGTACGAGGTAAGAGCCATAAATTCTCGACCTGACAGGCTTATACAGACTCAAGCTGTTTAAACTCCGCCATGAAATGCATGCACTTACGCGAGGTCTACGCTATAACTATGAGGGTTCGAAGTGTAGTAGTTTCTAGTAGCCAGTCAACCAACGTCACTAACGCATGAAAACGTCTGAAGTAAGGAAAATTGAATACCGCGCGGTCATCAAATTTTTAACAAAAAAAGGCTATACGCCTAATCACATAAAACAACGTTTAAACGGCGTTTACAGTGATTCATCTGCTTCGTATTCCACTGCAATAAAGTGGGCAAAATGTTTCCGTTTGGGGCAAGAATCCTTGGAAAATGGTAAACGGTCGGGTAGACCAATTGTAGTGATAACGCCGTATTTTATAATGGTTACCAGTAGCAAGAATTTGTATCTACTTCTGGTGTGCCGCAGGGCTCCAACTTAGGACCACTATTGTTTTTATTATTTATCCTGTTGGTTAGTCTCTCCTGTCCAGCTTTGGCCTATGCTGATGACGTTAAGACTTATTCCGCTGTTTCCAACCGAGAAGATGTGACACTCCTACGGTAAAATATTAACTTGATAACAGTCTGGTGCCTAACCAATAAATTCAAGCTTAACGTCAACAAATGCCACGACGTGAACTTTACGTGCAAAACGAATCCCTTAAATTCGTTCTATACACTAAAGGCTGACATTGTACCTACGGTTGAATCATTTAAAGATCTTGGAATGGATTCAACATCGTTTTTTTAAATTTATTTCTTACAAACCTAATTGCCAATATCCTTCTATAGGAACTGATTACCATTCTTTGTTGGAGCTAGAATGGATTTATTGATTATGATGATTTATTATCAAAGCTGTCCGAAAATTAATATATTGCATAATCCCTCACATATATGTAATATGTGTAGCTTTCCAAATAAACATTGTACTGATAATTTTTCGAATTTAAATAAATTTTCAATAATTTCATTTTATTTGGCATAATTTGTAAGCGTCTTTTATTCATAGTTATTCTTATGTCTTTAATTTCTAAGTTTTCTTTTTACAATATCCGTATGACGTTCTATTATTTCTTGTCATGTAATTGGTTGGGTAATAAATTTTATTATTGTTATTATCATTACTTTACAAAATCCTCAACTACATGACTTACATACGTAATTATAAACTATCTATTTTAAATGAAACATCGTACATACTATGAATTCTTCGAACAACCCTTTTAAATTAAATTTGAACGATGTACAATAAAATGGGTTTAGAACATACGAACACTGAGAAATTTAATTATTTCTGGAAACTAGCATTTCTGAGATTCAATTTATTAGATGGTATCTCACTACATAAACTAGTTTTGAGGGTTGTACCTTTTATTAATAAGATAACTAACGATATATACAGGGTACTTCAAAAATCTAATTCGACTATGAGCATGTCTACAAAAATTTCGATTTTTGTCGAACAGCAACAATTTTTAATGCTGTACCCAAATTCATTCATACCCGAGTTATTTCAAAAATCAAAATCGTTGTTGACTCTATTACATCATTTGATTCTTTTTAGAAAATGATTTAAAATAATTCGAAAACGAACAAATACTCAGAAATTGTTAAAGATGGCGACTTTGGCACTACCCTGTATATAATTTTTCATGTTTATCTTGCATTCACAATTGGCTAGTTGTATCGTTATTTAAAATTTAAAACTAACTTGCATAGCTAACATAGCATAGCGTTGTTTAAACTGAACCATGTACCTGTCAACATTTTCGGAAAGACTTCTTCCTAAAGGTATATGACGTGCCACCACCTTTTAAAATTATATTGTATAGAAGAATTTTGAAATGAATTTCTCAATCTCACTGTGGTTCATAATATTTTTCAGAATACACTGAATAGAAATGTTTTAACAATTAAACAATGTTAGACAATGCTTAATACCCTGAAAACTTCAATACGAGATCTCACCCTACAAACTAGGCTATCAGTTAGTTCTTCTTGCGTGCTATGCAAGACCTTGCATTGCCTTGGTGGAAGATGATTCGTCGTTCGGGGTTGCTTTTCGAAGCTCAGCGATGACTTGCGGCAAACAATTGTGTTTAGACCAATCGACAGTAACAGTTCTTTTAGAGGAATTGCTACTCTATGACCTGATTTCAACACAAATGGCTCGACCTTCTTTTTAGAGACATTGCGAGGATGTATGACTTTTGTCGGTTTTCCTTCACCTTGGAATACCCAACCAGACGACTGGTGTTTATTTTTTGGGTCGTATGTCACATTTTTAGAGGTTCGTTTTTGATAGTAACTCATCCTAACTGCCTTCTATTCTTTCGTCAATGGGAAACCAATTTTTTCACATACCACATAATTCTTCATGCAAAATTTTTCGAATTGAGAACTTTGAAATCCATAATGATGATCTTGTGTACAGCATCGACGTTTTCCTGAGTGACTGCTCTTTGTGGTGTACCTACTCTTCGATTCTCGTTGAGAGTAATCCGTCCATGGCCACGTTTGAAGTCTTCATTCCATCATAAACGTGTTGACTGATGTGGTGCTTTATTGCCGAAAACACAAGCCAACACGGCGAGATATTTTCGTTGAGATTATTGTCTTAGAAAAATGTTAAAAAATTATTGAGTGAAAATGTTTTTGGTTTAATTCCATTTTTCAACAAACTTGACAACTTTAACAGTTTGTTGTATCTACGGCACTACACTTATCGCAACTTTGGAATTAGATTAGCTAAAGATGGAGGTTAATTTTTAATATTGGCATTTGATCAATGGCGCCCTCTATGCCCCAGTATGCAAATCTTAGAGATATACTTCAATATATAATACAATATTCTGTTCAAGACATATGCATACACTTCAAGGTAAAAGAATGCGTATACGAACAAAAGAGAGGTAAAGACGGAAGTTAAGTTTTAGTACTGATATTTGATTAGTAGCGCCCTCTATATCCCAAACGACACCTCTCGTACATTTCAAATATGCGGTAGCAAAGTTTGTTACATCTGCTACAATTTCAAATTCAATCCTGATAATATAAAATTACAGGATAACAGAATAGGAATGAAATATACACGGAAATCGAATGTAACCGATAAAACGGATAGCAGAAATGTACCTAATCCATTTGCGTATTATTTCGATTAATCAATCGGATCAATTAACCAATTACATAAGCAACATAGCGATATCGAAGCAGAAAAAAAAAGACATTAAAGGAATAACGCACATGATGTCTCTATTAATATTTCCATATTATCGTTCCGAAATGAAGGCACTGACATCTGTCAATTAAAGTAATGGACACGCAGTTCAGTGTATGGAAGGAAGGATCGATATAATGGCCGTATAAAATATAATTGGGTTTTTACAAGCGATATCGTTCGGAAGCTAATGCTTATTAATCGCAAAATGTCGTCATTCGCTTTTCGATAGAGTAAATAACCCTGGATAGGGGAAAATGATACAACGTGTTCAGAGAAGTTTGTAGACAAGTAAAGATTGGTAAGTCCCGTTTATGCATTAATTTGTGTGATAAGTGTACTCTGTTAAATGTTCACAATAATTGTTAATTATTACGAATAGTGACCGTATTTTTAACCATCATATTTCATGTAGAATGCATGTATTGAATAGTTCTTGAAACAATATACGATCTCTTTTAGTAAGTACGATTTTGATATAAAAAGAAAGGGAATTTTTTTAACACCTTTATTATATTTACATAACCGATCAAAAGTTTGGTTACAGCAGCGGATTTTACAAAAGGTCACGGATATAGTAACATTTTATCGTGATTATTAATTAATTTATACAACATAAGTGACTGTCATCAAATAAAAGCAAATCAATTGCAACATATGCCACAAATAATCGCCTCTAGACGGCCGAAACACCAACATTTATTTATCGTTGTGTATTAACGCGCGTTGCGATATCCGGTGCCGTTAGACGTCGATCACGCATCGAAGTCGTTACTATAAATCTATCTTCAGCTCTAGAAGTGCCCCGCGGTCGTCCATTTAATCTTCTATCAAGACTTTGCCATCTCTCTCTTCTCCGGGCCAACGTGTAAAGCATACCTTTCGGTGAAATCAAAATTTTCGCGAATTCGTCGCGAATTATGTATAGCAATTTTATATTTACATACAATAATGTATAATAAGGATTAGCGATTTCACGATATGCGTATCTGTTGCATTACTTCAAAGAAATTTCACATTGTTTCTAAACTTATGGATGATCGTGTACATGAAAGCTTCGACCTTAATGTTTGACATAATATCCACTTATGGTGACAATTATCTCATTCTATGACCAATTTCTGTATTTCGTCTTTATAAAAATGTGCCGTATGATTTTCTGATCACTTTAAGATGGCCTTTTTCATGTTATCATCGTCGTTGTAGCGCTGACTGACAAGGTGCTTTTTTAAGGGAGGGACTAAATGATAATCACTTGTTGCTAGATCGGGCATGATGTGAGCTACCTACATGTTGAGGAGCATTGTCGTGAAACAAAACAACGCTTATACTGCGTATGCCATGGCTTTCGCTCTGTATTGTACGATACAGTTTATTTAATTCTACGTCTATTGGCCGAGTCTAGTGGATCTAAAACAATTTTCACAAGCGTTGGCTGTATTACCTCGGCGTAAGGAATCTACAAGCTAAATAATCTGCATAACCCAAAATACTATATATGATTTTTTGCGGTGAAGTTGTTTGCCTGAATTTCCACTGACAGTTTGTCTGAAAAAAATATTCCTTTCGGCGGAGTGCTTTTCGGAGAGACCCACACCGCTGGTTAACGATTGATTTTGTGCAACTCAATTATTTATGGCATTTAGCATGACCTGTTATACATTTTCTATCGTAATTTGAGAGGCAACACTTCTTGAAACTTGAGGAATCCCATGAGAAAATGATAACATCATATAGCATTTGTTTTCACAAAGTTCTTCAAGTTTTTGCACTACTTTAATATTAATGAGGGACACCCGCCCACTTCATTTCTAATCATGCACGTTTCTATTCACTCTTATCCATCTAGCGGTCATAATATTTTCTCTATACCACACACTTCATTTATCTTCCAATGAATTTTTCTTGCTCTGGTAGCTCCTGCAATTAATAAACGAATGACAGAGTATATATCACAATCGGCGGGATTTTCAATAATTTGAGACATTTCAAAGACGCATAAACAAACGTTAACGCCAGCGAATACCTTCGTAATAGCGTTTGTGGCTAGTCAAAAGTTGGAGGTACTTGGTACCATATTCCAAAACGGTACTTACTTTAAGAACATGCCTTGTACATGTTTATTGCCAAGCTACGACATTGCCTAATTTTGCTCCGCCTTGTAAAGATATTAGTTTTCCTTTATACATATAGACAAATTTAATCAAATACTGTCATACATAATTACTAATATTACATTATAAAAGATAATTTACACCGTTAAACGTGTAGAAACTTCTGCGGATCACCCCGCACAAGAGAGGAGACATCTATAGTAAATTTAAAAAAGAAGCTTGGTTTATATTTACTTCGCAAGGTTTTAGCGTATCAACACATAAATTCTTATACGTTGGACGCGGAATTATCCACCTTATCTTTGAACCTTTTCGTCGCTGTAATTTTATTTATGGGACCAACGGTATTGAATTAATAAAGAAACAAAGTACCTCGTTGTTACTGTCCCACTCTCCAACGTAAACTCGATAAATTATGAAGCTCGTACCTGCATTTCCTGCTCCCGCAGCGGCGATGTGACGTCGAGTAAACGGATATGGGATTCGGGAACCAAGAGGATGATGTATATATCGCAGGTCGAGTAACACGTCAAAACTTTAAATTGCGTCGTTTTAAATAGCGTAATATCTTAAACAGATAAGAAATTGTCGCTTCGACTTCGATGAAGAGAGAAAAAAAAAAGGAACGGAGAAGCAAGAACAAGGAGAAAAGATGGAAAAGTATGGGGGAGACAAGACCGAGAAGTCATTTCGAACAATTTATTTAACAAATGTCGCGCTTCGATAAAAACTTTGTTGTAGGAGGTCTTTTAAAGAGAGACAATTGCCTCCCTTACATCGGGGCGTTCACACAAATATTCCGCCTTTCTCCCGACGTAATTTAAAAGTTGTAATTGTAAAGTGTAATGTAGTTTGTCGCCCCCTACTTGGCTGTTGCTCTATTTCTCACACTGCCGTCTGTCGGAGCTGTTTGTTTAGTTGTGTCGCTTCGCTTGGCATTCCTAAGAGGGAAGCAAAGTTGTATTCAAAGTTGGCGATGGAAAATAGAGGATACTGTGGCGTTAATCTTGTAAAAGGGTGTATTGCTTTATGTCATTTTAATTACATGGAAACTAGTTCACAAGATCAAATGTTTTCTTGTATCTCATTTCTTTGGGATTCTATTTTAAAAGTTAATTTATGTTATCTGCTATATCATAAGTGTTTGCATTAATTAAAAGAAATATATGAAATTAACAAATTATATATAAAGAAGAAGTACTTGTTACACAGAAGAAATGACGATAGCCAACGCATAAAACTGAGAAAAGTGCTTGCGGTATAACCTCATCGGAAGCACAAACAAGCCCGGTGTACTATTTGCAAGGATAATTTAGCTGGCTGCACCGTTGCAACTCAGTCGGAGGTCTGCTGGAGCTGATTGTTTACTGGTATCGCATCGCTTGATATTCCTAAGAGAGAGACGAAGTTCTATACAAAGTTGGCGATGGAAAAGTTCACAAGATCAAATATATATTCATTTCATATGAGGGATTCTGTTTTAAAATTAATTTGTTATCTACTATATACATATATGTAATTTTGTTAAGTGTATGTATTAATTAAAAAGTTGAAATTTATTAAACTATACATAAAGAAAAAGTACTTGTTATATAGTTAAAACTTCGTCGGAGATACAACGTTAGCTGATACACAAAATTGCCAGAAAACTGCTTGCGATATAACTTCATCGGAAGTAAAACCAATCCGACTGTATCACTTGAAAGGACGAGTTTGCTGACTACACCATTACAACTCCGTCGGAGTAGACTTAGACATTCAAGACCGTCAAAATGAATGTTGATTTTACTATGGAGGCATAGTTGACTGACTTTCTGACCATGTACGAAATAAGTATGTCATCGCACAATACTTGGTTCGTAACATTTACGTTTCTGTGCAACCTGCAAAGAGAAACGACACAGAACACAGATAGCGCACTACTCCATACTGAAAACGCTTGGGTAATAGTAGCTTTCGGCTATAAAAAGATGTATTTTTGAGAATATTACGTGATCAAATTAAAATTTTAAAGGATATTATTCAGCATCAGAACGGGATATGGATCTTCTCTCAATATGCAATAATAACATTCATATAATTCATGAATTTACACCCCCAAAAGCTTTCGTCAATTACAGGGCGCATTGGTTGGCCATGGGTTATTAATGCGCCTGCGCTTGTGGTACGTCTTAAGATATTCGTTCTCAGCATTCGTCAAGGAGTGAAAAAACCACAGAAATTTTGAGAAACAACCCCGGGAATCGAACCCGAGACTCCGGTATATTTGAAACCTTACTTGTACTAAATTGAATATACTTTATACCGTAGCGTGAAGACTGTTGATCATGAGGACGTTAAGGATGTGTGAAAAACTGCAAAGGGCGAATTGCTGAACTCATATATTGGAATGAATACGTAGGCTTTTACGGCCGGAGTCAGTAATGAACGAACTGTTTCCGGTATTGCACCGTGTCGTGGTAAAGTAAGAACAGAAGGAAATGAAAATAAACAAAAGTAAAATAAAAGAAAGGGGGTCGGAGCAGAAAGGTGATAAGAAGAAAAGGAAAGGGGAAGAAAACGGCAAAAGGAAAGGAAAGAGAAAAGGAGTAGGGGAGGGAGGGAGAGTAGGAGACAAAAACAATGCGAAAATAATCGAAAGAAAAGAAGGTGGTATCCCGACGTTATGCCTTCGTTCCCAGGAAAGAGGCAGGAGGAACCAGGGAAACTCATATATTGAAAGAATTCCGATAGTCTGCGTTGCGGTTGTTAAACCAAGAAGCGGACATTCTAATGAACGACTACGAAAAGGCAAAATACATTAGATAATGTCAGTTTTCGAATCTATAGCGGCCATTGCATGTAACTACGACAAATAGGATTTTAAATATAGACTTCTTTGTAAAGAGAAAGTTCCTATCAACAGTAGAATCGCGTTTGTCTTGCATACACGTAAACATTTTAACCGATATGAAAAGGAAGGCATCGTATCGTGTGGTCATCGATTTCATCGTCCGCCATATATGCAAGCCACCAGCTATCGTGGTGTTCAGCGTTCAGATGCTATCGCCATTGTGTTTAACCACGAACCCGACCCATTATGTCTCTTCATTGTAAACAAAGGCCGTCCGTTCAACGTGCACACGACGTTGGATGTATTCGTTTCACCTTTAACTTGTTCAACATGTGATACGTTTGTCCCGGTGTGTCCTTTATGCCAATACGATTGTAAATAAGGCTTCTAGCATATGCAGTAATGTTAAATTGTGCTTATAGGAGTACTGACAATTGTTTTTTATTCGTTTAATGTTGGACGTAATGACGGATATTTTAACACGATACATCCCTTTTAGATTGTTTATATCGAAGCGGTTGTAAATAGTGAAGAACAAAGTGCAAATAATGCACTTTTTACTGAAGAATTTGCTTCAGAAAGCAGCAATATTTGTTACAATACAATAACGTAATAGTAGTCAAATAGATAAAAAGAAGTAGTTTTTGTAATTACATATTCAACAATTCCTTTTGTGTCAGCTTTGGCTATTGTCGATTCGAATAAAATTGAGATCTCTCACACGCATCACCTTACGCTTACTAAACAGCAAAAATAACTTGTTGCTTGTTGCCGCTAATCAATCAAACACGTCAATCTAAAGCTTATATCGACTACACATATTAATGTTCCTACACCTTTTCTCCTATTCTCTTTTGGAGAATAGTACCAGCGTCGGGTGGGACCAACATGCCCAAAGAATGACGTTAATTTTGATTAATATTTAGACTTGCTGTGGGTAGTCGGTTAATGACACGATTCTCCGGTCGATAATAAAAACAATTTAACTAATTCCGTTGCCATTGAGTCGCGAACAATTGCGGCATATATCATCTGACATCACCGGGAAAAGCTTACGGCTGAGGTCACTGGCATCTCGAGCCGAACCCGGGACCGAAATGGGCTGGTCGGCCGAAGACGCGTCCGTTTCCAAAAACGCCGGTATTTAGGGTCGTGTCAGGCGTACTTTAGTCTACGTTAGGAAGTATTTGTTGCCTAAATGGTCATAAATTAAGTTTTAGTGTTATAATAAAATTCATTCGCGGAATTTGAAGCAATTAAAGGTGTTGCAAATGGCGTTAGGTTGCCTGTAGTGCCGTGATAAATCATGTTAGGTACATGAAAGGTAAAGTTTTCTTCTTTTGCTATACACAGATCGGTGCAGATATGAATAGTTAAGTGTAAATGTTAAATTAGCATTTACGGACTATTCTTTATTGTGTTATAGATTCTAGAAATCTATTTACTATGTCATTATATTTGTCGATACGTGTAGGTAATCAAGATTAAAACAATTTATCACAGTACATGCATAAAGGTAAAAGTACGTGTTGGATATTTCGAAACTTCGTCGGAGAAACCATGAAATTCGTCTCGCACAATAACATCATAGTTGGTTGCATTGGTTCATGGAAGTCGATATACTAATTGTTCGAGTTTATCGATTTCGTATACCAGAATTTCGTGACAAGTACGAATATAAATAAAATAGGTAACTAAACCATAGCAATCTCCCTCAAGATCAATACATTTATTTAGTCGATGCTCAAATTTCTTTATGCCTTCATAGCACTCATTTTCCTCGAGCTCCTCAAAATAGTGGTCACGGCAGCTATCAGCTTCTCATTGCAATTGGTTTGATTGACTTGTGACACTGATGACATGAAACAACATTTTTTTCTTTGCCATATGCGGTCGTTTATTTGCAATTTCGGCCTTCAGACGCTCCAATAACGCTATATAATATTCACTGTTGATGGTATTTCCTTTCTCAAGATAGTTGATGAATATTACACCACGAACATCCCAAAATAAATAAATAAATAAGTAAATTCTCAGATAGAGCAATTAAATGAACGTGAACGGATAAAGATCACAATGGCAACCAGATATGGTGGTAAGCTAGGGTTTTACCTAGAGGCATACAGTTTTTTGTAGCCAAAAATAAACCGAACGTGTTTCTTGAAACGGAAGGAACCCATACTGTAGCAGGTGCACAAATTAAATCAAGATGGTAATTTAGTAAGGAGTAGATATTTCAGCGTGAACTATATGAAACTCTCTGAAGTAACACTGTTTCTTCTGATGAGACCATCTGTCGACTATAACTGTAGATGTTAGTATAGAAAGAAATCTTCGTTGAACTCAGGAGTCTCAGTCAATGTAGACTCAAGCTGAGTGTATAGGTGGAATTAACTTTTTTGCTTTTTTGGGACAGCACATTTTTGAAGTAACGTTAGATGGTGGCCATTGTTGAGTTTCCTTGAGACTTGACTTGGAATCAGCCCCTACGCTCTTTTTGTCAATCCGGAAGAGAACTGAAGACGACCCCCGCTCAGGACGGCCAGTTGAGGCCACCACATCAGACATCGTCGAAAAAGTGCAAAAATTTCTACTGCAAGATGCCCTTTTGAAGAAAAAACAATTATCTGCATTATTTGGAGTATCAGATACCACCATTTTGCGTATCCTACATGACCACCTGGGTATGACAAAAGTCAGTGCATGATGGGTACCGAGAATGCTCACGCCGCTGCAGAAACAGCAGCGCATCTGTGCGTCCAAACAATTTTTGGAGCTGTGTGGAGACAAACCTGCACAGATTTTAGAGCGGATTGTTACCGGAGATGAAACATAAGTTCATCACTTTGAGCCTGAGTTCAAACAGGAATCCATGCAATGGCATAAAATGGGGACACCACTGCCAAAGAAATTCAAAGTGTCAGAATCGGCTGGAAAGTTGATGGCTACTGTTTTTTGGGATTGTGAGGGGATATTATTGATTGATTACAAAGAAAAAGGTAGGAGCATAACCAGAGAATATTACGCAGCGATATTAGAAAAATTAAAGTAGGCCATCAGGAAGAAACGTCGAGGAAAATTGACCAAGGGTGTGTTGCTCTTGCAAGACAATGTGCCGGTTCACAAGAGCGCAGTTGCAATGGCTGCTCTGCACAAACATAGCTTTCAATCAATAGTCCATCCACCCTACAGTCCAGACCTGGCACCTAGTGATTTTATTTGTTCTCCAATTTAAAAAAAGACTTACGTGGAAGAAAGTTTTCCGACGACAATAAGGTAAAGGAGGCAACGTTGGCCCATTTTGAGACGAAAGATAAAAAATATTTTTATGATGGTTTGGAAAAATTAATTCATAGATCTAGTAAATGTATTGTGCTTAAGGGTGATTATATTGAAAAGGAAAAATAGATTTATTGTTTTATTTTATTTAAAACCCTTTCGTTCCACGAACTTCTGGACCTCCCCTCGTATAGTGCGGCCTCTAATATGTAGATCGCTATGATTGTTTAAAGTATGGTCGATACTGCGTTCGCTGGGAGATCCCCGCTATTACACGGATAGCTCTCTTTTGACATAAAAGTACTTTCTGTACGGAACTGCTAGGGTCTCATACAATTATTCCATAGCTTAAACGTGATTCAATATCTGAAATATATATCAGTTACATAACCTCGTAATTTAATATAGCTCTCAAATATCTTAGATTGAAAATTGATCTATGATGATCTATTGATTTATTCCATTTCAAATCTTGCGAAAAGTTATCCCTAGATTCTTGATCGAAGTTGCCTGGTCCATTGTGCTATTTCCAATTGTAAGGTGAATACTTGGCAAAGTATACGATGTACTTGATTTAAATGTTACATGCCTTGTTTTGGTCTTGTTTAAAAACAATTTCTTCATTGTAAGCTAAACATTCAAATCCTCTAACATTGAATTGACTTCATCTTCGATATTTTCCTTACTATTACTAACAATAATGGTAGCATCCTCGGCGTAGATGGTGAGCTGATAAGTATTCAGGAAGGTAACGATATCATTAATAAATAACGTGAATAAAACCGGCGACTCCTTGCGGAAGACCAGTGGTAACCGGTAGTAATTCAGAGTAAACATTTTGTTTTTCACAGTCCTTAAGCTAGGAAATCCGCATGAACTGCACCCTCACAGAGAGATACCAGCCAAACAAATTAAGTGCTATGCCTCTAATACCTATTTTTTGTAAATTTTCCATTACAAAATTTCTACTACAAAAGTAAACAACAAATTCAGAATTTGGTAAAAAATCTGTTTATCACGGTCAACTATTATGTGGAGGTAATTTGCTATTACTGACGTATCAATAGTTAATTCTAATATAGACTGAACCCAGCGCCAAATTCTAAATACTCTTCTTTTAAAATACCAAACTTACCCACTAAATTACACCTATTCAAACTTGTTATTATAGGCACAACGTTGCATACCTCATCCAGTAGATATATGTATACTACGTCAGCGTTACCTACGTACATTAATAAAGCGTTGCCATAATTTGAGCTTAATTAACATATCTCGAACAACGTATTACGGAACGGCTGAGCCTCTCCAGCGTTTAACGGGCCTCGCGTTCGGCGCGAGAGGTTTCCATGTTGGGGGTTCGGAAATACAGCCGAGACACGTTTGGATACCTTACGTATAAGCGCTGCTAATTGAAAAATTTCGACGCTGTCGACTATCAACACGCGTTGGATAGTGGAAGGGGAAAATGGAGAAGACCAACAGATTGACGAATTAATCGTTTTAATTCATGGACAGTTATGCGTGCTATCTTAGGTCTCAGTGTGGGTATAAGAATGTTGTATAATTTGCTCTTATTCTAATCGTTTTGTTCTTTTTTTTTTAATATTTTTTTGCCTCTCCTCCAGCACTGTACGAGAAGAAATCCTAACCGTAATTACAGCTTTAGCAGCGTCTATATATGCCTATTATGTATTCCATTCTATCCTAGATATTGGGAGCGTTTTTTTTTTCATTTAACGTTGTCTGCATATATTAACGTTCTGTTATTTAGCTAATTATAAAGTATAAAGTAATGATAATAAGCTGTTTATAAAAGTATTGATTAGTAATCCGTCATTTTGACATGGAAACTTCGTTTTATTGTTTCCTTTCTTCTCTTGTAAATTCTGTTTAGTGGATGTTTAAAGCATAATTTATTGTATCTGGGTTACTTGAGGCATTGAAGAAAATTAATCAATCTTACATTGGACATCGTATCATGTTTGTTACAACTCAATAAGTCGCTAATTTATAGACTGAATATATTTTTATTTATTTTTTCTAACACCTCTTAGTATCTAAACACGATAATGTTGATAATTATGATGTACGAGGGATATCTTTTAAGTTTTGCACTTTAGGACACAGGGGGCGCCACTAATCAATTGTCAGTATTAAAAATGATCCTCCATCTTTAATTAACCTAAATCCGAAGTTTCAATGCGACACGTGTAGCGTATAAGTTACAACAAACTATCAAAGTTGACAAGTTCGTTGAAAAATCGAATTAAACCGAGAGAATTCGAAGAAAAAAATCCACGTTCTTTTTGGCAATTCATTCGTTCTAGGCAGGGTGCTACCAGAATTTCTGGTAAAGTTTGTGATGCTTCTAACCAATACAGTGATCCAACATTATTCTCTGGTGTTTCTCTACCTCAGCCTTTGTACTCTCATCTTCCAGATATGGATTCCAGCTTGCCACCGTTGTGTTTGCAGTCTGTTTCGGTAGAGGAAGTAATACAATGCATCAATACTTTAAAGAACAAATTTACAGCTGGTGATGATAACATTCCTTGCTTCTTTGTGAAGGATTGCGCTACTATCTTTGTCGCTCCTCTATGTATAATTTTTAATCTAGCCCTACACGCGTGTACGTTTCCTGATATGTTGAAAGTAGCTACAATTTCCCGAATTTTGAAAAAGTGCGATAGTTCCAATATTGGCGATTACAGACCTGTGGCTATAATTTCTTCTTTTGCGAATGTTTTCGAAGTCTTAATTTATAAACGTCCTTCTTATGGTATCAAATCATATGTCTCTGAATCTCAGCACGGTTTCTTGGTAAACAGATCTACTGTAACTTACTTGGTACGGATTTCTCAAACACTAGCTGAAACCGTGGATGGGAATGGTCAACTGAATGTTATTTATGCTGATTTTTCTCGTGCGTTCGACTTAATAGATCATCGTAAATTGTTGGATTAGCCGAGTTTTTTCTAGGCTTCATCCCATCGTATCTTCTTAATGGAATTAATTATGTCTATGTTAATGGATTTAGAATTTCGAGCATTTTACTTCATCTCTGGAGTATCCCAGGGATCGAACTTATACATCGATGATCTGCTAAAATCTACTAGCTGCTCTTTATTAGCTTATGCCAACGATATAAAGATCTAACCACCTTCGTTCACGTTGACTTTATACAAAGTAATTTGGACTAGGTCCATACCTGGTGCCTACATAATAATCTAAAATTAAACATAGATAAATACTTCTTTTACAAGAAGAGTACATAGAATCGAAATTCTAGACGGAGAAATCTTCACGGAAAATACTAATATGGCATACATCTCTGCTGCTATGATCGTCGCCGTAGGTCAAAGTCAGAAAAGATTATCACATATTTTCAATTGTAAGATGCTCTTGCGTCCGAAAAGTGTGAGTTAGAACACCAGGCTGTTCAACACCACAAAGGATGTAATTTTTTCGCTTCCCTGATCGTAATGATATATGCATTCCTGTTTCGAACGCAATATATATTATATTACGCAATAATTTTTTTCTGGGAATATTCAGCAGTTCTAGAACAATATACACATATGCCCCGTTTCACTGTACTCATTATTTCTAAATTAATTCGAACAAAAGCGGCAATAAAGGGAAGTCGTCACAGCGGATCTTGACGAAAGGATTTAGAAGTCGTAAGACGAAGGACCTTCGATAAAGGTGAAATTAATTGCTTACGTTGATGGAAGACAAAAAAATTGTATCGTACCAAAGGGAAGCAATTTCGTACGTTCGCCTTTGTACCGTCTGAAACGTAATTAATATTTCAATTTCGGTGCGAGAATAAAGACCTTCTAATTAAGCTTTTTTCTCCTCTTTCTCTGGACGAGTTTTTCTTACTTCCGATCGATACGAAATTAATTACGAGAAATAAATTATTACTGTGTCGCTAGAGAACGTTTTAGCGTTGGAAGGAGGTTAGATTCGGATCTTCCTTTGTTCGAAATACACTTTAACATTTTTCAAAATTTAAAACCCTATTGGGGTATATTCACAATGGAAGTTATAAGTAGAGACCGGATTATATACAAAGTGCAAAACTTTAATTTAATTTATTTATTATATTTTACGTCTATATGTAGATGTATCACACTGATTAATGTTAATTAGCGTTAATTAACTTTAATCAGCGTAAGACATCTAGCAAAAACACCACTACCTGGTTCTGAGCTTATGAGCCAATTTACTGATTAATATCCGAGTGTTTCCTTTTCTTGCGATAATAGCTGTTTTTTAACGTTATGTGCAAGATGTACGAGGGGAAGTCCAGAAGTTCGTGGAATGGATGGGATGAAGTGGGGATAGGGGCGCTCGCTAGGTGTCATTCTGATTGGCGACTCACCATTAGTATATAAGTTAAGTTGTAGCCCTGTAGCGTCGGTTGTTTACGAATAGTTGCCTGCTAAACAAGTCAATCCGGAAGAAACCTGAAACTATGGAGGAAATTGAACATCGTGCTGTGATAAAGTTCATTACAAAGCATATTGAATGAAATGGAAACCGTTTATGGGAACAGTGCCCTAGTAAATCAATGATTTATAAGTGGCATGGTCGGGAGTCGATTGAAGACGACCCCCGCTCAGGACGGCCAGTTGAGGCCACCACATCAGACATCGTCGAAGAAGTGCAAAAATTTCTACTGCAAGATGCCCGTTTGAAGAAAAAACAATTATCTGCATTAGTTGGAGTATCAGATACCACCATTTTGCGTATCCTACATGACCACCTGGGTATGACAAAAGTCAGTGCAAGATGGGTACCGAGAATGCTCACGCCGCTGCAGAAACAGCAGCGCGTCTGTGCGTCCAAACAATTTTTGGAGCTGTGTGGAGACAAACCTGCACAGATTTTGGAGCGGATTGTTACCGGAGATGAAACATGGGTTCATCACTTTGAGCCTGAGTCCAAACAGGAGTCCATGCAATGGCATAAAAGGGGACACCACCGCCAAAGAAATTCAAAGTGTCAGAATCGGCTGGAAAGTTGATGGTTACTGTTTTTTGGGATTGTGAGGGGATATTATTGATTGATTACAAAGGAAAAGGTAGGAGCATAACCGGAGAATATTACGCAGCGATATTAGAAAAATTAAAGTAGGCCATCAGGGAAGAACGTCGGTGAAAATTGACCAAGGGTGTGTTGCTCTTGCAAGACAATGCGCCGGTTCACAAGAACAAAGTTGCAATGGCTGCTCTGCACAAGCATGGCCTTCAATTAATAGTCCATCCACCCTACAGTCCAGACCTAGTGATTTTGTTTGTTCCCCAATTTAAAAAAGACTTACGTGGAAGAAAGTTTTCCGACGACATCGAGGTAAAGGAAGCACTTTTAGCCCATTTTGGGGCGAAAGATAAAAAATATCTTTATGATGGTTTAGAAAAATTAATTCATAGATCTAATAAATGTATTGTGCTGAAGGGTGATTATATTGAAAAGGAAAAATACATTTATTGTTTTATTTTATTTAAAACCCTTTCATTCCACGAACTTCTGGACCTTCCCTCGTATCTTAGATATAATTCTCAAAATATCTGTAGAATGTTCCCTTCTAAAGAATCTAGATTTCTTTCACTCCAATACTCAATTCAACAGATTTCTAAAAGATAACCTCAACAGCATACCAGTAACGCTTCGTATTTTCATCGTAGGCGAACATAAAATAGGTGTGGATATCACTAATTCCACAGGTACAATTCCAACATGTCTACGCATGGGAAAATTATAGATTTTGCGGTAATAACTTTAACAAATACACGGTTCACGCGCTCAAAATGATCGTAGGACACACGAGGCATTATGCACGCGTCTTGTTTGGTTGAATTACATTGGGGCGGCGTGTCTACCGCTGCTTGCCGTTATACGTTACGTGCATACGTTAAAAAGCTTTCGCGATGTTCGGACGCAAACCCCTGTTGCATAATTCAATTCAGACCGATGTAATTCCGCCGGTCCGCGTTTATATAGGCGGGCGAGAGGAAGTGCTATATTATCTATGCGTATTACAGATATCTAACGTTTGCTTTCGCTTTAATGCTAATCTTCCCGGAACATAAAGAAGGAGGTTGAAGCGATCGAGTAGGAATTTGTACGAGTCAGAAACACGTGCGCTTATATTTGCATGACGTCTCGTTCTTCCGGTACGGATTTTTGTAAACGCTGTAGGCTGTAGATTTAAGCGTTGCGAATATAAACGGAGATCAACGGCCTAGAACGGATTGGTGATAATTTAGTGATCTTTAAATTATCTGATGACAATAGGCGATATTTATAAAAATGAAGCAATTGCAAAGTGAAGGAAGGAATTTCGGTTCAAGGCGCAAGGGTTTAATGTTTATAAAAAGAAGCATTTGGTTAAAAACTGACGGATTAGCATCTCAAGAAACCACCTCATTTTTCACTTGTTAAGTATTTAGACCAGCTAGCATACAGCTTGTATGGTAACTAACTAAAGTTAGTTTTGATATATTTAAATCTGGTAGAATTTCTATACGCTGTTATACTGTTGCGTTTGTTATGGTTGGCGTGATACATTTACGTTATAAGGGGAATAGTGTAAATCAAAACGTACACCGCGCGAATCGGAGTTCAAAGGACTTTATTCTGGGAGAGGATGCAGAAATTTGAGGTACAGCTCTGTTATCTCTACATCAAAATGAAAGTATTTATATGCTATCCTGCGAACTCTGGTTTCTAAAGTGGAATTATTGGAGAATTGGAATGAACGCGGTCCACAATGTCCAATATTTCATGAGAATCTTAAGTGGTTTCCAACGAGCAAAACCTGGAATCATTTAGGTTGATCAGGTTGCATTTCCCGGCAGCTATTGGGGATATTGACTGCATATACATTCATATTCAAAAGTCAGGTCCTATTTGGAGATTAATTGTTTTTCTTCTAATATTCATTTCTGATATTGGCTACCACGCATGCTATTTTAACATTGTTTGGTGCTGCTCGAAATAACTCAGTCGCATTCATACCGAACCAGGTTCTGAGATTTTTGAACCAAGGAAACCGTCTTCTACTTCTACCCCATTACTTTTCCCAGTAGAATATTCTGCATCAGATGAAATCTATTCTCATTTCTCATTATGTGTCTTAAATATTGTAGTTTCCGAATTTTAACAGTATTGACCACTGTCTTCCCTTTTCCAGTCATCTTCACATCTTCGATGTTTCTTATGTATTCCGTCTACGGTATTTCTAGTATCCTGCGATGTAACCTCATCTCAAATGCTATCCATTTCCTTATTGTGGTTTCAGTGAGCCTTCATGCTTCTACCCTGTAGAATAAAATGAGGAATACATAACAACACAGGAATCTTACCTTGTTATGTTTGAATGTTATTATAAGTAGACCTGGGCTTTTCGCTTCTGCGACGTATTTCTTGATCATTTACAGTAGTTCCGAGATAGGTGAAACTGCTCACCCCACCAATATTAATCTGTAGGCAATACACAACCAGCATATGGAAGAAATAGATAGTACATGAAGATATGAGAAAGATAAGTGAAGAAATTACTGCAACACCTATAGAAATGTTTCAACGTGCCATGCAACATCTCAGCATTCCTTTCCAGGATTGCATACGCTCTAGAAGTTATCATCTTACCGACGTTGTCTTTAAAAGTTAGTTTTGGTGACACAGATAATGGCATACATTTTACTTTTTCTTATAGCAATATACAAAAATGGGTTTTTTCGCTAGTGGTGTGGTTAGATGACCATATTCTAGGAGAGAATGCAGAAATTTTGTGGAGCAGTCCTGTCATCTTTGCAACAAAATGAAACTGTTTCTCCGTTATCGTGGTGATTTCTAAAGCAGAATTATTGAAGAATTTAACTGAACGCGATCCAGTGTCCAGAATATTTCACAAGAATCTTAAGCGGTTTCCAACAACAAAACCTGAAATCATGCGGGTCAAACAGTAATTGTTGATTGAGTTCCATTTCCCGCAGGCTATTGGGGATGTTGACTGCATATACATTCGTATTCAAAAATCAGCTCCAATTTGGAGATGAATACGTGAATCAAAAAACATTTACCAATATTAATCTGTAGGCCATACATGACTAGAATGTGGAAGAAATGGGCAGTGCGCGAAGTTGTGAGGAAGATAAGAAAGACTATTCTGCTAGAGACAGTGGCTATAATGCCACGTCTCATATCTCCCTACCCGAAGAAGAAATTACTGTAAAACCTATGGAAGTGTTTCAACTTGCTATGCAAAATCTCGGCGTTTACTTACAGGTATGCATACGTCCAAGGGGCTATCATGTTATGGACATTGTTTTTAAAAATTGAATTTATTTTTGTGCAACACAAAATGGCATACGTACATGGGATTTTCGCCTAGAAACTTCGACCACTCTAAATTTGTTAGGTAGTAGTATACATTAATGCTACGAATACTGTCCAAAGCTTCAGACTTTGTATTTAACAAATAAATATCATTTCTGTTATATTTGTTTTTAGTTTAATATGCATTATACTGTTGACAAAATGATATATAGGAGGCAGCTAATTTTGTCTAATGAGTTAGGCACCCAAGCTGTTAAAATGTCGCACATGCACGCACAATGGCCGTTCACCAAAAGGTATTAAGATTTCATCAACTTTTTGAAGTATTCCTAGTTAGAAACGTACACTACAGTATTGGTTTTACTTCAGTCTATACTCAAATATTATGGCAACCTTTCAATGTTAATAGTGCGATATATTGACAGAAGGACACAAGGCAGTTAATTGCATGATATGAAAAAAATATTCTACTACTAGTTTACTATCACAGGGGTTCGTAAAATAAAGAAAAAGGGAGCTCTAACTTGGACTTGCAATGCATGTACTCAATGTGGTGATGATCTTAACTTGAAAGCAATTATTCTCGAATTAAAAATAGAATTTCTTTACCATAATCACGAATACCTCATGCATTTGGTATTGATGGTCTTTAGGTGATCCAAAGTTTGAAATGTTTTTGCAGGAATTTGATAAACCTCAACGGAGAAAATTTTAATATTAGTGTTTGCAATGTACAAGATAGCTGTATTAGTACTGGACATGATCATAAATAATCTAATATTGTTGAAGATGTGTTGGGCCATTTTAACTGTAATTATAGAATATACTCTGCTTTGTCTAAGGAAAATGGGCTCTAATATCAAACATACAGGAACTTATTTGTAAGAAATTAAAACATCTTTCTAATTTACAAGTTACACAGGCTACAAATTTTTTTTCAAGCGATAGTATTTTATTAAATAAATATAGAAACCTTTCGTTTCTGTGTATAAGCGTCTTTTCCATTTCAGTTACGCAAAATCACGTGAAAATTATAATGTATAATACACCCATTAAAGATATTTTCTTTTTCAAATTAAAGCATCAAAGTTCATTTGTTTTAAAGCGAGCGTATGGGTGCGATAGAGTTTATTCTCAAGGCGGTAGAGTTAATACATTCAACGCGAACTGTTCGAACGGTTATTTCCAATGCTTACACAACGTTCGAATAAATATGCAAATGGTCCAGAAAGCTATATTGAAAAGAGTATCTATCTCAGTGTGGTCGCGATGGCTACGCCCGAAAATCGTTCTCAATCTCTTTTCAAATCGAGAACAATAGGTTGTAAAATTTAATAGAACATTAAGCAATAACTTCTCACGAGCTGGCTATCTGCGCGAGTGATAATTCCGTTCGTTGGGCTTTTAAGTGATTCGAGAGCATTGTCGAAAATTGTACGTTTGAATCGTGGCGTATGTCGGATGGTAATGGAGGTTATGGAGAAGTTTTATCGGACGGGTTTTATTCCTTTGCCTTATTGGCGCTTTATTGTTGAAGTGAACTTTTAAATATATGAAATATAGAATTGGATATTGGAGTGTCTGTATTGTAGATGCTTGTTCGCATAACTTTTATCTGCATTTTCTAGACTGACAAATTACCAATATTCCTTGTTTCAGGCCAAGTCAAGTATTGTTTATACTTAATTTTTTTTGAGAAAGAATTCAGGATGAGATGTTTCTATTACTTTTGGATTTTTTTATTACCTTATTAGATTCGTTTGAGTTATAATAGATAAATCAAATTTTATATTTTCAAAAGCGTCTCTTTGAATACTCCAGCAACATTTGTCAAGCATGTTCTATTTCTGTATAACGGGATTATGCGCCTCAAAATCTAAAACAAATATCAAATGTCCCTTTTAATACCATAATTAGTAGCTACACGATTTCCTACATGTTTGGCAAAAATACTGAAAAACAAAGCCGTAATAATTAAAATTGGCCGAATCTTCGACACGCCAGGTCCGGGCTCACAACATTTCATGAAGAATAGTAATATGTATATAGTTGTAAAATGGAGCTAGCCAAATATTTCGGCTCCACAAAATCTAATTAAGCTGCAGAATACCAATTATCCATGAACACCAACAGTTGACTAGGTGAAACTTGAAAATTTGTTTAACATATTTAGTACTATCCTGGTAATTGCGTCACCAGTGCACCTTCGTAGTTTTTTGCTAGCTAATAAGATTGCAAACGTCAGTTTCAAAGGTTCTAATACACGCATTAAAACATTTACAATGGAATTTCTTTACGTTTACACCTAACCACATCTGCTTATTTTGTAACTCAGCTTTAATCCTGTTTTAGACATTTTGATGTATTGCTGATAGGTACCTATCTAATGCTGTCGGAGATGATAGCTTCCGCTTGGGGTTGAATGCATGTCAAGTGTTGAAACTGTTGTTTATCAAGCGGGTTAAGGGGCAATGTAATAAACATCAAAAGTAAATGGAACATAAATTTATCCATGCCGTTTTTTTTTATACTTTTGTGAGTTGTATTACGTACATGTTTCTCGTAATAGTTTTTGTACCAACACATCAAAGGGATTTACGCCATATTTTACAATCATCGGACTTTGAATCAGGCGATTCGGTTATAAACTTGTTTATTTGGGCAGCTAGTGCTCGCTTCCTCCTCTTACGTGTGTTTAGACGTGCTTCTATCGTCGTCAAACAGAGGCTGCGAGATGGTCGAGTTACCCTGGAAATGCGGTCGGTTTCCGCATCGATCTAGGTGGGGATCTGGTGCGTCCAAGATTTGACTAACTTTACATATTAGTATTCTTCATGAAATATGTACAGATAAACTGTGAATATGTTCTTCTATATAATGAAGTATAAATACATTATAACGCGTAATATGATGTACCATATGGTTCAACGAACTCGGTCTACTTTCGTGTCGGTCGTACGTGCCGGCGAGTACGGACCTGGCGCGCCGAAGATTTGGCCAAACCTTGGGATAATTATATTTGTAGGTTACTGAGAGTACCGGAAACTTTCATATATTTTCGGCGGTTACAGAAAGTCACCTTACAAATGAAGTGAGGACTATATAAGCAACTTGGACACCAAATATTGGAAAATAGTGTTTTCAATGCAACAATGGACGAAGAACGACGTACAGTCCCTGTCCAATTTATTGTATGTAAATAATCGCGTTAGAAACACACAAAAGCTTAAATTTATAAGGTGGCCCTAATAAAATGGAGAGGGAATGTATCGATTACAAATTCTCTCAAAGCTTAAAATAAATTCTGTATGCCATTAAAAATCTTAAAGGAAAACCAAATTTTATCATCAATAATCATCTTCAAACATGTCAGTCGAGCAAGAAACCTCTTTTATTTACTATTATTATTGTTATCATCTTAATTAATATCATTATTTTATTACTATTATCATTAAAAGAATATAATAATTCAACTTGAAGCATTTCATTGACCTACAACTCGCGCAATTAATGAAATAAATCCACTTATGCATATGGATTAACCGGTTAGCGAGTTCCATATTGGATCATTCCATGAATATAGGGAGTACGCCGTCGTTACTTCCACCACTAGCTCCGCCGCCGCTGCCGTCGCTCCAACGCAGTCGATCTCAATATTTTATCAAACAACGAACACGACGCTATGTTACCGGTGACAGGAATTATGCATTCCGCATGAAAATTAATTATTCTTGTAACCGTATTCTACGCGTCCGAATAAATTATGTATCAAAGTGTCAAACGCTTCTGACTCGGACATCTGGCAAAGTTAGTTAATATGTTTAGCGCAAGAGAGAAAGAGGTGGCCTCTTGACTCGATGCGGTTGTGTCTGTTTATTTTCGGCGAATTATGCAGATATTGAAGTGGATAATTTTCAACGATGATGGGAGATTTATTAGCGAATTGTGAGTTACGTTGAATATTACAGAGTGATACATTTAATTTGAGATGATTATGGAATTTAAAACACAATGCGCAAACTGCAAATAATGCACTTCAACTTTCTTACGTGCTGTAAATACGTGAATTGTATAGACCAAGTATGGGCAATCTTTGACATGGTGTGGGCCAAACCTTAGTGTGTGAATACGTTTGCGGGCCGCGTTTGTAAGTAGTGTTCATAATTTTTAGCGATGGATATCAGACATGAAATAATACGACAATGTTATTACATTGCAATTTATTAAAATAAGAAAATGAAATGAAAAAAATAGGTACAACGTTATAATGAAATCGTGAAATTTGGAATTATTACAAACTACGAAAGGTTAAACAGCGACAACGAAATCAATGAGACACTTGAGCTTGAATTTGGGAAACTAATCCATCGATGTTTGGATTAATACCACTGATACAAAGACGTAAAGAATTTTCCAAATTATCGTTAATCACCCTTGCACGATGTTTTGAAGCTCGATCAGCTCCATTTGCAAGTGTATTGGAGCATTTTGTACAATACTTTTTGTTGGAGTAGCACATAAATTGAAACTGTCCTCCGTGTTTTTAAAATCACTAAATCTGTTCGAAAATTGCTCCGACAGTAACTTGAGTTCTTCAGCCTATTGAGCGTAAGTACTATTTTCATACGCAGAGAGCGTGGTGGAATACTGTTACCAGGCAGCATCCGTGCCTCCCACAAGCGGATTTTGTTCTGAAACGTTTTCAAACGGTTGCACAAATCATCTAATAACTGGTCTTGTTTTTGATGTATCAAATTCAAATCATTCAAATGGCCTGTAAGGTCGGCCAGAAATGCTAGGTCACATATCCGTTTGTAATGTAATATTTTTTTTAATTGGGTTTTTCAAAATGTCTCGCGGGCCGGTTGTTGCCCACATATGGTATAGACTTTCATAATAAAAATATATTCTTTATAAAGTCATTTAAACAAGAGCATTAATTTATATCTCTTACAAGTAGCAGACAAGTAGGAAAATATAGTTAATTTTCTATTTTGTATAGTAATATTAGATTCAGATTCATCCCAAAGGCATTCTATTGGGTTCTTGGTATGTCTTTAAAGTAGTCCAACATTGTAATATTGCCTTCTAATAGGGCGTATGATCCTTTTGAAGATCTAAAACTGCTTGGCACCTTTCTGACATAAACTGTGTTCTGATGCTGGATAATTTTTGAAGAATCATTTACCATTCCTTCCTAACAGAAATTAGAAATACCTGTAATATTCTCGACTGCATATATTGAGCAGTAACACAAAGCAACCCAAGTATGTTCCATTATATTAACGAACTGTACGAACTACATGGAGTAATGTTTGATCGATGGGAACTTAGGCTGCTGGATAATGAATCGATTATCACCCGAATTAGTACGTTCGTCAGCCGATATTTTGCTGCGTCTTTCATGCTGTAAAGCAGAGTTGAACATTATTAACGTCTAATTTCGTCATGACTAAATTTACGAATAAATATCGTTGAAACTAATTTAGTCATTATTCAGAAGTCATTTAAACCAAGAGTGATTCATTCGTAATCGTGTTCAGTAAACATATTGGATTAAATCATGACTAACATTGTTCATGAAACATTACTAGTGAAGGGTCTTCATGTAAACAAAATAGAAATATGTGTATGCGACAAAATAATTTCTAAATTAGTAATCCTGGGAACGGATTAAAAATGTGGAACTGAATATATTTTTAAACTAACATATAGATATGACATTTACGCGACTTTAGATAGAAGATTTAGTTATTTAATATAGGAATAAAGAAGGGGTTGAACTAAACCGCTTGCATTTATATTCATGTTATTTCATGCACTACACCTATTACTTATTAACAATAGTAGGAAATCTATAATTAAAAGAAAATCCCTTTCAATCTCATGGTTTAAATAACAAAAAAAAATTAGGATGCCTATTTCAGATCGCCGTGTCACCAAATTACCCAGGCCTTTATTCACGATCACTAACTGTTATTTGTGAATAATTTTCAGCCATAACTAACGGTTGATGTGATTACTAGATAATGAGGAATTTTATTAATTTACAGTTAATCATATCTAATACATATTACTGATTACAGAATTTAGTCATTAATTACGCAGCTGACTTGATGATGATGATTATGATAAATTTTAATTCATTGGTCATGAATAATGTTTTCATACTCAGTAATAACCATTTGCTCATCTAGGCTTTGTAGTAAGGGGAATACAAACTAACTCTATTCAGTCATATTAGTCAGTGTCATGCAAATGATTTTCTATAGTTTTTAACACATGGGCTGAAAAGTCCCGGGCCTAACACATAGATGACGCTAGTTTTATTGCAGTAACCTTTCCCTCAGTTAGTACTAACCTTGAAAAGACAGCTGTTAAAATTTCATGATATTCTATTCATTAGTTTGTGAGTTATTGTGCTAAGAGTCACGCTACTTTTGTTATTTTCAAAACGATGGATCAAAAACAATTTCGTGTTTTAATTTTACACTGATTCTTGATGGGAAAAAAACACCGTTCAAGCGAAGCAATGGCTTGAAAAGTGTTATGGGGACTCCGCTCCATCAGAAACAACAATAAAACGTTGGTTTGCTGACTTCAAACGTGGTCGTAGAGACATCGATGATGCAGAACGCAATGGACGTCCAAATGAGGCGGTAACAACAGAAAACATCAAAAAAATCCACAAAATCGTTCTCAATGATCGAAAAGTGAAGTTGCGTGAGTTAGCTGACATCGTAAAGATATCAAAAGAACGTATTTGCATGAGCATTTGACTATGAGAAAGCTCTGTTCAATGTGGGTGCCGTGTTTGCTCACTGTTGACTAAAAACAGGAACGTGTTGATGATTCTGAGCAGTGTTTGGCCATGTTTAAACGTAACAAACCGGAATTTTTGCGTCGATATGTGACAATGGATGAAACATGGATCCATCACTTCACTCCGGAATCAAAACGATCGTCATCTGAGTGGACAGCAACTGGTGAACCTCGTCCAAAGCGCCCGAAAGCACAACAATCGGCTGGAAAGGTTATGGCCTCGGTATTTTGGGATGTGCGTGGTGTAATATTCATCGACTATCTTGAGAAAGGAAATACGATCAACAGTGAATATTACATAGCGTTATTGGAGCGTTTGAAGGCCGAAATTGCAAAGAAACGACCGCATATGGCAAAGAAAAGAAATGTTGTTTCATCAAGACAACGCACCGTGTCACAAGTCAATCAAACAATGGCAAAACTACATGAATTGAACTTCGAATTGCTCCCATATCCACTGTATTCGCCAGATTTGGCTTCCAGCGACTATTGGCTGTTCGCAGACCTCAAAAAAATGCTCGCCGGTAAGAAATTTCGCACGAATGAAGAGGTTATCGGTGAAACTGAGACCTATTTTGAGGCAAAACATAAATCGTTCTACAAAAGTGGTATTGAAATGTCAGAGCGGCGCTGGAATGATTGCGTTGCTCTTGATGGAGATTACGTTGATGAATAAAGCTAATTTTGAACCAAAAAAAAACGTGTTTTCTTTGTTAGGCCCGGGACTTTTCAGCCCATGTGTTAGCTCACTCCGAAGTGCGATTGCACTAAGAGTGTGGCTTCTAAGGTACGACAGATATCAGGCATTTCTTGGTGTTTCTGATGTTTGCCAAGCTTGTCCTTGTTTCGCCGAATATTTCAATTACCAAAAAGCGTCAGTCCAAGGTCCTCAGTAGCACTTTCCAATTGAGGTGTGTCCATTTTGGACGACATTCAAAATTGCAAATTCTCTAGTACTAATCACAGCGGTGACCAAGGAGGTTATATAGCGATGATCGCTTTCACACGTGCACCAGCATATTTTAAGATGTTATCGGAAGCTATATACACTACCGCTGATAATAGTATGGACACCTCCTATTTCATGCTAAATTTGACCTTTGATTTAACACTTTCAAGACGATTATAAGAGAAATATTTATTCATCTACGACTTATTTCAGATGTGTACACAAAAGAAAATAATAAACATTAGAAAGCAAAGTAAGTTATACTTCGAAAAATCCACCTTTTGATTTCATAACTGCTCGCATTATTCGGGCATTCTTTCTGCCAATTTCCTCCGTGTATCTCGAGAAATATTGTTCCACTCCCTCAGCAATACTGCCCAGAGATGGGTTTTGGACGTTAAACATTCTCTTTTAATTCGCCTTTCCAGAAGCTCTATCGGAATAAGATCCGGACTCTGCTGTGTCATTATTTTTAATATTCCTTCATTCTCTGCATCAGCGAGGTAGTTTTTGCATAATAACGAAGTGTGTTTCGGATCGTTATCGTGCATCAACCCAAAATTGTTGCCTATTAAGCACAATGTGGATGGTAGAGCAAAGTAGCTTCTAATATCTCGCGATAATTCTCCTTGCTCATTAACCTATCAATTTTCACAAAGTCCCCCGTTCCACCTAATAAAAACAACTCCATACAAGAATGGAACCACCACTTTTCCTTATTGTTTGTGTAATGTACTTACGAAGCATTTTCTCGGCTTTTGAGTGCCTGACAAATGTTCTGCGGTTTTGACCAAATACTTCATATTTGGACTCACCAGTCCATAGTACGTTTCCCGATTGTTCTATTGTCCAGTCTTTATGAGTGTTAGCCCACTGGAGAGGTTTTTGTTTATATCTATGACGTAGCAACGGTTTTCGTGTAGCAATATGGCGGTGAAAATCTGCTTCTCTTAAACGACGTTTCACGAAATTTACTGTGGTATTTCAGTACCAAACGCTTCTCCGTGCACATGAATCAAATTACTCACTCACAGAAGGAAATAACAATATCGAGCTGCACGTAACGGTATCTAATGATAAACTAAACTCATTATTAGTGTATTTTTATGCATACTTTATGGGGCAAATTATAGTGTCATTTTCTACCCGTATATAACTTAAAATATTTATGCTTGGTATTGTTTGTACTGTACCTAGTTATTATCAACTTAGTTCTTTAATTAGTAAATTGTGCGTACGCTTATAGAATTATTACAGGAATCTTTTTAAAATATTTTGTTCAAATTTAAAGTGTCCATTATATTATGTGCGGTGGTGTATATCGAAATATGTATCCCCATGTACGCCTCAAAAGACATGCAGTAATCTACAATATTCTCATCAATGTGTCTGTCAATAAACCTCTTATTTCAAACGAATGATGTAAAATAAAATACAAAAATATAAACTTTTTGGAAACTATATACGTAAAATTAAAATATTTTAACTAACACATTAGTGCGATACATGCTCAATGCACAATAATGTCGTCATTCGTTACTGGTATATTGTTGCTAGACCCTCTACTGTATTTTAAAGCTCACTATGAGATTGTAATACACAATATCGTCTCCAGTTCTCTCAATCGCTAATTATTACTGCCTCGGAATAAGCATACCTGGTGTTACTATTATGAATTTCCATTTCAAGAAACGGATGCGAAATTATTAATCAAAAGTTAATAGGAATAACGCGTCATCAACGAGAGAAAGAACTACAAATTACCCGCAATTCATTAATAAACACAAGGGGGAATAAGTTTATTATGACTTAATTAATTTCGAAACACTGCCTTAATGATGTCTGCATAATCAGAAACGTTATGGTTTTATTGTTGTCTCTTTCGGCTATCTCTTCTTAATCAACCAGCTTTCTCTGTCCTGTATCTTCTATACGGCCGGATAAAAGTGCCACGAACGGTAATTTATCAACCTGCTACCGTCGTGTATGTATGTATATAGACGAACCAGAACACCGACGGTTCTTCTACGTCTCGTACGGAGCATTATGTCTAACCGCGACGGTTAATACGAGTGGGCCACCGTCTACTACTACATATATAAAATTTATTTAACTGCGGGAGATACAGGTAATAATCATATCGTGATATTAAAATTTAAATGGCTGATTTTAATCGCAAACGAGGCTATTTGTTTAGCCGTAGCCGTGTCTAATATTGTTACGGAGATAGTATCGCGAACCATTCCATATTTAGTCTGTCTTCTCTCGGCGGGTTTCAACTCTTGCGGAGCATGTGTACGTATGCAACGTATACCTTAAGATGGAACGTACCTCATCTAATGGGTAACGTTTAGGATGTTTAGAAGAATGGACGTCATTTGTCCGGCGTAAGGACCCGGCGTGCTTTCATTTAGATAAACGTGTCATTACGGTTATGGGAGCCTATACGTTGTATTAGCTGCACGGATGAGATGTATGCTGTTGTGAGGTCTGTGACGCAAGAATACGTAGCGTGTTGACGGTAGTAGTACTTCTTGATTTGATCTTAATTTCCACATGTTGATATAGCAAATCAGGTAAAACTTGAAAAAGAGCGTATTTTAATATGTGTACTGATTAGTTAAAGCAAACGTTAAACATTAAACTTTTTATTTTTTGGTGGTGAATGACTCATTCAAAACACATCTAAAAGAATGCCTAGAAAATAACACCAAGATAAGAAAACGCTATAAATACAGCTTTCTCATGGTATTAATGAAATCAATTCACGAGAAAGACATGTATGACACAATATGTAATACAAACTTCGTTATTGACGAATCTTTGTACATACATTTTGTGGTAGAAAATCTCATGTTCTTAATTGTACTTAATAACGGGTTCTTTTATTTAAAGTTTTGTTTTAAATCCAAATTTATATAATATTAAATAATTGAAATAACCAAATGTAAGATTCTATCAATATATTGACAAACCAACATGTATATATATATATATGTATACACATAAATAAATATATATATATATATATATATCGCTTTCTAATAAAATTTCTTTCTTAACAAATACCTAGCCTGTCTAGCTAAATTTGTAAATTATAAACGAAATACAAAATGAGGGTAAAAGAACAATAAATTTTCCGGAACTCCAAATTATTGTGAAAATATCAGCCTGGGACACTTTTAACTTCAAATAACCATACAATAGGAATTTCAAATACTATAATTAATTAGAAAAGTAACGAATTGTTCTCTGAAGAGACAGCTTCGACATCTGTGACTTTGACACAGTCGTTAATTTGGATTAGGTCATTTCCGGGAGTACACACACACTCGTTTACCAATATGATAGGCCACACAGTAAACACACTCTTGATGGAATGAAATTATTTACAAGTAAAGGCTGTCAGACGTGCCATCCATCCAACGTACGAAAAGTTTATTGTGTTTTATTTTGAGAGGATACTTATTTTAATAATATGATTAAAAATGTGTCAGTACAGTACATTATGTCTTACGAAAAACGATATATACACTACCGCTCAAAAGTGTTTAGGCACTCTCACACTACAGTAAAAATGTATAAAAACTCAGCAAAAATTTTAATAATATTTATTTTTTATGTACAGATACACGTACATGAATAAAAATATATTAAATAAATGTGAAAATTAAAACGTTTAATTTAAACTCTGTTTTCATCTATGTGACCTCCTCTTGATTTAATAATTGCAGCACACAATCGTGGCATTCTCGCAATAAGTTTTGCCAGAGTTTCTTGTGTTTTTGAGGTCCAACTCGATTGCAATTTGTTCCACACGTCAGTAGCTGATGTCAGAGCCGATTTCCGTACTTCCCGATCTAGTTCTTCCCATAGTAACTCGATTAGATTCAAGTCGGGGCTCTGGGGAGACCATTCCATAATTTGGAGAGTTCCTTCCTCTTCTAAATGGCGTAAATAGTCTTTACATAATTTAGAGGAATGTTTTGGGTCTTTATCTTGTTGGAAGATAAAATTTTGACCCAAAAGTCGAATTCCGGAAGGTATTGCGTGGTTCTCCAAAATTTCGCGGTAGCCTTCTTTTTTTAATATACCGTCAATTTTCACAATGTCCTCTACACTAGTGCCAGCAAAACAGCCCCAAAACTAAACTACCGTTGGTATTATAAATTTAAGGCGACTTGAACTCAATGGTCTTGTGGTGTAAAGGAAAGCACGTTATGCCGGAGACATAAAGATGTTGGGTTCAATTCCGAGACCGATATTTTTCCGAAATTTAATTACGTTGGGTAATTGCAAGAAAATTGTAATTTTATCAACTAAAGTAGATATCTGTAATATTTAATACACAGAAAGAAAACTGCACGGAATAAATATTATAAGTGGATTAAAGAAGAGCAAGTCCTAACGGTACTTTGCCTCCAACAACAACAAAATAAGTACGGGAACCATATACTTACGAGAAAATATCAAACATAGAAGTATAACAAAAAGTTTAGAAAAAATTATTGATATTTTAAATGATTTAAATTTTAATATTACATATCATTACAATATCTACATAAGAAGATATAGAAAGTTTTGATTATTAACACAAACTGCACATTATTCCTTGAAATTTAAGTATTGATATATTTATTCATAAAGTCATAAATATTTATTCGTATTTTATTTCTGTGCATTAGGGAAGCTTATACGACGTTAATAAGTAAATGATTTAGGTACTTCGCAGATGTACTTATACAGAATATCTGTTAGAATGATGCAGCCTATTTTTCACAGGATTCTTTAAAGTTAAAAAGAAAATTTAATCATAAATGGATGCAAGAAACGTCATCACGAATAAATTCAGATGGGATATTCTTAAACGACTGCAGCGACCCTGTTAATGACCCTTGAAAAGTAAGACTATCCATATTGCTCATAGAAACTAATTTGAAAATCCCTTTAAATTCTTTTGACAAGCAGACGCGTATAAGTACATCTGCATTGTTCTATCAAAGCATTTCTACTCCAAAATCACTCTAAATTTCTTAGAAATCGTATAAGACGCCTTAATTTATTATTGCACGTGTTATCGAACGCTAAAAAGTGGTGCTAGACAATAAAGAGTTCCAGAGAGGCAATTCACTGCGCACGATAAACCGCGGAGTATCCTTGCCATTTGTAAACTAGCACACCTGTTCCTCATAAAAAGCTTATCGCGTATACGAAAAAAATGTATATGCATTACATACAAGTAGATTCATGTCAGCGCGCAATATATAACGTGCAATTGTCTGAGAGTCGAGATTTCGCGATTTTCGAGAAGCGCTGGGTTCATTAACTTCCCTTAGGACATCTGGCCAGTGTCTTTGGAGATGATTACGGAATTAGGGTGATTCATTACTTGCTAAATAGGTGCAAGGTGATACTATGGGAGATAGGATTATAAGTTTGCGTGTAGAGAATATTTCGATCATTCTCGGAGCTGGATGTACTAGACTCGTAATAGGTTATAACCTTCTTCATGCAATTTTCGGAGTACTCCAGAAGGTGGACAAATAGAAAACTTGAGGTTGCTTCAAAAGGTACAGCTTTTAAAATGGCAATACGATTTATTTTCATGTTTAGTGGACTCTGATTAAAGTGACTAATGTACTCAACAATAATAATAACAATAAAACTTTATTGCCCAACAGCCCAAGGGCCAATTACAGGACAAATTACAATACAATTCTTATTTAAAATAAAATAATTCAAATCGTGTTGCCTACAATAATAATATGCTGAAAATGTATATAATAATGAAACAAAAAAAAAGAGAGACTCACAAAAATGGCTCCAGATCCCGTTTATTTGCGTTCCTCACCATGTGACTGAGAGGTGCCTTAAGCAAAATGTTGGTATTAGCTCTAGGTACTTGAAATATATTATAGTAGCGAGTATGATGAGTAGGTACGCTAAAGTTTATTTGCGCTAGAAGGGCTGGCGAGTCGATATTATTTTTCAGGATTCTGCAAAGAAACTCCACACTGTTACGCTCGCGGCGGTCAGCAAGAGATAGAAAACCATGCTCAACAAGTTAGCTATAATACTCGATACCTCTTGCACGTTGTCCATTCGAAAGGAGAGATACTTTAGAAATTTCTTTTGAACGCGTTCGATCATAAGCTCTTGGTATAAATAACGGGGATACCAAACAATGGAGGCGTATTCAAGCTTCGAACGAACGTAGGCATAATATAAACGTTTCATTACACCTAAGTCTGAGAAATGCCTGCGAGAACGCATGACAAAACCGAGAGTTTTGGAAGCAGATGAACACATGGATTAAATATGTTCCGTAAATGACAGTCTATTATCAAACAAAACACCAAGATCCAAAGTTTTGATATTGCGTGGTATGGCTGCATCACTAATCTGGTAGTTATAGTGTAAAGCAGTGTGAGTGTTATTGTAGGAAACCACAGTACACTTGTTGATGTTCAGAGGGAGATAATTGACCCTGCTCCAAGTATTAATACGAAGAAGATTGTCTTGTAAATGTTTACATACGAAAATGCTACCAACAGTATTAAATATCTTCACGTCATCTGCGTATGCTAAGACGTGACACGTAAACAGAGATAGTAAATCATTTATATAAAAATTGAAGAGAAGTGGTCCAAGATTTGAACCTTGAGGAACACCTGATGTTGGAGAAAACGGCGTAGAGGAATAACCGTTGTAGCAGACATAACGCTCCCTTCCAGTAAGGTAAGACTCAATCAACGTCAGGAAACCCACTCCAAAACCAAATTTATCCATTTTTTGTAGTAGCATCTCGTGGTTAATGCAGTCGAACGCTTTAGAAAAATTTACATTCTATTCATTCTTCTACATTCTACATTCATCTACAACATTACTATATCGTATGTAAATTTCTTTTAATTAAGTTGAAATAATTTCTAGTAAGCTTTTAAAACGGAATTTTTCTGTCGCCATACCGCAAGACGATGTCGGTCAACCATTGAAATCAATACCACAAAGAATGAAGGAGTGAAATTGTGTTAATCGTTTCCATTGATGTGATAACTAATTATTTGAATAATTGTGTTTCTGCCAAGCTTCGTTAAAAATTCACACCCTTTCTTGGAATTGCCCTTTCACATGTAAGACAATTGTTTATTTTCGCCGATACGACTCCTTTGACTTTGATAACCGTTGCACAAATTTTAAGCATTCTTCCAAGGAATTCTTGGAGACAGTGCGCGTCAATTTGTTGCCATGCGTTCTGTAAATTTTCCCACAGCTTCATTTCACATGAGCTCTATGAGGGATAAATTCGAACTTTGAGGAGGCAAATTTTAATTAATATCTCGCTGCTTTCCTTCTCTAAAGAGCTTTTACAGATTCAAGCCGTATGTTAAGGATCATTATTTTGCTGGAACACAAGCGGCTCACCAATAAGACACGGCCTCCACACGGAATAGCATGATTTTGCAGAATATCGAAATACCCTTCTTTCCGCATTGTACCACTAATTTTCACTAAATCACCCGTACTTGTTCCAGCAATACAATTCCAAACCGTAACACCACCACCTCCGAGTTTAACAGACGGTATTAATCAGGCCTCACTTCCCGGTTGTCGACGAACAGAAACTCTTCGTTGCGTATCAAATAACTGAAATTTTAACTCGTCGCTCGATACGACTGAATTACAATCATCCGGTGAATAATTAGCAGACTCTCTTGCTTATGTTAATCGTTTGTCTTTATGAACACGTTTTAAAGTTGCAGGTGATGTATTTCCTTAAACCTGCTCTCAATAGTCGCCTCTTGACAGTGGTAACGCAAACATTTGTTCATCGTTGTCTATTAACGCACGCTGCGATATCCGGTACCGTTAGACGTCGATCACGTTTCGAAATCTTTACTAAAGATCTAACTTCAGCTCCAGAAGGCACACGTGGCCACCCACTTCGTCTTCTATCAATATTCTGTCCTGTCTCTCTTCTCCGGGCCAATGTGTAATGCACACCTTTCGATGAAATCCCTAACCGTTGAGCAATTTCTTTCTCAGTATATCCTTCGTCGCGCAGAGTACAAATATTACACCTTCTGCTATAGTCAACTGTCTGCGTTTGGCATATTTACGCTCAATACTTTACCAAATTCCACACAGAAAAGTAACAAGACACTAAGGATTAATACCCTTATCACATGCACTTAAACGCTTACCGAAGCAGTACTAGGCCGTTTGACCGAAAGAAATTACTGCAGGCATATTTGCATACAATCATTTATAATAGGGATTAACGATTTCACGATATGCCTACCAGTTGTGTTATTTTAGATCAATTTCACCTTACTTCCAAACTTATGGACGGCAGTGTATATAGATATACATCAAAGAAGACTTAAACGCCAAAGCCCACTTAACATTTATAAACGTAGAACATCTGATTATAATTAATCCACAACTTAGATGTCAGTACAGTGCTTATGGAAAAATAACCAGGGATTATCAAGAATTAAGGAAATAAAATATATTCGACTTTAACCAGCGAGACCAGTTCCAGAAGATGGCCAGTGCTATCTCGTTGAAACGTCGAAAAAACAGTCCTTATCAGAACAAAACGCACACGCGGGCAAAAAGCAGAATCCGTATTCTCATATACATAAAGGAATTCTTGTAGTCACTGAATTGATTTACGTGTTTTCAGCTACTATAAGAACCTTTATTTATATTACAACGCTCGTAACTAAAGAGTAAATAGGCGCAGTCAGTCATCGCTCTTAAGGACTTCGTCGTAATATTTCCCTTTGTAAACGAGCCACGTCCTCTAAACGGATGACGTAAAAAATACGGAACCCTTATCGGTAGACCGATCGTCTAAACTTTTCATGTGATGTTGATTCCTTTCCTCCTTTTTTTTATTTAAAGCAAAAGTTGACCTCTCGGCTTGCGTTTTTTCTTCCTTCGAGTTTTCATGAAGCACGAAACGAACAACAAAGTAGATTCTACGCCGTTGGCCGTAAATACCGCTGACCGTACCGATAGGTACTCGAAATTTCCTCGTTTTCGTTCGTCTTCTGAAAGGGTTTTCGGTTTTATCGAGCCGTATAGATGGAAATATCCGAGGCGAGTGAGTAATTTACTAATTCAAAACTCGCTTTTTTTACGTTAAAATTTCGCATTCGCATTGAGAAGTTGGAGGACTTTCTCGGAATCGTATGGATCTTTTCGAATCGCGTGGACGTACTGTTGATAAAACATTCCCCACCCACTTTTCATTTAATTAGGAGGTTTTTCTGGTCATGCACGTAGAGCCAAGTTAAGGCATATTTTTTTCAATTGGTGGAAAAATTTTTATGAATAGTCGCTTTGAATTGTAGAAGTACTGCGGAACTTTAAGTCTTTAGAGTTCCCAGACGGTTGTACGAGGTATCTCTCGGAATTTATTAGAATGATTAGATTTTAAGTGTCGACAATTTAATAATGTCCCCTTCAAAGTATGGTCATTTGGAAGGCAACACCCATGCAGACGGTGACAGGAATAATACACGTTACAGCGATAACAAGTAAACCTTTAAACGTATACTGTAACCACAGAACGAATTTTGTTAGTGCAAATAGGGAATACCTGATGATGAATGGTTTTGAAAATTATACTTGCTATCAAATCTGATTTTTCTGCTACCTATTTTAATAATTCACATGCCCACGTATAGATCCTATTACTCATCAAGTTGTTGATATTTCTGGGAATGTTTGGACAAGTCAATTTGGAAGTACCAAAATCTTGTAGTCGTAATGAAATGATCATAAAATTAGCAGCTTCTTTATCGGCTACATCTGAATTAATTCAGAATTGTTCACATCCGAAACCATTAATGTTTTACCAACCACCACAATGAGATTGCTATTCATGTTGAGAAAATTAATAGTTTCACCAGATATCTAAACTGTGGAACAAAGCAGCAAGTATCGCAAGAAAAAATCCTTAAGAAGAAGCATAGTTCCCAAAAAATAACCACCTTAAATATTATAAAGTGAATAGGGAAAGGGTAGGGATACCAAAACCCGATACAATCGATTTCCTTGAGGCCTTCGCATCTCAGCAAAGCAGGCAAAGGCAAATTAGCCGAATTCTTTCTGGGTGGAATTGAACGTGTCAAGCGAAGATTTACATTTGAGACATTCGACACCCGTTCAAGTCCGTTTCCGTCTTTCCCCCGCCGCATCCATTTCGCTTTGACACGCTATAGGTGGCGGTATTCTCAATCTCCAGGATTTCGCGTTCGAAATTAGCAATTCTCTGGAATTTCGGGAGCTTCTCCCGTCTGGCGAAATTGAAATCGGGTATTTCGCCATAGGTACGAATCGTCACAGTCCTATCGTCGTTGCGCCGTGTTTCGGGGACGTCTGTTTGACGATCTATCGGCTTTCCAGTCGAGATAGATGGCGTGACGTTGATATTTCGTTATGTTTTTTTACTATTTCAATTCTAGAAATTGACATTTTGACGAGGTGACGTCGACGACTGAAAGAGAGAATGAAATATTTCTAAAGTTGATGGTAAAATCGCTTTTTCGATAAACAATAACCTTAAAAACTTTTTAAGGAAACTCCAAACACCAAGTGGAAAACAGAAAATATCATCTAAAGATTGTGATTAAGTATACACTGGACACAGACAAGATCTATTAAAAGAAGATGTAAAGAGCATTTGGCTCATTTTAAATTAAGAAGGTTTGATAAATCTAGTGTCGGCGTACATGTAATACGAGGGCGACCTGAAATGCTTCCGGAACCGGCAAAAGATGGCGCACGGAGGTTGAAATGGATTCATTGGTCGGCAAGGCAACTTTTTTTTATAACAACTGTCGACATTTCAGACGTCTACTGTCAATAGTTGCTGTTTAGGAGTGTGTTTTGTGTAGCAAGAAATAAAATGAATACACATTTAGACCTTCTAAATTCCAGCCTTCACTCTTTATTATATCATGCATGAGTATAGTCAGTTGACCGTAGCTTTAATAGGGTATAAACAGTGCAGTTTTAAGTTTAGTTTCTTCGTTCACTATTACTGCTGAAGATGATAGCGTAGCTGTCGAAACGTGTGTCCAGTTTTTCGTGAGCTGCTGTTGTTAGGAACATAAAGAGAAGCAATGTAGTACGAAGAGATTTATTGAAGAAGAGAGTCTGAGACAGCGAAGTATTTTGACAAATTAATAGTAACTTTCGAATACAATTTTTCTTTCAATTAAGACGAGCTCAGAATACACACCGTGCAGCTTGAAGCAAAACTTCCTCTTTCAACATCAACCAGAGTCTGTACTTAAACTTACAGCACCGCGGCTATAATCGTGAATCATCCTCATACCACATACATTCCTATCCGTTGTACGTATATCTATATACATAATTACGTTTTGACGAAACTCCCTTGCCACTACAAATTTCCGTAACGAGCACCTTCGTGTTATTTATCAGTATTAATTAATATCAAAGCGCTACAAGGCACTGCGGGTGTGTGTGTGTATATGTGTTCGTAAAAGAAAAACGAATAAAACCAAGCAACGCCGGCGGTGGCGTAGAAGAGCATCTGCATAGCGGCGAAAGGCTTTGCATCCGAACCCCGATACGGATATTAAACCCCCTCAGCCGCGCCCTCGAGCCCCGTCTGGAAATGGGGACCTTTATAGGCGAAAATAGGGGGCGATATTACGCCGGAAAATGCAGAGACTATCCTATCATACTCGGTTGCACTTTAAAGTGATACAAGTCCTATAAACTTTAGGGGCAATGCAAAAGGCGGTGGGGCAGAGGAGATTTTGTAAGGTAAGGGGTAGGAAGGGGGAAGAGGAGATTTCGACATGTTGCTTGGTGAATCTCGTTTGCTTCTGCTGTTTTTTCGCCCCTCCTTTGCTACCTCCTTTATCTTCGCCGCGTTTTTATGCGCTGTTGCGGGGTGTCTTCCAGCCTCAATCTTGTCTGCGAGGATATTAATCTTATTGACGATTTTTTCCGACACCCCTTGCGATGTCCTTATTGGGAATTTGTTGCGTGCTTTTGCTGAAAGGGGGAAGTTATCCACACATACAGGATTAATCTAAAATTCATTTTTTTTAAACCTCTTGATTTGCTCTACTACAAAATTAGATCGACCAGCAAGGTTGCATAATCTTTAACACATGATGTGTAAAACGGTGTTGCCTATTACGTGGGTTACTATTTACGTATCCGAAATTAGCAACAATGGTGTTGTTAGGCGCCATCTGACATATACATCGTAAAGTTTGACATTATTTAACTGTACAAGTACGAAACGGGAAATGTATGCAAATATTCCGAAGTCTTTTAACATTATCTACCAAAGCAGCTTTAAATTAAATTTTCTAAGGTTTTCGAAATCCCTATACTCTTGACTAAGAAGACATTTACCCCGAAAATGTGCATCAAAGTAGGTGTAATTTTTTAACTTATGATACTACGAGTCTCATCCACCATAGACGTACGATACATCGCGCAGTACGACTATTAGTAAAGATTATTTATTAACACCGACAGTAGCATTAAACACGGTACATTTGCAAAGCTATTTCAACTAGGGATCAACCGCTATTGATTGCTTAAGTTTGCGCGATTAATATCTACCGCGTTAGCAGCAATTATCGAAGTCAGCTTTGCATTTCGCTTTCGGCTTAAATTATTTAGACACCCGGCAGAGGATCTGGCGTTATACAACGATTCCTATTCGATCTATGTATATGTATATGTAGGAACGTACACTGTACATATTGAGGTAATTGATAACCGAATATCGCTAGAAAGATATGAAGAGATTCGAATTCCCAGAGAGGCAAACACAGATCCACGATCCGGGAGATCTGTCGGCGTTCTAGTATGTTTATTTATGAAAGAACCTATCTTAGTTGTGCGCGTACAGAGTAGTCTCTTGTATTAGGAGCACTTGGGGTAATTAGCGGTGTAAATATGACGATTAGTTACTTAATATCTGAGTGGGTATGGTGGTTTTAAGATGGAATCGGTAATTATAATGATTTAGATGTTTTAGTTTAATCAAATCTGAAGAGGTACAAATGTTATAGAAGGCGTACAACATACTGTTTTAACTGTAAAATTTTGGTATCTGTAGAATCGGAAGTACACCTTGGTTATTAGAGGTATACTGATTATTTTCCAGCTAAAATTTGAGATAGACATGTCGTCACTTTCAGAGAATCTACGGGTTTCATATTTTGGGTGTTCGTATTTATTCATGCACAAAATATGATGCCTCGTTATTGACAAGGTATCAAATGTTGCTAAGTAAGAACTTTATAATAGCCAATACTATTAACGGCTAACTAGTTCGTAAAAGCGTTTGCACTACTTACTTTTGATGGTGCAAACTAGAAAATCTTTAGTGAATTATCTTCTTTGCTGAAGTTTTTGCATCATTCAACTACAGTCCCCAGAGAATGATTATTGTCTTTAGATACTACTTTCATAACAACTCCTACATTCTTGTTTAAGTTTAAAGGTTAATTATGTACTTTACAATTATTGCAACTTGTTTGAGTTCATTTCTCCATCAGGTGTACCGCAAGGGTCACAAACGGGACCACTTTTGTTTGTGTTCTTTTCAAACCGATGTTTTTATCATGACCAATACTCGCGTATAATAATAATAATATCTTTATTGCCCAACAGAAAATAATTCCATTTACAGGACAATGCGAGAATAATGTAACCTAGCATATATAGTAATAATATACAACGCAGTAATAAATTAAAATTAATCGAAAAAGATACAACTGAATCATAAACATAAAAATAGCCCGATGACACCAGAATGCAAGAACAAGGACGACAATGTAAATCCATGTAGACACTTAACAAAAAGGATCATCATGTAATTCATTGGAATTTCTAATCATATGCGTAATGGGTGCTTTAAGCAGAACATTAGTTTTGTATGACGGGACCTTAAAATTAGGGAAGGACCTGGTATCGTACTGAGGTACCACAAAATCGATTTTGGAGAGAAGGGATGGAGCGTCAATAGCGTGATTAACCAGTATAAGTAGAAATTGGTTGCTAAATTCCTTCCTTCGATCCGATAACGATACAACGCCGTGTCTCGTCAGCAGACCAGCATAATCAACATCGCGTCAAGGGTAAGTGCCATCAATTTTGAAGGACAGGTATTTCAAAAATCGTTTTTGCACTCTTTCAAGTAGTGGATATCAAATTATGCTGAAGATATAGGAACATGCTCCTACGTTACATCTTTGAACGATGTGGCTCACCTACAACGTGATCCGAATCATATTGCTGTTCTCTTTAAAAATTTTAACTATATGTAAGTAAATGCTTGTTTGTTTCGTACAAGTGAAACATTAATAGATAATTATATTGGCTTACTTTACTCAGTACATAATATATACTTGAAGGAAGTTGATACCGAGAGAGGGCCGGGTGTTTTATGCGACTCCAGTTCAAGTTTTGCTACGCACGTTAATTTTCGATGTGTCTTGGCATTTAGAACGTTAGCATTTAAATTAATATGTTGGATTTATAATGATACATTATAATTAACTTCAAGCGTTAAGCAATTTTTAATGAAATATTTTGATTTCCGGTAGGATTCGAACCTATGTCTGTCACTCCCTTCACAAGCGGCATGTCCACTGGACACACTATCACGTCGGGACTCGATTTTTTTAATGATTGCGTCTCTATTTAGAACACCAGACTTTAATTTCGTTATAAACAAATTAGAATATGCATCTACCTTCGACCGAGCATCGAGAAAATCCAGCGTTTTCTGAAGTACTTACGTTGCCGGGAAGATATGATACAGTCGCTGGAATATCGTCTAGATATTTTGGAGGCAAGATTCGTTTTGAAAATTGTTTACAGACGTAGCGTGCTTTCATCTATTAAATTCCTTATATCTCGTTTATCTTCTTGCTTCTTTTCACGTATCCATTTCCTATTCCTCGTACCAATTTATTATGAAGAAATATCTTTTGATAGAAATTTTATTTAGAAAGAGATTTTTAAGGAACTAATTTGATCTCTTATTTTGTTTATCTTTTTCATGTTTATTTTATTTTCATTTGTTTTTTGCGTCTGTTTTGATTTTGTAGTCCTTTTCTAAAGTGATACGTGTACATTTTTTTCGAGTTTTTTGCTATAATTTTTTATTGTCCCTCCCACTTGCTATTCCAGTCTTGGCCTGATGTGAAAATGTGTGGGGGTGCGGATAGCCATTGCTTAATTAAATTATTTCAAATACTGTGAGATTGTTCCCATTCTCTTTCTTTCTCCCTATATTTTATCGTTTTCATTTTACACTCAATGTTTATGTGTACGTATGCACTTTAGTTTGTTAGGCTGTATCGTTGAATAATAAAGTATTGATGTTTTAGCGATTTAACTGCAAGTGCTCAATACACACCTTGATATACAACGACAGTAGTTGAGATATTCTGAAGATAGTATGCCATAACCGAAGCTAGGTCAAGAGTACATAAGTTTTTGACAAGGAATAAACTAGAATTCCATCTTTTAACGTCTTGTACACATTCATTAGATCCTTACAGCATGGAACATCTACAACAGTTCAGTAGCTAAAAGCGTTTATCACCACTAATTTTATTTCTGTTAATACTGCGCTAGAGTTGATTATTTCTTGGAATTGCTTGGTAACTATTAGCACTTCTACGATAGAAGAAGCAAAATTTTAAGTTCTAAACCATAGCTGACAAGTTTGATACGACCTTAATTGAAGAAGTTTTGCCTGCTTTTGCAGGCTGGGTTTCACCAAGGCATTGTATAATGTTTGCTAGGTTTGCCTGATGCTATTTACTAGTTGCCTCGTTCTAAACATAACTTCCTCCATAATTCGCTAATATGCTTGTGCCACTCCAGCTCACACATAAGCCAAGGAACTTTGTGTGTAGATCACATGCTTCGTTGTTGACGTACTCCCATTTACAAAAACGAGAAATGCAGATCCCAAGATCCTTGAATTACTTAACCGAACGACATTTACATCAAAATTTTATGATATAAGAAATTAGAAAAACATAGGCAATTCATAGAAGTCTTAAGCAAACTCAGTTATCTAAAGAAATGCAAAAATTAAAGAAAATACATCAAAAGTGCACATTTTACATTAAATAGTTCATCTCGTATAACAAGCGCTTTGGAGGAATTCTGTTACGCAAGCAGTACTTCATTACGATGCTAGAACATCTCGAAGATCCGTGGAAATCATATCAGCGAGTTCATTGGATACTCAGATAAAAGCGAATTCAGCACCATCTATCGTACGTTCCCCAAACTCGCGATTACTTTTTCTTATTCTTACGCCGTTCTTTTTTCCTTTTGTCGAGCTTCCCTTGTCGTAACTCCTTCCCATTCTAGTCGCGGCCGAATCGAGACTTTTATTCTATGGTTTCTCGTTTTTAGGCGAAAGTAGGTAGAAACGTAGGCGAACGCGTTAAGGAAAATACAAGAAAACACAATTTGTAAAGTTAGTCAGATGATGCGAGCCCAGAATAAGCACCGATCTGTGGGTATTTCTTTCTCTTCTTGCTCTCCACACTTTTCCTCGGAATTTTCGCTCGGTTCCAGGGCAGGAGGGTGATCTGATCGTTAAATAAGGACGTGATCCCGCCTCGTTTATTCCGGACACGTGTATGGTAGTCTTCCTATTCGTACCTCGCGGTGAAGCTTAGGGTCGTGTCGCTACGACTTCACTTTCTCGGTCGGCGCCTACTTGACGTACCTGCGAGGACGAGGATGAGAACGATCGCCCTAACGAAATGAGGATAATCACTTTTTGATACTTTACCGACGAAATCGCATTTATTGGCCGAGTTAAATTTGTCGATACATCGGCATTATTCTTCCGCCAATTCCGTTGGAGATCAGAGTTCGTAAACTTTTCCTTTTAGATCTTCGACGTTTTATATGTATATATACGAATATATGTACACTACCGCCCATATTAGTTCGCACACACAGCAAAAAGTTGTAAACTCTAGTAAAAGATAATATACAGTGAAATTCCCCTTCGCGGACGCCCCTCTTACACGGACACCTACCTTAAACGGACAGTTTCTCATGGTCCCGACCGGCTCTCATATAATTTCCATTGTATTAACTCTTTCTTGGACGGACATTCTCTTGAACGGACGCAGACACCAGAAAATGTTCTCCTAACCGGACAAAAAATAAAATAAAAAGAAACGCCTTATCTTATTTTTATATCGAGAGTATTGCTATTGCATTTCTCATTCGCGCCGAGCGCCAATTTCGCTGGAACTTCCCCGAGTAAACCGGAGATTTACCGACTTTAATGTTTCGGTACAAACGCAGCCTATGTCGTGCATTTCTGCCTGACATGAATTAGAGACTTCCCCAAGTTGGTCGGGGATTTACCGTTCTTATTCTTTAGGTGTACGCTTTCGATTGAATCTGCTTTCAATATTAGTCTGATGTCTATGCGGAAAAGACACAGTGGGCGACACATTCATTGTAGAAATGGCTCCAAACAGAAAAATTCTCACGCTTAAACAAAAAATTGAGATTGTTGAAGTTTACAATAAAGAGAAATTAAGTGTAAGGGACTCATTCAAGAGTCTTAATATTGGGAAAACACAAGCTGCAGATATAATTAAACATAAAGAAATCCTTCTAAACAAATGGATGTCGAACAGCAATTTGAATGATAAAAAAAGCTTTCGGAGGGGTGAGGTACTAAAATTGACAAATTGTGTTATGACTGGCTTACAGCAGCTCGGCGTAAGGGGATTCCTTTAAGAGGTACGCATATGGTTTTTTTAGATAAGGTTTTCTTCTATTAATGCGTTGATTTTCTTTTCATATTCTCATCATAATTCTAAAATAGATAAAAAGTGAGATCACCAATAGATTTGTCGTGACAAAAACGCAAAAAACTTATTTTTTTTAGGTCCGCTAATACGATGTAAAGCAAGAGAAATAGCCGCTTCTTTGGGACATTCTACATTCAGTGCTTCTTCTGGTTGGCTCAATAAATTTAAAATCCGCCACAATATAAGTTTTAAAGCGATTTTGGGAGAAGGAGCTTCGGTTAATGCTGAAGGTGTTTCATCGTTTTTAAAAAATTGTTCTGGTTGATTAATGGAATATTCTCCGAGAGACATCCATAATGCCGATGAGACAGGCCTGTATTTTAGGGCTCTGACCGACAAAACGCTCACATTAAAGAAGGAAAAATATGTTGGGGGTAAGTATCCCAAAGAGAGGTTTACAATTTTGCATTGTGCAAATATGGCGGGTGAAAAAGAAAAACTCCTAGTCATTGGTAGGACAGGTAAACCCAAAACTTTTAAGAACATTTAATACAAATAACCAGCCTGTAACTTGGAAATACAATAAGAAAGCTTGGATGACACGACAAATTATAACAGAGTGTTGCAAAATCTAGATTGGAAAATGGCTAAAGAAAAAAGAAACATTTTGTTGTTTTTAGACAATGCGGGATCTCATACGAAAGACGTTCGCTTAAATAATATAAAATTATTATTTTTACTCCCTAATTGTACATCAGCTTGTCAACCACTTGACCAAGGAATTATAAAGAATTTTAAAACTTATTACCGATGATCTAATACTCAAACATCTGCTAGTAAACATTGAAACTACTGGTACAGCTTTTGAGTTAATAAAGAAAATTACACCACTGGATGCAATTTATTTGGCAAAAACCGCTTGGGACCAAGTAACCAAAGAGACAGTTCAAAACCGCTTCCGCAAAGCAGAATTTAATCATATAAATATGCAAAATGAAGACCAGTTAACTGAGGCTGATACATCTGACCTAGAAGATGATTTGCCTCTTAGTGTACCTTCAGATATCCTCAAAAATAAGAATTTATTGAAATTCACGGATAATGAAAACCTTAATGATTTTTTGAACGTAGACGAAGATTTGTATGGTGAAGATCCAGATTCAGAACAAGAAATTGCAAATCCAGTTGAAATACAAGAATTTTCGGAAGATTCTGATGTCGATGAGGTTCCAGTGCCAACAGAAGCTATCGCAAATTATGGTACAGCTATTACCCTGACCAAGCAGCTCAAAAGTTTTGTCGAAAATCACGGAGTTACAGAGTCTTTGGTTCTTCTTTCTAAATTAGAAATACGATTTCAAGACGCCATTGTAAAGAAAAAGGGAAGACAAACAGCAATATATGAATTTTTGCGTCCTCAAAGTGACTATTCATTTCGTTGTTTTGTATTACATAGTACATTTATGTATCTATGTACATATATTATACTTTATATGTATATATCTAAAGGAAATAAACTTTTTTTCGTAAGCTTAAAGTTTCTTATTTATTTCAAAAATATTTATATACGTATACGATTTAAATGTCCCACTTTCTTTAATATATTCATTTTTCGTTAAAACACGATTTTTGTTGTATCTACTACATATTTCTTTTATGCGGACGCCCCTCCTGAACGGACATCTTCAGTTGGTCCCGTTGGTGTCCGTCCAAGGGGGATTTCACTGTAGTTGCTTCTACATTTATTTTATTTATATTAGGTCCTTTGTGAAGTTTATTATTTATTAATTGCACAAGCAAACTTCAAAGAATATCGATTAAAGAATGATTAAAAACCTATTATATTTTATTATATCCTTTATCTTTTTGTATGCCTAAAATACGTCAAAATGAGTATGCGATTGAGGATTTTAATGACTAGATTGTAGGAAAATTATCCAAAATTATGAAATACTTATTATTTAGCATTTGGCATTATACTTTTCACATGTTTTCATATCTTTAGAAACGAATACCGTCTAGATTAGTTCTCTTGTGACAATTTTGGTTTTAGAATCGAATTGTGTATGATTGGAGATAGCATTGGGTGAGCTTTGAACCAAATCAAAGATGATCGAGATGAAGTTTCGTTAAATGACGGTTGCAAGGACTGTGTGGATGTACAATTCACAGGTATAGCAGTAAACTCCACTCACACAAATTAATAATTATGCGGAACGCAGCGTTTCGAGAGCATGTGGGCTCCCATTGTCAACCGTGTTACCGACTGGTAGTCAGTAACACGGTGGAGTTTACTGCTATACCTGTGAAGTTTCGTTAAAATTTGTTATACGCGTCTGTTTGTTACTAATAAATTTAAATTAGATTTTATTTGTTGAGCGGTTACATTACCAGAAGAGGCTAACCGAAAGAATGAATCCCAAAGCAATTTCTTTCCTTTACAAAAATGTCCTTGGTAATTAAACTATATCAGTAAAAAAAACCATAAATCCTAGGCCTTTGTTCTACAAATACGTGTATACGTATACGTACGTACTTCTTTCGACCGGCTGTGAATGTAAAATATAAATAAATCTAATGATTTACGAGTTTAGAGGATATACATCAAACATATGCTGCTTTAGTGGGAACAGATTTCCGTAATAGAGATTTTAGAATATCTTTTGAGGACGTCTAACATCAAAGCCACCACACAGATTAAAACCGTTTCTGGTTTGCTTTACGGGGTATTTTTCTATATGATGTTATTTTTAGAGTAGATATTCGATACAAGACGTCTTTGGAACCGCGCATTTCCCATAAAAAGTGGCTATTGCATTCTTTATTTTGTTTCTTTTGGGAGATGTTGAAAAACGTTTACACGCATCTATATATTCCCTTGTAAATAAAAGATTAAGGCAGTGTGTCGCTCGGGGGATAGATACTGCTATTGTTTTCGTTCTCTGCGGATGTTGTCGCTAATATATCTTACGTACTTAAAGTCGAAATATCTTTAAAACAAGTGGATTTAGTAGGTTTATAATTTATATTACGACGGACCATAATAACAATCGATCGTAGTATCAGCCTGTCGCAGTTGAATTATTTATTTTATAAACGATATTTTTTTAATAGAGCTTATTTGCGATCAAGTCATCTATCGTTGTGGAAATATTCCGATGCATAGCTTTAGCTTCCTCAGTGCGTGTTATACGGAGATTGTCTTTTAAGTTCTGCGTATACAGCTGGAATAAAACAGTAGATTGCGTTTTTGGACGCGCTCGTACCAACTCTGGAGACAGCTACTCCACTCGTTTGTTGGTATAGTCAAAATTGCGTTTTTAGAATCATCGACTGCTCCTTCCGACGACTGGGATCTTTGACCATGAACTCCGTTCTTGATTTTAGGAAAGGTAACGAATTCGACTTGGGAGGATGGTCTAACATTCGACGTTTTATTGCGTTAAAAATTCAATTATCTTGCATGCTGCGTGCGAATTTGCGTTGTCTTGGTGGAGGATGATTCGTAGTTCGGGGTTGGTTTTTCGAACCTCACTGATGACTTGCGGCAAACAAGAGATTGTATACCAATCGTTAGGAGCAGATCCTCGATCATGTAAAGGAATTGTTGTTACATGACCTGCTTTTGTGACAAATCTCGCGACCACCGTTTGGGGACACTTTGAGAACGGATGACTTTTGTCGCTGACTTTTTTTTTCAGCTAGGTACACCCAAATAGACCGGCGTTTATTTTCTGGCTCACTTGAGTAAATACAGGACTCATCACCAGTGACGATGTACACGTTTTTAGAGTTTCCCGCGTTGAAGTGGTCTAGAGCTTTTGACACTAATATTTCATTATGAATAACCTATCATTAGGTGACTGGAAGTAAGTAATGGTCTCTAATCAAATTACTTGTAGATTACTTCTAATGAAAACATTTAATTAATAGAAATGTAACATTAGCTTGTTGAAATAACCATAAGGATAATTTTTAATTCCACAAATAGCTCCAGTAAATTAATTAAAACTAAAAACACAAGAACTAAAAAAAAAATCAAAATGATAACAAATTTGTTCTCTTCATTTCACCCATTAACTTCCTTTAACTTATCATGAATTGACTAAGTACATTCTTAAGAGTTACTAATCTTTCTTCCTACAGATTAATTCATTAATCAAAATTATTATAACATTACATAACAAATTCAAAACTTTGATTGGTCCTTAAGTTAAAGGAGGGGCATTAATTTTTTTTCACTATTTTCAATAATATGCATATCTCGCGGTAACTTCGAGTTTAGGTTAACTAAAGATTGAGGTTAATTTTTAGTACTAACATTTGATTAGGGACGCCCTCTATGCCCTTGTATGCAAAATTTTAAAGAGGTCCCTCGTATAAATTTGTTACTTTAAGTGGAGCACTCTAATAAGGTTATTACACCTTTAAGGTTGTTCCTTTGTATCAATTTACAACCACATATACTTATAAACGTAAAATAAATCGCTATAATGTGCTTGATTTGTTAACGTATAATACTTCCGTATTATGGAAGAATATACACTACCGCTCAAATGTGTTTAGGCACCCCTGTTTTTGTTGGATTATTCATATAGTATTATGTTTACCAAAAAAACATTATAATAAAATGAAATACGTATTTAAAATGTAGTTCAGTAAGATAAACACCCATTATATCGCATAAAGTTTACTATCATTTACCTGCACTTGGTCGGATTACCATAAACTGTTTATTGCGGTGCAATTACAATAACAATCCCTCTGAATTTACTGAGTAAATTTAGTCATCTGTTAGATTGTAGGTAATAATGTTTAAATTACCTTCCTAGAAGATTATAGTGAAATCTGTAACCTATGGTCAGTTGCAGTGTGGTATTTACTCTATTCACGTCATGAGCGAAATATCGCGGGACAATTTTTTAAAATGCCTCCGCGAAGAGAAATTAGTACGGAAACACGTGCGCTTATAATAGCTTACCATAAAAGTGGCATAAGTAATCGACAAATTGCCAAAAAAATGAAAATACACCACGCTACGGTTGACTATAACGTAAAAAAATATCGGGAAACTGGCAGTTTTCTTAATAAAAGACGGAGTGGAAGGCCAAAAGCGATAACATCTGCAGATGATCGCAGAATAGTGGTTACCAGCTAGTTAAATAGACGCAAAACAGCCCCGGAAATCACCGCAGAATTAAATGTTGGTCGCCAAAAACTAGTCAGTGTTTCTACAGTCAAACGTCGCCTGCAGAAAGCCGTGCTCCATAGATGTATTGCGATGAAAAAGCCATTACTACGCAAACAAAACAAGCAAAAGCGACTTAAATGGGCTCGTGAACACCAATACTGGACCATAGAAGAGTGGAACAACGTCCTATGGACGGATGAGTCCAAATTTGAGCTATTCGGAACCCGAAGACGCATATTCGTAAGAAGATCTATGGGTGAACGTGCCAGAGAAGAGTGTATTGCTGCTACCGTGAAGCATGGTGGAAGTTCTATCATCATTTGGGGCGGTTTTGCTGGCACTAGTGTAGGGGACATTGTGAAGATTGACGGTATATTAAAAAAAGAAGGCTACCGCGAAATTTTGGAGAACCACGCAATACCTTCCGGTATTCGACTTTTGGGTCAAAATTTTATCTTCCAGCAAGATAATGACCCAAAACATTCCTCTAAATTATCTAAGACTATTTACGCCATTTAGAAGAGGAAGTAACTCTCAAAATTATGGAATGGCCTCCCCAGAGCCCCGACTTGAATCCAATCGAGTTACTATGGGAAGAACTAGATCGGGAAGTACGGAAATCGGCTCCGACATCAGCTACTGACGTGTGGAACAAATTGCAATCGAGTTGGACCTCAATAACGCAAGAAGCTCTGATAAAACTTATTGCGAGAATGCCTCGACTGTGTGCTACAATTATTAAATCAAGAGGAGGTCACATAGATGAAAGCAAAATTTAAATTAAACGTTTTAATTTTCACATTTATTTAATATATTTTTATTCATCTACGTGTATCTGTACATAAAAAATAAATATTATTAACAGTTTTGCTGAGTTCTTATACATTTTTGCTGTCAGTGAGAGTGTCTAAACACTTTTGAGCGGTAGTGTAGATCCAACTCTTACCCTTTTAAAGCGGTGTGTGTAACTAAACATTTCAATTCTGTTGAGCGTATTTACGGAATGGTTACTTTCATGACTAACTAGATTATATTACAATGTTCGCGTTAAGTTTTAAAACTCCAATTTACCTTAAGATAGAGTTCCATACGAAAAGAAATTCTTTGTATTTTTTTTCTCTACGTAATAATGAACGATAATCTACAGCCTTCTATTGTTAAATTAATTATCCGTTTGCGAAGTTAACTTTACGAGCGCACGTCACGAAAGAATTCAACCTCATTCCCATATATACTTCGCCATTAACTTCTCTTTTTATGTCCTATTTAACGTCTCTTAATTTCATGCTGAAAACTAATATATTACCGCATTGCTACTATACGAAATCGGCGAACCGTTAATACCAGAAGAATTGTAATTTCATTCCAGCGGATTAATAAATCGCGATTTTTCGTACGCGACCCCCGCTAAACTTTCGACGAATTTTCACCCAATTAAAATGTATTAACCCCGCCGTTTAAGTAATTCACGGATCGCCGATAAGGCCCGGTTCGTTCAGCGAGCGCGCCTCCGAAACGGAGGTGACGTGAGACGCCGGCGTGTCACGCACCTTCCGAATACTCGCACGCACTTTTCTACGGACATCGAAAAACTTTTTACGTGGCAAACGCAATTGTCACACGCGATCCGTCCAAATACCTAGCGGACCGGGAGAAGCTTCATCGTGTTTAGCGTAGAGGAATACGGTTGCTAATTGTCTGGATGGTTGTTTGTTGTCGCGTTTAGTCGTCAACACTGGCAGATAACCAAAACAGTTCGCTAGGTTTAGGAAATGAATGGTGCATTAACGGAGAAATAGAGGAAAGGTGAATAATTTAGGGTCGTGGAGACGTTGTTGGCGTAATAAACGAAATGGAGTAGTGTGATAATAATGGACAATTTTTATAAATGGTATAAAGTTTCGTTTACTTAAATTGTAAACAAACAAAGGAAATATTTCACTAGGAAGAAGTTTTGTAGACCTTAAGAGGGTAGGGATTGTAACCATTCATTTTAATTACTACAGTAGCATATAACACATGGGCTGAAAAGTCCCGGGCCTAACACAGATGACGCTAGTTTTATTGCAGTCACCTTTCTCTCAATTAGTACTAACCTTCAAAAGAGCTTTTAAAATTTCATGATATTCTATTCATTAGTTTGTGAGTTATTGTGCTAAGAGTCACGCTACTTTTGTTATTTTCAAAACAATGGATCAAAAACAATTTCGTGTTTTAATTTTACACTGCTTCTTGATGGGAAAAAATACCGTTCAAGCGAAGCAATGGCTTGAAAAGTGTTATGGGGACTCGGCTTCATCAGAAACAACAATAAAACGTTGATTTGCTTATTTCAAACGATGATGCAGAATGCAGTGGACGTTCAAATGAGGCGGTAACACCAGAAAACATCAAAAAAATCCACAAAATCGTTTTGAATGATCGAAAAGTGAAGTTGCGTGAGTTAGCTGACATCGTAAAGATATCAAAAGAACGTATTGGCTTTATATTGCATGAGCATTTGACTATGAAAAAGCTCTGTTCAAAGTGGGTGCCGCGTTTGCTCGCTGTTGATCAAAAACAAGAACGTGTTGATGATTCTCAGCAGTGTTTGGCCATGTTTAAACGTAACAAACCGGAATTTTTGCGTCGATGTGTGACAATGGATGAAACATGGATCCATCACTTCACTCCGGAATCAAAACGATCGTCATCTGAGTGTACAGCAACTGGTGAACCTCGTCCAAAGCGCTCGGAAGCACAACAATCGGCTGGAAAGGTTATGGCCTCGGTATTTTGGGATATGCGTGGTGTAATATTCATCGACTATCTTGAGAAAGGAAATACCATCAACAGTGAATATTATATAGCGTTATTGGAGCGTTTGAAGGCCGAAATTGCAAACAAACGACCGCATATGGCAAAGAAAAAAAATGTTGTTTCATCAAGACAACGCACCGTGTCACAAGTCAATCAAAACAGTGGCAAAACTACATGAATTGAACTTCGAATTGCTCCCACATCCACCGTATTCGCCAGATTTGGCCCCCAGCGACTACTGGCTGTTCGCAGACCTCAAAAAAATGCTCGCCGATAAGAAATTTCGCACAAATGAAGAGGTTATCGCTGAAACTGAGGCCTATTTTGAGGCAAAATATAGATCGTTCTACAAAAGTGGTATTGAAATGTTAGAGCGGCGCTGGAATGATTGCGTTGCTTTTGATGGAGATTACGTTGATGAATAAAGCTAATTTTGAAACAAAAAAAAACGTGTTTTCTTTGTTAGGCCAGGGACTTTTCAGCCCATGTGTTAGCATATTACAGAGTGAATTCAGTAGAATACTTTAAACCTTAAATGACCCAAATCTTTAGGTTCATTTAAGCTTAGTCTCTTTCTTCTTACTACATGTATGAGTTTCTAAGCCTATTACGACCTTTAGTTTTGGTCTACCAATCTCTTCCGTGGACGTCCTATTGATCTTTGTCCTTACGCCTATTAATTCCACACTCTTTTGGGTATTCTGTAATCTTCCATCCTTTCCAAGTGTTTTCTTCAATTCTGTCTGTATTCTCCTCTAACTCCAAGTTCTTCCCTTATGTCTGTGTTTATCTTCCTATCCATTCTTGTATATCCTGCTGTTCTTCTTAGACATTTCATTCCCTATCTTTGGATTCTTCTTTAATTTGCTCTAGTTGTGGTGCAGCTTTCACTCCTGTATGTACCGCATGGAACTGCCATTGCTTTAATAGAATTTCACCAACGTATTCTTCTTTACTTTATTTTTCAATGTTCTAGCTATGGTGCCATTTATTCGGTTAAATTTTGTTATTTCTGTCTGTATGTCCATATCGTCTTGATACTACGATATGGTGGATCCAAGGAAGTTAAATGTTCTTGTTTTATAGGTTCATTGTTGATTGTTACTTTTGATCTGATTATTTCATTTTTATTAATTACGGCATTACTTTCGAAATTGTCTTCATTTGAATCGATTTTACCTTCAGAATTGGTTTTGCTACGTGCATTACAATGGTTTTACATCTGCCTTCTACTTTGCTTCCAGCGGAGTAAGTGAAAAGGTCTGTTTTAGGTCCATTTTTACTCACTATCTTTCTAAATGATCCTTTAGTTCGCTCGGTGCTTAAAATGCCGTATTATAGTTAATATAGCGCAGTTTATCTGGGATATAGCAAAAGTAATATATATTTTTCAACTGCGTTACAGAATATAGTAGTGCAATAATTGTATGTCTAGTTATTAATTAACGGAAACAGCAGTAATAACAATAGGAACAGAAAAATACTGAGCGCATACCCTATCGTTGAAGCAATGTATGACTCATACAATGACTTTACTGCTCGACAGGAGGAAGTCTAAAACGTTTACATGGTTTTTTGCCCTCCTCTTGGAAATTGCGCTGCGTATTACTGTTCTTGGTGTATGCCTCGGTGTTAATATTTGCATGTGCATATGCATTTTGCTGTCTCTAGATCTTCTTCGCGTAGGTAACTTAAGTGATCTCCGGTTTGATCAAATTTGTATAGATAACCTTTGAAGACTATAAATTTTATCAATGCTCCTGTCGGATGTGTAAGACCCTCCCCTCCTCCTCCAGTCTTTATTATTCTTGGTGAAGATGTTATGAATGCCTTTAATTTTCTTTGTTCAAGTATGTCTATTTGTTGCGAGATGTTTAGTCTTTTTCCCAACTCTTAATTTCATGTTTTACGAGGGCCCTTTCTAGACCACAATAAAGGTCCTATACTGAAAGACGTGGTCGTAGCTATTGTTGTATGTTAATATTATTCACTGAATACTTCACTTTGCTGCTCCTATTACTGAAAAAGAATTGGAATGCATTCCATTTCACAATTTGGTTCATATTTCTAACAGAATTCGTACTATAAGAATTAGCTTATATTTAAAATTTCGCAAAAGGAAAAGATATCTTTTGACGGGTGAATAAAAAATCTTATAGCAGTCAAACTTCAGAATTCTATCCTTACCATTAAGATTTATAGAGTTCGAGAAGGCTTCCAATAATGTAAATAGATGTAAATTATGGGATACTATGAAAGAACAAGGATATCTACGTCATTTAATAAGAGAATAGAGGGTTTATACTCTGACACCAGAATTATGGTAGATATAGGCAAAAGATTAATTAGAGAAATACCAACAAATAAAGGAGTTATACAAGGCTACTGACTGTCGCCAACATTATTTAACATATATATTGATGCTATTATAAAGGAATGGAAAAAGAAATGCCCTAAAGGACCAAAACATCACTCTAAACACTATCTCATATGCTGATGACTTAGCACTAAATGTCGGCGAATAAAACCGAAACCAAGGCATTCCTGGATAAATATCCAATTGGAATAAAAATAGTAATAAACGATACTATATTGGAACAGGTGAAACACTTTAAGTGTTTAAACTGCGATATATCCTATGATCGAAGGAAAGACGGCATAGAATAAAAACTGAATAAATTCATACATATCTAGGGAACAACCAGCAGAACGTTAAAGAACAGAACTAGACGATAGCAGTGCCAACCCTCTCATACGGTAGTGAAATGTGGACAACAACGAAAAAAACAAGATAGCAGGATACAGACACAAGAGATGAAATTTTTAAGAATAGCGAAAAAATACGCAAGACTGTAGAATAAAATCCTCCACATAAATGTGAAAATAAAGGAAGAGAAAAACAAGAGGAAGGAACACGTAGAAATGACGAAGCTTGCCAGCCAGAGCGAGATTGTATGGTTGTTTAGGAAGTTGAAGTGTAGCCAGACCAAATATAAGGTGGGTATCGTAACAGACAAAGTACGTAAAACCTGAAGTGAAGAAGAAGATCCTTACCATTGTAGTGCGAATAATAATCTCCATTTTAATCCTTGCAAAGAAAGAGGATAACCAGAAAATCAGCGTAAAATCACACATAAACAAGCGTCAACATAATTTATACCCTCCTATATGCTAACTCGGAATTATTTATGGCTTTTGAAAGTACTCAGAGCCGTGTTACTAATTTATAAGTGGAAAGCTGGCGTAAATTACACCACTCGACACTGTCCCTGTCCTCGCCTCGCCAGCGGTATCGCGATTTACCATCGAGGTTGACTGTCCCACCCTGATATTCTTTCCTTTTATTATTTTCCTTAATATTTATTTGCATATATAACTGCGCGGTTTAACATACTGGAGCTCTGGTTACTTATCTGCGTACGCTTAGATCTAACAGTAAATATGGCAAGAATAATATGGTGCATGTTTATTTATAAGTTCGTACCGTACGATAAACGTGTTGGCTGGTACAATATCGCGCAATCAAATGCACGAAATTCGCCGCCCTTGGTAGCGTGGCTTTGAGCATGTTTAAGCGAATTAGGGATGATTTATGGTCGTCACTTTAACGGTGAATTTATTTTGTTTGCGTTTTGTATACACATAGATCTTACGCAGGTTATTTACGAATTCATAGGCTGTTACTTTTCAGAAACATCTGCAATAATATTGGATTATTTTAAATATGACTTACTTTGAGGGTAAGCTGAAAAATTCGGTAACTAAAGCAATACAATTAGCAATATTTCCGTCAAGTGCGCTTTATTTTTCAATATAATCTCCCTCAAGATCGATACATTTATTTAGTCGATGCTCAAGTTTCTTTATGCCTTCAAAGTACTCATTTTCCCCGAGCTCCTCAAAATGGTGGTCCACGGCAGCTATCAGCTCCTCATCCGAAGCAAACCTCATCCCGCCGAAGTGTTTCTTAAGCTTGCGGAAGAGATGATAGTCCGACGGAGCTAAATCCGGTGAATAAGGGGGATGCTCAAGCGTTTCGAACTTTAATTTGACCAAATTTGCTTCGACAATTCTGTTCTTGTGAACTGACGCATTGTCCTGATGGAAAAGGACTTTTTTTGCTTCCTTCCGGATCTTTTTTCCGACGATAGCCCCTTTCAATCGATCAAGAAAGTTTAGGATGGTGTTGTCCTGTAATCGTTTGTCTCTTTGGAAGGTAATCGATAAGGGAAGTTCCCCTCACATCCCAGAAAGTGGAAACCATCACCTTTTCCGCCGATAGAATGACTTTGGTCTTCCTTGGAACCGGTTCACCATGTTTAGTCCACTGGTTTGATTGCTGTTTATTATCCGGTGTATAGTGTTGGATCGCAGTTTCATCAGAAGTCATAATTGGTGCAAAAAATCTGTTGGATTTTGCCGAGACCGCTCCAAAGTGGCTGTAGAACATGCGAGACGTTTGAATTTCTGCAGTGGTGTGAGCAAATGAGGCAACCATCTTGAACACTGCTTAGATATATCTAAATTAAAATTTAAAATGTAAGTCAACGGTTCTCTAGAAATGTCGGTTGCCCGGTGTTATTTCCACTTATTAGCTTACCAAATTACCCAAGACGAAAATAAACAATACCTAATATAATTTCATTATCACACGTTTCTATTACTAGGATTAATTGCATGTACGTATACATATATACATTATCTGTTTTGGTGGCATTTTTAGTATAAAATCAACATGCATCGAATTATTGTTATACTAATCTGCGTATCTATAGCAGCTACACTGACAACAATGGCCATTTCTGAAACGACCCGGTATGATTTTATTCAAATTCCTTTTTATTCATGCTTAAAACTTTGATTGCAATGCAAACATACATCGTCCACCACGTTGTAGCTGTGGTCCTGATGACATATACATATCCTGCCCTTGTCAAAATTCAATAGGCCACAACTTAGGAAGGTGTTAGGGAAAACGTATAGAAATAATATAAACAAATAACGTGGTTTGCAACTCATAAAGCGATGCTGATTTATTCACCTATTTTTAGTTAATCTAATATTCAAAGAGCAAGCTCAAAGGGGGAGGATAAATTTGAATTATGTTTTATTCTTCACTGAGCAGCGGTAGCTGAAAAAGAAGGACCTGTTCGATGTGAAATTTAAAAGTGTTTCTATTGTAATTAACAATCTCCAACAACAAAACTGTTTTATGCTTTTAATATTCATAAAACAAAAGAACGGATGCACCAGTGTACTGTAAAATTTTATTTCTTTTTACATGAAAATATTTCTACAAAGTAAACCTTATTACTACTATATTTTAGTTTGTTATTTGGAAGAAAGAAATTTATAGTCTGTGAAATGTATACGTTGTAAAACACTAGTTTTATACGAAGCGATTTATTATAAACTCTACAGAAACGGACATACCCGAAGTCGGGATCCATACGCGTTTGGTTAGTATGTATACGAATACCAGATTAGATGGATTATGGCGAATCGACGGTATTATAAAACAATCTTATCCTCAAATTACTTCATGTAACCTGTTGGATCCATGTATGCCATCTTATAGCGGAATTTACTTGAAACAGTTGCCACTAATGCTACTGGGTAATGATAGTAAAATAACTATCATTTTTTTAGAGCGTAATTCGCATAGACTTAATTAAAATCCACAGTGCTAATATGTAATATATACACCAACATATTTTCACTTCGCCGTAGAAGTATGACTGAGTAGCATTAGAAGGCATGCTAATGACACAGTACTGCAGCGAATTCTTGCGTCACATTTCATCAACAACGCAATTAAACTAAAATAGTACACAGAGTCCTACGCCACTGCGAAAGCATTCATTTCTGCAGCCTTATTCGTTATTTAAAGCTTTTTCCTCAGTTCACTTGATCAATTTATTACTGAATTTTATCCTACTTATCCACGACTCCCAACTTGACCATCTTCAGCGAACAGATAGGGTAATCGGAAAGAGCTTTCGCAAAATTTCGAAAAGAGAAAAAGAGAACATAGGTGACTATATTACCGGTTCTAAAGTATGGAATTTATAGGCCCATATTGTGCGCAGGGGTATCGAAAATTATACAATCCGTGCCCCGTCCTCGAGGGAAATATAAAGTAGTAGGAGGACAAAGGTCGCTCTTCGACGTAAGCGCTTCCATGGGAAAGGTCCGATTAGGTAATATCTTACCATTTCATATACATACCGTCGATATACGTACGTATATATATTGGCGTAGGAAAAAATCAATAACTAATCAGGTTATGCATGTTTGAGATATCGTAATACCTAGCGGACTCGTAGAATTTAATGTAGATGTTAAGCAACGTAAATCGCTGCTTTGATGATTGAATTTTTATGAAAGGAAAAAAGTTTTCGTCCTGCGATGGAATTAAATTTGAAAAAGTTCCACGGGTAATCAGTTTTGAGTTATTTTTCTTCTTATATCATGTCAATGTCTTTGCTATCACATTCGGTGTCATTAACTTTTTGGGAAGGTAACTTTTTTTCTAGATAAAAGATATTACAGACAAGGAAAGTAATAAATGCACACCTCTAGCGTCTTTTTTCCTTAAATTCGAATTACATTACAAAAAAGTAGGCAAGTAAATCGTTTTCAATTATTCCAAATATGACAAAAGATATAGCTCTTAAAATTCATTATTTATTAAATACATATATACAGGGTGTCTTCGAAATAAAATAAAGAAGTACGGAAGTGTGTTTCGAGGTCTGCAAAATAGCGATCTGTAGCAGCGATGACCTCCTCACTTGAGACAAATATCTTTCCTCCTAGTGATTTTTTTTCTGGTTTGGGAATAGGGAATGAGAATTCTTCGCCGCCGATTCGCCCGGAAGAGTCGCGCCGAAAGCTTTTTCATACCCAAAATTTCGTGTGAGATATTGCCAACGCGTTCTTCTGAGATGCCTGTTGTTCGTGCGCCATCTCTTGCCGATTCCGGAAACATTTCAGCTCGCCCTCGTATGTTTATAGAACATACCTTTAGTTCCGGAATGTAAAATTTTGCAGTTATTAAGTGTATGGTTATTTTCTTGTAAATGAAGTGCATAATCGAAATTTTTATTCTTATGTACATAGCTCATGAAATGTTCGTGTATTCTTTTATCAAAACTCTACCGTTTGGCCAATATATGTTGTTTCTTTTGTTTATTTTTGATTTATTGATTTTAGTGAATTTTCCTAATGAGTTAGTTTTGTAGGCTACCCCTAAATTTGATTTTGGTTAGTACCTAGCCTATTTTTCCAGTAATTAGACCTGTACAAGTTAACACTTTATAGCCATTGGTTTTTTCCTTTATATTTGAATAAACTTTGACAACTGATTTTCTATAATTCTTTTCCTTTAACACTGAATCTATTAATTAGGTATAATGGATATTATATTATATTCTCAACTACTTGTTTAATAATATTAAATTCTTTAGGAAAATTTTCTTTATTTAGTGATAATGAGGTTATACTGTGAATCATGCAGTAGAATGAAGCTAATTTTTGTTTGACTGTGAATAATTACATCTGTGTGTGATAGTTTGCGATAAATTGAAAATTTATAACTATTATTTAATTTAATTAATTCAGACTCTTGTGTACTTCTTTTTCAACAGAGAACTTGAAATTTTGATATTTAATCGAAATTAACACAACTCTGGCAAATGCCGATTGTTAAATCAACAATATTAAATTCCTCTGGATTTCCCCTATAAAATTATGCAAAATATCCACTGTATGAAGTAATTTAAATCCAACGCGTAACCTAATATAGGTGTTGTGGTGTAGCTACTACGTATTACGCTTATGTTCCAAAATTTCTGTTAGAGTTGTACCTGAGTAAGCTCTATTTTACTTTTACATACATCGAGGGTGGCGGCGAGTTGCAGAGCGGACAGTTTTAGAGCATATAGAGTTTGAATTATCGATTCATATGAAACGCGCCTAATATATTGTCGCGCGAGCCGTAAATAGAAACGTTACGGGAAATCGCGCAATATATGATACGTAACGGGAAAATATGCGAAAACATGCGCGCTTCGAAAAAGGGGAAAAATAAAACAACAAAAACGGGACTTCAAAAGCTCGGCGCGGTGCTTAACAACAAAGTCAATAGACGATACGGCGTTTTGTTGCCGTTATTGTTCTTGTTGCGCTCCGCTTTTTTACCTTCCACTTTCGCCATTCGCTTTATTTGTTTGTATTGCCCGTCATAAAAGAGAAATTATATTTGAAAAACGTTTTGCTTTTTTCCGACTTTTCGATTTTTCCGTCGAAAAAATGTATAAATCGCTCTTTTTTCTTTCGTTTTCCGTAGGGATTTGTGTTTATAAATCGATCGGCAACCTCCAGAATGCCAATTTTACGGCGAAAATATGTGGTAGCATTTGTGTAAACAGCGCAAGTGGTCTCTATACACGGTGTTTATTGTTATGTAATGATAATGACAGATTACCTAGCCAATCCCAAGGCAATACAGCGGCGTAAAGAGAAAGTAAACCAGATACATATATAAATCTATTGTAATTACTACGATTGCGAGTGCTGTAGGATCGTATAATACACACAAATGTGTCGGTATACTCCACACCCCACGCGTTACTAATCACTTATTCGGAATGTAGTCGTGTCCCGAATAAATGATGAACTTATTGTAATTAATTGCAATCCCTGATTAATCTAAACAAAAATAAAGAAAGAAAATAATTTGACCTTTAGATCTAACAATGGGCTTTCCGTATATCTATTTCAGTATATGTCTAGGTGTTTCTTGTTTAATAGACAATGTTTAGTAATGAGTGTAACCTCTGTAATACACAGAACCATTCTGAAATTATCTTTCTGAATTATTGATACCTGATACGAAAAGCAATATGAAAAGCTTTAGGGAGGGAAAACAGCTAGCCTAGCGCTGGCTTAAAACCTAATTGATTCTAGTAATAAATGTAACAAGAAAAACAAAAATTTCTTCTCTCTATAATCGACCTAATACCCAAGCAAAAATACAACTTTAGGAAATATTCAAAGTCAGTATCAAAAGGTTCAGCTGATAAAAGACCCTTTAGTGCCAAATACGACTAATTACTAACTAACCAACTGACACATTCATGCAGTCACGACGTGATTTCAATCCGGAAATCTAAATTCTAAAGAATAAAGAATAAAACGTTCTTGCTGGGTGTCTATTTCCACAATAAATTTTAACATTTTCAATGGAGACCACTTCTTATTATTATTATAACCGTTTCTTTCTGATAACACTTCATTTGTTTCTGTCCTATCAAGCTTCCTCTAAGCTTGAGATCAACTCTTCTTCAATTCGTATATCAGCATTGACACAAAACCGCGGCAGGTTTTTTATAGATTTTTTTGCATTGATTCTGTGCTACTCGTAAGTTCATGATAGAAAGTATCGACAGACAGAAACACATATCTTCTTAATTCTTGTGTCAACGCCAATTTCCGAATTTCTCACCGAATATGCCCATTTCTTAGCAAATTATTCCGGAAAATATTAACTCATTTTCAGCCACTTCGTCTCTATTCTAAAAAAAGAGGTTTAAAGCAACTGGTTTTTGTGCGGTTCTGTCGAAGGTAATTACTTCAATCTGCAAGTACTGCAAGTTGAAATCATAAATATTTTTTTACCAAAATTTGTGCCAGACCTCTCATATATACATTTTCTGTAGAAGCACATAGCTTTTCTACAACCATCTTTTTGTAAAAAATTTTCATCGATGGTTTTACTGCACCATATGGCTTATTCCATCTTGTTCCCAACAGTCTTCTTGCAGTTATCCCCAGGGACTCTGATACATCGTACCTCTGGGTCGATGCAGAAGATTGTATGTACTTTCTAGTGTTAGAGAAAACGTTACATAATTTTGCACACTTAATTAGAGCAAGTTACAAATAGAGATTTCATATTAACTTGCTGGATATTGGCCTGTGTCCCAGAATGAACACCTGCCGCAGTGATGACCATAGCCTTGATTTTGACAGGGGTTTATGTCCAATCCTTTGTCATTACTAACATTATAAATTTCTTGTGTGACGTCAACAGCCTTCTTTCTAACGAGAAGGAAAAGGTCTCAAAAGCAATCTTCTGACTTTTCTGCTCTCCATGTAGACATAACAGTAAATAATACATAATCTCGCTCAATTGATCTTAGTAAGATGCATCAGGTATACCATCAAACATTGTTTCGTAATATTTCTGTTTTCTGATGTCTTAAATGGTTCTTTGATTCATAGTTCACAGGTATAGCAGTAAACTCCACTCACACAAATTAATTAATTATGTGGAACGCATCGTTTCGAGAGCACGTGGGCTCCCATTGTCAACCGTGTTACGCTGCGTTCCGCATAATGAATTAATTTATGTGAGTGGAGGTTACTGCTATACCTGTGAATTGTACATCCACACAGTCCTTGCAATCGTCATTTGATTCATAGTGTTTTCCAAAAGAGAAATAAATTCGTTCTGAATTATTGGAGAGAGATCATGTCTTCTGATCTGCTCTATATAATGGGTACACACACTTAAAACTTAAGGTTTTTCGAAGGGTCCCCTTGGTCAGAGGCCCGGGATGATCCGCCCCTTCTCATTGGCATCTCCTTGGTATAAAGTTTCCTTTAGATAGCTCTGAGGATTTTGTGGTTTTCGCTCTTTAGCTTTTCTATCCAACTTATCCGATAAATAGTGAACAGGTGATAAATCAGAATTTTGAAGGCGGTCTAACTATTACGGTTACTTCACATGCTGCATTGCTTCCTTCCAAAAAGTTTTGCATACCTTAGCTGTATGCTACGGATCATTGTCTTGTTGGAATATGAACGATCGACCGACAAATTGACTCCCAGGTAGAATTGCGTTGTCTTTGTGGATGGCTGAGTACCCTTTTCCCATGTTTCGATCATTTTCGCTAAATCACTTGCTCCAGCGCCAGCAAAATCACTCCAGGCCATCGCATTTGCACCACATTGATTCGCCAAATGCAATAAACAAGCTTCGCTATAATATTCGCTTAGTTAACAACCAACAAAGATTCGAGGTTTACAAGCAACAGTTTCAAATTTTGACCCGTCAACCGAGTTGGCATCCGGTTCAAGCGTTCTCTTACTACAGCTATCTTTATTCTATGTGGACACGTTTTGTAGCGGTTGTCTCCTTAGGAATGCAGCTAAGTGACTTTTTACAATAGCAACATACCTTCGCTAGGTATTTAGGTGCTTTATGACATCTGGTGGCATACGGTCTCGTTTTGCTGTAGTTACTATAAATCTGACTTAGAAAGTTGTTATTGCCTTTGGTCTTCCACTGCGTCTTTAGTTAGTAAGCTGTTCTGTTTCTCTTTTTCTTTTCCAAAGCGTAGTGAACACCTTTCGATGAAGCGTCTATTTTCTACTACTGTCTCTTTTTGAATATCTTTAGAGCAAAAGGCGAAATGTTATTTTGAAGTCAGTTGTTTATACTTTGGAGATTCTTTTATAACAATTAAAATTTTTTAATTTACGTCTTAGATACCTCAAAAATATCAACATGTCAATGACAATTGTAGGTAAATTTCGCGTTTGAGTAATAGCGTTCCTATAGGCTATTTCCTTAAGTTTTTTATATCTGCAGCTTAATTTGATTTTAGATACTTTATTTACGATCAATCGCGTACTGCTACAATAATGTTAAACTCGATTAAATTTTTCATGCATAAAGCATAGACGAGTACAAAACTTTTGTCCTCGAAATCGTAGCCGAATTCTTACGGATATTCACGTCCAACGTCGCAGGTGTATTATTAAATAACAACGTCGAGGATCGCGATAAGTTTCCCCCCGAAAACGAAATTGTCAACCTTGACAGGACACGTTCCCTTACCGAGGACGATTTAAATGATGGATTTCGTTATTAAGGAGTTTTATCAACATCTTTCGCTCGGTACACACGCAGACCGTGACATGTCTGTGCTTATTTATTTAATAATCTTGCGCAGAGATGTGACTCGCTTACTAAACTAGAGTTGGACTCGCTCTGAATCAAACCAGAGTTATGTGAACCTGGTGACGTAGAATAAATGTACAGCAAAGGCTAGGTAAGTTTCAATGATTCTCATGACGAGATAAAATAATTACTTCAACTATAATTTATTTGTAATATGTGTAGTCATAACTTAGGCATAATTGTTCCCTCAATAAACGTTGGAATTTTCGATTATAAATTAAATAATTTTGGATTTCTACTTGTAGCTGTCTTTATGACTCCTGATACATCTGCCAGTGAGTTTCAATTATTCTTTGAAGCGCTTGAATTCTTTGTCATATATAACCTTACTTTATTAATTGGAGACTTTAATTTACTGCGACTTACTTCTACAAGTGCCCCTTGTTCTAAAACACGTACCTTTAGAAATGTCTCTAAATCTCTGAACCCATTACAATTCAACGATGCTAGGGATTGTAATGATAATCGTTTAGATTTAATATTTACTAACTCTTGTTCCAATTGATGCTTATCATCCACCACTTTCAATCCATGTATAAATCGTGTGTGACTACAATTCAGTACCGTTTTCATCTGCCAGGAACGAGCTTTACTTTGATCTTCTTTACACTGACTGGTCATTCCCTGGTAAACTTAATCCTGTTAACGATGCGTTATCTAGCTTTTACCTTCATCTGTATCTCATTCTTTCTAAACCCGTTCCTTTGGTGTCGCATACGAAGTCTCCATGGTGTAATTCTACTACAATATCTGCATTGAAAATGAAAAAATATAGGCGCAAATGAAAAGCTACAAGATCCAATTTATATTATTAGGAATTTAAGTGTTTAAAAACCGTCTGTAAGGAATAAATTTCTTCAGAATATGAAATATACTTGATGGAGAATATTCAGGAAACTATATCTGTTAATCTGGAGGAACTGCTTCGCTTTATACGTACCAAGTAATGCTCTACCAGATTTCCTGGTTTCTTTCGTGTTTTTGATGAAAATATCAATAATCCTGAGAAGATTGTGAATGCGTTTGCTGCCAGATTTTTAAGCACACAGATTTTGAGTAGCTTGCCATTTAACTATTCTGGCAATTCTAATAATTCCGCATTCTCGGTATTAGCTACAACTGACGATTAGCTAATTAAAATAATGGCTAAGTTTCGTGATAGAAAAACTGCGGGTGAAATAGAATTCCGAACTTCCTAATCCGTGATACAAGATTTCCTCTGGCGAAGCCGATGATGAAAATCATTAATCTTTCTTTGTCCACATCTGTCTTTCCTGATCTATGGAAACGTGCCCGCTTAATACCAGTGCATAAAAAAAGAGGATTCTTTGATAATAACAGGCCGATAGAAGTTGTATGTAATTTTGCGTAACTGTGTGAACATTTTATTTATTCCAGTATACTTACTAATGTCACATTTACACTTTCTGAATGTCAGCATGCGATAACAGACCTTTCGTGTGCATTCGATACAATTGACCATGGAATTTTGCTCAATAAGCTGGATTGTTTTTTACTTTCCCCGTTTTTCAAGCTTATGAGGTCCTATTTGTCGGAGCGTATTAACTACGTATTTTAGAATGGCTACCGGCCATAAGAATTTATATCTACTTCTGATGTGCCGCAAGGCTCCAACTTAGGACCGCTATTGTTTTTATTATGTATTAATGTTGTTGGTTAGTCTTTCCTATTCGGCTTTGGCTTATGCCGATGATGTTAAGATCATTTCCCCTTCAACCAAGAAAATGTTGCACTCCTTCAGAAAAATGTTGACTTGATACCCACCTGGTGGATAACCAATACATTTAATCTCAATGTCAACAAATATCGGCTCATTAAATTTGTTCTATACAATAATAGAGGAGATTGTACCAAGGGTTGACTCATTTGAGTCAATTTTGATAGCCATTTAAGCTTTTTTTAGCACATCCTTAATTTGCTCTAAAAGGTTTAGTTTCGTGGTGTGGAATAAATTTATTAAAGTCCTTGTATTTTGTCTTTATAGTGAGTTGTCTGGAATACGCTTCCATTATTTGGTTTCCTTATTATACCTACCATCAGCTTACATTGGAACGAGTTCGACGTCGTTTTCTTAAATTTCTTTCTTACAAACTTGATGATTAATACCCTCCTAGAGGAAGTGATTACCATTCTTCAGGAGACGTATTGCTTTTAATTTGTCAGGAAGTTAGTAAATGGATTTATTGATTGCGATGATTTATTATCCAGGTTGCACTTCCATGTATCTCCTGTTTCGATTAGATTCTGTTCTACGTTTATACTACCTATTCGGAACACTAATGTTTTACATAACGCCCATGTACACTAGGGTGACAGAATAAAATAGACACCAGGTAAAGCGGTATAAATATGTAAACAGCTAAATTCTAAGAACGAATTAAGAACTTTCTCTTGTCATTAGGGTAGGGGTAGATGTATCGGAAGGAATTCGTCATAGTTTAGTATCGTTACAACTATGCCTCGCTTACAAGGTTCGAGTGATATTAGCGACTTCACCCGAGGTCGCATCGTTGGCCAGAGCGCTTCGCAACGTGAAATAAGTAATTTTTTTAATATTCCGTTGTCCACAGTTAACCGTGTGATTACACAATTTAAACGCAAGGAAAAAACAACAGTGGAACCGAGACCAGGTCGTGCCGGACCTTCTGAAAAAAGTAAAAGGGTGCTTGTGCGCGAAGTATTAAGAGAACAGCGAAAAAGTACATACAGCTGAGCTTGCGGCAACTTCACAGAAAAGTCAGCGCACCGTTCTGCGATACCTCCACTGTGTGGGGATGCATAAAAGGGTGGCAAAGAAAAAACCTCTCCTTACGGCGTTTCAAAAACGGCGCCGAATGGCTTGGGCAACCGAAATGCGAACGAAGCCCGAAGAGTTTTGGCGGTCTGTCATTTTCTCAGACGAAAGCAGATACTGTCAATTCAGTGATAGTGGTCGTACGTGGGTATGGAGATGTTCGTCACAGCGACTGGACGACAAATTGTTGCATCAGACGGTGAAATACGGCGGTGTGAACATCATGGTGTGGGGCGCGATATGGTATGGTGGAAGATCGCAATTAGTAATCTGCGACGGAAATATAAATGCGGCAAAATATATCCAAATATTAACAGAAGGACTACTATGTATATATTCGACAACGCAATTTTATCTAAAGAAGACGCCACTTTTATGGAGGATGGAGCACCCTGCCACAAAGCAAGAACAACAACCACATGGAAAGAGGAACAGGGGATTCGGATTTTACCATGGCCAGGTCAATCACCAGACATGAATCCGATAGAGAATGTTTGGCACATAACCCAGGCAAATATGGCGAAACGACCCCGGAAACCCAGCAATAAGGAAGAGCTCGTAGCAGCTGTTACAGAAGAGTGGTTAAATATTCCAGAAGACCCCATTCATCATTTAATAGATTCTATGCCACGACGACTCGCAGTACTCCACGCAAGTAAAGGTGGATCGACAAAATATTAGTCTAATTTAAAAATTTTAAAATACTTTGTATATATAACGAGAATAGTATCTTTTTTTTCATTAGTAGGTGTCTATTTTATTCTGTCACCCTATGTGTAGCTTAGCAAATAAGTATTATACTGATATTTTTTCCAATCTAAATAAATTTTCAATAATTCCATTTTGTTTGGTATAATTTGTAAACGCCGTATTAACAGTTATTCTTTACGTTGGTTATTCTTAGGTCTTTAATTTCTAAATTTTCTTTTCACAATGTACGTATGGGTTTCTATTATTTTTTGTCCTGCAATTGGTATTCTGTTGGACAGTAAATTCGATTATTACTAAAGATAATTGGTCGTGGTACCTCACAAGCAGGGTGTTACAGTCATCTGGATATCAAAAGTGTGCCTTGTCAATTAGTTGCACAATTGGAGTGCGTCCAACTTAATGATAGATTATAGTGAGGACTGAAATGAAATACCAGAATTTATTCAATCTCTCATATTAAGTGGAATTCCTATCTATCTTCTTATATCATTCCTGTACTACAAGTTTTAAAACCCAATCTAGATCGCTCTGCATCATCTATTACGTACACCATTATATCTTACCACTTACAACTAACTGAACCGCCAATAATACCACGATAATTGCTAAAGATTAAACCTTATTCTCACTCCCTTCCTGAAATAATACAACCTCACTACTCCGTATATTCCATACAACGCTAACCTGTACACACACATACTAACTGTTAGCGAGAGCTATACGTTTGCAGTTAACATACGCCGATAATATCATATTTTAAGTTATCCGCGGCCGCAATGGCAACAATTTCACCGCTCCACCGGTGCCGACGTACCAAGCATCCGAGCCATCCGTTCGGCATCTCTACGCGCTTTAAAAAATCAACGGATCGCAACGCTTATTTACGAGATTCAATAATTAATTACAATACTCGCGATTTTATCTTCCGTAGCGATCACAATGCGATGCGATCTTGATAATGGCCGCGAGTGCATAGCGGCTGTTGTATAAGGAAACGGATGGGGATGCTGTAAAGTCAGTGCCGGCGCAGCGGACCATTGAAAACTCTCGTTTGTTACCTGGATATAAGCGAATGCCGACTACCATGGTAGTGACCGATTCGGTATTGCATAGGATGTGACCTTTAAAGAGATATACAGCTATCGCCGATTAAATGATTCATACTGTATACGTATGTGTACGCGATTTTTAGGTACGTTCAAGAGAAGCTGTACGGTGGAATGAAGGAGATAATGAAAAAGAGTATCGTCGTTTAGCATTGCTGGGAATGCCAGTTACACGCATAGATAGAGCTTCTCTCCACATCGGACGTTATCTTGGTTATATGTATTATTCGATATGAACTGAATGCAGAAGTTCTCCGGGGATGTTCAAAATTCCTAAGTTCTAAACCATTTTCAATCCCCCTGCTTTTTTCAAACTATACAAAATATTAAAAAGCTATCTAATATCACATTTTTCTTCAGGGTAGGATAATACTGTATGGTTATATAATTCACAGGCATCTCAGTAACTCCACACCGCACAATTTAATAATTACTCGAAACTCAGCGTTTCAAGAGCACGCGCTAGTTTTTTTGCCATACCTGTCAATCTTACATTGGTGTAGCTTACCACACAGTTTCAGATTCGGTCTTTAAAGAACAGTATGCGGACCAAGTAATACTTCAATTATTTATTGCCGTTTCTGTATAATACCTCCATTGAAGAAGAACATCTACAAACAAAAAATTGTTTTCTGTTAAAACATATGGAAATACACTAATGTTCAAAAGAAAGAGGCACATAGGTATATTTTTAAAAGTTTGTGTAATGGTCAGGATCCCGGACATATTGACATATGTTTTTAATTGTAATGATACTTACTTCTTCGGTTTACTAGAATCTGGTATATGCTATGCCAACACATAGAAATAAGAAAATTAGAAATCGTAATCCTTCTGTAGTACTCAAGAATGCGATAGATAAACAGATAATCAGGTGTGCCCCAGACAGGATAATTTTCGACTACTGTCTGTTAGGCACATTTTACTGATGATAGCGCACGTGCATGCGAGAAATTTAAAAACACGGAGTGAAACCGACACATACCATCATAAATTTTAATAGATGACACCTTTCTCTTTAAAAGAAATTTTGCAAGATGTCATTATCGAAAAGCCTTTAATACATTTTACAGATGGCTCACCACGTTAACCAATTAATCGACAACAATACAAAATACGATATTTGGTTACTTGCCTGCAGTGACTTACGGACTTATGGAGTCGTGTATACCTTCAAAACCTGCAAAGATCTTCGAATCCATCCTCCTGTTCCGCATCAATGTGCAGGTTTCAATACATCAATCGTCTCTACAATAATGCCACCGCTCTTGCAATGTTAATTAGTCCCTCTTACATCGTGTGCACTGTCTCTTTCTCCCTGGGATACCGGTCGCGCGGTATGCAATTTTTAAATTGGCGCACGCCGATAATGACTTGCTAAGCGACTACCACTTTATCAGACGGATACCTGACCGGACTCTCATCGACAATGGACTAAGAAGATGCGTAGGGACTTGCGTGCAATAATGGGAAAGGAAGGACTTAATAAAAGTTAATTATCATCGCTTTGAAAGTAATTCCTCGCTAGCTTTAAATATATTAACTTCTCAGACTAACAAAGCTTATTGAAAATATGCTAAAAAACCGCAGTATTAAAGTAATTATTCGGTTAGGAACCAGTAAATCTCATAAAATTAGACGGGCTCCCGCCAGGATCAGTACTTGCGCCACTACTTTTCAACCTCTCGATCAAAGGTATGCCTGATACTATCTACAAAAAATTCGCTATGCTGACGAACTGGCTATTGCCGTTCAAGCTAAGTCATTCGAAAAGGGAGCAGTGACCTCTAAGGAAGATCTGGACATACTGGATTAATAGTATAGGAAATTGTGTCTGTGTCTGAACCTGTCCAAGACTGAGATTTACGTTTTCCATTTCAACAATGTTATTTGTCTCTTACTATCCTTCTTGACTATGGGTGTAAATTTAGAATGTTTGAAAAATACATAAATTCGTGTAAAAGATGTACTAATTTAAAAAAAAAATGAAAGAAGTGCACGGGAGATTCTAACGTATAACCCGTGAACAAGTTTTCAAATTTTATATTCTCAGTAGAATGAACTTGACTTTGACAGGCAACAAACGATTTTATACACGAATCTGATCTTAAGAACCTCTGTATGAGCACCTAAGTTTTTGTAGTTTAAATCTGTAAGCCATTTGTTCCTTCTTATAATGTTAGCTTTGTCAAGGCAATCAATGCATTTATAAGCAGCTAGTACACTGCTTTGGTGTACAAGTGATTACATGAACAAAGATGTCATTGGAGTTGGAGCACCTATAACATCACGTTTTTCATTCTCTATTCCTCGATGTTAAATTATCTAAATCACTTCCAGTATCACTAATACATTGTCGCCATTCTTTCGGAAAGCAATAGTTATAATCCCCCATTGCAAGAACGTTCCTTAACCTGGTTATTTATGCACAACATTTTAGAACTTTACAGTAATAGTCCTAATGGCTATTGGATGAATATAAAACTAAACGAGTAATTTATTCTATTCTTTCGTGATGAACAGAGCTGTCAAAGGTGAACAAAGAAGAACACAAATTTTGAATTAAAAAGAAACGTTTATTCCAATAAATCTAACATAAACAATAAGTTTATAATCGATACATGAAACATCTAATCAAACACCTATATCTACAATATTTACAATCTATAGTTACACCTCTTAATAGCTGGTAAGGCTATATCGTCCGAATTCTTCCGTTTTCGGCATCCAAAGAAATCCGTCTCGATATCTTCTAAACGTTCCTGATTAATAGAAGGGTTTACCACAACATCCTTCTCCAGATTGGTACCGAACATCTTCACTGGCATCTTCCTGGTCACCGTCACTCCTAGTGCTGGGTTGATCCTTCTTTCGATCTCTAACTTTTCTTTTCCTTCAGCAACGTCTTCAACCTTCGTCGTAGTATTGGGTCTCCTAACGTGACGTCTTTGCAGACCTTGTAAACCTTCACCACGTTCAGCAGCGATTCAGGATCGAGGTATCTGAAACGAAAATGCAATGTTAGTACAAATACGAGATATAAACCAAAAGAAATAAGATAAAGTTCAAAAATAAATGCCACTTACCTCAAAATTCCAGCGATCAATTCCACCGGTAACTCCGTCAACCTTGGTCCGGCTAGCTGGTACACTATCACTGGTAAAATCTCGAACAACATCTTGGCACTTGTTATTACTTCGATTGTCCCAAAAGAACTGATTTGGTCTGGAAAAATTGGAGGTATTTATACCGCTAGAAGTCAATCGGGTGCAACGGTTTCGATTCATTTGAGCGGAACAGATCCGGTTCAATTGTTTGGATGCTCACGTAGCTTGTTTTCAGATATTGTTAAGCTAAGGTATATAGAAATTAAGGGAACGTTGCTGACTCAGTGTAAGTTCATGTCAGAATATTGAGAAAAGGAAAGAAAACGGTAACAATCTCACAGTATCTCAAACAATGTGAACATATTCTTTTCATATATCTTTGATTCCAACTTCACAATTTAAAATCAAGTAGTCAGCACGGATTTATGCGCCAGCGCTCTACAATCATAGACCTTGCCTGTTTTAAACAATACGTGTCTGAAGCTTTGGATATCAATGGTTAGGTAGACACTATTTATTTGGACCTCCAAAAAGCTTTCCATCAAATTGATTACTATATGGTCCTTCGAAAGTTGGAATCATTTGGGTTTTCTGTTCGGTTATGTATTGATTCTACCTCAGATTCTCTTTTACTTCAGAGTGATATCAATCGGTATGGTAGTATGGTCAAAAATAAATAAACTGTACTACTATAAATTTTACTAAACGTGATACAATATTCAGGGTAATATACTACGAGTACTCTTTAAAACATCTTTCTCATTATCGGGTCTCATAATCAAATTAGTTTCAAAATGCTACCAAATGTGGAAGTGTGTTCAAACCACTTTTAAAATCTCAGTGGCGTACTCGTTCTCAAAGTGGACATGTTTAGTATGCTTTTGTTGGGTGTTTATGATTGTGCTTTTTAAAAGTTTGATTTGTTGCCGTGATGCTGTTTTTCTTGCATCTGTTTTAATTCCGTAGTCCTTTTCTGGAGTATCACGGCCTGATGGTGGCCAAATGTGGACGAATCCGGTAACCATTGATTGATTAAATTGTTTGAATATCTGTGAGACTGGTCCGGAACACTCGGTATTATATCTATGGATCTAAGTCGAGGTATTACAGCTAATATATATTAAAATATTTTTAAGTTCCTACTTTTTCACAACGTTCCAACTAATTTTTTCGAAAAATACACGAATAATGTAATCATTGCTACTACCGCAATAATTTAAACAAAATGCTTTGTTCAAAGTTGTAGAATTAAATATTAATTTCAAATGACGTCAGGTGCGAACAGAAAATATGTACAATTGAGTTTGCATACATACATACTTCTAGCTATATCATGTATCAACACTACAGACAATAAATGAAATTCCATGGCAATGTGATTTCTTATGTAATATTGTACTTTTTTAGCTGAATATTTCAATATATATTGTGATAACACGTTAAAAACTGACAATCAATTTTTGAAGTACTTTTTGTACTGTTAATTTTGTATTATTGAATGAGTTTGTATATGATTTGAATTTACAGATCTTTTCTAAGTGCAAAAGTAGTTTGAAGTATTGCGGATGCCTATTGATTAGTGTTTTAATAAGTTCCTTTATATTTTTCCAAGTACAATCCGGTCCATCCTTTCCTTTGCATTTACAGTATTTCTCCACATTAGGTACTCTATATTATTCATCCATTTTCTTTCTTCTTGTTTTGCAGATTACATTCCTAGAACAGTATATTTCTCATTCCATATTGACAGAGAAGGGTTTCAGCATTTATAATGCAGTCGGTGTCATATCTTTTTTTAGCGTTTAAGCCATAAAACTGTTTGTTGGATAAAATCTGAGGTATTGCAAAATTTCCAATTACGATTTTTTTTGAATAGAATGTTGTGTTTGTACTGGATTTTTGGAAGACTCGGTATGAGATTTTAGAAATACATAACAGCAAGTAAGTCCTCATGTTTCATATAAATATTTCAAAACTTTAGGCTATCTAGTAAAGTGTATGTATCATACATATATGAGGTGTTCTATCTAAAATAAGGGAGTTCATATCTGTTTCCCTTTTAATTGAGTGTGCCATAAACTTAAAAACATGAGAATATAACACATGGGCTGAAAAGTCCCGGGCCTAACAAAGAAAACACGGTTTTTTTGGTTCAAAATTAGCTTTATTCATCAACGTAATCTCCATCAAGAGCAACGCAATCATTCCAGCGCCGCTCTAACATTTCAATACCACTTTTGTAGAACGATTTATCTTTTGCCTCAAAATAGGCCTCAGTTTCAGCGATAACCTCTTCATTCGTGCGAAATTTCATACCGGCGAGCATTTTTTTGAGGTCTGCGAACAGCCAGTAGTCGCTGGGAGCCAAATCTGGCGAATACGGTGGATGTGGGAGCAATTCGAAGTTCAATTCATGTAGTTTTGCCATTGTTTTGATTGACTTGTGACACGGTGCGTTGTCTTGATGAAACAAATTTTTTTTCTTTGCCATATACGGTCGTTTCTTTACAATTTCGGCTTTCAAACGCTCCAATAACGCTACATAATATTCACTGTTGATGGTATTTCCTTTCTCAAGATAGTTGATAAATACTACACCACACATATCCCAAAATACCGAGGCCATAACCTTTCCAGCCGATTGTTGTGCTTTCGGGCGCTTTGGACGAGGTTCACCAGTTGCTGTCCACTCAGATGACGATCGTTTTGATTCCGGAGTGAAGTGATGGATCAGTGTTTCATCCATTGTCACGTATCGACGCAAAAATTCCGGTTTGTTACGTTTAAACATGGCCAAACACTGCTCAGAATCATCAACACGTTCTTGTTTTTAGTCAGCAGTGAGCAAACACGGCACCCACTTTGAACAGAGCTTTCTCATAGTCAAATGCTCATGCAATATAAAGCCAATACGTTCTTTTGATATCTTTACGATGTTAGCTAACTCACGCAACTTCACTTTTCGATCATTGAAAACGATTTTGTGGATTTTTGTGATGTTTTCTGGTGTTACCGCCTCATTTGGACGTCCACTGCGTTCTGCATCATCGGTGTCTCTACGACCACGTTTGAAGTCAGCAAACCAACGTTTTATTGTTGTTTCTGATGGAGCGGAGTCTCCATAACACTTTTCAAGCCATTGCTTCGCTTGAACGGTATTTTTTCCCATCAAGAAGTAGTGTAAAATTAAAACTTGAAATTGTTTTTGATCCATTGTTTTGAAAATAACAAAAGTAGCGTGACTCTTAGCACAATAACCCACAAACTAATGAATGGAATATCATTAAATTTTAACAGCTGTCTTTTGAAGGTTAGTACTAACTGAGAGAAAGGTGACTGCAATTAAACTAGCGTCATCTATGTGTTAGGCTCGGGACTTTTCAGCCCATGTTATATATATCCCCATTGATGACATCAAAACGCAGTGCTTTCATTACTTTTAGAGATACATGCAATAAACAGCCTTCAAATATTAAGTAGTAAGATTCAAAATAGGTGCAAAACATCGCACCTGAGACCTAAATAAGATTTCACAACTTAACATAATTCTCGCCAACCTAAAAAATACAACGAAAAACTTCTCGCTTCTACTTCAAACATCCTTCATAATACTTCCTACCTGGAATAATCGAACGCCTTAATTCGAAATTGCGCGACGACGCGTATATTTGTCGACTTCGGGAATCCTTTAAATATTCGGAACAGAAGTTCTATATTTACAAAATCGATAGACGCGGAAGGCTATTGTCGACAGCAAGGAATTCACTTCTGATGTCTTTCAACCGAAATTCTTGTTGTTCTATTTTCGAATTTCGACAAAAACTTCGAATACTTGAAATGTTTCCAGGGAAATTGATGCTTTGTTTCGAGATTCTCGAGGAAAATTTATTACGCAAACACTCGGTGCGGAATATAATTACATCTCCGCGTCGTTACGAAGAGTTGACGTGTTTGAATGTGGGACGGTAGTGCAGGTTTTTTTTATCTATTGTGGTCTGATGTACCTCATTTTGGATGGGAAATGTTATTGGGGATTGTCTAACACTGTTTTTTATCTTGGTGATCTTTGCGTTTATTTATTTTTAGATTGCTATCTGTAAGAATGGAACGGTAATTAATATATTGGATGTTCCTGAGTTACAGGTAGTATCTTCACTGTTCAAAGAGATAAAGAGAAAACGCAAGAACAACTTCGAATGGCGATAAACCAAAGCTCATTTTGAATGTGTATCACTCTTATCTTGTTCCAAATTGAACAGTTACATGTGCGCTTGTTTAACAAAGGTAGTTTGTAACGTCCGTGACTTGTGATTAATTTGGAAATCTAGCTCCACAATTGCGACATATAATCATTTCGCTTCTATTATCTGGTTATTTACGCATACCAAGAAATATGGCGTCATCTAGCATGATAGTTCTCCAAAACCTGGGTATAACTACGATTCTAATGAAGGTGAAAAATTTGTGCTTTCTTCGGGTATGGACATGTTAAATATAGTTTTGTAAGCGAAAATAACGAGTATGAACATGTTAATTTAGTTACCAACACACAAAGAACATGACAATAAAACCGAAATTCTGATTTATTTCGAATATGAATCAGTTACCCTTCAAATAAAATGGTTATCACTTGAGCCAAATGAAGAGATCTTTATTTTGTAGTTGTTTTGTAGAAACACGGAATTAATTTGCATTAATCATAAAAATGGTACAGGAACTTGTATTGTATGCAAATGAAGAGGCATCACGTTTGTGTACTATGCAAGGGATGCCTTGGAAAGATATCGCTGTGAATTGTACGGGTGCCTTTTTTTGGTTTAGCACGAGTAGAGACACTGGGATCCTCCAGACATCTTCCTATATAAATGTTCCAATTCAATGTGTTCGACGTTTTATTGGACTTGATCAGGAAAGAACGCTAGCTGTTTGACTTGAAACCGATAAACTAGCATCTACACGATTCATTTGGGAATTATTTTTAAAGCAATTATGATTCCACTGGTAATTTCAAGAATAGACGAACAAATTAGTGATTTTCGTGGACGATGTGGACTCGCCCAATATATGCTAAGCTAACGTACCTAGGATACGGCATAAAATTTTAGTTTTTTGAAAGTCAAACCGGTTGCGCAATTGCTGATTTGACTTGTACTTGAAAACGAACTGCTCAACCAATACAACCGAATTTTGATAAAACAGTTGTGAGTCCTTGTATTGTCAATCAAAACTTGATCCATAAACCTTAACACATGGGCTGAAAAGTCCCGGGCCTAACAAAGAAAACACGGTTTCTTTGCTTCAAAATTAGCTTTATTCATCAACGTAATCCCCATCAAGAGCAACGCAATCATTCCAGCGCCGCTCTAACATTTCAATACTACTTTTGTAGAACGATTTATCTTTTGCCTCAAAATAGGCCTCAGTTTCAGCGATAACCTCTTCATTCGTGCGAAATTTCTTACCGGCGAGCATTTTTCTGAGGTCTGCGAACAGCCAGTAGTCGCTGGGAGCCAAATCTGGTGAATACGGTGGATGTGGGAGCAGTTCGAAGTTCAATTCATGTAGTTTTGCCATTGTTTTGATTGACTTGTGACACGGTGCGTTGTCTTGATGAAACGAAATTTGTTTCTTTGCCATATGTTGTCGTTTCTTTGCAATTTCGGCCTTCAAACGCTCCAATAATGCTATATAGTATTCACTGTTGATGGTATTTCCTTTCTCAAGATAGTCGATGAATATTACACCACGCACATCCCAACATACCGAGGCCATAACCTTTCCAGCCGATTGTTGTGCTTTCGGGCGCTTTGGACAAGGTTCACCAGTTGCTGTCCACTCAGATGACGATTGTTTTGATTCCCGAGTGAAGTGATGGATCCATGTATCATCAATTGTCACATATCGACGCAAAAATTCCGGTTTGTTACGTTTAAACATGGCTAAACACTGCTCAGAATCATCAACACGTTCTTGTTTTTGGTCAACAGTGCGCAAACGCGGCACCCACTTTGAACAGAGCTTTCTCATAGTCAAATGCTCATGCAATATAAAGCCAATACGTTCTTTTGATACCTTTACGATGTCAGCTAACTCACGCAACTTCACTTTCCGATCATTCAAAACGATTTTGTGGATTTTTTTTATGTTTTCTGATGTTCCGCCTCATTTGGACGTCCACTGCGTTCTGCATCATCGGTGTCTCTACGACCACCTTTGAAGCCAGCAAACCAACGTTTTATTGTTGTTTCTGATGGAGCGGGGTTCCCATAACACTTTTCAAGCCATTGCTTCGTTTGAACGGTATTTTTTCCCATCAAGAAGCAGTGTAAAATTAAAACACGAAATTATTTTTGATCCATTGTTTTGAAAATAACGAAAGTTGCGTGACTCTTAGCACAATAACTCACAAACTAATGAATAGAATATCATGAAATTTTAACAGCTGTCTTTTGAAGGTTAGTACTAACTGAGAGAAAGGTGACTGCAATAAAACTAGCGTCATCTATGTGTTAGGCCCGGGACATCACAACGGATTTTAAATTATCCAAAAGTCATCCATGTATCAGCAATTTGATCCTATGTTCTTAACATGAATAGAACAGTCTTGTTCAAAACTGAGACAATCAAGTTCTAGAATTACAGTAAAGGAGGTATAGAATTGAATTAAATGGTTAGTAGTTATTGACGTAAACGAGAAACAAAATGGTAGCCTTTTACAGTTTTTATGAGTATCTTCCATGTTGCCATCCCGAATTCGTTTCTTCTGTACATGGATGTATATCCAGAATATGTAGGGTCTAATGGTGGTGCTACATCTAAGATATACTTCTTCATGAAAGATAAAACAAGACAATTCAATCAAGTTACCAATGTTTAATACAAATCAAAAAAGAAATTATATAAAAATCAATGATTTTTGATTTCTCCTTCAACCCTAAAACCAACCGTTGCCCCATATTTTCACACGGAATTGTAGATAAAATCCTCTAGGTACGAGCTCTCAATCCCACAGTAAAACACATACGATCTTCGTAAGACCGTCCTATCAGCATGACACCGGTTTAACTGAACAAAAATGTTAATTGCTTGTATAGATTTAACTACTCATCCATCGATTACCTTGGTGCGTTTATTTAGACTCCAAGCGAGATATGGATCTCCCTAGTCTCCGGCCATTGGCGACCGTCGGCCATTGTTACGGACGATGTCGGGGGGCAGTATTCGAAAATTAATATAGCTTTTTTCCGAACCTCCTGTTACGCTTGTCTCGTTAATTACTTTCACGTACCACGTACGTCGTTTTTAGCTCTCTACGTTGTAATATGAGCTCTTTGTTTCTTCAGGAGGCACGCCGTAAGGTTTGTCGTAGAGTCACGGTCACCTATTTTGAAGTTGCTGTGATCTAATTTGTTCTGCTAGAATTTTAGAAAGTATTTATTGATAACTTGCCCTATATATTTAGTCTATATGGTGTACCGTATTGACACTGATATCTACAACACATTGTTTCAGTTCCAATTTGGTAAATATTATGGTCCTTTTATATTTGTTAATTCACGGATGTTTAGTTTTCTTCATTTAATTCTTGAACGGAAATAGATAAAACAAAAATTTAAATGCAAATATTGTTCGTCATCGAAAGGTTATTCGTAACACGTGAATGTGGTATATACAGTGTGTTGCGTTTAATCGGCACCCTCTTATGCTATAGCTGATTATAGTAATGCGGAAAAGCAATTAACGCAAGTTGTTCATCTTTAACATCCTTTATTGATTCTAAAATTTTAAATTATACAGGATGTTCCAAATGTGTAGAGCAAGTCATACCTTATTCTAGTAACATCAAAACCATCTGTATATTCCATACATATGTCTTCTATTCAGAAAGACCATCATTAATTAGTAAAATGGCATCGGTTATTATGTCCTAATGTTCATAATTCATACAAATGTAAACATAGTGATGATAAATTCTTAGTATTTATTTTAATGCGTATTTAAATTATGTATGTATGATTTGGTATGGTAATAAAAGTCGTCAAAAAATGCTTAAAGAATAATATGTTTTCGTACGAAGTACAACGAATGAATGTAAAAGTATCATATTGAAGGCAACGTGGAGGAAACGGAAGGCCTTGGTTTGCAAAGGCAAAATTCATGAGATATTCGAATCGCCAATTTTAAAACCTCTTCAGCACCGACTACAAAGAGTTTACATACGTCTAAAGAGGCATACACCAAGATCGATCGAATAAGTAAATAGTAATGTGGATAAAATTTTTCCGTTGTGGAAATCCCTACAGTTACGATAGATAAAACCATTCATTTGGTAGCATTTTCAAACTAATTTGGTTATGTAACACGAAAATGACAAAGACGTATCAAAGAGTACTCCCCGGCCATTAATTGATTAATTGATTACTTGTAGTATTTTACCCTCAATATTGTTTCGATAAACAATAGGTTTTACACGCTTAATAAAAGTTACAGTAGTACATTTAGCGATGTTAAGCGATAGCTTATTAACTTTTAACCATACTAGAATTCGGTCGAAATCACTTTGAAGTAAAGGAGGCTCTGCGGTAGAGTCAATAGTCAATGCTTCACATCATCAGCGTATATAGTACTACAATCAACCGTATCGACGATATCAAAAGGGGATCGAGATTCGAGCCGTGTGTTATGCCGGAAGTAGGCAAATGCCTGGCAGATGTAAATTTCCTATAACATACCTAGGAGTGTCTATTAGTTATATACGATTTTAATAGAGTACATAACGAGGCAGAAAAATCAAATGATTCGAATTGTCGAAGTGATCACGATTTTCTGGAAGTCCAGGTAATAGTGTCTATTTAAACCTTGATATCCAAAGTTCCAGACTCTTGTTCTGTAAAACAGGCAAGGTTTGTGATTGAAATCCATAAAAATAATGTGTTTAAATACTTTGGAAAAGTTACCCAGAAGTTTACAGTAATAGTCCTAAAGACTATTAGATGAATATAAAACTAAACGAGTAATTTACAGAACTGTCAAAGGTGAATAAAGAAGAACACAAATTTTAAATTAAAAAGGAACGTTTATTCCAATAAATCTAACATAAGCAATAAGTTTATAATCGATACATGAAACATCTAATCAAACACCTATATCTACAATATTTACAATCTATAGTTACACCTTTTAATAGCTGGTAAGACTATATCGTCCGAATTCTTCCGCTTTCGGCATCCAAGGAAATCCGTCTCGATATCTTCTAGACGTTCCTGATTAATAGAAGGGTTTACAACAACATCCTTCTCCAGATTCGTACCGAACATCTTCACTGGCATCTTCCTGGTCACCGTCACTCCTAGTGCTGGGTTGATCTTTCTTTCGATCTCTAACTTTTTCTTTTCCTTCAGCAACGTCTTCAACCTCCGTCGTAGTATTGGGTCTCCTAACGTGACGTCTTTGCAGACCTTGTAAACCTTCACCACGTTCAGCAGCGATTCAGGATCGAGGTATCTGAAACGAAAGTGCAATGTTAATACAAATACGAGATATAAACCAAAAGAAAGAAAATAAAGTTCAAAAATAAAAGCCACTTACCTCAAAATCCCAGCGATCAATTCCACCGGTAACTCCGTCAACCTTGGTCCGGCTAGCTGGTACACTATCACTGGTAAAATCTCGAACAACATCTTGGCACTTGTTATTACTTCGATTGTCCAAAAAGAACTGATTTGGTTTGGAAAAATTGGAGGTATTTATACCGCTAGAAGTCAATCGGGTGCAACGGTTTCGATTCATTTGAGCGGAACAGATCCGGTTCAGTTGTTTGGATGCTCACGTAGCTTGTTTTCAAATATTTTTAAGCTGAAGTATACGAAGATTAAGGAAACGTGGACTAGGTGTAGGTTCATATGAGAATATAAGAAAAAGGAAAGGAAACGGGACCAATCTCACAGTATCTGAAACAATTTGATTAATTGATGGCTACGGGTTTCGTACACAGTTGCACATCATCACGCTAAGACACTCCAGAAAAGGGCTACAGAAAAAACTTTTTTGTTGACCTACCACCTTTTTGGGATTTTAATTTGTTATGTACGTCCTTTTACAATCTTAATTTGTGCGTTTTAAAAGTTTGTTTTGCTGTTTGCTGCCGTGATACATCTGATGTTGTTTTTCTTGTTTTTTTATAATTTTTAACTCACATATTTCTACTTTTCTTCATTTAGTTCTTGGTATTGGTATTGTGAGTATTTTAACATCTCTGTTGGATGCGACCTCTTTCTTGAAAGACCCTGGACAGTGACCTGTCTACGAGTCTTTTGGCCCAATGCTTGTAGTAAGTTAACTGTGAGCTTTCAAATAATACAATGTGGTTTATAAATATTTCATTTTAAATAAATATTTTTAAATATTCGCGATAATAAGCAACCATACACGGCAATGTGTCAATTTTGTCGGGTTTTACTTATATCCAGTTAGATTAACAACCGCTGCGTCTGACCATATCTATTGGCGATTTCATTTATGTACCTTCGGAACACCCTGTATAATTGAAAATGCTTTAAAATCAATAAAGAATATTAAAGATTAATAACTTGCGTTAATTTCTTTTCCACATTACCATAGTCAGATCTAACGTAAGAGGATGGCTTTTAAATGCAACACTCTGTATATACCACATTCACGTGCCTTGAAAAACCTTTCGATCAGGTACAATATTTGTATTCAAATTTTTGTTCTGTCTATTCCGTTGAAGAATTAAATCAAGAATACTGAAAATCTGTAAATATTCGAAGGGGTGTTTCACCCCTTAGAGTGAATTTCAGGACAAACTAAAAATTTTTATTTTCAAATGCCAACGTACATGAATTTGACACCCGGGAACCTTTCCTTGTAAGTTAAACATATGATATTTTCAGCATAGTTAGAGTTACTTTTGCTGAAGCTAAAAAATTCTTTGAGGAAATTAGCAAGTTCTCTTATAAAAATGAGTTTCCTACACTAAATAAATTTATTAACACTAGTGATTCTAGTAAAGAAAATTAATTTGAACCAAATCATTAATCGTTTGCCTAATAATTTAATAAGCATCCTAGCGCGGAGAATCTTAAATATCCTGAAGCCATTATTTAATTAGTGGATGCTTTAAAACTAGGAACAAATTCATAAAACTTCTTTCTGAAGTTTCACGTTCTTCCGTTCTTTTGCCGCTCATTTCTAGGTCCTTCTATATTTTTATTTACGATATCCTTCCCTCTTGCTATGTAATTTAAGGACTAATTCGGACTTTAATTAAAGTCCATGTTTTGTGCAAAACTTTTATATCGCTCGAAGGCGCAACAACATATTGCCAAGGGCATAATACCATCCTGCATCCGTACATAAAAATTAATTACCGGAAAACACCGAGAATGCACTTGCTTGGATGAACTTTTCATATAATTACGTGACGCAGCGAGTTGCTAGATCCAATTTTATTTATTAAACTTATAATACGTACGTAAATAATTTGTTTTTATTGGTAATAGTACTTCTTTGCTTTAATCTTGTTGTTCTGTTCGAATTTAATATGGTATATATAAAGTTTGTGTCATATTAAGCTGAAATCAAGTAAAGTGAGTAAGAATTCGATATATAATCAAAGCTATACAGGTGAAGCAAAAGTTTTTCATTTTCTTTATTTTTGTGAATAAAATTTAATCTAACTATATAAAGAAACACAAAGATAATTAATATTTAAAATATAATTTTATATGATTGATAGCTCTCTAATATTATCTAGTAATATAGGAATCGGAAGTCGGGTCCCTAAACCAAATATAGCAGCAGCTTTATGCCCTCACAATCTTTCAATTTTTGGAGAGTTCTTGATGACGATTTCTGTCGAGCAATGCTGGGTATCTTTTTCTTAAAACTAGATATATTCGATCCAACTTCTTGCAGTATAGTTCTGAATTTAACGCCTTACCCTTTGATAGACATTCAAACTGGCCAACAAGTTCTCCTAATTGGCTACAAGTTAACTACTGACTTCATTTGTTTACATTACGGAAGCAAACCTTTCAGAATTTGATTACAAATTTGCGGCAAAGTTTCTCTTTATTCATGTACACAATTTTGTAGTTATTACCTCCTAATTTTTCTTTAGATAATGCATCGAAGGCACTTTCAACACAATATATTACTTCACCCATAGTTTCCTTTATCGCGTTGAACGTAGATCGTCTTGACTTTGTGCGTTTTTGGAAATTTGGATTTAATGGCTGGTAAAACATTATCGGTAATGATCTTTTTGCATTCTGCAGCGTTAATAGACTCGATGTTTTTGAAAACCATTATTCCATTTGCTGGATTCTTGCTGTTTAATTTTGCAGGTCCTTTATAAACGAAAGGCCAGAGTCCTACTTTCCCGTTGAAATATTGTTTTCCGGAACTGTCATAGCACGGTCTGGTCACCGCAGCCATAAACGTAACTTTAGTTATGAACCGTTTGCTTTTACGGTGGCTTTCTGGTTCTGCATCGTCCAGTGCGATGTAGTAATTAACACATAGGCTGAAAAGTCCCGGGCCTAACACATAGATGATGCTAGTTTTATCGCAGTCACCTTTCTCTCAGTTAGTACTAACCTTCAAAACACAGCTGTTAAAATTTCATGATATTCTATTCGTTAGTTTGTGAGTTATTGTGCTAAGAGTCACGCTACTTTTGCTATTTTCAAAACAATGGATCAAAAACAATTTCGTGTTTTAATTTTACACTGCTGATGGGGAAAAATACCGTTCAAGCGAAGCAATGGCTTGAAAAGTGTTATGGGGATTCCGCTCCATCAGAAACAACAATAAAACGTTGGTTTGCTGACTTCAAACGTGGTTGTAGAGACACCGATGGTGCAGAACGCAGTGGACGTCCAAATGAGGCGGTAACACCAGAAAACATCAAAAAAATCCACAACATCGTTTTGAATGATCGAAAGGTGAATTAGCTGACATCGTAAAGATATCAAAAGAACGTATTGGCTTTATATTGCATAAGCATTTGACTATGAGAAAGCTCTGTTAATAAGTGGATGCCGCGTTTGCTAACTGTTGACCTAAAACAAGAATGTGTTGATGATTCTGAGCCGTGTTTGGCCATGTTTAAACGTAACAAACCGGAATTTTTGCGTCGATATGTGACAACGGATGAAACATGGATCCATCACTTCACTCCGGAATCAAAACGATCGTCATCTGAGTGGACAGCATCTGGTGAACCTTGTCCAAAGCTCCCGAAAGCACAACAATCGGCTGGAAAGGTTATGGCCTCGGTATTTTGGGATGTGTGTGGTATAATATTCATCGACTATCTTGAGAAAGGAAATACCATCAACAGTGAATATTATATAGCGTTATTGGAGCGTTTGAAGGCCGAAATTGCAAAGAAACGGCCGCATATGGGAAAAGAGAAAAATTTTGTTTCATCAAGACAACGCACCGTGTCACAAATCAATCAAAACAATGGCAAAACTACATGAATTGAACTTCGAATGGCTCCCACATCCACCGTATTCGCCAGATTTGGCTCCCAGCGAATACTGGCTGTTCGCAGACCTCAAAAAAATGCTCGCCGGTAAGAAATTTCGCACGAATGAAGAGATTATCGCTGAAACTGAGGCCTATTTTGAGGCAAAAGATAAATCGTTCTACAAAAGTAGTATTGAAATGTTAGAGCGGCGCTGGAATGATTGCGTTGCTCTTGATGGAGATTACGTTGATGAATAAAGCTAATTTTGAACCAAAAAAACCGTGTTTTCTTTGTTAGGCCCGGGACTTTTCAGCCCATGTGTTATAACTTTTTAACTTGCGATATGTAGAACAAAAGGGTACGCTCTTAATACTAATGCACACACAAGCAGGTATATTTAGAAACTAAAGCATTTATCAATACACAATATACTTTCGGGTGACCTGGTCCCACCCTAAAGCGTATTGTAAATTTATTTCCTGGAATATTATCCCAAGAATAATCCTATTTCTGGCGATAAGGATCTGAAACTTACTATATTTAGTCATGAAATATAATAGGTTTTTTAATCATTCTCTAATCGATATTCTGGGAAGTTTGCCTATACAATTAATAAACAATAAACTTTATAATGGACTTAATAATAATGTTATTTACGTATAAAAACAATTATATTATGTTTTAGTAGTTTTACTGGGTGTCCGAATGGTGTGGACGGTAGTGTACAACGTTTCAAATATTCATTTTGCGAACTGCTTGCATTATATCAATCATAGCAGTTGGCATTCTCAAAGGTACAGTACCTGAGAATGCGATAGCTACTGTTTGCGAAACGTCAGGGACAAACGTTAGCGACACGTCGAGACCCGACAATAGTTACTACAAAGATGCAGTTTCATCTTAAACTTTCTTAAGGATTGAATAGCTCTGAGTATAATACGAGCTATTCGTATTTAAATGTAGAAATTTGTTTTCCGCAAGTGTATACCAACCTCTTTAACAATTAATAAAATTCATTTTCAAATACTTAAAGGTGATGTTCATATTTTATCCTGTTTGAAGAACGTGTATATTTCTATCGGTGTCGTATACACATCATCAATTCAAAATATACATACATAACTGTTTACATTTACCACTAATTTATTACACAACGCGGCTGTACCAACCTCTGCGCGAGAAAAAAACTATTTTAAATACAATACGTTTATGATAATAATAATATGCATAAGTACACACGCAACATCCATATAATGATGATCTCGTCCGAGCATGTACGAAGCATTACGTGTGCCTATATAGCGAGACCGAGACGAGTCCGTTACAGTCGAAAATTGACGGAAAGAACTACGTGTTAATTGACAAATAAATTAATCATTTTAGACGCGATTGTTGGGGTATTAACCGGACAGTCAGATACGGTCGGGCGTTAATTGTACCTGCATTAATACGTATTTGAATAAATAATTAATGCGCTCTTAATCTCGCATCTTTCCCCTGCGATTTTACCGCGTTAAACGTCGTAATAAGGTAGAAAGAGACAACGCGTAGTAAGCGATCGAAACACCACCAGTGCCACGTTCGGCAAGTCATTGTACCTCTTTCCATTGTCAATCAATCATTTGACATTATATATTAACTGCACTTATGCCCGATACGCCCGCCCCTTACGTCGCTTCGTCCTGCGGACATGCCGTTCCCCGTGCGTCCAAATAAATCGGAATCAATCGCACATATCTTAGCCGTTGTTATTATTATATCGTTCGAAATTCAATGATGTGGGCCTTGAAGCGTTGAAGGATCTCGTTCTTGATCGATCGGATGACAATTATTTTCGGGACGATGTTAATAGTCTTTCTTTAGATTGGTATTTCCATCTAGAATGGGTTTGTGCTTGCCTAATGGATGGTAACTGTTAACTGATGGCGGCGGCGGCGGCACCTGTCTACATTATCATGCTGGAATTGGACTTGTCGGCGTATAGGTACGTGTGCAAGTTTGCTGAATGGAATCTCGATTAGATTAAGTCCCTGTGGAGTCTATGAAGCTTGATTGCTCAAATAGAAAGTGATAGGGAAATAGATGTTTAAATGCCGATACTGCTTGTTGTGGGCTTTAATAAAAATAAAAAGATAAGAAATGTTAAATAACGAGGATTTCTGGATTTGTAATCATAACTTTGTAAGTAACAGATACATTCGACGGAAAGAACCTTACCAATTTTATCTGGAAAACATGACGATAACTTCCGTTCCACGCCATTAAAATTCATGGTGATGATTTATGATTAAACACCGCAAACCTATAATACCAAATAATCTTGACTATAGTTACGAGGGTAAGCTGGAAAGTTCGGTAACTAACTACGAGATAGCGCTGTGTGAAAGCAATCTTTGACGGTATTGTATAACTTGATGATTTACGCTTTTTAAAAATGGGGAATATTGAAATTCGCGCAGTGATTAAACACCTATGGAAAAAGTATTTTTTGCCCAAAAAATTCATGCTGATATGGTAGAAGTGTTAGGAAAGGATATTCCTTCTTTTAAGACTGTTGTTTTACTGTAATATAAATACCGATCCCAGTTCTCTGGACTCAACAAAAACAGCTAATTCTGCAGAAAGTGTGCAAATAGTTTTGAAATTTGTGGAAGCTGATCATCGATTAACGTTGAAAGATATTGCTAAGGCTAAATTAGACATGTCTAAGTTGTGTGTAAGATGGGTGCCGCGTTTGCTCGCACCACCGCAAAAACTGAAACGCGTGGAATGTTCTACAGCCATTTTGAAGATTTCTTGCGTCAATTTGTGACTTGCGATGAAACGTGGGTCTACCGCTGCACATCGGAAAGAAAACAGCAATCAAAACAGTAGACTAAACGTGGTAAACCGGATCCAAAGAAGGCCAAAGTCATTCTATCGGCAGGGAAGGTGATCGTTGCCGTTTTCTGGGATTCGAAGGGAATCTGGCTTGTCGATTACCTTCCCAAGAGACACACGATTACCCTCTTGATCGACTGAAGGTAGCTATCATCGAAATAAATCCGGAAAATAGCAAAAAAGAAATCCTCTTTCATCAGGACAATGCGCTATTCCATAAGAGTGGAAGTTTTGAAAGAAAATTGGCCAAATTAAAATTCGAAACGCTTGAGCATCGTTCTTATTCACCGGATTTAGCTCAGTGGGACTATCATCTCATCCCCAAGCTTAAGTAACACCTTCACAGTATGAGATTTGCTTCGGATGAGGAGCTGGTACCTGTCGTGGATCACTATTTTGAGGAGCTCGAGGAAAATGAGTACTATGAAGGCATAAAGATACTTGAGCATCTACTAAATAAATGTATTGATCTTGAGGGGGATTACGTCGAAAAACAAAACACGTTTCTTTGAAATATTGCTAGTTGCTATGCTTTAGCTGCCGATTTTTCACCTTATCCTCGTAGCTAGAATTTGCTTATATAAAATTACATCAGATGCAATGTACATACTAGGTGGAAAATCCGCATAACATATCTAAATCGATATTGACATCGACATGCTTTGAGTATTGCATATGTAGCAAGGAAAATTCATGAACAAAAGCTAATTTCGTCCAATCATATTAATAGTTTTCCATATTTTCTGGAGCAACAGGATTTGAATCTCGTATCTCTTACGCTTCAGAATTTAGAATTTTTGAGAAGTAGGTAAAAGTCTTTTTCATGAAACCTTCTGTTATTCCTTTTGGATAGTAATTTTAAAAAATAAAAACGCAATAGCTATAATAATTTGGTGAAATCAATTCTATTGATTAGGACTAATTTCTGAGGGAAACTGTTATGAAATTATAAATTGTACAATTTTGGCCCGAAATTAATCTTAGAATCTCTTATAAGGGTATAAGTAACCATTAGCTATGTATTTGTTCAGATCGACATCCAACTAGCTTCAGAGTACAATATCTTTTTCTGAAAGTTCCTCACGTTTCATTCGACCGTCAGCAGATACAATATCTGGTCAAGCGAGAATTCATTTTGGTGCACTAATAGGAATGTAGGATCGTCAATAGTGAATTTAGTGGGTTAATTTCCTTTTAAAAAATATACCATTAGACACCTATAAGCTGCAGAAAAATTTCTATACAATCTTGTTGAATAACGAGAAAATTGAGTTTGATTTTCTTTTTATCGTATTAAAATTTCTCATCAAATATATTAATAAACATAACCTGAGGCTTTTATTACTATTAATATTATTGATTATACTAGTTTTGTTTAATACTCCTTTATTTTACGCATTGATAAATATGTTAAACGTATTAATAATCGATTTCGTATACCAGGCATTTATTTTTAAGTTATAATATAAATAATTTGTCGTCTATTTGACAATACTCACGTACGAAATATATCGATTCGATTGTAAAATATTTAACTGTAGCTTTATAGCGTCAGAAAAATTCACCACGTTGTGAAACGCTCTCTGCAATTCTATTGACAAATTATATAATGTGCTTTTGCGGCAGAAACCGTTAAATTTTTAATGTTATTTTTTTTCGGCTATCGAATTTAAAAAATAAAGAATTGCGACCGTTAAATAAATATCGCTCCCCACGTTCGCATCGATCTGTGGAATACTTATTCGTAGTATATAATTGCATTTTATGCTTAAATGTTTGAGCGGGGATGATTAAAATTTAACTTTGCTTTGTTTCCAATTTTGGTTTAGAGTCAGTTTTTCCTTTTTCATTCACAACAGTTTGATAGTGGTACAGCAAGCAGCACATTAATTGTCAATAGAATCCTATCAACACTCGGTATAATCAGTTTAAATTTCATAATAATTTTGCTGCATATGTAAGAAATTTATGCCTAATATTTTTGTTATTTACATTTTATTATAGTTTCTTTACCTAAAGGATTTAATCTTATTTATCTTGTTTTTCAGATTCTAAAAGATTTTCACTGTTTATTAACGGAATTAATCACAAGATAGGATTTTCTGGTAAATGGAAATCGAAGACAGGGATCTTGCGTCACGAAACAACAGCTATTCAGATCAGTTCTTGAAGATCTCACTGGTCTACCACTTTGGTAAGTTCATATAGTGTTTGAACGGTGTCATTTTTGATCTATTGCTTTTGTATATTACATTTTTAAATACAGTGGCATTACATTTTTTATTTTTCGATATAATCTCCCTCTATACTAATGCACTTGGTCTATGGGTGGTTCAACATCTTAACAGCCTCCTGGAACAATTTTTGTCCGACCTCTGCAAACCACGTCTCTACAGCTTGCATCGCTTCATAGTTACTGGAAAATTTTGCCTCTCGTAAGATTTCTTTTAATTTGGGGAACAGTCTGTAATCACTAAGGGCCTGATCCGGAGAATATGACGGGTGCTCCACTAATTCAAAGTCTGCTTGGTGTATAGTAGCCATAACATTGCCTTAACTTTTCTAGGCGTTTCTCTTTAATAACGTCTTGCAATTTAGAAATTAATTGTGCGTAGTAGGCCTCTGTAATGCCCTGTCCTTTTTGCAAAGTCAGTCAGGATGATTCCTTGAGCACCTCAGAATGCAAATGGCAAAGCCTTTCCAGCAGACGGCGTGACCTTAAATTTGCATGGAGAAGGAGAACCGTGATGTTTCCACTCTCTACTGTGCAGTTTGGTCTCGGGATCATAATGAAGCACCCATGATTAATCCGTGGTCACATATCGACTAAGAAAGTTCTCTTTTTTGCTTGGTATCTTTCCAAAAGACGCTTACCAAATCAACATCTCATTTCTTTTTTGATCAATGGTTAACATTTGGGGCACCTATCTTGCACTCATCTTCTTCATATCTAATTTTTTAGTCAGTATGTTGTGCACCATATGATACGATAAATCAGTATCTTCCACAATGTCCCTGATGCCTTTTCGTTGGTCTTGCAGTACGATATCGTGTACCTTTTTAACGCTTTGTCTGTTGTTACAATTATGGGAGGTTTGACTATATCATAAGTAACTGCGAACTCACCAATAGTTGCCGTAATGTCTTTATGAATTTGAGTTGGCGTCATGCCCTTTTTTAGAGGTATTTTACTACGGCTCTTTGTTTTAGAGGATCCATTTCTATGAACAATCACGGCACACGATCCAAGAATTAACCACAGCACAACAACACTTCGAGATACAAACTTGATTCTATATAGATATGATCTACAAATGTCAGTTAACTAAATGTAAACAGCATTAATCAAACAGCCAATTAGAAGTAGGTGACGGGTGGGGCATAATGCTTCTACTATTTTTGAAAGATTTCCTTTATCATGGTCATCAGTAGAGCTGCCAAGTTGGTCGGCGTACCACAGCCGTCCGCACCGTGCTAAATAATCAATAAGTAACGGGTATACGTAATAATATATAAAATATTCCAAAATACTGGATTTTTTGCGAAATTTTAGTTTTTTCACTGAGACAATTCCCAATTTATTCAAAAGGAATGCTAAATGTGCTTAATGCGCAGGATGTGGACGAAATTTTATTCTACAGCGAACGTAAAATTGCAACTAATACTCGCTACATAGGGCAAACATTTTCTCAGCGCAACAAGACTTTATCGTACTTTGCGTCATCATATGTTAAGTCGTTTTCTAACAACTTTAGCTCCAAGACAACCTTTTTTTTACCATAATTACGCTATACGTAAAAGTTGCTCTCCGTCAATAAACTAAATAATGTATGTCATCCCACGCCCACTCACCTCGCGACACTGATTTTCCGACATAATCTGGCAGCTATTATTATTAAGAGAACAAAATCTAAATCTGACAAAATAGGATTTAACAAATTGATTACGTGAGAAGTGTGAGTGTTTGTTATTGGTTTAGAAAAAAAAAATAATTCTCAAAGCCTACATGATGTAAGCAAAATAACTTCTTTATATCTCGTTTATTTAAATACTGTCTGTTCAAAGAGAAAGCAGGATATTCTTCGAAAAACAATTTCAAATAAAAACCTACCGTTTCAAGCATTATTCTCGATACAGCCTCCTTTATACAATCGATTTTGTAGATCGATCGATCGAATTCAATAGTCGCCGACACCGCGCGCGCCCCCTTTCCGAGAAATTCCAAATTAAATCTAGACAAAAACGAATCGAATTGTCAGCGTAATCGTTGTACGATCGTTCATGTCTTAATTTACGAAGAAGACCAGCGAACTAGCCGTTGCCTTTTACTCTCGCAGACGCTCTGTAGATGTCCGCCCGCTTTTTGTGCGGCAACAGCGTTGCGTAAAAAACCGATCGTTTCGCTTTCTAGAAGTCAGAAGCTTACGCCGTGGTTAGCCTTGTCCGGTATTTACTTGGACGTGCGCTTTTTCTATCGGTCGCGTTTTTGTGCTTTATTTATCGCCGAATATGGGACAGAGAGAAGCCGCGCGTACTCCAAAGAAATCCCATCTTCAATCGCTTCGAGTACGTCGCCGATCTCTATTTAGATGGTGAAGATTTCTTACGGCCGGACAGCATCGGTTTAGACCATAAACCGTGGCGCTTGGTGAAGATGCCCCTAATGGATGAAGGTAGGAAAGGAGAGAAAGAGTAAGGATTTTATTGGAATGAAACGTTGTTTTTAGCGAGTCTAAAGCGCCATTGATGAAGAAGTAACAAGACGCGTCGTGGTTAATGAATTATGAAGTTGTTGAGTTCGTAATGTAAGTCGGTTTTTGATGGGAGCACGTGACTTGAAGTGCAAAGAGACGATGCGGTTTTCTTCTTTTTCAGGTTTCTTTTCCTGAAATTTGCTAATCAACCAAACGAGTTCATTAAGCTTTTTGTGTTCTTGTAAACGTTTACAAGTTTAATCGAAAGGAAATTTATGGTGATTGAGCCAGGAATGCTTTCGTATTCATTTAGCTAAAGTTTACATAATTTCTAGTTGGTTTTTGTACATGGTTTACTGAGAATCACATACAGGAATGCTTTCGTATTCATTTAGCTAAAGTTTAGATAATTTCTAGTTGGTTTTTGTACATGGTTTACTGAGAATCACATTCACGAGCATCAATATGAAATCAAATGTTGTATAAGTCCTTTTACAATTTCAATTTGTGCTTTTTAAAAGTTTGTTTTGCTGCCGTGATGCTTCTGATATTGTTTCTCTTGCATCTATTTTAATGTGGTAGTCCCTATCTGGAGTATCTTGGCTTGATGATATGGAAATCTGCATGAAACCGGTAGCCATTCATTGATTAAATTGCTTGAGATGCTGTGATATTGGTCCCGTTTATAAAATGATTATGTTCTGTTTCTGAATAATTTTCTATGTCGGTTACAGCTACATCTACCTTTTGCTACTTTACACTTTAAATCAGTTAATTTCCATCAGTGCGCTTTTAACCCTCAGTAAGTGGCAGCCTTGCCTTTGTACAAAAGCGGTCGCAATATATCAAAATGATACATTAAAATTACAGTAAGAACAATGGAATGATTTTGCAGATTACACTAAATATGTATGAAATTGATTATGTTCCTACTTCACAATTCCAAGGACTGCGTGGTTGTATAATTCACAGGTATCGCAGTAAACTCCACTTAAACTCACCAGTCGGGAACTCGGTTAACAACGATAACTCGACGTATAAACCACGCTAAGACCTTCGGAGAGAAGGTATTCGCCTCTAGCGTGGTCAACACGCCGAGTTACCGTAACCTTCTGCCAAAGTGGTCTCGCCTTTGGTTTTCCCTATTCTCCTAAAGAAGCCTCCTACGACAGAGGCGAAATCCCATCCCTTTCTCTTTTGGTCTCTTTTTTTTCCTTTCTTTTTCTCTCGTACCCCCTCCTTCTGTCCCTCCTTCTCTTATTCTTTTCACCTTTCTTTCTATTTCACGTCCCCCCACCCTTTATTTTTTTTTAATTTCTTTTTCTTCTTATTTTCCTTTCTACTCTTACTCCTATTTCTTCTTTATATATACCTCATCATGACACGGTCCAATTCCGGAAGTAGTTCGTTTATTACATCGCTTACAGCTCTTAGAAACAGTTTTAGTCACCCTGGTCATCTGATGTGTAACAGAGGCTATAGCGACGAGGCTTCGGTGAAACTGCTGTATCTTCTGCATACACTGATCCAGCTTCCTCCGGTTGGTTTGAATCTCCTACGCCTTTCATAAGGAAAACGCAGCAAGCTCTGTGTTCTAAAATTTCTTCTTTGTAATTGTGCTAAGATTAATTAGTAATCCAGCTTCCCAAGAAGAAGACGACATTGCATACTCTCTTATCCATTTCCATTTTAAATCATTTGAGCACTGATGCCTGCAATCAACACAGCAAAAACGACGAGCATTAACCAACGTTGTAGAACTGGCAGGACTTAGTGACAAGATTGGCAGCCCACTTGCTTTTGTATCTTCTCTTGATTATTGGATTTGGAATCGTGATATAACAAAATCATTTCGATTCCTTTTTTTTTTTGGTATGTAGGAAAGAATAATTGAAAGTTTTCCAAAATCAACTCCTTCACATTCAATAAGCTGGTAGATCCTTTATTGTGCCAGCAAATGACGCTCTATTGCTGTGTAGCTGAGTAACAAATTTTATATCTCTAAACCAATTACCCCCCATGATGTTTTCGTCCTGTTTCATTGATGGATAGTGCCAATATTTTAACGATATTTCATGGTCTATTAGTATATAGTGATTTTCCAGAATATGTTTGCATGTTAAAACGCGAAAAGTGACTGCGTCACGCATAGCATAAATATTCACTCTGTATTTGAAAGAGATACAGTGTTTGGACGTCCATGAAAACTCTCCAGTCATCCATCGTCAATCCCGGTACACTGTCTTAGTTTTCTCATCTTTACAGATATGAACAGAATCGTGAAAGAGGTTACGAATCTGCGCAATGTTAACAGCTTTGCTTTCTTATGAGAAACTTGTGCCTTCTAACAATCGTGACAGGACTATGTCCCCCAAAAATCCTCCAATATCATGCTATGGGCAACTGTAAAACTCTTGCTAGGAATGAAAGACCTAGGAAGGCTCTGAGTTCTGTCAGGTGTCAGGTGTATCACTGATCGCTTTGACAGACGATATCAAAGCGACAACTTACTTCAAAATGAAAGAATGTACTCGTTTGCGAACTTGATTATTCTTTGTAGCATTTCATCAGAAAATATCTGACTTTGATATTCTACATGTAACTTGGTTAGTGATGCTTTGTATATTACTCCTTAGAGACATAACAATGTTATGTGGCTCGGTGCGAAGAAGGAATTCTTTATCTTGTGGTTTTGTCTTTACCCAAATAGAATAAATTTTCGTGCAAGTTAAATTCTTCACCTGTCCCACTCCCCTGCAGTATTGGAATAAACACCATTCCACCTACTTCATTTTTTTTTAATTTTAAGGAGATCTTCTTTAGTGAACATTTACTTCACCCTAGTTCTTTTTCATTAATGAATTTGTTAGTTTGCGCTTATTATAATGTATTGTTATTTTTCTTATTTCGGTATTTGATCATTCGTCGAGAAAAAAACTATTTTTCTTGTTTCATTTACTTTATGAATATTACGTTTCGTTCCTACTTTTAAAATTTGAATACAAGGAAATTACTATTATGCCAGAAATTACAAAATCAACGTTCACCTTCTAGAAAATATGCAAGAGGATTTGTACGCTTTCAAAAGTTCTTGCTTACATTACACAAGACGTAATACACCAAGTAAGCAATTACCAAACGTTAAATTCGCTGTTCACTCATTATTCTTACGAAACCTTTCTTCTCACCAACCACCAGTTCCAAAGTGTGAAAGAAATAAAAAGCTTAAAACAGCAGTGCTAAGTTTAGTTCCTCCACCATACAGACACCATAAAAGAGAAACTTTAATGAAAGAATCGTGACCAAAATGCCGCTTAAATACGCGATTCACTTTGCCCGCTACTTCTCGAGGCGTGTGTAGGTGGAAGTACTTCGCACCCCCGCATAAGTTCTTTCAAGTCGCTTAAATATTAAAGCTCGGGGAGTCGCGGAAAGTAGTCAGAAACTGTAGGGTAGTGGGTAAGTGATTAAAATTGAACCTCTTCCTTCGGAAAGAACTTGACACAGCGGAGGATAAAGACTTTAGCGTTGGACGAGATCTATTAATATTGAAATTGGTAAGTGGTAACAACTGGTTGGAGTTGAAGTTCGAGTGTTTTAAAGGAGTGGAGTAAAGTTTAACGGAAATAACATATGCTACGAAATTGGTATCGATTCTTTTCTATCTCAAATAAAGCTACCTCGCAAAGGAAGAGATGAAGAGATAATGCTACAAAAAAAATTTTTTTCGTATAGTTACCAAAATGTTATTTCTGGTACAAAGTGTACAAAATAAATCTTTTCAAAGATTGCTTTCAGAAAAAGGGGAAACACTTTTAAGTAAAATATCGCATTTTTTTATATTGATGTTAAAAAAAATAGAGTAAAAAACGGAAAATACATCCTGTATGCAATTATACGAGGGCCATTCGAAAAGTAGAGAACGTATTGTTTTCACATCGCGCCAATTCAAAAACTATGTTACACATAATTGTTAGTGCGGATCTGGAGTATAATATAGTGTGTGCTGTATGGTTTGTTCATAGGAACAAAATACCAATAGAGGGCCAGCTGCATTGACATTTCTCAGTCGCTATTACAAGGATGGTGATGAAGTTTTGAATCACATTGTCACTGTTGATGAGACTTACCACATTTCACACCAGAAACAAAGCGACAATCAATGCAATGACATCATCCGCAATTCTCAACGAAACCGACAAAAGTAAGACAAATTTTGAGCACCAGGAAGGTTATGGCTACGGTGTTTCGGGATCGTGAAGGTGCCTCGGTCATCTACTAGATGCCTACAGATAAGATCATAAATGGTACAGGACTTGCTTCAACAATTTCAGTGGGAAATTTTCCAAAATTTGCCATACAGTCCAGACTTAAGCTCAAGTGAATCTCAATCCAATCATACGGAATACAATTCTAAAACCAAAATTGGAACAAGAGGACTAATCTAGATTCGTTTCAAAAGATTTGTAACCATGTGGAAAGTGTAATGACAATTGGTAAATCCTAGCAACGATGAAATGGTTGACAAGATTCATGATGTCGTGGAAGCCGATCGCCGATTGAAGCTGAAAGAGATCGCAGAGATAACAGGGATCTCAGAAGAACGCAATAGCCATAGCCTGCACGAAATTCTGTATATCAAAAAGCGTTCGGCGCGATGGGTATCGCATTTGCTCACGCCGGAGCAAAAACGAAATCAGGTGACCGTTTCGAAGGAGTGTTTGGCCAGGTATTTTTCTTGTCGACTCCGGAAACATTTCAGGTCACCCTCGTAAATTACCCAGTAACAACACAGAAAACAAGATTCTCCGGTAAAAACCTCTTTTTTCTAGTACCCACGATCAGAAATAAAACAGATATCTTTCGTTCACCGCCGTAACCGTTGAAAAAATTCAATTTGCGTTTTCTCCTCCGCCAGTTTGTGTATCCAAGGATAAATCTGCGATTTAGGGCCTGTTTTCTTTTTCGGCAATTTTTGCTTTTATTAATTCCAATAAAAGCAAATATAAGGGAGAAGAGCGGACATTAAAAGACTGTTATCTTTTCGGGCAGAACAGCGAACGAAGAAGATACGCCTACAAACACGTTATAGAGCCTAAAACGTAATCAAATTTGAGTATCAACGAAAAGAAGCGAGAAAAAGACACAAAGAAGGCGAAAAAAGAGGGCGCTACTGTTCGCTTTTTAACGTTTAGGCAGCCGCAACCATCACTGCATTTTATTATACCTTCTAATCCGCACGAAATTGCCATACCACACGTACACCGCTGCATCATTTCGACGAGAAAAAAAATCCACCCCAATAAAGATGGAGGATGTATTTTAGTAAAGCCGCCATTCCATCCCTTTTCCTTTTTAATGTCGCGCTATTAGGCGGCGGGTTTCTCGATTTCACTCCGCGCACACGTTCACGTCATTAAACCGTCTCGAAATGTAACTTATAGAGGGCGCCAGTAGCTTCGGTAACGGGAAATAGGCGCCCGCTTTAAAAGCAGGGGGCATCGGGTTCTTCTCCGCCATCTAGCATCGAAGAAGAGATAGCGAAAGTAAAATAAAAACAGATGGAGCAATATTTTCTTCTCTTCGCGTGCGCTAGCTGCTTTCTTATTCCGTTAGGCTCTAGCCCGGATCAGGCCTAATTCAATCCTCGTTCCGGAAGTCGACCCGATTCTTCCAATTGAATGTTCAATGCCAAAGGGCTCTAGCTCGAGGATCCGTCGGATTTAGAACGCCGGAGATTCATGAATACCCATTAGATTTTATGTTTATCAGTCGGTATTACGAATATTGTATAATCGAGGATGGGAATCTTTACGTTCCTCTATCCGAGGTACGTTCCGGAAATGCCGTTGGGAGAAGGAATCGAAGAAGGTATTTTGAGGATGTTCGTTCCGAATTTTATCTTAATCTAGTTTTGATCGATTAAAATGTAGATATTGGTTGAAGTTATTGACGTTTTTCCTTTTGTAAAAATATTTAACTTCCTAGAATCCATAAGATACAAACTGGGCAATTGCCTGAAGCTCCAACCTCAAGGGAAACTTCGACCAGCGGTCGAAATTATACAAATTAAGGACACAGGAAAGAGACAAAAAGGTAAAGGACCAATTTTTCAATGCAAATGGAAAATAATTTACCATACTTAGCCTTTTGGTAAGTCGAGTGTAAACACTGTGGTCATCTGAAGAATGCCGTGTAGGAGCTAAAAGTAAGCATCCTGCTTTCATAAAGTCTTTGATGAGAGCAATCAAATACTTAGAACAACTGAGGATGCGGAGTTTGTAAAGGATTCCCTTGTGCCATGCGGTTTCAAAAGTAACGACTCATTCTCGTGCATGTTAACTGTTTGAGTGTTTTATGACAATACGCAGAGAAGATGAGGACTGGAGAACTCTGGTCCATTCATTAACTCTTTCTTCCTCTTTCTTTCTTTTTTAGATGTCCTGTCCCCATTATTTTCCTTGAAATTCTATCTATATGTCATACTATATGTCGGAACAAATTTAATTGTTTCCTCCTTATTCTTCATTATTGATTATCTTTATATATCATATATATCATTTATATATCATATATATCATTTTGTCTTTGCCGCTATTCACCCTTCTTCAGCAATGTCCAGTTTTCTAGAATTGTCTTATTTAAAGAGTAGTATATTCTTGTTGATTTATTCGCTCTGTTTGTTAACTCTCTATTTTCTGTCGTCTGTCAGTATGCCTCTCAAATAATCATATGTGGTTACCCTCTCTAATGTATAACCTATACACTTCATTACTTTGTTAACTCTATTGCTTCTGCTTTTGTTTACGATCATTACCTTAGTTTTATCCAAATTTACCTCCACCGTCACATTTTCTATTTGCCTCGTCCGGTTGTTCATTAGCTTTTGCATTTTATTTTTGGAGTTTGCAGTCAGGGCCACATCATCTACATATAGTAAGCTACTCAGTCTTACAGGTCCTCGATTGTGGGATTTTAGCGATTTTCATTTCTTTTAAACTTACCCATATCTCTCTTCTATCTATCGTGTCAAAGGCTGCTTTCAGATCGATGAATATTGGAAACATTTCTTCGTCTTCTTATTTTTTATTTCTATAGAGTTCTTCATCATATAGATATTGTCGTTTGTTGGTTTCCGTGGCCTGGAAAGTTTCTGTTCTTCCTCTAGTTTTTGTTCAACATAAACTCTTAGTCGTTTTTCCAGTATTCTTGTGTACAGTTCATGGATTATTATATTCCTTCCATATTGTCTTTAACTTCTTCCATATCAATGTTTTTCCTTCTCCTCCTAGCCATTTGACTGGTAATATGCCATCATATCCGCTTGCTCTCCCTATCTTAATTTTTGCTATTGCTTCTTCAACTTCTTCTTCTGTTATTTATTGTAGTTGGTTCAGTTCTTCTCTGCTTATCCATTGTTCTGTATTTATTGCGTTAAATTTGTCTTCATAGTATTCTTTCCATATTACTGGTATGCCTTTTGTTCCTGTATGTTGACGATTATTCTTATCTTTCATTGCTTATTTCCTTAATTTCTTTATTCTGTTGTCCACTTTACACGTTTCTGTTATCTGTTTAACCATATTCCTTCCATTACGTCTTTTTCTCTTTTTAGTTTTCTTTACAAGGATTGTCTTCTTACTGTAATCTTCTCTATCTTCTATTGTTTTCATTTGTATGCATTTTTTTTGTTTGTTTCTTATTCATATTTACAATTTAAAAATAAAAATTCTTTTGAACAAAGTTTGTGTCGAATTAATATTCCATTAATTTCACAGCTCTTCATCTACATTCTTTACGAATAAAATAGACGATTCCAGGGCCGGACTACAACGGTAAATCGGACAACCGGCGTTTAGTAATTTACAAATTGATATTTACGCAACATGCGGAAACACCTACCCAGGAAAGCGAAGTTTAATCGGGAACAAAAACCGCAAATTATTGCCCTCGTGTTGGTCGCGTACTCTTTCGGTGGGTCGGCGGAGTCTCGAGCGGGATGTTTTTGTTCGGGGCGAGACGGTGGCTGGCCGTGGTGGCGTGCAGTGATTAATTTTGGTACTACGAATTTATCGTCCCGGCGACATGAATTACAATGGGATTTTAAGAGGATTTTCATGCTGCTAGAGCTACGTACGTAGCTGCATGGGCGCTTTATATTACGTACTTCGGACATGTATAACATATCTATGTCAGTGGTGGCTGGCAATCGTATCGTGAAATGGCCGAAATGAATCACTATTTTTGCTCGTCCGCTTGTTTGTTTTGGCGTTTGTTTGCGTGTTTTGGATAATGGAGTTTATGAACGTTAGAGAAATGTATAGAGTATACGCTGCGAGGTCCCAAAATAGCCAGTTTAGAAGGACAAGAGATGATCGATGATAGAATAGGATATCGTCCCAAGGAAAAAAGCTTACATCTCACCTAATAAATAGGTATCACAACTTATAACTATGGTGGTCCAAAAGTAAAGTGGAAATACGCAGTTAGAAATTTCAACCACTTTTTGATGTAATTTTGGGCGAACACTTTTTGTTTGTTATTGTATCCTCCGAGCTAAGAGGCCATTAACTACTTCAACGGCTCGGTAGCCTGGTAGTAAGAGGACCTACACTTGGGTTTTGCAACTCAGGTTTCGTGCATTCGAAACCAATGCCCGTTAAGAAATGGCAGTATATTTTCGGGCCGGTTCGGTATGTTCCCATGTCACTATTCGTCATTGGAGAAATACAATGTCCAAACAATTTTTGCTCACTCCTTTACTATTATGATAATATGGTAAAACAATTATAACATTGATCGTTGAATCCGATAAATTACTGGGTAGCATATACAGATTCCACCGTTCACGAAAATCAGAATATGTTTGTGTGAATATCTCTTTAACGTAAATCCGGGACTTGCCATTGAATAATACCCGCCCACATTCATTATGACTCCAACTCATACGCTCAAACGACTGCAGAATTCTAAAAGCGATAATGGTAGGTACATCAAAGCTCTGCTGGAGATTCAGTCTTTGATGAGGAAAATTAGGTGACACCGAAGAGACCAGTTTTCCGAAATGTACGAGGGTGAATTCTCATGTCCCACCCCTCACCTACTTCATATTGATATCTACATAATATCAAATCCTGCAGAACAAGTAGCCGTAATAAAATACCTCCAGAAAAAGGGCATGACGCCAATTCAAATTCATAAAGACATTATGGCAACTATTGGAAAGTCTGCAGCTTCTTATGATATAGTCAAACACTGGTGTCGAGATTTTAAATGCGAAAGAATATCTTGTGAAAACGACCATGCCGGTGATCCTCCCATACCGGTAACAACAGACAAGAGGATTAAAATGGCACACGATATTATACTGCAAGACCAACCGGTACGCATCAGGGACATTGTGGAAGATACTGGCTTATTATACCATATCGTGCACAACATACTGATTAAAGAATTAGATATGAAAAAGATGAGTGCAAGATGGACGCCCCGAATGTTAACCTTTGGTCAAAAAAGAAATCAGGTGTTGATTTGTAAGAAAACTTTCTTAGTCAGTGTGTGACCAAGGATGACTCATGTGTGCACCACTACGATCCCACAACCTAAGTGTAAAGTAAAGAATGGAAACATCACGGTTCTCCTCCTCCACGCAAATTTAAGGTCGTACCGTTTGTTGGAAAAGTTTTGCTATCTGTCTTCTGGGATGGTCAAGGAATCATCCTGACTGACTGCTTACATAAGGGACAAAGCATTAGAGGGGCTTACTACGCACAATTAATTTCTAAATTGCGAGACGCTATTAAAGAGAAATGCTGAGGAAACTTAAGGCACGGTGTGCTGTTCCATACATACATCTGGTACTGCTATGGCTCCTACACACCACGCAAGATTTACCTTCGTAAAAACTGTGAAACCACTCCTAATAATGAAAACATTAGAAACGCTAATATTGTATTTTGCACGTCGTCCATGCTGTAACGATGTTACAGAGAAAACTTGTAAATAATAACCCCGTCAAGAAACATCTACAGGATTATTGGTATCCTTTTTGAAATATAGTAACTTTAGAAATATTTTTTGACAAGTTGTTTTTGTCTTACACGTGTTTAAAATTAAGATATCTGATACTAAGTAGTATGATTATGACTGTTAAGACGGAAGTTTCTTTCTATCAAAAATGTCTTTGTCTGCTAATATTATACGAAACAAATCTTTTCTTTTTCGCAGAGAAAGAGTTTTATATTTGAAAACGTCGGTCCTATATCTCGTTCATTAAACACTAACGAAAAAGTTTGCTAGGGACCTTTCGAAGTTTCTAAGAATTCCCAGCAGACCTATAACGAAAATATACTTTAAATTTTCAAACAACCAACGATCCAATAAGCACTATTTTAACTGGATACGATTGTACACTGTAAAGATATCATCCACTTAATGCGATATAAAATTTAATTCCTCTTAGCAAAGTTTACAATCTCACCTCGTCCTTTTATTCTCTTTCCCCTTCATCATGCATCGTTAATTCAATGAAATTTTAATAGAAATTTCCATCTACATTAGTACCTTTCAAACAAATGCAATTATCTCAATCTTCCCGAGCCTCGGACTCGTCGTCATGCCGCTATCCTGTTGCAGGTGTTCCGTGTAATTTTTTACGCGGTTAGAATTCCACCTTCTTTTTTTCTAATGCATGTACACTTAGTGCGCGCGGAAAGGAAGAGTTAATTGGCCGACAAATGCAGACCCTTTCCTCTTTTACGCCGCATTTCAGACATTTCTTATTCTTTCTTTCTTTTAATGTTATTTCGTTATGGCCGGTGCATCGTGTGCTAGTGATAAACAGACCTGCCTTACTTCTAGCGGTGTGTATGCGGTGTTAAGGGGGATTAATTAGCATTGTTGTACGTTTAAGTAAGTGCTTCGGATATCTCTACTAAGGTAGGGCTTATATTGTTAAGTTACGTGGTAGATTTGGATTAGGGCTGGATCCAGTCCGTTTAGGAATTTATGGTGCTTCCTTGGTAGCCTGAGTACTTTTGTAAATGATGAAGGGATTCGTTACAAATTATTTTAGTTGAAAGAAGCAAAGAAATTCGGAACAATTGCCGCCTGCTTCATATTGTATATGTACTACTTTTGCTGCTAACGCTGTTTGAGGTTGGTTAATCATGAGTCAAATTTAAACCTAGTTAAAGCGTTTGGGTTTGTATTATAGAAGTCATACGAGGGTTGCTATTTATGAATCCGGAATTCGGAACAATGGTGTTGCTAAACGCCATCTGATGTATACATCGTAAAGTTTGGCATTATTTGATTGTATACGTACATACAACGTTTTGTCATACGTATCCTGGTTGTATTGTTTATTGACTTGAAAATTTCATCTCAGTCAAAAAATGGCTACAGTGTCACTAGAGAATCGTAGCACGGTCAATCAATACACAACCATTTGTTTGTCAGAAGTCTTTGAAGAAATAAGGAAGAAGTAGGATCATTCATCGTCATGACAACGCGAGCTCTCACATATCGACCCAAACAACTCAATCCGGTCAAAACATCGATTTGATAGGTTATCCGCCATACAGTCCTGATTTAGCACCCAATGATTTCTTTTGATTTCCGTCGATGAAAGATAAACTACGTGATCAACAATTTTTGACGCAAGAAGAAACGGTTGATACGTTCAAAATGTATGTGTTGGATATACCTCAATTGGAATGGAGAAAGTGCTATATGGATACATAAATAGCAACCCTCGTACTATCTATTATAATTAAAATTGCCCTGACACACCAAGAGTTTGTCGTACTCTGAACTTATTATCTCTTGCATCTTCATATATTAAGTCGTTTTCTGGTAACTGTAGCACCAAGACGACCCTTTTTTGGCATCCTTTTGTCAACTTTTTGTTATTTCTTAATTACTTTTATAGAATTCAAATAATTATTTGAATTCGGTACCAAATACGTTCAATTTGAAAATTGAGTTTTGTAAATTTTCCGACTTATAGAACACCGACTTATAGATACAGAGTATAGAAGTAAAAGTGCAGATAAAATTAATGAAAATAATGAAGAGATCGAAGGCACCTAGTATCACATAACTGGTTACGACAAAAACATTGACGATCAGAGGTGATATATGCTTCACAAACGGAGTGACTATACTCTTCTTTCTAATTCGGAGGAGTAAAACGAAAAAACGCGTTTACACCATGGAACTTTTCAAAGTTACTTTCTTGTCATCAAAAATATGTCAAGATGCATATCCAACTGAAGATTTTGATCATTAGATTGTAGGAAAATTATCCATCATGTCGAAGATTTAGCAATTGTCACCATACTTTTCACATGTTTTCAAATCTTTAGAAACGAACACCGCCTACATTGGTCTTTTTGTGCCAATTTTAGAATCGTATTTTGTATGATTTTAGATAGCATTCAGTGAGCCTTGAACCAAATCCAAGATGAGCGAAATTTCGCCGATATTTCAAAGTACTCCCTATGTTTTTTTTGCAAAAAATCGAAGTCATTTAAAATATGTCAAAATGCGTATGCAACTAAAGATTTTGATGATTAGATTTTAGGAAAATTATCCATTAGGATGAAATACTTAATACACTAAAATTAGAGAAGGATTTAGCTTAATTTTAACATACAAAACTTAACAGATCTGTGAAATCAACATGGTATGAAAGGGATACATACTTCTGAAATATGTTGGTGCCTAACATAACATGTGCATCTTAACATAACGGCTTTGTAACAGCACATGTTAAGGATACATACTTGGCCTGTCACGTTCTATCAAAACAGTTTTTCGATCGCTCTTCATGTATTTGCAATCATATGTAATTATACTTATTCTAACATATCAACATATGTTATTAGACGGGCGTTGTCGTGGAAAATGCTTACATCCTTGCTCAACATCCCTCTTCTCCGGTTCTGAATTGCCCTTCTGAGTTTCTTCAATGTTTCACAGTACCTGTCAGCGTTGACTGTTGTCCCAGCAGGCAGAAAGTCGACCAACAGTACCCCGTTCCTGTCCCAAAACACAGTTGCCATGACTTTACCGGCAGATTGTATTTGCTTGAATTTTCGTGGCTTGGGCGAAGAGGGATGCCGCCACTCGTGTGACTGTTGTTTTGTCTCAGGTGTAAAGTGGAATGCCCAGGTTTCGTCACCCGTAACAATCGAGTCCAAGAAGTTGTCCTTTTCGTCTCCATAGCGGCGAAAAAATTCGCGGGAAGAATCAACCCGTTGCGGTTATCAGTTCAAAGTTTTTTGAATATATTCATTATTTTTTGCCTCTCTATTAAAGATAGATGTCCTAAGCTCAGACATTTTTCCCTTCTTGCTAATTGCTACTTCCTCCATATCGACGAAAAAGGAGAATATGTCAGCCGATTAATTAATCAGAAGAAGAATTTTTTTATTACAGCAACGCAAATTTAGGAAGAAAAATTAATACAAACGCTCCCAGAAAATTACGCAATCTAAACATCAATCAGCTGTTGTAACAATATGGCAACCGAAAACTAAGCAACAATTAGCTTTCTTTTTGACGTTTCAATTTAAAAACTCATCCGAATTAAAAAAATGGAGTATAGTAACAAGAAAAGAAACTGTAACTTTAAAACTTTACATTAAAATTTGTATTGTAATACCTATCCTACGGACACGGTATATGTGCACAGCGCACTGTCTAGATTCTTTTTCTTTTTACCATGTCCGCCGTAACAGCGAAATTAATCGAAGCATGTCGTTACAATCGCAATGCTACGATACTGTATCCGGCCTGCTTAGGATCCGAAACGAACCGTTTATAACTGCACATCAAGTTCCCGATCAATCATCAACATCTACACCGTTCGGACCTGCCTCTTCGACGATCTCTCCTTTTGTGAAGTCATAATGGTAGGTAGTACGTGGAAATAGCAATGCCACTTAATAGTAGATCGTTAAAAAAAAACTCTTCCAGCAATACGGAAATCTATTAATAATACCGTTATACGTAGCGCTGCCTTCTATATCTCTCTCTCCATTCATTCTCTTCCGCTTATAATTTGCTGCTTCTCGTCGTTAACGCGCATAAATCTAACAGCGTCGCGTTACACTTACCGCCGACAATAGGATAAGACGATGGGAGGGGCGTTTCACTAATTTCGATCGGAACTCATTTGAATTTGTTCGCGTCGATTGCCGAGATACCTCGGGCAACGATCGGACGCGTGGTGATGACGAAGTTTCGTTCTAATTCTTCTTCTACAGTTCTGGACGTTTTTTTTTATTTTGTTTAGAACGTCTAGTTTCATCCGGAAGTTGTATTCGTGTCGTTCGAGAAGGAAAATAGGTTCATTACGTTGTAGCACGATAATTTCGTTGAAAGGAGGATGATGGAGGAAAGTTAGGTCTCGTATCTGTGATTTTGTTTTAATTTCTTTTCCACTTGGATGGACGCTTTTGCAGTGCCTTTTTTGCCATAAAGGAGTTTTAAAGACTTCTTGTGTTAAGGACATCATAAAAGATACTAAAATACTGTTTTAAACTACACTAGGATGACAGAATAAAATAGACACTTACTAATTCAAAAAAAGATTCTATTCTCGTTATACATATATACAAAATATTTTAAAATTTTTAAATTAGACTAATATTTTGTCGATCCACCTTCACTTGCGTGAAGTGCTGCGAGTCCTCGTGGATAGAATCTATTAAATGATTAATGGTGTCTTCTGGAATATTTAACCACTCTTCTGTAACAGCTGCCACGAGTTCTTCCTTATTGTTGGGTCTTCGGGGTCGTTTCACCATATTTGTCTGGATTATGTGCCAAACATTCTCTATCGGATTCATGTCTGGTGATTGGCCTGGCCATGGTAAAATCCGAATCCCTTGTTCCTCTTTCCATGTGGTTGTTGTTCTTGCTTTGTGGCAGGGTGCCCCGTCCTCCATAAAAGTGGCGTCTTCTTTAGATAAAATGGCGTTGTCGAATATCGGTAGTAGTCCTTCTGTTAATATTTGGATATATTTTGCCGCGTTTATATTTCCGTCGCAGATTACTAATTGCGATCTTCCACCATACCATATCGCGCCCCATACCATGATGTTCACACCGCCGTATTTCACCGTCTGATGCAAAAATTTGTGGCGAACGTCTGCATACCCACGTACGACCACTATCACTCGCAGTATCTGCTTTCGTCTGAAAAAATGACAGACCGCCAAAACTCTTCGGGCTTCGGTCGCATTTCGATTGTCCAAGCCATTCGGCGCCGTTTTTGAAACGCCGTAAGGAGAGGTTTTTTCTTTCCACCCTTTTATACATGCCCACACTGTGGAGGTGTCGCAGAACGGTGCGCTGACTTTTCTGTGCGTTGCCGTGTGTTGCCGCAAGTTCAGCTGTACTTTTTCGCGGTTCTCTTAACACTTCGCGCACAAGCACCCTTTTACTTCTTTCAGAAGGTCAGGCACGACCTGGTCTCGGCTCCACTGTTGTTCTTTCCTTGCGTTTAAATTGTGTAATCACACGGTTAACTGTGGGCAACGGAATATTTAAAAATTTACTTCTTTCACGTTGCGAAGCGCCGCGTTTACTCTGGCCAACGATGCGACTCCCCGGGTGAAGTCGCTAATATCACTCGAATCTTGTAAGCGAGGCATAGTTGTAACGATACTAAACTATGACGCATTCCTTCCGATATATCTACCCCTACCCTAATGACAAGAGAAAGTTCTTAATTCGTTCTTAGAATTTAGCTGTTTACATATTTAGACCGCTTTACCTGGTATCTATTTTATTCTGTCACCCTAGTGTATTATAGATATCACGTGGCGTACGAATATATTGACCTATTCCTATTAAGTTTTAGTCTGGGAGTGCTCAGACTGCTGACGATCTACTAGCAGTGATAACAAACATATTCAAGACAAGTATTCGCCAAATTCTCCATGACAATTTGGATATGAATAAAATTAGTGCAAGATGGAAACCGATACTTTTTTCTGCGCTCCAGCGTGAACGTCGACTCCAATGTGCGCAGTCGTTTTTAAACATGTGTGGAGACGACCCAAAACCGATTTTTGAGTCCATTGCCGCAGGGAATAAAACAATACGATCCTTTATCGAAAAGGGAGTCCATATAATGGCGTCGACCTGATTGCTAATTCACTTTAAAGAGCACAATACATCTGCAAGCGCCGCATATTATGCGTCTTGATTGCATAAATTAAGGGACAGTATTTGTGCAAAAAGGCCGTAGAAAATTGACAAAGGGTGTGCGATTATTGCACGCCAATGCTCCCTTCCATAATAATAATAAATCGTTATTAGCTCGACACAATGCAACAAAACCCTATTTGTCTCCAGTCATGATGTGTATGATATTATATTTTAGTTTATGTGGCATGACTTCATCAGGCCTTGTAACTGACGGATGAGATAACTGAAGTTCTTTAAAAAATAACACCTCACCCGCTTCAAAAAATGCTATCTTCACAACCATTCGGCTTCAAAGGGTTTCTTGCGTTTCGGCAATATATGAGAAATTTTAAATAACGCTATCGTTACAACTTTTGACTGTTTGGCTGGTCTTGTGAACGTGCTTTTTTCTTTTTTCAAACAAGTTATCAAATCCTCCACTTCTAGTTTTCTTAATTCACTCTTTGGTGCGAAATCGTTTTCATAGTTCTTATGGTTCTATGATGCCTCTCTATGTTTCCACGCTTAGGTATTGCAACTGATGCTCATCAAATGAGACAAATGCGCCTATCCTTCACCATAGAAAATAAGAATTCTTCCTCTAAATCGTTATTAAAATGATACATTGTACTTCTGTTTACCGCTCTCATTTTATATTACTTTGTGCTGCGTATTCGAAAGGATAAAATAATACCGCACAGATTTTAGTGAGGCGGCGCTTTATATATGAACTTCATTTCGCATCTGAGTTACTACTCGGACTGACTCCGATTCCCGTAGGCGTAGTATTTATATCGGCGCGGACGAAGTTTCGAATGTTCCCGATAGGTAGTTTAGTTTAGGTGTTAGCGTACCCACAATATTTCTATGACGAATCCACCAAAGCTGTGACGTGGACATTTTTTCACATTGTTTCCTATATAGCGTTACCAAAAAAAACAAAAAAAACTAGAGATCTGTAAGTCATCGACATGACAAATCAATTTGATCGATAGAAGTAAAAAGAAAAAAACAGTTTAACAAAATGAACGAGTTTATGCTGTCAGTTAGTTAAATATTTTCACCCAAGCCTGTACACCAATCAATCTCATCTCGACGGTGTATAAGACCCACGTTAACCACCAATACCGAATATGTACAATCTAATTTCGAACGTTATCTGAAATCTTCATGGAAACCTTACATGGAGGTCAGAGTTTTGATTGAAATATGATGTATCCAGGTAGTATCTTCGTGGCGTAGAAGACGCGGCAACCGGCATTAAACAGCGACGTACAAGCTTTATACAGCGGTGGTCCGCATGGGGCAGATGGAACTAGTTTCCGATAAATATTTTTAGCGTTCCGTCGCGACCCGTGACGTGGATATTTTCATCTTTTACTTCATCTCGTTCGGATCTAACGTTAGGAGGTGTAATTATCCGAACAACGGATACCAACATGTACCTATACAAGTTAGGATCTGTCCGCGTAGAATGGTCGAAAGCGCCGCGGGCAGGACGTTTTCTGTTTACGTAGACTTGTACGACGATATGTGGATGGGATGATGGTGCATGCATAGTTAAGATAGATAAAGTTAGATACCTACAACGTTGGCATGTTTTGTTTTTCGATTAGCTGTTTCCTAGTAAGCCAATTAGGCGAAGGACTTGGATCTCGACGTGTATCTGAGCTGCGATTAACAAATTGATGATAAGGGAGTGGATTATAGTGACCTACAGTCGCTGTGAAGACGTCCAATTCTACTGTAACAAGATTGCCTAGTGCATCGAGATTGGAAATTAAAACAAAGACAAGGTTCGTCAATATTTGACACCTAGATTATAACATGCTTTATGTGTTGCTTTTGAAATAGTAGAAGCCACAAAGAAGTTTATCAATACAATAAGCTGCCATTTCAGGACAATATTTATTTAATCCATCTTCATGTGACATGAAATTTTGTACTAAGCATTCACTCTTACAAACGATTTTGTAGAGACACATTCGATGAATTCGAAACGCTATATTCCGTTATTATTATATTATATAATGTGAACAACCGAATCATGAAATTTACAAGCATAGTAGAAATTTATGGTAAAATATTAAGCAACAGGTTAAGAATGATAGCCGGAAAACTAATAGGAGAAGAACAAATGGGCTTTAGAAAAGGCAAATCAGCTACAACAAATTATAACCCTCGAACTATCTGGGTCAGGTTTTTCTGTTGGGTTTATCTCCCTTAACCGAAGTGATTCCGTTTTAAGGCGTATAAAACTCGTCTTTTGTCCGCTTCCGTTAGCTACATGACATATACCAATTGCATGTTGTGCATTGCCCAGTGATTATGCGCGATTACGAAGTCGGACTTGCTGGAAGAACTGATCATGTTCAGGAGACATCTTTCGGGATATTATACAGTATACTTATTCGGCGTCGCATGCCCTCCCGGGACCTCATTTCCAGTCTTAATCTCAACATCGTAACAGGTGCAAAGTACCTAAAACCTCAAGCGAAAAAAAAAAGAAGAACTTGCAATATTGCATTTTAATAACTATAACACCAACCAGTAGAGACGTATTTTATTTCGCAAACACCAGTCAACGTATCAACTAGTAACATTCAATACAATTTGTAAGAAATTCATTTCAAAGGAAATGGGAATTATATACAACCCCTAAACTAGAAAGGATATTCAATACGTTATACAAAGATGTCAAAATTCTTACACTACAATATTGGACAAACCCTTGGATAACCTCATCTCAGAAAATTACCGAAGTGCGATTTGGAGTTTGGAAATACGAGACTACATATACTACTTCAACTGGAATCGATTAATTTAATTCAGATATGCAACTTTCGTCGGTTTCAAATTATAAATTTCAATTTCAAACAACCTATTGTTGATTGATATAATTATGACGATGATGATGATGTGTGTGTTATTTTGTAGAGGTATTATTATGGAACAAGTAAGTGATGGTAGTCCCAAAGATGGCAAAAGAAGTACGAAGAAAAGGATTAGATGTCCTGATAAGTTGATTACGAAAAAGAAATCGTGGTACCTTCAAAATGTACATCATCTCTTTTAATGTGGATTACTTTTGTACTTACCCATGAATTTATGGTCATGTAATCTAAAAGGAAATCATTTTGTTCTAGACTAAAGAAAAATTCATTCAACAGTTATCAATCATAGAACAATGAAATATAATAAAAAAATCCATCAAAATGCTTAATGAAAATTGCTGGAGTATTCTAAAAGACGAATGTAAGGATGAAACAAAGCGTTTGTTTCACCAGACATCCAAATCAATCATTCCAGTTTAACCAGTTTTACCGTAACATTACTGCAACGATTATTATTATTATTACGTGAAAAGCAATCTTACCATTTTGTGTGACATTTCATTACGTGCAAAATCCACCCCGGCTGGTTCGTTACAGTATTTACTTTAGTTTGTTCGCTTAATAGATGGAAAATAAATTACCGGGTTGCATGCGATTTCGCCGAGGTATTAACCGTAATAATTACGGCATTCATTTATAATATGTTACTGTCTACTTCACGCTTTGCTAAAATAGATGGCGATCGTACGGAGGCGAATTCACCCGTTTTCAGCGCGGTTATGTGGAACGTAACGCGCGATTATAAAGCGTACACATGCACACACTAACGAAACGGTCAGGATAAATGACTAATTAAATTTTATATCAGCGCTGTTTTATGTTTGCGCTGGTATTTATATAATTAGAGAAGTGTAGTGTAGGTTTACGAACTAGCGAGGCCATTAGAAGTGTTTGCAGTGCATGTAATTTCTTTTGTGATAACTTTCGAGTACGTTCCACTCAAAATAATTTAATTCTGCTTCAAACAGTACTTAAGCGCCATCTACATTAATACGATAATAATATTCTATGACCACATTAAATTTTAAACCGAATTTTCCATTATATTCTCTTTGAACTTTTGGTTGAATCGCGTTTATTTAGGTTTGTTCTTGTTTAACGCAAAAAAGTTTCTACCATGGTAAATGTAGTTCAGTGTTGGATATACCCGAAGCTAAGATGCTTTGACGATAAAATTCGACAGAATATTTTAGAAAAATCAAAAATACTCGACATATATATTTTTGGAGATAGAAATTGCTCCCTAATATCGACGATTTTTCACCTTGTGGTTATTCAATCTGTGTCCTAATTTGCAATGTTTAGAAAAAATGAATACTTTTCTTTATAAAGAACTAACATCTATTATATTGCAAAAATATAACAAAATAAAATGTAGAGAACGATTATCGGTGCTCTTCAGTCTTTCAGGGTGAAACAAACATGCTAAGCATTTTCAGCAGTTGCTCCACAATTTTGTCAAGTTTCAATAAAATCGGGAATTAACGATTAACGAAGTTAAGTCGTAAGTATGGCTAGAGTAGCTTCCATATTTCCCTTTATCAGTATACGTTCGTTATGGTATTAATACCGTACAAGTTTCAATGTCCAAAAATGGAAGCAGGTATACTAGTCGTTGAAGATATTAAATTATCTTTTTTAGATTCCAATATGTGCAAATTACAAGGACTATGTGATTGTTTAATTCACAGATATAGCATCTCATTTTCATCCGTGTTACGGATTAGGCGAATACACGGATGACAATGGGAGTCCACGTACTTTTGAAACACTGTGTTCGGAATAAATTATTAATTTGTGTGGAGTGGAGTTTACTGCGATATCTGTGAATATATGTATTGATTTCAGATACAAATAAGCACGTTAGCCTTTGTAATTTGCTATCTGAAGATATGCCTGGCCAGCTTAATTTTATTTTTAAAAATTTACGTTTTTCTTCTGGTTTTCAAGCAATCGACGAAATTTTAAATGGAAACTTTCTTTTTGATAAAACAACAGATTTAATTTTCTGAATGGTATCAAAATCTTAATACCTCACATGACCAAATTTTAAAATAGAAGTCGTTTAAGGAATGGTTACTGGTACTGGGATACCTCCTTAAGAAAAATCAAAGGGCGTAAGACCATATCCAAACCACATATCCGCATTTCTCATCTTCATTTAAAAATATTCTTAAAAGAATAAGGTCAAGTCATTCCCCAAAGAATCCAAATATCGCTGCCCCGTGAAAGCTTCGTCAAAGAAGATAGAACCAATTGTCCTTCCCCACACATTAGCTTTGTAAAGATGTTAAGTCTATCCTTCAGTAATCCATTTATAATGCTGTATAGCCCAGTACTTGCAATGTTATCGATTTTCTGTTCCATTTAGGCAGAATGTGGCTTCGTCATAAAAGGGAAGCTAATTAATAGTAAAATATAATAATAATAAGAATCCATGCCCTTTGCGGATATTCGTTTTCAACATTCATTATTGAGTGAAGAAAATCACAGGAAACCTCAACCCTGGTAACAGCCTCGGGGTTCGAAACCAATACCCAAGTCTGCGGGGTACTGATGTAATTGACGAACGTTTCTAAATTACTGAAAATATATCAGTCACGGTAGGGTTGGTCCGCCGAGATATTACGATATATTAATAGACATTGCGACATCTAGGTGTGTGTGATTTGAACTCATATTGAGCCTCGTAGTGTAATTGTAACACAATGCGCCGATAACGCAGAGGTTGCGGTTTCAAATCCCACCGTGACTGATATTTTTTCAGGAATTTAAACACGTTGGTCAATTGCACGGAAATTTTATCAATGTTACACTCTATCCAGTCTTAATTTTTACGAGCAGAAATTAGGTAATATTTTAATACTGCATAGAAATTAAAGCAAGTTGAAAATTACAAAAAACTTGTTTGACACTTCGTCATGTGCACGCGGTAACATTTTTGAAATACTGTTGGAAGTACGATATCTAAATTGACTGATTTAATTCATACATTGTTTTGTTGATGACGTAAGGCTCTTCTGATTCCGACAGTACATTGGCATCACGCTGATGTAACATGTATTCCTTAAATTAAGACTACTCTGTCTACGTCTTCTATTCAGAACAATATACGGAAGTACAGGAATTTCCAAAAAGCAATTTTAAGCCATAAAAACTAAAAACTGGATTACAATCACAACCCTGCTCCATCTCTGACGGGAACGAATTGGAAATATTATTGGGTACCTATGGTCCCGTTGTGTTGCTTTTGTACTCCATAAACAATGAATTAAATATTTATAATTACGGCTAAAACTTTTTTTTGGCCTTGACAAATTGTCATTTAGCTACGTAAAGATCCTAGAATACAACCGTCAAAAAGAAGAGTCGATACGAAAGGAACACAAAGATATACACTTCACGACACAGTGCCGATCGTGCCGACTTTAATCAAAACGACAGATACAGGGCCGCGGAAATGGAGAAAACCCACAAAAGGAAAGGTAACAAGGTGTTTTTGTTTATTTTATCCTCACTTTAATATCATGGATCCGTTTTCTCGTTACCTTCAAATGAGTGCATTGCCAGTACGCCGCAAAAGGTTGAAGTCGATATTTGTTTCGGTGGGCATAAAAAACACGGCGAAAGTTATGAAGCGGTCACACAGACCGGTCTACGGTGCTAACGCTAGTATTTGAGTTGCGCTTTTTGCACAAAATAATGGGTAAACATCCTACCACATCCAAAACGGTTCAGTGAGGCGATCCTGATTATGAGACCACTTTATTAGCATGGTATGAAGAGGTATAAGGTGAAGATATTAGTGACCAAAACAGTGTAAATGAGGACAGTTATGAAGAAAGTGAACATGAAACAGACTCAGAAATTGAACTTAGTGAGGGAGAAGAAACAGAAGAAACTAATGAACTGTCGGACGAAATTGAAACTAGCGGCGGTACTTCTCAAAACAATGTTAAATTCTTTTATAGGATAACTTGCTATAAGTAATCATCACAAAGTTTTGTTTCTCGCGCGGGAACCCAGAAGCACAATATCGCTATACAGCTTCCAGGGTTGCGACGATCCACCGAATTAGGAAATATAGCTGATGTAATTATTTGCTGGAATCTCTTATTTACGGCAGATCTACCACAAGATGTATTGCAATGGACAAAGGTAATATTATACACCATCATAACGAAATACACATATAAAAGTACTCAAAGAGAAAAGAATTGCAGAATTTAGATATGATTGAGTTAGTATGATTGAGCGGAAGTTCTAGAAAAAAAACTGGAAAAGCGAAAAACACGTTGCACTTGTTCTTCTAGAATTAAATGAAAAACCTTTTATGTGTGTAAAATTTGCCATTTGTAAACACAATCTTTAGATATTGGACACGTTCAAACGCCCTGTATGAATAATACCTTCCCACAATTATTATCTCTAAGCGTTACGTATTTTTAAGAATAGATCTTCACAAACCAAGCGTAACAAAGACGTACACACGAACTACCAAAAACAGAAGTCCGCGATATAATTTCCAATTAAAGCCTCTGTACGAACAAAAAAAAAACACGTCAAAAAAAGATCGTCCGCATCATCCGCCATTAAATAATATCATAGCTAATTATAAGAATGGGATCAGCACACAAACAATTAACATATAGATTAACCGGTTAGTCAGAGCTCTCTTACTTTAATACAAGACGCACAGGATGTAGAAATAATTTAGTCTAATAATTCATCCTCTTTTTTGTGTATGCTCGGTCAATCATCAGTCATCATAGCAGGTCGAAATCGCTCGCCTAAAAGCGGTCGTTATTAAACCGGAGCCTTAACTATTCCGACCATCGCTCCGACTGTCTTTTCCAAATGTAATTTTCAATTTTAATATTTCCATCGAAAAATATCCGCAAGTCACAGCGCTCGGATCTTTGTGCTACGCTTTAAACCTTAGACGCCACTCAGGGTTGAACCTGGTACTCCTCGGAACCGTGATTCAGCCGTTTTATCTAACTATTAACGTTTTATGTCGGGATATATACGAGTTGCTCTTAGCCTGTCATATATAATTGCTTAGTGGTTCTTTTATATGCTGTTAAATATGTAAGAGATCCTATAAATCATGCGGGATACTTATATAAGGCTTATATTTTTATTGGAGTGGGCCTAATTTAGGGTAAAGTGTAATTTTATGGCGTAGCAATGTTAATGTTATAATTTGTTTTCTATTTAGTTTTTGTAATTGTGGTCGTGTGTATACAGTGAGTGATAAAAGCAAGGTTTATCGCTCTGGAATGTTTATTAATGAATTTTCATGGAATTAACGTCAACTTTTAACTAATAAAAGATGTGTAATCATGTTTTGATATCGAGGTTTAGTTACAAAACAGCATTAGCATCTTCGTTGCCGAAGAGTTGCAATAGTTTTTTGTCAGTGGATTTTCTTTGCACTAGAGATTTTAAAACGCTAGCGCTTACATCTGCAATACAGATGCTTCTTTGATCCTTTCCCGTAACAGTTTCCACAAATATTACAGCAATTCGAATTGTTACAGGTTCTGAGTAATCTTCTTCATATTCTGTATTGAACTTTTTCGCTTCTCCATAATTTCCACCAAATTGAGCATAATTTTTAATCATAAACACGCGTTATTCAACTGTATACCTTTTCATGTTTATTAACCGTAAATTTAGTTCTCTTAAATAACGCTTGGTATTTTAGCGCAAAAAAAAACTACATTTTAAAATTAATTTCATCTGAAATTCCAGCATCCTTTATAAGAAAAACTTAGACGCAAAAATAAAACGTTATTTAAATTTATCAGTAACAAACAGACGTATACAACAAATTTTATCTGGAAGTAAACGTTTTCGGTGGCTGAAATAGGTTTCAAAAGCATCCTTGAACGAGACACATGAACAACACTCAAAGTGGAATTTGCGCAAGATCATATGATATGGGATCATGATTGGAAAAACGTCATATTTTCTGATGAGAAAAAGTTTAACTTGGGCGGGGCTGATGGTTTCAAATATTATTGGCACGATTTGCGTAAGAACACTGAAGTTGCGATAAATCGAAATTTTGGCGGTGATGGTGTAACAATTTGAGCAACTTTTACCCATAACAGTAAAACCCCTGTATGTTCTATTTATACGTGGATGAATTCTAATTCTTCTATGCAACTTCTTGGACTTTGGTGAATTGCCGACGCAAGACCGAATATTTCTGACAATGTTTCATTAAAAGGAAATTAATTTATTATAATGGCCTGTTCGCTCCCCCGGTTTGAAGCCCATCGAAAATGTTTGGAGAATATTGACAACAATAAACAATACGATAGTGTTAAAGGACAAAAATCTGCGATAACGAGATGTTAGAATGATATTCTTATTTCAACATTGACTAGATTGATAGACAGTATGAAGACCCGGATGTTTGAACATATTTTGAATAGAGTACACTTAGTACAAAAAAGAATTATATTTTTTTTACGTATTTGTATTGTTTATTCATTTTGTGTTAATGGACCTTTGAGTGTAATTTCTATTTAGTTTGCTAGGAAATGTCGCGAAGTGGGATCTGATACCGAGAGCTTTAAAACAAATGAAGATAGTTCAAAACCAATTCACTAACGTGACAAAAATTTAGCAAGGCGGGGAATTCAAAACTACCGTCATTTATTTAAAATCAAAAATTTCGAACGTAAAAAATGTGTCAGCTAATCCATGTCTTTCCAACTGAATACTATTACAATAATTTCATGTATTTGGACAACTTATACTACAAGCAATTTGCACGGCATATGCATGCTACGGTTATGTGTCCATTTTGAATATTGCAACGTATATATAGCACTTGTTTTTCTAAATACTTTCAATCTAATTTGTATGATAATCACCCGGTATCTCACTCAAATACCGCAGAACTTGTAGATGAAACGCCACAACAACGCTGTCAGTTGTCGGAATTTTTTAATTTCCATTTCTTCCACCTTGTATACCCAATTCAATCTCTCGCTTTTTGTGAATACGTCGCCCCATCACAAACGATTTCACACACTGCCGTTGCACGCATAAAAGAGCAAAACTATTTTACATAATTTAATGAGCACGTCAAAACCGTAAAACTAAACGTAGAAGAAAAAGAAGGGTTCACGGTACCCCCTTCGCGTACGAAATTCGTTCTCCCATCGTCATCGCTCTTGTAATTCCAATAAAAGGAAGCGCGAATTGGTTCTTCGAACAAACACAAAGAAGTCGTATTTTCGGTTAGGTGCATCTTTTGCGGTATAATATATGCGTATAAGGGAGTACGATGAGGTTAACGATGATATGCCATTGGATCGAGGCGGAGACGGAAAGAGGTAATGAAAAAAAAAAAGCAGGGAAGGGGATGCCTTCTTCTTTCACTTGAAAAATGATTCTTTAAAAAAAATTATACTCGTCATCTCGTATCAAGACGAGGACGCGCGGTTTTCGGGGTGTCTACAATGAAATTTTACGCTCGGTTGAGGTCCTGAGTGAATTTAAGGGATTATGGTCGCCCTACTATTATTCTTTTTGGTCGGATTCTTTTCTTTCCATCGCAGATATATACAAGGGATGCCGAATGGATTTAGTGTAGTTGCATTATACTCCTATAAAGTTTCTTATTCAAGAATTTGGATGTATGGATACGAAAAAAAATAATGCACTTACGTTTTGTTCCTTGTATCATCTCCAGTCCGCTATTGGTTTGCTGTAAAAATGTCGCATGTATCACCTAGTTCAAAGTTGATCCGTACCATTGTAACTGTACGCTTAAGTAACTGTTATCTTATAGGAATATTAAGTGTTCCTCTACTTTCTACAATCTTTGAATTTACCAAAAGTATCTCTGCATAGTATTTACTCACGTTTTACAATAAATCCCTCCACCACCATGTAGTAGGGTCAAATTCTCGAAATACAGAAAAAATCCATGTCTAGAGAACGGATCGTCCTATCGAGCTGCGGTTGGTTTCATTCGATTCGGAATAAAGAGATACATTAAAATGTTACTAAATTAGAAAGATGAATTAGTTTAATATATGATTTATTAATAATAATATACTCGAAATATTAAATAAAAATTCTTAGTTTATAATAAAAGTATTATTTTGGAGACTAATATGATAAAGTTGGAGGGTAGTTATTTTTGTAATGTTATATCGTGCAATGTGGTATAATGTTTTCACGTTTTTGAAATTTTGATTTACTTTTATGTTTTGCTTTTGGTATTTCGATAAAATGTTATAAAATTTTAAACAATGATTTACAAAACTGTGGTGATGGTAAGCCGCTGTAATAAATTAAAAAATAATGTGCTCAGTGTTTTATATGAGAAAAACAAATTTTACTTATTTAAAAAATAAAGATACTTTAATTACTGAATATCGATATAGCCAACCCTACTGCAAGTTGTTCGTAAATGATACGAGAAGTTCATTAAATCGATAAAAACTATACCATTAAACATAAAGTAAGAAAGTTGATATCAACACCTTGTACCCCGCAATACTGTTAATCTGAAGAAAAAAAAATTTTTAAATGGATTCACCATGACTACACTGAAAGTTTCAAAATCGAAATCTCACAAGAAGTTCGAAAAATACTAATAAGGATTATGATGTTAATGGAACAACCTGTATAGTTAGTTATACAATACGTAGTTCTAAACATCGTAACACCAGTGGAAGATATTTTTCTTTTGAAATAAGTTTAATGACGTTAAAACAGATCCCAGTTAAATAACAAGAATTTCTAAATAGGCAAATATAGCCGGCAGACAGTTTAGGATAATTTGCACTAATGCATTCTGATTCTAACTTAACTCAAATTATATATAGTATTTACAGCGCAAATTGGTATTCACTTGTCATAAGTTTTGGGCTTGTGTCCAGATTCATTATTTTAAAACTAAAAAGCGGTGTAACACATGGGCTGAAAAGTCCCGTGCCTAACACATAGATGACGCTAGTTTTATTGCAGTCACCTTTCTCTCAGTTAGTACTAACCTTCAAAAGACAGCTGTTAAAATTTCATGATATTCTATTCATTAGTTTGTGAGTTATTGTGCTAAGAGTCACGCTACTTTTGTTATTTTCAAAACAATGGATCATAAAACAATTTCGTGTTTTAATTTTGCACTGCTTCTTGCCGTTCAAGCGAAGCAATGGCTTGAAAAGTGTTATGGGGACTCCTCTCCATCTGAAACAACAATAAAACGTTGGTTTGCTGACTTCAAACGTGGTCGTGTCTATACGACCACGTTTGAATGACGATGATGTAGAACGCAGTGGACGTCCAAATGAGGCAGTAACACCAGAAAACATCAAAAAAATCCACAAAATCGTTTTGAATGATCGAAAAGCGAAGTTGCGTGAATTAGCTGACATCGTAAAGATATCAAAAGAACGTATTGGCTTTATATTGCATGAGCATTTGACTATGAGAAAGCTCTGTTCAAAGTGGGTGCCGCGTTTGCTCACTGTTGACCAAAAACAAGAACGTGTTGATGATTCTGAGCAGTGTTTGGCCATGTTTAAACGTAACAAACCGGAATTTTTGCGTCGATATGTGACAATGGATGAAACATGGATCCATCACTTCACTCCGGAATCGATACGATCGTCATCTGAGTGGACAGCAACTGGTGAACCTCGTCCAAAGCGCCCGAAAGCACAACAATTGGCTGGAAATGTTATGGCCTCGGTATTTTGGGATGCGCGTGGTGTAATATTCATCGACTATCTTGAGAAAGGAAATACCATCAACAGTGAATATTATATAGCGTTATTGTAGCGTTTGAAGGCCGAAATTGCAAAGAAACGACCGCATATGGGAAAAGAGAAAAATTTTGTTTCATCAAGACAACATCAATCAAAACAATGGCAAAACTACATGAATTGAACTTCGAATTGCTCCTACATCCACCGTATTCGCCAGATTTGGCTCCTAGCGACTACTGGCTGTTCGCAGTCCTCAAAAAAAGCTCGCCGGTAAGAAATTTCGCAGGAATGAAGAGGTTATCGCTGAAACTGAGGCCTATTTTGAGGCAAAAGATAAATCGTTCTACAAAAGTGGCATTGAAATGTTAGAGCGGCGCTGGAATGATTGCGTTGCTCTTGATGGAGATTACGCTGATGAATAAAGCTAATTTTGAACCAACAGAACCGTGTTTTCTTTGTTAGGCCCGGCACTTTTCAGCCCATGTGTTATTTCTCCAGAAAATATGAATCTGTCGGCCGCAATTGTTTCCACCTTTGCCCGACTGTGTACCGTAACATACAAACGCTTTAATAACCTGCACGGCATTTATTAAGCATCTAGGATATGTACATAGGTAACCAAATTGTGACATATTCACACACACACACACACGCAAACAATTTAAAAACTCCATTTTAAGTAAGTGCGACGGTACTTGTAAATTCATATTTTCTGCTAAATAAACTGCTATAATAGCGTATATGCAACTAGCGTTAAACTTAGTTCTTCTTTTTATTGTTTTTGTGTTCGCTTGCTACATACAAGTAAACTCGAGCTTGAAACTGCATCCGTGCTTAAGAACTTAATGCCGACACGACTGCGGTAAAAGGCCACTCTGGACACTAGTTGCATAAATATTAGGAAGTTGATGTTCATGCCGTCATAAAGAATACGATTAAGGTAGACAATTTAATGCATGTTACGTTTAGTTTGCATGGTGTTTTATTGTGAAAAAAGGTTACAGATTTTTTATATTGTTTGAGATAATTTGTGGTGTCCAATTTAGATTTTAATGAAACTTGGTGGAGATATAAAGCACACCACAGTATATAGAATTGCTTAAAAGTAAACTAAATGTCTGCAGCAAATGTTGAACGCATAAAATTGTTAAGTCAACAGCGTACTTGCCATAAATAACAGACAAAACGAATAAGAAGTTTGTTCATTCACCAGTGGTTGGGTAATAGGTACTTTACTTTAGATCGCTCACTTGTTAACGTACATAGAGGTTGCTCTATATATATAGAAATAAAATAAGAATAAACATTTACTATCTAACGAATATATATGTATTACGAGGGCCATTCGAAAAGCAAAGAACGATTTGTTTTCACAAGTAACCGTGTTAATCAGTGGTTCAACAACTTAGCTGCAACTGAGTATGCAGAAAGCATAGAAGAGCTGATAAAACGGTATAAGTGCCTAAATTTTAACGGTAAATACGAAGAAAAGTAGCTTGGGTATTTAAATTTATGTAAAATACAGTTTCGTTTAATCTATATATAACAAAAATTTCTATAGAAAAAAAAACGTTTTTACTTTGCGAATGGCCCTCGTATATTAATACTTAAATTTCAGAGAATAACGTGCAGTTGTGTTAATAAATAATCAATATATCTTTAAATACTAAAATGAACTGTTCCACATCCCAAATTATTAGAGGCGCAAAAGTAAATAATACTTTTCAATTAGATTTTGATTTAATACTATTCTTTTAGAGAAATGTATTAATATATCCTAGACAGGATTTTCTTGAAAAACTTTTTTTTTTTAAGGCGAAGCCTAAAATTAACGAACTTACTGCATTATTTAATTCAATGTTTCATTGTTCAAAGTAGTTTATAGCTTTTATTAAATGTTCGATATTGATATTTACAAAATTGAGTTGCCTTTCTACCGTCAAATTATGTAATAATTCTTTGCAGTACAAATCAACTTGGCATACATTAACTCCGATTATCACTCATTGTAATCGTCCAACTTAAAGAACAACTGGACGTTTTGTGCAAGAAATTCGAAGATGTGAACTAACTTCACAATATTTTCGAAACAGTTTCTGGCGACTTTTGCGAAAAGATTTTGGTCTACGCCTTACGAGTTCGCTTTAACTCAAGAAAGAAACAATCATGACACACAATTCAAGAAATAATCACAGCACAAGAACGCTTTGAGGTACAAACTTGATATTATGTAGATATGGTATACAAATGTTAACTAAATCTCAAAAACATTAATCAGACAATCAATTAGAAAGAGTTCAAGGATGGAGAAGGAGGATCCACCCTCCAAGGAAGAATCCCCAATAGTGGGCTGAGACTATTTTGTCTTCATTTGAATTCTCCATATCAATGAGAAATTATTGACTGATGTGGTGCTTCATTGCAAAAAACAGAAACCAACTCGGCGATGCATTCTTGTTGAGATAATTGGCTTCAAGAATTATAAAAAAATATTGCGGGAGAATGTTCTCGGTTTAATTCCATTTTTCAACTAACTTATCAACTTTGATCGCTCCTTGTAACTACAACACTAGACGAATCACAGTAAAACGTTGGATGTAGATCAACTAAAGATTGAGGTTAGTTTTTAGTACTGACATTTGATGATTTAACGGCGCCATCTATGTCCCAGTACGCAAAACTTAAAAGACAACCCTCGTACAAATAGAATTGTTTGTGTTTTGATTTTTCTTTCGCGCATTGCAAATTCGTTATTCTTTTCATTAATTTTGTTTCGATTATTATTAGGTTTGATTTATCCATTACGCTTTATATGGTACGGATAAAATAAAGAATTCATTTCTATTTATCTTTACTTCATCCAAAAACAACAATCCTTGCTCAATTTGTCAACGGATGTAATTAAAATTTCTTTACGATATTTACCTACATTATTCTTTCAGCTCCAATACCAGTTTATTTTGATAGCACCACAAGCTTAAGGGTGTGAATTCTTCGTACGATATTTCTTCTATAAACAAAAATTCTTTTGTTGACATGTCACTTAATAAATTACCACCGCGATCTACCCCATGAACCCATTTTCATTCCATTATAGGCTCTCATATATAGCCAGAAATGTGTTACTATTACATTAAAAGTAAACAATTAGGCGAGTAGTTACGTTAAGTCCCGACCTGCTCCTTACTCTTCGCCGTTAACGTGGCAACAAAGTGCCAACGGCTAAAGTGAGAATGTTTTGATATCTTGTCATCGTTACGGTAAACACATTTTAGTATATTTTAGAAAGAACATCACACACCATCTACGATTTTTCGGGCGTTCGGTTGTAATACAAGTTTCCCGTCGTCGGCTCTTATCGCAACACATGTTAGCTGTCATTTGCTGCGACATATCTACTACGTAGATGAAACGAGGGACGCTCAAAATAACCTTTAACTCCCCCATATCCATGCCTTTTCGTTCTTACGTTTTCGGTTGGCTCTTATTTATACGTAGCGGCGTGTTTTGGCTCCTTCGGACGTAATTATTATTAAGTGGTTTCGACAAGGCAGACTAATGACTCCCGAATAAACAAAACAAGCACAGATCCGTTGCGGTCGGGCCTGGTCGTTACAGAGACGCGTTGCGTATTAATCGTACTTTGTTTTGAGAGTACGTTTGCGATTTATTGGGTCGTAAATTGTTAACTCGCGTCGTATCCATCGCGACGGGGTAGCGTTACGGTAGTAAAAATATTATTGCAGTTATTAATACTGCTATTTACTGTCGTTATGCATTTATTGGTACTGCGCCGTGTTTATGGGGGGCGCTTGTTGTTTGTACACGTTTAGTTACTGCCTTTGCGCGTTTACAACTTAATAACGTCTCAAATTCGCGATGTTCTTCCTTGTTCATTGTTAGAGGAGTAATATCCGCAATAGAATCTGTTTCATACGTTTTATTGCAGCTTATTTGATTGCAAATGGAAGTGGAAATTATATCTGTCGCCGCTTTATTGTGTTTATAAGCAGTGACGTGCGTCTCTCTGCAGTACAAAACTGGTCGACTGTAATAAATACAGTAATTTCTACGAAGGTTTTTAAATGAAGCCATGTGCGAGATATACCAGGTGTATGCATAAGTTTTTTTCCGGTTTAACTTTAAGAGATGGTGTCAGCGAAAAATACGCTGTGTATTAATTTAAATACACACAAGCTGAGTCCACCAAACTCTAGCTTCCTTGTTTCATTGTTCAGTGATCATGTCGAGTTGTGTGCCTGGAAGAGGACATTTGCAGGACGTACTACGTTCCTTATTTAATCAAAGTAAATGGCTATTGAAAATCATCGTTTGCTGGTGGAAACATGTGGTGAACACGCTCTATCGATTAGAACATGTGAGACATGGTTTCGACAATTTGAAAGTGATGATTCCAATGTGAAAGGCAATGAGAGCTTTGGTAGACCACATTTGAATATTGGATGATGACCTAACTCAAACTCATCGGCAATTACCAGAAGCATTACATGCGTCGCAAGAAGCAATCAACAGACCTCTATGAGTAATAAACTCGATAAATGGGTCCCACACGATTTGAATGAACGTCAAGTAGAAAATCGCAAAAAGTCACCTGTAAACTAATCCTTCAACGCCGCAAAAGGAAATCATTTTTGTATCGAATTGTGTATGGACGTAGTCTGAAAACCGGAAGCGGAAAAAATCGTGGCTTTCACCTGGCGAAGTGGGGTTTTCAACGCCAAGGCCAAATCGCTTCGGTAAGAAGACTATACTCTGTGTCTGGTGGGACCAGAGCGGTATTGTTCAATATGAACCAACAAATGATTAATTTAATCGACGCATTAATCGAAAGACGACCAAAATGTGCCAGAAAACAAAGTGATTTTCTTACACGGCAATGCACCGTCTCATATAGCAAACCCTGCACCCGCCATGCTCCCCGAATCTAACATCATCTGACTATCAACTCTTCGCATCAATGGGGCCACGTTCGCAGAGCAACACTTCAGCAATTTCGAGGAAGCGCGTCATTAGCATAAGCCAAAGCCGGACAGAAAAGGCTAACCAACAAACCATTAACAAATAATAAAAACAATAGTGGTCTTAAGTTGGAACCCTGCGGCAAGTCCAAAACAGTCTCGGCTAATGAGTGGTATCGGTTGTAAGGAGTTAAATGATGATGCAAGACCTGAACGTCCACTAGGTGAAGATCGCGCTGAATTGGTGCAAGAAATTCGAGAAATCTTTGCTATCGCTGGGAATTACACTGTGAGAATATTGGCTGAAGAATGAAATACCAATAGAGAAAGTGTTCGACTAATTTTGACGGTCAATATGAGCAAAAGAAAGATGTGTGCACATTTTGTTCATTAATTGAATGAAAGACCAAAAAATCGCTCCTATAGCGTATTGTAGAGACATCCTTCAAACTGCTAAAGACGATCAGGATTTTCTCAATTCTATAGTAACTGGTGATGAGACATTGTGCTTTAAATATGAACCTAAAACTAAGCACCAATCTGTACAATGGAAGTCCAAAGGTGAATCCAAGCCAGAAAATATGCGATAACGATTGCAAGGACTGTGCGGTTGTATAATTGACAGGTATAGCAGCAAACTCCGTACCACACAGAAATTAATAATTTATGCGGAACGCAGCGTTTCGAGAGTACGTGGACTCCCATTATCAACCATGTTACCGACTGTAGTGTGCGTTCCGAATAATGAATTAATTTGTGTGGAGTGGAGTTTGCTGCTATACCTGTGAACATAGTTGCGCTTTTAGAAGTCAAGAATCAAAACAATGCTGATTACTTTTTATGATGGAAAAGGTATTGCCCACAGAATGTGAAACTGTTAATGGAGAATACTATCTATCTTGGGGTTTTACATAGTTTGTGGCCAAGAATTGTTAGAGTTCGGCCCGAACATCCAGAACCACCTCATGAAACTTCTAAAGGTCGTGGGTTTTGACTAAAGAACAAATTTGTCTCATCATCCAGCCAATGTATTCACCTGATCTCTCACCGTACGATTATCTTCTGCTCCGGAAATTAAAAACTGCAATGAAGAGACACTTCTTTCAGCTATTCAAGCAGCCATGCTGAAGAACATCCCACAACCCGACTTCACAAAATCGATAGAAGCATTAGTTATCCACCCATACACTGTATTGAGTCTACAGGAATATATTTCGAATAAAAAAAAACTGTTCAACTATAATATAACATGTATTTGTTATTGTTCCATTATTTATTATAAGACAGTGTATATTTCGATGAAGTTTCAAATTTCGTAAGATTTTAGCAAAATATATGCATCCACATAAAACCTTGTCCTTCGAAGATACGGAAAGCTTTAAAGCTCATCTGCATCGTATTGCAACACGTCCTACTCGTTCATCGCACCAACATCAACGAAGATCGTATCTAAATTTCTCATACGGTCATTGTCTAATATCCAGATAGGTTGGCGTTAACGGTGAAATCGCTTTCCTGCGCCATAATATAACCTCTATACATCACACTGGGCCGTAGCATCGAGCTTTGTGTGAATTATGGTATCCGGAAAAGGCCACGAACCCGATTCGACCTCCCTTTTTCCCTTATACTAGCTTCTTTCTCCTCGCACACCGGCGGACTCTACGAAGCATCGAAAAGTGCGCGCGGCTTTTCAACCTTTTAGCAAAACGCGCTTGACTCGCTCAGGTGCTTCCGAATAAGTCGATCAGGTCAGGTCGCCTGGCGGATGGAAATAGACATGCGAGCTTTAACGGAAAGCGTTGATTGATTTACTTTGCGGTTGAAACAAAAAGAAAGCGGCGAGTTTATTTATTGCGTCAATGTGTGGGTGTTTTAAAAAGATATTAAATAGAATGCGGAGTTCGTTTAGGTTACCTCGGAAAATGTCATCTGGTGAAACGGGGTACAGGAGTTATTTTCTTGTTCCTTGGTAGATTTCTTTAAGGGTGAACAATTTAATACATGGAATTGTGTCTATTGAAGACCCTCGTAAGATAGGCTCATCGAAACAAAAATAAGTTAATATTGAATGGGAAATGTTATACATATAAAACAAATATGCAGATTCTGTATCATCTGCTGCAGATCACTGAACATTGTATTGATTGTTGGGGGTCAAACTTTTATAATAAAGACTAACAGAAATGAAAAGAAAGATATTTTGCATAATAGCAATTTTCATTCAATAACTGACCTTTTAAGGTATAATTCCAAACACCTGCTACGCGAAGTAAATCCAAGACTGCTATGTAAAGAAACAACTAGTAAGTAGTGACGTGTTCAAACACATCTAATCGTGCTCGAAAGAAAAATAATGATTTATATAGAAACAAAAAGTAATTAAATGGATAATTAACTTATGAGAGCACTCCCATCACCACTTTCTTGTGATTGTCCAGCTAGCTCACAAGAAGGAGAGGGGGGAGGGGGGAATTTTTATTTCCTTAAACTAAACGCCTTAAATGCCTATTAATGAGAAAGATAGAACTCACAAGGGTGTTCGGTTATTCTTTTTAATAGTGCTACCGTAGTTAAACTAAATAATGATGTATTAAAAAAGTACGGTGAGATAACCATTAATTGCAAAAATTACACGAAGAAGAATATTTGTATAAAATGAGTAATAGAAAATTTAAAGCAATGAACACCAACAGCTTTAGCCTTCCCACCGATATGCATATCTTTAGGTTATAAAAAAATATATAACCTATATAATGCAATAATAATAATAATAATATCTTTATTGCCCAACAGAAAATAATTCCATTTACAGGACAATGCGAAAATAATGTAACCTAGCATATATATGTACTAACAATATACAGCGCAACTGAAATCATAAACATAATAATGGCTCGGTGACACCAGAATGCAAGAACAAAATAGGACGACAATGTAAATCCATGTAGACTCTTCAACAAAAAGGATCGTGAAGTAATTCATTGGCATTTCTAATGATATGCGTAAAGGGTGCTTTAAGCAGAACATTAGTTTTGCATGACGGGACCTTAAAATTAGGGAAGGACCTGGTATCGTACTCAGGTACCACAAAATTAATTTGGGAGAGAAGAGATGAAGCGTCAATAGCGTGATTAATTAGTTTAAGTAGAAATTGGCTGCTAAATTCCTTCCTTCGATCCGATAACGATACAAAGCCGTGTCTCCTCAGCAGACCAGCATAATCAACATCGCGTCCAGGGTAAGTGCCATCAATTTTGAAGGACAGGTATTTCAAACATCGTTTTTGCACTCTTTCAAGTAGTACTTGCAGATGGAGATAGTGAGGATACCAAATTATGGAGGCATACTCCAACCCAGTGCGGACAAGCGAATAGTATAATGCTTTTAGCGAGGCAGGATTATTGAATGATCTGCAGGATCGTATGAGATATCCAAAGGATTTCATCGCAGAATTTCGTATGGATAATATGTGGTCTGCAAACGACAAATTTGCATCAAACTGCACGCCCAGGTCCATCGCAGACGAGTGCCTAGGAACAATAGCCTGACTCACAGCATAGTGAAAATTGTATAGTCTATGACATCTAGAGTAGCTTACAACAGCACACTTATCCAGATTCAAATGAATTCCATTCTGTGTACACCATCTAACAATAGTATCCAGACTGTTCTGGAGAAACAGACAATCTGCCGGGGAGGTTATGGTATTGTAGATCTTAAGATCGTCCGCGTAAGCCAGTACATTGCAGTCCAGCCCCTGTAGGAGATCATCCAAATAAATATTAAACAAAAGGGGACCCAAATTGGATCCCTGGCACACACCAGAGGAAGCAGAGAATGTTAAGGATGTATATCCATTGTTGAACATAGCATGAGGTAATAAGGTAAATTGTCAATAGTAACATATATTAAGTATTTTAAAAAGTGTTGAGAGATATTTAATTTTCTTTTAAAGAAGAGTAAGGGTAATAAGGCGATTTAACAGCACAATTACGTAAATGAAATAGTTACAAAGAAAAAATAAAGTAAATACTAAATACTTGGTTGATTTTTGACAATTCATCACTATTGTTATCGGTTCCGAATTAGCTGACTCTAAGATAGTGTCCCCTACAGCAGTGTCCATTGGTTTGAGGTCCAATACACTTCTGGTGTGCACCCTCTCTAGTTTAGCAGTGCACGAACTGCTCGGAGGAGGCTGGGAAATTTTACCCACTTGTATCGCTGTTCTCTGGACAGCAGACGGGTGTGTATTCTTGACACTAAATAGCACTAAGAAATGCTCAGTCGGTGTTTGTTTGGAGAATGATGATATAAGGAGAGCGAATTTGAAAACATGCCCGCGTGTTAGTGCTTTCGCTCTGCAAATTCTCTTTCCGGTGAATTGTTTTAGGCATTATTTTTTTTGTTTGAAGAGTATTTAATTTATTGCTTCTAAATAAACGTTTTATGTTTGTGTTTTATAAAGCTGCGGCATTATTGTAATGGTAAATTAGCTGTTAAAGATCTTAGTTACAAAAGTTATAAATTTGAATGAAAAACGTGAATGCCACACGTGATTCCAAAGTTCTTATGCTAATGGGAAACAAAAAAAAATCGAAACTTTCAAATTAATAAAAATTGGGCGAAAACAACATGTAGAAATGAAATACGCACAAGAAAAGGTGTCATTTCATTTAAAGTTAGTTTTACTACTTAAATCTTTACTGGCCAACATAAATTCCTAAGAATATTTACCTTTAGCATAAAATCTAGACAGACAATTCCTTTTGCTTTATGTCGTATTCTTTAGCAATTCTAGTTACTTTTTCCTTATTAAATGCAATTAATAACAGTACACATATACCACGGGAACAGCTTCCCCGTCGACTAAAAGATACCCATCATATTCAATTACTCTAGAACACTTCAAATCATAATTATCCCAACGATCATCACCTTTCATCGAGACGCCCTCAAAACAATAAATTCCCTCTGCATTATCGACGGCGTCCGTTGAGCCTCCCCAGTTTGATTAATTGACACGCATCACTCAAGCGATTCTATTTGCCGGTAACTTGAGACTAACGTCCCACACATCGCTCTCGATAGCTCCAGCTAGTCCTACCCTTTTGAAATAGTATGGGTTCTCTCTCTGTCTCCAGCTTCTAATTGTATTAATGAACGCTGGTGCAAGCTCCGTGGAAAGATGACACCGCTACCAGACAATCGTTTCGAGTCATATAAGAAGCACATCATCATCGCTAGCTGTCATATCTTCGACGCCCTCTTATGAACGTTGCGAGTGGAATTGAGAAGAACCGTCACCCTCGCTTAGGAGGCCGCCTGTCGGAGTTTTGTCGTAAAAACGTCTGACGGCTGAGGAGAGACGCGTTTCTAACGAGAATTGACTGCAATTTTTGCTTACACGTCGAGGAGCGTGACGAGGTAGTTGTAAATAAAGAGGGTGACACCCTGGTGCGTCCGTATAGATGTAATATATGATGGGAATTGGTTATGAATTGGTGATTATATGAATAAGTTGAAGCTATTGATTAAGAAGTAATTTTATTCCACTTTGCGAAATGTCTCGTTTCGCGTAAGCTTTATTTTCCAACGCAATGAAATATTCCAGTTACAGGGCGCTTTAATTTAGCTCAAATTCACTGTCAGTATAAAAGTGTATATTGAAATTAAAAAATTACGTAAAACTATTGAAATGTTGGACAACAGTTTCCCTGGTTACATCCTGTAGGGAACTAAATATATCATATCTGCATGGAAGTTGAAATAATTGCACGTGGTGCAGATCGAAGACTTTTTCCTCTTCTTCACTTCAGGGTTTACTCACTTTGCCTGTTACGACACCCATTTGTTATTTGATCTGCCTATACTTTTTTCCTAAACATCTATAAAATCTCGCTATGGCTGGCAACCTCGACATTTGCATCCGTTCTACGTATGCCTTCGACTTATTTTTGTTTTCCTTTATTCTCCCATTTATGTGGAATATGTTTAGTTCTGATCTTACATTTACATTTCTTATTCTATCGGACCTTGTGCAACCTTTCATTCTTCTAAAAAAATGTAATCTCTTGTGTCTGTGTCCTGCTTTCTTGTTTTTTCGTTGCTGTCCATGTTTCACTACCATATAAGAGGGTTGGCATTGCAGTTTTTCTTGTATTTCTTTGTTAAATTCATAAGATACATTGCAGCCTGAATACTTAAGGTGTTTCGCCTGTTCAAGTACAATATCGTTTATGATTATTTTTGTCCTAATTGGATATTTACCCAAAAAGGCCACGGTTTTGGTTTAATTTGCCGATATTTTTATTCCATAGTTTTGGCAAATCTTTCGTGATAATATACATCCCTTTCTGTAGATCATCCTCTGTTCCTGTTAGGAGTCCCTAAGTCGTCAAAATATAAGATAGAATTTAGGGTGGTGTTCCGGTCCAGACGTATTCCTTTGGGGCATTTATTTAATAATAGCATCAATATATATGTTAAATAATGTTGACGACATACCGCTGCCTTATCTAACTCCTTTGTTTGTTGCTATTTCCCCAGTTAATCTTCCGCCTATATCTACCGTAATTCTGGTGTGAATGTCGTCGAAGACTTTATCACGGAATTACTCTCAACAAAGAGCAAGTAAAATTTAAATGCATAGTGCGTTCTGCACTTAGATGCTGCTACATTTAATTGATCTAATAGGAACATAAAATCAATTAGATTGTTGAATAGTTTCAATAAAGAAATACAACAGAAAAAATATGTTGAAAATTAAAGTAATTCATGCGCTCTAAAAGAGTGGACTGGTTAATATTCGTCTCTGCCACGTAATTTGAACCACAAATACTTGGTGAATTTGTGCTACATCCCCACAATTTGTCTGATACGACATTGGAGTCCAGACAATAGAGAGATATTCAAGCACTGACCTTACCAAGGTGTTATATAAGCTCAACCTTGCATCACATGCAGGTTTGGGGATGATAATCCCCAAACCTTTTGTTTCCTTACCTGGCTGCAAGTGCTTGAATTTAGTTTGTGATCGTACTACATGGTAGATTGTTTAAGAGTGAATATTACTATGTTACATCGCTCTAGGTTCGACGACAAATGGTTGTTATTACTTGAAAATATATAAAAAGTGAATACGTTGGTTTTCACGGCAAGAGCCAGCAATAAACAAGTTGTTTCCGGATTTGGACCGTGTCATGATAAGGTATAAGAAAAAATGAAAAAGAGTAAGAGGAAAAACAAAGAAATAAACAAGAAAAAAACAAAAAATGGAAAAACGGGTGAAAAAAGAATAAAGGTAAAAAAGGAGTAAGAGTAAGAGCTCTTTATTTCAGTTTTTGATATACCTCATCATCACAAGGTCGAAATCCGAAAACAGTTCGTTTATAACTATATCAAAGATCTAACTAAAGTATGTCGCAATCACCAGTGTTAGAAATGTTAGAAAATATATTCAAATCATCGGCAAAAAGCAGCTTCTCACTTGTAATGATATTGGTGAAATCTTGCTGATGTATACTATAAAAATTATTTGTCCTAAGTTAGATTCCTGAGGTACTCCGGATGTGACTATATAAGTGTTAGATGCAAGACCGTTGTACAAGACGTAACGTTGTCTATTTGAAAGATAGGATTTGAAAGAGTCAATTAGGGAATTATAAAAACTAAAAGATTTGGGCTTCGCAGGTATGACACCGTGATCTAGATCAGGGGTCCCCAAACTGTGTCCCGCTGCGCAACACCAGCGTGCTAGAACCGCCAAAATTACATGTTGATATGATAAGCTTGGCCCTTGGAAGTTGATGGAGGGTAACAAGTTTGGAGACCCCTGACCTAGATGGTCAAAAACTTTGGAAGAGTATGTGTATAGCACGCCCATCTGTTATCTATGGTTCAAAATGATATTGAATCGGAGAACATAAATTAGTTACAGTAGAATTTTATTCAGTAAATCCATGTTAAATAGAAGTAGAATACAGTAGAGACGTTTCTATTTATCTATATCTATCTTGAAATTTCGTCTGGCTTTCTTTAACAGCTGCAGCTTCGTCGGGATTGAAGAATTGTAGAATCACAGATTCAATTTGTTGAAAATAGTGAGATTAATGAAAATCTACCTTCAATCATGTTTCACAGCGTGTAAAAACTTGCCCTGGTGGTTTGGGAATACCGGTACATCGCTTATGAAATTCTCTAGTTTAAAATACCATATTTATGCACTCCCCTAAACAATAAAATATGGTAAATAGCAATCCTGAAAGAAAAATAGACTTTAATCTCACCTACACTAATATGAGAACATAAATTTCCCATCCCAGAAGTTACCCGTACTATTCATAAGTTAGCAAAGCACAGACGACAATAAATCATATCTAGGTCGCGTATTAATCTCTCACGAATAATGTCCGTACACTCTCTATACACACGGCTAATACTTTTTTAAATGATTTAAAACTAAGAAGTCATTAATTACCCGATCATTAATCATCGCGCTGGTCCTTCTCTTTTGGGAGCAATTAACGCTCCGCGAAGGACCAGTTGAATAAATAACCGCTGCACGTTTCACAAACGTATCATTGCCTCCGCGTGTAACGTACACATTGGCGCTAGACGTTCCCGAATTACCATATAAAGAGGTCCCGAAAGGTTACACCTACGCGATTATAATGGTAGAGGTGGTGCGGTATGTTGTAGGTATCTACGGCGTGGTGTGGAGCATCTCGTATCTGGTAGACGTAATTAAAAGTTAGAACGCGATAAATCTCGTGCTTTCTAGATTTTCTTAAACTTCTACCATTCGGACGTGGACAAGGGAAACCGCTGGAAGTGGTATTGGGTCAAAAAGGAATGACACTAGCATTAAAAAGGAGAATGGAAGGTAGTTAGAAGAGAATGGTAGTAAAGATTCGGTTATAATCAATTAAGATGTTATAAGTACTATTATTTTTTGGGAAGTAACGTATGGGACGAAGGTTTTAGAAAAACAAATAAAGCAGATGGCATTATTACCACATAAAGTGCTTGCCAGTTAAATATGAGTAATTCCAAAGATGCACAAAATTAATTGTTTTTGTCGAATGTTATACACACTTAACATATAAATCAAGTATGGACAACCTTTGACATGTTGTGGGCCCAACTTTAGTGTACAAATACATTCGCGGACCGCGTTTAAAAGTAGTGCATTTCAAAGTAGCGTTTTAAAGTAGTCTTCATAGTTTTTAGCGATAGATATCAGACATGCAATAATACGACAATGTTATTATAATGCAATTTATTAAAATGAGAAAATTAAATGAAAAAAATAGGTACAACATTATAATGAAATCGTGAGATTTAAAATTATTGCAAACTACGAAAGTTAAACAGCGACAACGAAATCAATGAGACATTTGAGCTTGTTACATTTGAAGAAATTGAGTTGTGACTTAGGAGGTTGAAAGATTCTTCTAGGTAAGGATCAGATAATATTCCGGAATTTATCGTTCGTTCATATCCCAGCGTTCAACCGTCACTAATCTAGCTTGTTTTACGCAATATGTATCCGAGGTTTGTTCAAATAGTTCAGATTTTCAAGACCACTGCGCCCACTCTTACAATCCTACATTATCGATAGAAAATTCCAAACGTGCTGTAGGAACTACGCATCATCCAAATACATCGTTACCTCTGGTATACCGCAAGGATCTAATCTTGGACCTCTAACATTCTTGCTCTTCATAAACGACATCGCTAGTATTGTTGAATGCGAAACGCCTAATGTAAGCTGAAGATATTAAACTATTTTGAAGCATTGATTCCACTGCAGATTATGTATTGCGTCAGATGGGTATCGATTGTGTTTCTAATTAGTGTAAACTTAATAGATTGTCCTTGAATATATCTAAATGCACTACTATGACATTTACTATGGGGTAGCAAACTATTATCTACACTTATAATATTGAAGGAACGCCACTGCAGGTGTCACAGATCTGAGGGGTTGTTTTTGGTGCCACTCTGTCTCTTTCTAATCACATAACTCAGTTGGTATCGTGCTGGTATAAAATATATGGATTTGTTTATCATAATTCTAGAGGCTTCCGCAATATAACACATGGGGTGAAAAGTCCCGGGCCTAACAAAGAAAACACGGTTTTTTTGGTTCAAAATTAGCTTTATTCATCAACGTAATCTCCATCAAGAGCAACGCAATCATCCTAGCGCCGCTCTAACATTTCAATACCACTTTTGTAGAACGATTTATCTTTTGCCTCAAAATAGGCCTCAGTTTCAGCGATAACCTCTTCTTTCGTGCGAAATTTCTTACCGGCGAGCATTTTTTTGATGTCTGCGAACAGCTAGTAGTCGCTGGGAGCCAAATCTGGCGAATACGGTGGATGTGGGAGCAATTCGAAGTTCAATTCTTGTAGTTTTTACATTGTTTTGATTGACTTGTGACACGGTGCGTTGTCTTGATGAAACAAAATTTTTCTTTGCCATATACGGTCGTTTCTTTGCAATTTCGGCCTTCAAACGCTCCAATAACGCTATATAATACTCACTGTTGATGGTATTTCCTTTCTTAAGATAGTCGATGAATATTACACATCCCAAAATACCGAGGACATAACCTTTCCAGCCGATTGTTGTGCTTTCGGGCGCTTTGGACGAGGTTCACCAGTTGCTATCCACTCAGATGACGATAGTTTTGATTCCGGAGTGAAGTGATGGATCCATGTTTCATCCATTGTCACATATCGACGTAAAAGTTGCGGTTTGTTACGTTTAAACATGGCCAAACACTGCTCAGAATCATCAACACGTTCTTGTTTTTGGTCAACAGTGAGCAAACGCGGCACCCACTTTGAACAGAGCTTTCTCATAGTCAAACGCTCAAGCAATATAAAGCCAATACGTTCTTTTGATATCTTTACGATGTCAGGTAACTCACGCAACTTCACTTTTCGATCATTCAAAACGATTTTGTGGATTTTTTTGATGTTTTCTGGTGTTACCGCCTCATTTGGACGTTCACTGCGTTCTGCATCATCGGTGTCTCTACGAACACGTTTGAAGTCAGTAAACCAACGTTTTATTGTTGTTTCTGATGAAACGGAGTCCCCATAACACTTTTCAAGCCAGTGCTTCGCTTGAACGGTATTTTTCCCATCAAGAAGCAGTGTAAAATTAAAACACGAAATTGTTTTTGATCCATTGTTTTGAAAATAAGAAAAGTAGCGTGACTCTTAGCACAATAACTCACAAACTAATGAATAGAATATCATGAAATTTTAACAGCTGTCTTTTGAAGGTTAGTACTAACTGTGAGAAAGGTGACTGCAATAAAACTAGCGTCGTCTATGTGTTAGGCCCGGAACTTTTCAGTCCATGTATTATAAACTCTATCTTCATTATTCTTTTGGTTGGTCTGGTTCCCTATTTATGAAACACACATACACTCTATTGAAGCAGTGCGGAGAACATTCCTGAAGTTCTTCCATTTTCTGTTGGAGGGATCTTTTCTACATAGAGACTATGAACATAGTGGATTGCTGCAGAAATTAAATATTGTTTCTATTTCCACCAGGAGAACGATTTCTTTGTTAAAGTGTTCGTTTTGTTTAGTATAAGTAAGTGTAATTTTCTTATTCCAAGAGTTAGCTCCAGGTTGTCATTTGCATTCTACTGCGGCCACACTTGAACAAATGCCCTATAAGGTGCCCAGTATACGTAATGCGCACTAACTTCAACAGAAACTCTGATCTTTGTAACATACTTGTTTCTATAGGCTTAATACAAACTAAATACGTTGTAACATTATTTGTGAGGTTCAAAAGATAAATGTTACAGACCTCAAGATATAACCAGAAGCCATTAATTATTCCAATCTAACAATAAAAACTATCAGTACTAAGAATACAATGGTCTCTCTAATAAAACATTGTCCCACATCATGAGTTCATTCTTCTATCTGAATTTTATGAACTGTATGTATGGTATATTTAAATCAACTACTCAAAAACGGGCAACTTTACCATTTCAATATAATTTTTCTTATTCTTAAAACAGTTAACACGAACTTACGACTATAAATATACAGCATATTACCTATAATCCCTTTCAAAACCTACCTAAATACTCCAAACATTCCCTTACATCTCCTTAAAATACATCTTTATTAACACCTCTGACCTTCCTCTACGTTATTTTCTATGTAAACATGAAAAAAGAAGCCTCTCATTGTCCGAAATACCACTATTCCTTCGGAAACAACGCACACACAGGGCCCAAGGAATAATAGTTTCGATAAACATCGCTCGCATTTCCATTCACTAGCGTCGCAGAAAGCAATATTCCTCCCGGTAGGGAAGAAGGTCATCCGAAAGAATGTTATGACATTCTCACGAGGGCCAACACCGATATTTTCAAGTTCGTAGCAGATGCGTTGTCAGTTTTCATAATATATCGTTGGGCGTATCGGTTGGCTTGTCGTTGTTAATGGTAAATATGGTGCGTTTCTGGTCAGAAACGTTGATAAGAATCTGCTACAAATGTGCAGTTGTATCGGAGATATTTCGATATGTATTCGATTTATTTGAAAAATGAAGCAGATGCGTTCTAATAGAGATTATAGATGATTTTCTGTATAGAACTTGTTTAGAATAGACAGTTATTATGTTAATATGTTGCTTACAATATGTATTATTGAAGTGAGCTAAAGAGTTGTGTCACGTCCAACACAAACGAAATCGATTATATGAGATCAGGGATATACGACATTCAAATGCATTTTGTCCAAAGGCGTTTGAACTAAAGTTGGCGTTCTGTTCTTGAAACTAAGGCATTGCTAAGAACATTTCAAATGCATGTAGTCCTATGTCAAATCCTCAGTAAGACTTAATTTTATCCACTGCAAATAGATATTTTAACACATGCTCTGTGTTTGCGCCATGTTTGCCTTTTCAGTGTAGTTGGGAGAATACTATTCAAATTTTGACTCTGTTCGTGAGTTATTGCTGTGCTTTTATTGGAAAAAGTTATGTGTAAATACGCACTAGGTAACAGTAATAGCGTCAGGGAAGACAAATCTGGGGATGAGACAAATCTTGAAGAATTTGTTTACTATCCCAGCTTGATATAAACGTGAAACTTGAAAAAGTTGACAAGTCCAGTCTCCGATGTTTGTGGGTTTTTGGGAAGAAAATTAATAACCAATTTAAAAATGTACAGATTAAGGAGCAAGCAAAATTTACGAGAAAACAGAAAGTCCCAGTAGGAGATAATACATGGGCTGAAAAGTCCCGGGCCTAACAAAGAAAACACGGTTTTTTTGGTTCAAAATTAGCTTTATTCATCAACGTAATCTCCATCAAGAGCAACGCAATCATTCCAGCGCCGCTCTAACATTTCAATACCACTTTTGTAGAACGATTTATCTTTTGCCTCAAAATAGGCGTCAGTTTCAGCGATAACCTCTTCATTCGTGCGAAATTTCTTACCGGCGACCTTTTTTTTTGAAGTCTGCGAACAGCCAGTAGTCGCTGGGAGCCAAATCTGGCGAATACGGTGGATGTGGGAGCAATTCGAAGTTCAATTCATGTAGTGTTGCCATTGTTTTGTTTGACTTGCGACACGGTGCGTTGTCTTGATGAAACAATTTTTTTTCTTTGCCATACGCGGTCGTTTCTTTGCAATTTCGGCCTTCAAACGCTCCGATAACGCTATATAATATTCACTGTTGATGGTATTTCCTTTCTCAAGATAGTCGATGAATATTACACCACGCACATCCCAAAATACCGAGGCCATAACCTTTCCAGCCGATTGTTGTGCTTTCGGGCGCTTTGGACGAGGTTCACCAGTTGCTGTCCACTCAGATGACGATCGTTTTGATTCCGGAATGAAGTGATGGATCCATGTTTCATCCAATGTCACATATCGACACAAAAATTCCGGTTTGTTACGTTTAAACATGGCCAAACACTGCTCAGAATCATCAACACGTTCTTGTTTTTGGTCAACAGTGAGCAAACGCGGCACCCACTTTGAACAGAGCTTTCTCATAGTCAAATGCTCATGCAATATAAAACCAATACGTTCTTTTGATATCTTTACGATGTCAGCTAACTCACGCAACTTCACTTTTCGATCATTCAAAACGATTTTGTGGATTTTTTTTCTGTTTTCTGGTGTTACCGCCTCATTTGGACGTCCACTGCGTTCTGCATCATCGGTGTCTCCACGATCACGTTTGAAGTCAGCAAACCAACGTTTTATTGTTGTTTCTGATGGAGCGGAGTCTCCATAATACTTTTCAAGCCATTGCTTCGCTTGAACGGTATTTTTTCCCATCAAGAAGCAGTGTAAAATTAAAACACGAAATTGTTTTTGATCCATTGTTTTGAAAATAACAAAAGTAGCGTGACTCTTAGCACAATAACTCACAAACTAATGAATAGAATATCATGAAATTTTAACAGCTGTCTTTTGAAGGTTAGTACTAACTGAGAGAAAGGTGACTGTAATAAAACTAGCGTCATCTATGTGTTAGGCCCGGGACTTTTCAGCCCATGTGTTACATCTATGCATATGAAATTTCTTTGTATTTATTTTGAGTGATTTTCGAAGCAGAATGCCTATATTTTATCCTTGGCTAAAGACCCAAGGCGTTCAACTCTGCAGGCTAGAAGCATTTTTTTGCCCATTTCTTAATATATCTTAAATAATATTGGCGACACACAGCAGTCTTGTCTAACTCCTTCGCTTGCTGGTATTTCCCTAGTTAATCTTCTGTCTATATCTACCATAATTCTGGTGTCTGTGCATAAACTTTGTATAGTTCTTATTAAATGATGTAGATGTCTCTGTTCTTTCATTACTTATGGAAGTTTTTTAACTTTAGAATAAATGAAAATTGATTTTTGTCATCAGCTAATGCTACGGTTGTTACCTCTTTCAAAACACTTTCATTATCAATGTTTTAGTTGATTGAATCATTTTTTGGCAATACACGCTAGTTCAAGGAGGGAGTGTTATAAAAGCCTACATTTAATGAAGACAATTCCTCTTCTAAGCAATTTGTAGAAAAACTTGAAAGTATGATTTGAAGTACTTGTCTAATTTTAGAATATTAAGTATTTCGCCATGATGGATAATTTTCTTACAATCATCAGTTGCATACGCATTTTGACATATTTTAGATGACTTTGATTTTTCGCAAAATACATAATACAAATAAACATAATAAACCACATCAATACCGTGCTTTTCCTGTCGATCCCGGATACATTTCAGGTCACCCTCGTACACATAGTATATTCGACTCTATCAATGTTTATGACGTTTTATAAACGTTATCCTATAGCAGTTATTGCTTTATTATTAATACGCATGTAATTAGTTACAATTTCAAATGTACACGCAAATGCACATGGATCTATATATTCGTATCTACATACATATACATGTAATTTTAATCAACTACGTTGATTTGTATGTACACATCATTATAGCACCATAAATATTTATTAAATTTTGCGCCAACTGCACTCATCACGCCATCGATCAGGCAGCGAATTTCCATAAAAGTACCTATAATCGTGATTTATATTATTGGGGACATTTTCACGTAATTAATGGGACGCAATGAATTTTAATCACTTATTCATAATGGCGAATTACCAGACCGCCGAACGTTTAGAAATTTTAGTTTCGTGTATATTTCAAATGTACCTACATATGTGTAATTAGCCTTCGACGTGGGAGCTTTGATATCAGCCGCTTTGATCGGGAACTAATTGGAAAGCTGTGCGTATAGTGGTCGGCGCGAAAATGCGAAATAGTTGAATATTATTTTGGTTTGTTTAATTAATAATCGAAGAATTATATAATGTTTAACTTATAATTTCCCAAAACCGATAATAAAATATAAGCTGTACCTGAATATATAGTATTTAATTTTACGGTACAGAATATAATCTCGTTTTTGCTTATTCTTTTTAATCAAAACTTCCTTTAACATTATTTATGGAGCAGAATTTTACACATAAATATTTTAGATTTTTGTCAAATATCTTAAATATACAAAAATTATCTAAAAACCTGTAATGAATATAATAATGCTGCTAAATACAGTTATGCACTTTTTTCGATGTGCATTTTAGGGATAAGAAAAAAATTTGAAATAACTATTTCTAAAATTGTGCTCTACAAGTTATGTTAGAAGAAGTTGATTTAAATTGGAGCGAAACACAAGATTGTACCATGTACTCATGGTATTGGTGGCACCTCCAATCGTAGCTATATGTTGGGTATTATCTTCTACGCATTTTTTCGAATACCATCTAGGTTAGTCCTCTTGTGCCAATATTGGTTCTAGAATCATATTCTGTATAATTGAAAATAGCATGCGGTGAATCTTGAACCACATCCCTTATGTTTTTGCGAGAAATCGAAGTTACTTAGAATACGTCAAAATGCATATGCAACAGAAGATTTTGATGATTAGATTGTAGGAAAATTATCCCTTAGGATTTAGCAATAGTTATTACACTTTTTACATGTTTCCACGAATATCGTCTAAATTAGGCCTCTTATGCCAATTTTGGTTTTAGAACCGTATTCTGTATGATTAGAAATAGCATTCAGTGAGCCTTGAAGTGAATCCAAGATAAATCAAATACAAGATCCCTTATGTTTAAGGATGTTTAAGTACCTTTAATAAAATAAAGGTTTCGAACACCAGCAGCAGACACACAGAACTAGACCATTACACGTCCACCTCCATGTTTAACAGTTGTTTTTAAATGTTGCGGTTTTAATTCTTCATTCTTTTTCCTCCACACATCGCCCATCTAAGCCGAAAAGGTTACATTTACTCTTATAGGAGAATAGAGCAATTTTCCAGAAGTCGAAATTTTTATTTTGATCCTGTAATGCAAACTGTAAAAGAGTTGTTTTATCCTTCTGGCTTAACACATGGACTGAAAAGTCCCGGGCCTAACAAAGAAAACACGGTTCTTTTGGTTCAAAATTAGCTTTATTCATCTACGTAATCTCCATCAAGAGCAACGCAATCATTCCAGCGCCGCTCTAACATTTCAATACCACTTTTGTAGAACGATTTATCTTTTGGCTCAAAATAGGCCTCAGTTTCAGCGATAACCTCTTCATTCGTGCGAAATTTCTTACCGGCGAGCATTTTTTTGAGGTCTGCGAGCAGCCAGTAGTCGCTGGAAGCCAAATCTGGCGAATACGGTGGATGTGGGAGCAATTCGAAGTTCAATTCATATAGTTTTGCCATTGTTTTGATTGACTTGTGACACGGTGCGTTGTCTTGATGAAACAACATTTTTTTCTTTGCCATATGCGGTCGTTTCTTTGCTATTTCGGCCTTCAAACGCTCCAATAACGCTATATAATATTCACTGTTGATGGTATTTACTTTCTCAAGATAGTCGATGAATATTACACCACGCACATCCCAAAATACCGAGGCCATAGCCTTTCCAGCCTATTGTTGTGCTTTCGGGCGCTTTGGACGAGGTTCACCAGTTGCTGTCCACTCAGATGACGATCGTTTTGATTCCGGAGTGAAGTGATGGATCCATGTTTCATCCATTGTCACATATTGACGCAAAAATTCCGGTTTGTTACGTTTAAACATGGCCAAACACTGCTCAGAATCATCAACACGTTCTTGTTCTTGGTCAACAGTGAGCAAACGCGGCACCCACTTTGAATAGAGCTTTCTCCTAGTCAAATGCTCATGCAATATAAAGCCAATACGTTCGTTTGATATCTTTACGATGTCAGCTAACTCACGCAACTTCACTTTTCGATCATTCAAAACGATTTTGTGGATTTTTTTATGTTTTCTGGTGTTACCGCCTCATTTGGACGTCCACTGCGTTCTGCATCATCGGTGTCTGTACGACCACGTTTGAAGTCAGCAAACCAACGTTTTATGGTTGTTTCTGATGGAGCGGAGTCCCCATCACACTTTTCAAGTCATTACTTCGCTTGAACGGTATTTTTTTCCCATCAATAAGCAGTGTAAAATCAAAACGCGAAATTGTTTTTGATCCATTGTTTTGAAAATAACAAAAGTAGCGTGACTCTTAGCACAATAACTCACAAACTAATGAATAGAATATCATGAAATTTTAACAGCTGTCATTTGAAGGTTAGTACTAACTGAGAGAAAGATAACTGCAATAAAACTAGCGTCATCTATGTGTTAGGCGCGGGACTTTTCAGCCCATGTGTTATAAATGGGTATTTCCTGGCTATTCATCCGTACAAATTGGCACACCTCAGAGTTCATCTAATTGTTTCTCCATTTATGGTGTTAAACCGTATTTTATTATTTAGAATTTAAGATCAAAGTACAGAGGGCGACCACCAGAGGTCATTCTGGTGTGTCTCTGCCTATCCTATTGTACGTTTTTTTTGTGGTACAATAGTAGCAGAAGAATAGGTAAAAAGTATTCGACCCGAACTCACAAAATAGAAACTGTAAATAAAGTAGTGAACCAGTAAAAATAGATCGGAAGTTTTTTTTTTTGTTTCAATATATTTAGAAAAAACACGGCGATCCCACATAGGGTATTTCTAGAACACGTTTGACCTCCACGGTCAACTTAGGAGCACCTAACAGTGGATTATTTCTAGATTGTCTAATAATCCATCACTCCTCATCTTCGTCAAATATTTCTTTTTGGACTCATTTTACATTTGTTCTTCACACTGTTTTTGCAATTATATGGTTCAATAATGCGCTGTATCGCAGACGCACGTCTATTTTTGCAACTTTCCGTTCACTTTTATTTTTCTTATGGCGAAAAATTTCTAATTCCCGCTCTTTCAACGTTGACTGTCGACCCATGTTGAATTTCTCTAAATTACAGCGGGATGTGAAATATGAAGCCGCTGTAATGGTATCTGGTTACAATTCGTAATACCTGTTCGAATTAGTTTTATTTTATTTTTGTAGTGTATTTCAAGGATATTGGATATAATACATTTAATTTACTTTCCTCAAATAGTTATTTTATCTAACATTTTCAGCTCCTTACCAAATTATGCAGCGGTATGCATCATTTTCACTGTGAGTCACTGTATGCGTTTATTACGATGTTGAATGTGTTCGTCTTGGATCAATAGCTGAAAATTCTTTGTATGAGTAATATCGATGGAGATAAACTATTTGTTAGAATATAAGGAAACAATGTCTATTTGAATGTCAATTATAGGTCACAATAATAAAATTTAACGACTCCTTATATTTTATAAGGATCAAATTTTAAATTAGTCATTCTGCTTCCATCTGTGAGGCATATTACGCAAATATTTTCTAGGAACTACTAAGCAGAAATAATCAGTTTCTAAAACGAAGCAAGGTGTCAGAGGAACGCAGAAACAATTTCTCATGCTAACAAACCAGCAAGCACTGCGAAAGAACAAACTAATGTACTTTAAACGTATACGATTTGTTAGTTGTCACTTTAAGCCGTATTTCTCTCTCGAATATACATACATATCTATCATGCAACAACCTACCAATACATAGACATAGGCAGCTACACTATAAATTCGTGGTCGGTCGCATATAACCAGGCCGGGCGTAAAACGCCCAGAGACCAACTCGCACCGGCACACACACACACGCACGTACCGCAACGCCATGGAATTTTTGTGGGAAGAAATCAACAACCATAACTAAAACGTTGAAAACATAATCAACATTCATTAAACGACTGTCTCATTGTATCTACACCGGATAATTCATTGGCGGCCGCTAGAGACCGTAAAATCTACCGCCAATCAAAAAACGAGTTCTTAAAGGCGCAATTAACACCGTATACCAGTCGTACATGCCCGGTAACTTCCCGTATATATTCTGAGGACGTTAATACCGCGGAGGTGGGATACCACGAAATTGTATATCTGTTTTTTCGCTGTTTCTATGGTGCCGTAAATAGATATGTTATATATATTCCATTTGTATTTGTCAATATGTATCTCGGGTTTGCAATGTTCCATAAATCGTAAAAAATTTTTGAACAATATTCCAATATAGTGCATAGTGTAAAAGTAACACTACTACACCCTCTGGTGCTACACTTTAGTGTAGCTTAAGCATAGTGTATGTTTTCTGGTAACAAAGTTAAGGAGAAAGTTTCTACTTTGGAGATTCTTTATTTTAATTTTTGTTTAAATTTGTTTGCAGAATTAAAATGAAAATTGTACAATATATTGCCTATATAGTGCCATATAGCTCCTTATAATTTTACCTCGGATTTTAAAAATTGTAGATATTGAGGTGAACTTCTTACATTATAATCTACCCGAAAAAAAAATAAGTCTTTTGATATATCCCTTGATCCTATTCCGAGAACGTCTAAGAAACTAGATTTTGCATTTTCCCAACTTTCAAACGTTCAAATATCTCCCGAACGGTTAATATAAGGGAAGAAGGCCGTGAAAGATTTAGTTTAAGAAATAGAAAACAGCTTTTTTACTGCCAACAACGTAGGAAAGCCTTTGCTATCAAAAAAATCTACCAGCAGTTGTTATGATTCGCAAAAATAAGTCAGAATTGTATTCTACAAGGTTTGGTTTTCCGTACAACACAATGATTATTTCTCATTGTCCAAAGAAGCGTAAGCTTGTAACGTTACTTGGTGCTTTGGACAATGAGAAAAGAGTTGATGCTTGCCAAGAAGTCGTTCATCTTTAATATCCTCTATTGATTTTAAAACATTTTCAATTATACAGGGTGTTAAATCATACCTTACGTTAATTAGAGCACAATGAACCATTTGTATATTGCATCAGTTCTATCAGTAGTGGAGACATAAGTTTACTAAACCCAGATATTATTGGGTGAATAGTATAACGTGTTGTTGCTTCTATAGACTGAACAACAGCTTTAACTTTCTTTGTACCTTGGAACGCTAGTGAACGTCCAGAATATATGTCCAAGTTGAAACCGCTTTCATCTGCATTATATAAACCAACCAGAATGTTTTCGCCTACAGATAAATGCGCCAGCAACGCAGAGGTCGTGGGTTCGAATCCTACCGAGGCTAATATTTTTTCAGGAATTTAATGACGAATAATTACGAATACCAATAGTGGTTTAATATTAATACTAGTTTAATTTATTATCGCATAATCTATATTTTTATGATATTTATTACAGATAATCTTAAATGACTAAAGGAATGTGTGCAAATGATGCGCAGTCTTAACTTTTTGAATAACTAAATAATTTGAGTGAGTTATGGCTTTTTAAATTCTTTTATTTAATAAAAATTACAAAACCTAAAGAATCTATGGTTGTTACAGACGAAATTTATTTATGATTAATAGCCTGGGTTCTTCGAGGCATGGCCTGAATCAAATTTAGGACAAAATTTGGATTGGCATTATTCCACTCTCCTTCTAAAGCTGCTTCAGGGTAGTTATGTTACGTCTTCTATTTTATAGCCTTGTTTTCATCTCAACCCATATATGGTCTATGGAATTTACGTCTGGACTGCAAACTGGCCAGTCAAGATGCTGAATATCAACATCATGGCAATAAAATAGAGCGTCTTGCAGGGCGACTAGAATAAAGCTTAACTTGTTCTAACCGTACTGTCGTCTCACTAACTGATACTTCTCAAGTTGCATGTAGCATGCCTCTAAGCTGTGCTGCAGTGGTGGTGCGATGACGAAGCCAATTTAATGTTAAAAATCTAACAATCACCACCTATGTAACACGTTTTCTACCTTGCTCTGGCCTCCTCTTTACATCACAGTTTCTCTAAGCTGTCTAGCAAGTCGTGATATGGTAGAATGGCTTACTCTAAGACGACTTGCGACAGACTGCTGGGTTCTTCCACGCTGGAGCAATATTGTGGCTCGTATGAAATCATCCCGCGATAAAAGCACCATATTACCTCAAAATGCATCTAAGTAATAACAGAACGACAAGCAAACGCTAAAATAGTTAAAAGAACTTTAAAGATAACAATTGTGACGTGTACACTGTCTTTATTAACTGCACTGTCTTGATTAACGACAGGCGACTACTAAAGTTAATTCCATATTAGAATTTAAATTGGAAGAAAACGCATTTTAATAAATTATGCGTTAATTTTGGCGGTGAGTATATTTCCCTTTTTTCCTTTTTTCTTTGGATTGATTCTACAGATAATGACAGTAATATAATAAATATATAAGGCAACTAAGCATTTTAATCATGTGATTTATCATTGACTAATCTTTATGAGGATCGAATACAATTCAATCTCTTTCTCTACCATTTTCAAGTATTAAGAATCCATTCGGAGTGCAGTTGTAATAGCTTGCCATTCTTCTTTCCCTTGTACTTTATTACCTGTTAGATGCTACTTTATTAGTCTCGATCATATTGTTTTTATTTCGAACGTGCGCCAGGCGAGGTATATTCAAATTTACGTCCCTCGAAAATAGATTTTAACGACCTTCTTCTCTACCACAGCACTTCACCTATCGCCTACGTGGCGTCTGCATTTTCCACTCCATTATCGAAGTTGGAAAACAACCGGCAAAGTGAAATTTATTTATTCATATAAAAAAGTACGCCGCGGCGGCACTTTCAACTACCGGCTATAGTTCCCGTGGGGTACATTTCTGGTCGAAAACATCCCGAGGAACGTTTCGGTCCATTACGCGCGTGAGAGCACGGCACCGAGGTCCCGGACTCCGTATAGTGCACGCCCACTCTACTCCTCGATTCTCCTTAATGTTCTGCGAGATCATTGTCGTGTCTCCGTGGCTTCTACTCCTCGGAAAACTATAAATTGTACGGCTGATACGAAAATAGATCGAAAGACACACGCTTAATACCGTTACACACCGAAAGAATATGGTAAGAAGAATGCCTCGCTCGCCTGTACGTTGTTGTTGTTGTTGTATCGTCAAAGTTCGAACTGGGGAGATACACCCGTCGCGTTGGTTAACCGAGACGAGGTCGCGTTGGTTAACCGAGACCGAGAGAGATGGATAGATACTGGTTTCTATTCACTCCCGTACCTGCATCGCTTTACAACAATAGAAAGACGTCGAGGTTTTCGTATGATACCGAGGGAATATAATGTGGCGATGTACTTCTATGCATTGGCTGGAGGTAGTCTATTTCTGTAGACGCTTTTGTGCTCTTATTAATTTCTTTTGTGCGGTGCCCATGGAATTGAACCGCAAAAAAGGAGAAGTCGATACTATTACTGGATAAAATAGGAAAATAGTATTAATCATTGTGTTTCGTTCAGCTCTATTTGCGCCTAAAGAAAATTTGTTTTATTAAGCATTGAACAATAGTCGGAGAAATTTACAATGTATTTATCGCAATATTATTACGATGTTTCGCTATCACTGTAGCTTCGTCAGACATTCTACTCCTACTGTGCAAAACCCTTATTTATACTCAAACTTAAAGTAACCTTATCTTATGCTAATTAAGGATAATGTGTTTACATAATAGGCTTATTATGTCTCTAAATTCTTAGTACTAGAGTTCACAAACAAATTGAAGAACCGTGAATTATTCAAGTCTATTTGATCATTAATTAAATAAATCATGAATATTTAAGTTTATTTATCCCTAGGGATTCGAGTAAATTTAATTTTGGACCTTTACTTTCGGAATATAAAATCTCGAAATTACTAGTGAAATTTTGGCTGTCTTCCAATAAATGGCGAGCGTAATTAGAATCTTTATTTTTGTGTACATAGCTCATGAAGTGCTCATGTATTCTTTTTTCAAAACTCCTGCCTGTTTGGGCGATATACATTTTTGGGCAATCAAATCAAATTAGTTTATAAATTCTCGATTTTTTCGTTTTTTATTTTTGATTTATTACTTTTTATGAATCGTCCTAATGAGTTATGGGTTTGGTAGGTTATCGCTAAATGAGCTTTGGTTAATAGTTTGCCTACTTTCTCAGTAATCGATATTATTGGGGATTGGTGAGTTCAAATTATATATGGGTTTGATTGTATTTCGAATTATCACTCATGTAACTGTAATAATATAATCTACTTCATTTTGAACTCAATTATTATGTTCTAAATTTCCACTAATTTTACAAAATCTTCTAGCTAATTTTGTCTGGTTCAAGCCTTTATTATATTTTTGTTGCTGTTGGAGGCTAAGTACCGTTAGGACTCCCTCTAATTTTCAGTTTGGATTTTCTTTAACATTCAATGCATTCAGTTTAATTATAATAATTTCGATGTATTTTCTATAATCTTCTAGAGCTTCGATGAATATATACAGTATGGGAATAAGTTTGAACCGTTTTTTATACAGACAAAAAAATAGTTTGAATATGAAAATATTAAATGATTTTATTGAAAATACTTTCCATCTGAAGCGACAACCTGCGCCCATGTTTCAGACAGTAAACGGATTCGTCGAATGAAAAATTCTATTTGTTTCAAGGCGATCCATTCATCGACCCATTTGTGTATACTGTCATATGAGATGAAAAGCTCTCCAGCAATTGCCGACTGCATCGACCGGAATAAATGATAGTCTGAAGGGCCAATGGCGTTGATAGACCTGGTTCACCTGGCTTCACGTATGCTAATTTGAATGCAGGATTGTAGTAGTAAATCCATTCTTCATCGCCAGTGATGATCCGATGAAAAATAAATTTTTCCTTCTTGTCGTACTCGTATGGTACCCAATTTCCTGCCTTCTGAATCTTTCGCACCTCATGTAAGCGTTTTCCAACGCCGGATGGATCAACATCCAATGCTGCAAGCAATTGTTCAAGTGTCTGACATGGATCAATATCAAGCAATTCCTCAAGTTCCTCATTTTGGAAGTTTTTTGGGGGCACCATCGCGGTTTTTGTCTTTGACATCGAAATCACCACAACATCTATAAATTGGCTCTGATGGAACATGGCAGCCGTAAACATTCACAAGCAAACGGTACATCTCCGCAGCACTTTTCCTCAAAAGAAGCAAATGCTGTTTTTCTGGAACAAATTCTGACATTTTCGATGCGATATGAATATTTGCTATTTGCACTCCAGACAAAAGTCTTATACTGCGTTTAACAGCTTGCATAGACATCTTTTATATCCATACAACAAAAAGTTAGGAAAGATGCAAATGATAATATTAATGCCATATATGGGAATAATAAAAACTTATTCCCATACCACTAAATATACGAGGGGAGGTCCAGAAGTTCGTGGAATGGAGGGGATGGAGTGGGGATAGGGGCGCTCGCTAGGTGTCATTCTGATTGGCGACTCATCATTAGTATATAAGTTAAGTTGCAGTCCTATAGCGTCAGTCGTTTACGAATAGTTGCCTGCTAAACAACTCAATTCGGAAGAAAACTGAAACTATGGAGGAAATTGAACACCGCGCTGTGATAAAGTTCCTTACAAAGCAAGGAAAGAACGCTCAAACCATATTGAATGAAATGGAAACCGTTTATGGGGAACAGCGCCCTAGTAAATCAATGATCGTAAGAAGATATACATACATACAGATATACAATTTTTGGAGCTGTGTGGAGACAAACCTGCACAGATTTTGGAGCGGATTGTTACCGGGGATGAAACATGGGTTCATCACTTTGAGCCTGAGTCCAAACAGGAGTCCATGTAATGGCATAAAAAGAGGACACCACCGCCAAAGAAATTCAAAGTATCAGAATCGGCTGGAAAATTGATGGCTAGTGTTTTTTGGGATTGTGAGGAGATATTATTGATTGATTACAAAGAAAAAGGTAGGAGCATAACCGGAGAATATTACGCAGCGATATTAGAAAAATGAAAGGAGGCCATCAAGGAAAAACGTAGAGGAAAATTGACCAAGGGTGTGTCGCTCTTGCAAGACAATGCGCCGGTTCACAAGAGCAAAGTTGCAATGGTTGCTCTACACAAGCATGGCTTTCAATCAATAGTTTTGACTGTCTGGATGTGGCGGGAACAACCAAAAACATGCTTTTATTTATACAAATAGAAACTGTTCGCAAACACTAGAAATATATAATAAACAACATCCAGTGCTAGTGTTCTAAAAAGGAAAACCAAATCTTGTACAATTTCAACGCTACTGCGTCCCATTTCCCTTCAACCCTCAAAACAAATGGATTCGTGTAATAAAGAAACAAAATAATCCTCTAAATTTTGATAAATGATCTTGACGAAACCATTTCTTCATATGCGTCTGTCATTCCAGAGGGTGGTCTACGTCGTCCGTAATAACCTAAACAAAAATTAAAAAAGGAAGAGGAGACGAAAGAAATGCAAGCAGCAAAATTTAATAAACACATAATGACTTCCGTAATTAATGCAGCCGCAAGTAATCGCAGGTGGTGGTCAAATTTACACGGTAGTCACGGTGGAACGTCAGTGTCTGGGACCCCCTGTAACTCCGTAAAAAACGATACGAAGACCTACCATGAGAGAGCCAAAAAGGAAGAATTCAAAAAAGAAAAAACGATCGAAACAGCCGAGGAACAGGTACACCGCGTCTATAGTTTAATAACGTAAAACGCTCTTATAGGTCGTACATAATGTGTGTTTGTATTTAATATGAGTAGTACAAGAGTCTTCGGGACATTGTCGATGTGTAGATCGCAGATAATTTTTGAAAAACGAAAAAGTTACACGTAACGAGATACATCGGACATCATTTATAATAGATGTCAATGGTAATAAAGTTTACATTGTAAACGGTTTGATTGATGCCGGGGAGAAGACGTCTCCGTTGTGTTGGATAACGGTCCGACCATATCTAAGAATTCTTCCTTACCGACACGACATTTATATGCACATGTTCGTGTACAGCTGCCCTCATGAAAAATGTTCTAGGTCTTTGAGACTCTGAATCTGTAATATACTACGTGGTAGAGTTTTTACTGCTAAAGACTTGCTTTAAGAATTAATTATACAGAGTATTTCATTTGAAATAAGGGAAATCAGATAATCATAGATTATAATATGGAATCCTTGTACAATATTCGAGACCTTCACTAATCTATCTTGACATCTATTACTGTATACTTGATTTTGCTGATACGATTTCGTTCTTAATTTCTAGCGATACAATTCATTATTGCCATTAATGTGCATATTTTTTCGAGCTAGGCCAGGTATGCTCACGTATTACTGTAATTTGTTGCGACATACCAGTTATAATTTTTAGCTTAATGATAAAACTAGCCTTTATGGATTGCAATCAGAAGAAAAACCGATGATCCCATCTTTATGTCCTTGAAAAAGTCCAGAATTTAAACAGATAATTAAAGACATCCTCCAGAATGAGACTGAATTACTTCATGCAGAAATAGCATCATTAAGAAAAGATATTCGTATTATCAAAGAATCAAATATTAGTGATTGCAAGTATCCACCAGATATACAGGGTGGCGCAGGGGAACGGGAAATTTTGAACGTTACAGTTGTCGGCACTGTAGAGCCGGCAGTTGTTCGTAACGTCGCACAATTGTTGTGAACGCATTGCCATTTAGTAATCATAGATCGTTGGATTGGTGCGACTGCCGCGCAGAGAATATTTCGACAGCATTACCAGCTAGGACGTCATGGACGTGTCCCATCTGCGCATGCGACTAACAACGTGGGTGCGTAATTTTGAAGAAACAGGATCTGTCTTGAAAAAGAAAGGTCCAGGTGGCATTCGAACGGTACGTACCCCAGAGAACATTGAGGCTGTTAGAGCTGCAATCGAGAGAAGTCCTCGCCGCTCCGATCGACAGCATGCATCTACGCTAGGGATTAAGCGACGAAGCTTACAAACAATACTGCACGAATTACATTTCCATCCCTATAAGTTGCAGATTGTGCAACAATTACAAGAACGATACCCAGCGTCACGTATGGAGTTTAGTAGGCAGATATTGGCTAAAATTAACGAGGACGCGAATTTCGTTGGTAACGTATGGATATCAGACGAAACCCATTTCCACCTGAACGATTTCGTAAACAAACAGAATTTTCGTTATTGGGCCCAGGACAATCCTTGTGAGTTACACCAGCGACCACTACATAGCGACAAGGTCACAATATGGTGTGCTGTATCATATCATGGTGTTATCGGCCCTTACTTTTTTGCACGTGAGGATGGTATGTAGTGCAGCGACACTAACATCCGCTCGATATGTTGAAATGCTTCAAACATTCTTTACACCGAGACTGTACGAGCATGGAAAACATGTGGTTTCAGCAGGACGGAGCCACGTCACACACGGCTCGACATTCGATGGCAGCAGTTCGTCAATTGTTTGGAAGACGCATTATTTCACGTAACGGTGACATTGAATGGCCTGCGAGATCCCCTGATCTTAGTGTGTGCGACTTCTTCCTGTGGATGTATCTTAAAGGTAAGGTGTACCGTACACGATCTGCAACAACCCATGAACTGAAGGAGAACATTCAACAAGAAATCACTGCCATTCCCCAAGATTTGCTACACCGCGCATTCCAGAGTTTTCATAACAGGCTGTTAGAGTGTGAACGCCGAATGGGAGGACATCTTTCCGATGTCATCTTTAAAAAGTAAAGAGACACTTTTGGACATTTTGATTGTAAAAACATAAATGGCATGCTGCATACATGCACTTTCGTTAATAAATTACTAGTTTTATGAATTTATTCGTGGAAATGACGTTATTTCAAAATTTCCCGTTTCCCTGCGCCACCCTGTACATTGCAATATTCAAAATGGACACATAGCCGTAGCATGCATATGCTGTGGAAATAGCTTGTAGTATAAATTGTCCAAATACATGAAATTATTGTAATATTATTCAGTTGGAGAGACATGGATTGGAATTTTAGAGAAAGCTGGTAGACCTCCTATAGTAGCTTTGTTTAAATATTGCATATACCGGCGTAAATTTTTGGAAATTTAAGTTTTAAATTGGTTGCTATAATTAATAGTATTAGTTAGTAGTGTTAGTAGATACAACACCTATTAAATACAAATAAATACTTAAATGAAGGCAATGATTTTAGTTTTAAAACAAGTTAGGGGATTAACCTGATGCAGGGAACACCTTGTCCAACTTTTAAAAGAAATTCACATTAAAAATTCTTCACTGGCAAATAACGATGTGATGAATGAAACTTGAGGTTTCAACTAAGGACAATAAATTATGTAACTTAACACCAATTGCCATATAAAAAAATAATAAAAAGTATATTTTCTTTCGAAATATAGCGCAAAATATTAACTTCTACAGTAATGTAAACACATCAGGTGGAATGCAAAAAGATTTATCGTTACAGACCCTGAACATCTTCCCACGGATGATTGCTGTCCTTGTTTTACATTACACATTGTCCTTGTGAATATCCATATTAATCGACATACCTTCTCTTGAAATAACTGTAACATAGTTATCTTCAGGTCTGAATATTGTAAACTTCTGGATTTATATCGTTCGATGTGTTAGTTTTTTTTTGTTTGAAATAAACTGATTTTTTTTAAGGATCATCATAAGGTATAGAGAATGCTTTAAACAATTATTGTTTCATGCTTCACATCTAAATTCACCGAAGCCAGATCGACAGTTACCATTATCCACAATTATGCATGCCCTGCACATCCGAGAAATTAATGCTGGCGTGGACAATGCTTAACAGGATTTGTTTTTCTGATGGATCAATGTTTATCGTTCAATTAATAATCAATTGTAGATTTAGTCATCAAGAACGTTTACTTATGCTACATCACCGGTGTAGCAATGAACCCCATCCCACATTAATTATTAGTTTATTCGGAACGCAGCGTTTCCAGAGTACGCACACTCTCATTATGAACCGCGCCACCGACATTGTTCTAGCATGATTTAGAGAAAGAGTATTGTTGAATCCTTCTTTGTTTCTATTCGTGATATACTTGGCAGTATGCTAACAAAGCCCACTCTATCCATCAGCAAATCACCACACTTCTATAGGCTGGTCAAAATATGCAAGCCTGACAAGATCTCTACTTGGAAATATATCGCAACATTTCGTAGAAATCGTAAGATCTACATACATATGTATATCCGACATATAATGATCGGAGTCGATGTCTTGAAATGTTTCCGAAAACGGCAAGAGATGGCGCACAAAAGTTGAAGTGGATCCATTGGTCTGCAAAGGCAACCTTTTTTATGGCAACTGTCAAAATTTCAGACATCTGCTCTCAATAGTTGTTGCTTAAGAGGGTGTTCTATGCAGCAAGTCAGACGGTTTCGCAAAATTTGATAATATTGAATATCGTGCAGTCATAAAACACTTCTAGGTGGCTAGGAAAACGGTCACGGAAATTCGAAATATTTTGCTAAAGGTTCATGGCGTCATCATTCTCGATCATCAGCTTCCGGATGAGCGAGCTCAAATGTGGCCGCACAAGCGCAAGTGACGAACCACGCAGTAGACACCTAAAAACCTCTACGAACGATGAAATAGTCGACAAGATTCATGGTGTCGTGTTAGCCGATCACCGACTGAAGCTGAAAGAGATAGCAGAGACAACAGGCATCTTAGAATCACGCGTAGATCATATCCTACACGAAATTTTGGGTATGAAAAAACTTTCGGTGAGGCGGGTACCGCGTTTGCTCTCACCGGAGCAAAAACTAAATCGGAGGAGTGTCTGGCGAAGATCCAACGCAATCCAAGGGATTTCTTCATGCGTTTCGTAACGATGGATGAGACTTGGATCCACCACTACATACCGGAGATCAAGGAACAGTCGAAGCAGTGAACTTTTCCGGTCGGATCGGTTCCATCGGCCGGAAAGGTCATGGCTACCATTTTTAGCGATTCCCAAATTTATTGACCCGATTCGGTGAAGTATTGAAGAAGAAACTGCATCGTTTGCAGCGGAAAGAAATGCTTTTGCACCACGACAATGCACCGGTTCATTCATCCCGCATCGCAGTGTTCAAATTGAATGAATTGCGCTACGAATTAATCTCTCATCTTCCGTATTCACCTAACCTAGCCTCCAGCGACTTTTTCCTGAAAAAATGACTGGGAGGAAAGAGAATTGCCTCGAATGAGGAGGTCATCACCGCTATAGATGGCTATTTTGCAGACCTCGAAACATCCTACTTTTCCGAGGGCTTGAAGAGACTGGAGCATCGTCTCAAAAAGTGTGTTGATCTTGGAGGAGACTAGATCGAAGAATAAAAATAAAAAACCACACCAATACCGTATTTTTCTTGTCGATTCCTGAAACATTTCAGGTCGCTCTCGTACGAACATGGCAACGAATTAAAGTTTGACTGTTACGCTTGTTTCTAATACCATTGAAAAGATTAAGCTGGCTTTTAAAAGCTATAGAAATGTTGCGTATATACACCTTAACACACTATATTCAACCTTATTCTGAAGACCTATGTGTTTCCCCCTCAATTTGGAAATTTGCGCGCATTTATTCTGTTTTGAGAAGGGATTATCCTGCAGATAGGTGCAACTATTGGCTAATTTCTGTCCTTAATTGTAATTTATTTAAAGCTTTGATTACCATGTTTATGCATCTTAATACAGTGAAGGAATAATTAATGCACCCCAATATAGGCACCTGTAGTAAATAAGAAAGATGCATATGTATTTGAGCCACCATTATGTACCAGCAAAATTATTACATCAAGTAATTTATTATTTAGAAGGTAAAATCTTCTAGGATGATGTACTTGAACTAGAATGTACGAGGACAATCTTACAAAAGCTGCCTGGATAACGTTTGATGGCCTGTCTCGTACCTATCGTGTTCGGATCCGGCCTATGAATATACCGATTCGGCTGTTGATTAACCGGATAAATTGAATTAACTTTCGGAGTGATAGACAATCGGTCCGGTGCATTAGCGCCTTTCCGACGAAGATTCCCGTCTGCCTACGGTAAGACGTCTAAACAAACGAATTAGCACCTATGCGCCGATGAATACGTGCTAAAAGTTATCCTAGTAGTCTAGGTAAATATTTCAATTAGCGGTTGTAATCGACTTAATCCCGTAGATGGGTAGGAATGATAGGTAGACAGAAGAAAAAAAAAAGAACAGTAGAGTAATGTGTTTCGTATCTATATATGAGTAAGAAGCTAAAGATATTATCTTTCTATAAGATGATGGTTTCTAGAACTTGATGAATAAGTTACATATATGCAGGTCTATTAAATTAGAGCCGTTTTCTGCTGTTTATATTGTTTGTGGAATTTAGATATTTCTCATTAGTGGATTCTTTGATATTCTGCTTGGGAGAATAAAGTACGAGGGGAGGTCCAGAAGTTCGTGGAGTGGAGGGGATGGAGTGGGGATAGGGGCGCTCGCTAGGTGTCATTCTGATTGGCGACTCATCATTAGTATATAAGTTAAGTTGCAGCCCTATAGCATCAGTCGTTTACGAATAGTTGCCTGCTAAACAAGTCAATCTGGAAGAAACCTGAAACTATGGAGGAAATTGAACACCGTGCTGTGATAAAGTTCCTTACAAAGCAAGGAAAGAACGCTCGAACCGTATTGAATGAAATGGAAACCGTTTATGGGGAACGGTGCTGTAGTAAATCAATGATTTATAAGTGGCAAAGTCTTTTTAAACATGGTCGGGAGTCGAATGAAGACGACCCCCGCTCAGGACGGCCAGTTGAGGCCACCACATCAGACATCGTCGAAAAAGTACAAAAATTTCTACTGGAAGATGCCCGCTTGAAGAAAAAACAATTATCTGTATTAGTTGGAATATCAGATACCACCATTTTGCGTATCCTACATAACCACCTGAGTATGATAAAAGCCAGTGCAAGATGGGTACCGAGAATGCTCACGACGCTGCAGAAACAGTAGCACTCTGTACGTCGAAACAATTTTTGGAGCTGTGTGGAGACAAACCTGCACAGATTTTGGAGTGGATTGTCACCGGAGATGAAACATGGGTTCATCATTTTGAGCCTGAGTCCTAACAGGAGTCCATGCAATGGCATAAAAAGGGACACCACCACCAAAGAAATTCAAAGTGTCAAAATCGACTAGAAAGTTGATGGCTACTGTTTTTTGATATTGTGAGGGGATATTATTGATTGATTACAAAGAAAAAGGTAGGAGTATAACCGGAGAATATTACGCAGCGATATTAGAAAAATTAAAGGAGGCCATCAAGGAAAAACGTCGAGGAAAATTGACCAAGGGTGTGTTGCTTTTGCAAGACAATGCGCCGGTTCACAAGAGCAAAGTTGCAATGGCTGCTCTGCACAAGCATGGCTTTCAATCAATAGTCCATCCACCCTACAGTCCAGACCTGGCACCTAGTGATTTTTATTTGTTCCCCAATTTAAAAAAAGACTTACATGGAAGAAAGTTTTCCGACGACAATGAGGTAAAGGAGGCAATTTTGGCCCATTTTGAGGCGAAAGATAAAAAATATTTTTATGATGGTTTAGAAAAATTAATTCATAGATCTAATAAATGTATTGTGCTTAAGGGTGATTATATTGAAAAGGAAAAATAGATTTATTGTTTTATTTTATTTAAAACCCTTTCATTCCACGAACTTCTTTGACCTCCCCTCGTAACCGCGGTGCATGCGAAGAAAGAGATGGGTATTTATTGTAAATACTAAACTATAAAGGTTGTTTTTTGTCTTTTATTCCCATAATTTCCGTATAACAACTTGGTTTAGCTTCAACTGAACTTTATTACAATCGAATGGATAATTTCACTACGTAGATTTCATTATCTCACTGGAAACTTTGGTTCTTCAGAATAATATTAATGATGGTGGAACTGTAAATAATCGCGACTGATAGCTTGTTGAGTTTAACAGACGGTGTATTATACGCATGTACAACAAGATAGCAGTTTTTACCCTTTACTTTATTTTAATATAATAACGAAACGAATATATTTCAAATAATCTCTTATATATTTCCATGGGCTACGCAAAACATTATAAAGAACAGAAAAAAATATTTCATAATGCACGCAAAAGATTAGTCCAGATTATAAATTTATACACAATCTATTGCATTGTGCAGTTCTTGTAATTCGAAATACTACAACTGCAAATAAGTGAAAAAAATAAAAATGGAAGCAGCAGCGAAAGATGTGGGAATACAGAAGAAATAGATAAATTAGAGTCCGCCTTCCGAAATTGTTTGTGAATTAATCTAGGTGCTGATTTCACCGAACCGCGTGCATTACACATTGGCCCGGGGAAGAGAGACATGACAAAATCTTGATAGAAGATGAAGTGGGCGGCCACACCTAACTTCTGGATGTGAAGATAGATTTATAGTAGAGTTCAAAACAAGATCGACGTCTAACGGCACAGGATATCGCAACGCGATTGTTGACTATGGATTCTCATAATAACTAGAATTGTTGTTTGAGCTATTTCCATCATTCGTTGGACTTTTATAGTCCGACGTTTCGGCAGTCTGCCTACTGTCGTCCTCAGGGGCGCCCTGAGAAGGGCTGTTGCTTGCCAGAACAGCCTTTCTCCAGTGAGTAGTTGAGAACCGACTAAATTGAGAACTAGAAGACCGCTAAAAGGATACTAACTAAGTGTTAGTTTTTGACCAGAAATAAAATTGAAGAAGTACTGAAGGGATCAATTTATACGAGTACACTTCTATTTCATTACCGTGCTCTTTGTTATCTCTACCTTTTGATCTTCAAATTAATTAAAATATAGTCTCAGTTCTCCACACGATTGCGAGTACTATAGTACTATAGTACACTATGAATCAAGCATTTTTAATGCAAAAAAAGTGCTGAATCTTTAGACAACTACACTACAGGAAAGAAAAGTTTACGTAAACATGAAAAAGCGAATGCATAAAAGGACAGAAAAAAAGAGCTTAACACCACAAAAAATCTTCAATGTTTAGCATACTTTTCTAAGAAAATTATACGGTTAAATCATCAAAAAATTTCATGCTATCACATAGATACAGATATCCGACATAAACTAGGGCTTATACGCACGTTATTGTTGGCACTAATAATGACAATTTTCCACCTCATTCTTACCCGCATTCCGACCGTAAAATCGATGAGTGTCAACGAAATTAGATCAATGATTTATCGCCGAACACCTCGCCCTCGGCCGTCTCGAGCGTACGGAGATCTCCGGACACTGATTGGAACGCCAAAAGAACCAAACTAATCTGTTTAGACAATATTTTAATGTAAACTCATTAGTTTATCGGATTACGTCGCCCTAAACGAGAAACGCTTTCTCTAATCTCCCTACGCGCTCGGAAGACGAGAGAACGTCCTCGTTCGAGGATGATTTTCGGTCCGATTTTTTACGCCGGGTCGCCCCCTATCTGATCGTGGTCATCTCGTTTAGGACGCTCGATGTCCGGCATTGACCGCGATCACACCCATCACGCTTTCGAGTAGAATATTTCCAGAGGATTACATCGCGAAGCAGCGGAGCTATTGAATATGCTAATGCGGTTTTTGTTAGGGGTTTCTAAGACAATAGAATAACACTTTTGGTCCCGTGTTTTTGTATTCGAAATGTGTAAGAGGATTTGTAGATAAAACAGACATCTTCGCCTCTTTCAGAAGAGGGATGCTCTCTTCTATTAATTACACCGGTTGGCTTCTAATTAATCTTATGATTATTATACGAGGGCGCATGCTCATGCCCAACCCCTCATGTACTTCTAATTGGTTGTTTGATTAATGTTTTTGATATTTAGCTAACTGATATTTGTAAATCATATCTACGTAATATCAAGTTTGTATATCAAAGTGTTGTTGTGCTGTGGCTAATTCTTCAATTGCTGCTGTTTTGAATATGTTTCTATGGATCTTTCGTTATTTGTGCACAAATATGCCTCTCTTTGCTGTTCTGCGTGTTTCGGAAAGTGACATTATCAGCTCAAAAACGTTCTGTTGCTCCCTTAATACGAAAGACTTACTTACATTACTTTGAACATAAGATTGGTGACGTCATATTTGCTGTATCAATTCTACTTGCAAATTGAATAAGTAACAAAGCCTTTCGCTATGCCAACGGTATGGAGAGAGATTAAAAAACATATTATAGATTGCTCCTTTTCTTTGGTATTTCCTCTTCTGCAAAGGATTTCAAAGAAGTAGTGTACTATGACGTGCTTAATCCTGAGCAGCTCAAGAGGAAGCAGGTCTTTCTGACCCGCATCATCTTGAGTTTGAAGTTGCCACAAATAAGTGATGTTCTTCAAAATTCCCTGATTTTAATGTCGACTTGTTCTTTGTTGAAACACAACAATTAACTCAAAGCAAGCTGAGCGATTTTCCGAGGCAGGAGTGCTCATACGGTCCATTGCGAGAGCTTTTTGAGTTGATCTTCTCTGGATCAACTTATTTGTGCGAGTCTACACTTTCTGAAATGAAAATAATTACAGCAAAATATCGCAATCGACCAACTGACGAACATATGCCATCACGCTTGCGATTAGCATTTAGTAATTATGTAGCATCTTACGAAAAGGACGCTGAAGATATGCAGTGCCATGCAGCCACATCCAGATATTTCTATTTCTTTAGTTTAGTAATTAAAGCGTTGTTTTTTAAAAACGAATAGACTCATTTTTGGATATCGGTTTTTCCATTAACCATTTTAAAGCAGTGACCTACACCTATGACCTATCTACGCCACAATACATCCTACCTATCTATACTACAATCCTGTATCACACATACTTGCGGCATCTACAGAATCGATCCCTTGCAGTCTAACAATTTTGAGGTAGATAGTCAGCAGTTCAAGTCTGAGCACCCCCGTTCTAAGGGGATCTTTCTGATAATAAAGCAGAAGTTTTGACCTCAACACTGCTGCGATGGAATACTGAGAAAAAACAGCTGTCAACACGAATTGGTAGATAATCTCACCCCTTTTTTAAATATGAAAGATACCTATGTTATGTACACCAGCGTATACAGTCTAGTGAAAGCTCTCTAGATCGCAAATTCCCAGAATGGAGAATTTTTATAGACACTCGGAGCATTAGCTCCTATTGGACATGTAGGGGACATAAAAAATGTCACTGGAATATGGAACTTCTTCTCAAAGTATGAATTTCAGCGGGGAATGCATGGAGATTTTGAGGTTGTTGCTCCTCCTTCGCTAAGAATGTATCTAGGATGTGAATGGGACAGTAGAGTACGTGGGTTGCGTTACATAAAGCCACTTTTTGCGAGAGGAAAGCGGCATAGAGTCGAACAATATTTCTAAAAGCCCTCCTAAGAGCAGTGATTTCATAATGTCTTTTTATCTTTGGGTCGCCAATTAAAATATACAAAATTTATTGGTGAATTCTCTTTCGCAGTATTAGAAATATCGGTTTATTCCAGTGGTACAAAGAAAATTGCCAACGTAGAACTGGAACACTTCGCTTTATAGCCATCACTGCTCTGTAATTGGCATATTTTATTTTGAATTTCTTTTATATTAAATCCATGCACTGCGAAACTCAAATAATAGCTTAAGCTGATGCAATACCCGCCCAAATTCTCGAACAAATCAATTGAAACGCGTCTTGTTCAGCGTGGAAGCCTTAACGACGCCATATGTTAAACTAATTACCTGTTTGTTTCTTTGTGTCCGCTCAATGTTGAGCATTCGATTAATGTACATGATAGGCAAGATTTTTTGTTTCGAATATCGCATTTGTACGTCATCTCTTCACGCTAAATACAATACAATTTCTATAGAACGAGGCACTAAAAGCAATATGTAGTAGGAGAAGAACATGAAACGCTTCATACGTCCATTCTTTTAATGTATTTGAAAAGGCGAAAGAATAAAATAAGACAATGTATGAAAGAACTTCTTTAAAAAAAAAATGCAAAACGAAAAGGAAGAATCCACAATAAACTTGCGGCATTCTACCTGGTACGGTATACAGTAGTAGACTTTAATTCCATCTCGGTGTCCTCGTATTTTTCATATTTAAGCCGCTTTGCGTTTTTTTTAAAATGATAGGGATACGATTAAGATCCCTTTCACGGTTAGGACACCGTGCAAAATTTATTAACGCAAAGCTGAATTTATTGCGGGAGACAAGTATCCACTGTATGTGTAACAATGAATATTTGCGTTGTAAATTTGGCGGTGTGAATTTTTTTTTGAATGGTGAGATAAAATATGTCAAGATATACACCGGCGTAGAATAAAATTTGGACGCTAGATGTAAATTTTACCATTAGATAGTGCATGCAATTTTTGAAATAGGTTAGGTTATTTCTCAGTTAGCTTGGGAATCAGAAATGTTTTTAGCATTTCTACAGAAGTCAGATGTTAACTCACACCCTAAAGTGTTTTTGCTAAATTAACACATCGAAATCTTCTTCTATCCATCTTCCTAAGACTTGGTCTTGTTTCTTCAACTCTTTTTAATGCTCTTCAGCCTCTTGGGAAGTAGCATTCGCACCATCTTTTGGAAGGTCGTCCATTTCGTCCATCGACCTTCTGCCGTTCCGTCGACGTGGTCCTTCCAAAATCGTCGACTTGCCCTCTTAAATTTCGGGATCCTCTTTCATCACTTTGCTTCTTATCTGGTTCCTCAGACTCACTCCCTTAATACTCCTCAGCGTCTTCATCTGCGCTGCCCTCATTACGTCCTCTTTTGTTGTATCTGTTCAAGTTTCCATTGCATAGGGGAGTACAGGTATCACAGCTGTTTTATATATGCTAACTTTACTTTCAGCGAATGGGGTCCCTCAGATAGCCAGAGATTCTTTAGATTTTATTAATTTGTAGTGTAACTTCCTGTTGTAAGTTTTTGGAGCTCGTTATCATAATTCTTAAGCAAGTGTGTACTGATGAATGGGTTTATCATTTACAGCCAATTTAGTTCTAATGGACTCTTTTGCTGTGAAGATTGATTCTGTCTTCTCCATAGATATCTGCGTATTAAGACTTCCTGCCTTTGTTTGGAACCGATTTAGCAATGGTTGTAGGTCGTCCTCGTTATTTGCCATCAAGATTGCGTTGTCAACATATCATAATATCGTTATTGATTCTTGTCCCATGCTGTACTCTCTACAAAACTAGGTTCATACTATCACCTTGACGAATTCGGTTGGTACTGGTACTTGCTCAGGAGATCCCTGTGGCATTTTGACCTTTGCTTTGCTATTTTTATTGAGCTCCCGTGTTCCTGGAGTATGTCTATCTAATTAAGATCGAATTGGGTATTACTTATCAGCATGTACCATATGAAGATGGTCAGGCGACGATTGTTCTATGCATTTTGTTCATCTGCTATAAGAAAAATTTTACAATGATAAGAAAAATGAACTAATGATTAAAAACTAGTTAACAAAAACTGAACGTACTCTGGATTAACTTAATTGTAATTATGTCTGATGACTAATGTACTACCGTGATGTAATATATTGTCGCAAGGTGATTGCACAAGTGCAGGCTTTCACGACCGCAGTCGAATCCAGCATAGTTCAATCGCATTCCATCTCATTCAGTTTGGACTTGCCATCTGTTCATTTCGTTATATTTTTAGGCTTTTTGGGATCTAAAATGTAAGCAACATATTTTTCACCAAGTCCCCTTATAAAGTGCGTGATCTCCAAGAGGTTCACAAACCACCAATAGGCAATCATTGGACTAACGCATCAAAGACAGTGACAGTTCTCTTTTTATTTATCATTGCCAACCTTTTATTTTTGATGCAATAGTGTAAAGAGCGAACGTTACTTTCTTCTACTTTTGAAGCACATACGTCTAGATTGTTTTGGGAATCGGTGTATATAGGGATAAACAACCGATGTAAGTCTGGAAATAATCCCTCTCCAAGGTTAAAAATCGTCATTTATTAAAAGATTTAAGTCGCATTTGTTAGCGAACGGACCAAAATAACCGCCATATTTATGAGTGATAAATTGGTGTCCGGCAAAACGGCCTTAAAAGGGCTCAATATAGCCTTACACCGGGATAACAAGTACTCAACTTTAATGGTCGAAAATCTTGTAAGGTAGTTAAGCCTTAAATTTAGTAGAATCGCATGTACGAGTACTAAGGTAAACTTCCATAAATTGAAAGAATTCCAACGTACGGGAGCTACCTGATATGTTTCCGAAATCGATAAGAAAAACACGGTATTGGTGTGGTTTTTTATTACCATTTTTCGATGTAGTCTCCTCGAAGAATAATACACTTTTTCGAACGGTACTCCAGTCTCTTCAAGTCGTCGGAAAATTAGAATGTTTCGAGGTCTGCACAGAACACACTATTAAACAAAAACTATTGACAGTAAGCGTCTAAAATGTTAACAGTTGCCATAATAATGGTTGACCAATGAATCCATTTCAACCTTCGTGCGCCATCGCTTGCCGATTCCGGAAACATTTCAGATCGCCCTCGTATAAAGCGCATTCTTTTCCAGCTAATTCCACTCAAAACACAATTCATCTTAACCAACTAGGTTCGATTTCTATTATCGTAAATCATCCTTCCCAGTTACAGCGTGACAAATTAAAAGTTTTAGGCGATCCTAGTGACTTCCAACGCAGCCAACCAACGGCTTGATCGATCCTCTCGTTATTATCAAATACGCTGCCTTTTCGATCATAAATCAATCAGCTGTCACACCAATCAATATCGTTTGTGTAATGAACGAGGATGGCCGTCCACCATACGGGGATGAATCCGTATAATACTCAATAAATGTGACGTCATTAGCCTGCCTAACACTATTTCCAGCCTTCTATGATTCGAGTGCCCTAGAGCTAAGCGCGCTGCTATGGCGAGGAGATCGCTGTTAATAATTCGGATGTTTGTTCAACGCTAGACGCGAGCTATTCGAAATCGTATTGTTGTACGCATTGTCGAGTGGAGATTGAAACGTTTCCGAGAAGTTAGGCGGTGGAAAAAGACGAAATAGACGGAGGAGTGATGGTTATAATAATGGTAATCGAAAATATTTTAATTGAATTTTAGTAAGATTGGCTTAGTATTACATGTGTCGAAATTTCGTGAGAAGATGTTACATAACATGCCAATATACGTTTAAATACCAATCAAGGAAGTCTTTCAGCGATGATGCTTACAGAAGATTTTGTATTTTATTTAGGTAATTAATTGCGCCGTGAATAATGTGAGAATTCGTAATCAAAGGAGTTTTGTAGACGGATGTGGCTTAGTGAAGATTATGATTTTTAAGTACGTATTTGTTCTAATAGGCGAGCCGACACAGTTATGGTCATATTTATAAATCGTTCTCACGCTGGTGCATATGCTTGAGCATGCGTTGTTAACCCAAATGCATTTTATAAACAAACCTCAAGCATGGATCGGCCCTTAGGGCGGCAAAAACAATAATTGAGCCTTAAGGTTCTGTTGGGGTAACCTTGAGTAGCTATTTAACATAGGCAAAACTGCCTATACATAAATTTAACCTATTTTTTTATAAAACAGCAAGAAAATCTACGAAATCGTGGAAAAGTTAGAAGAAATTTTGGAATATTAATAATAATAATAATTTATTACCCAACAGCATACAGCTTAACACATGGGCTGAAAAGTCCCGGGCCTAAGAAAGAAAACACGGTTTTTTTGGTTCAAAATTAGCTTTATTCATCAACGTAATCTCCATCAAGAGCAACGCAATCATTCCAGCGCCGCTCTAACATTTCAATACCACTTTTATAGAACGATTTATCTTTTGCCTCAAAATAGGCCTCAGTTTCAGCGATAACCTCTTCATTCGTGCGAAATTTCTTACCGGCGAGCACTTTTTGAGGTCTGCGAACAGCCAGTAGTCTCTGGGAGCCAAATCTGGCGAATACGGTGGATGTGGGAGCAATTCGAAATTCAATTCATGTAGTTTTGCCATTGTTTTGATTGACTTGTGACACAGTGCGTTGTCTTGATGAAACAATTTTTTTTTCTTTGCCATATGCGGTTTCTTTGCAAGTTCGGTCTTCAAACGCTCCAGTAACGCTATATAATATTCACTGTTGATGGTATTTCCCTTCTCAACATAGTCGATGAATATTACACCACGCACATCCCAAAATACCGAGGCCATAACCTTTCCAGCCGATTGTTATGCTTTCGGGCGCTTTGGACGAGGTTCACCAGTTGCTGTCCACTCAGATGACGATCGTTTTGATTCCGGAGTGAAGTGATGGATCCATGTTTCATCCATTGTCACATATTGACGCAAAAATTCCGGTTTGTTACGTTTAAACATGGCCAAACACTGCTCAGAATCATCAACACGTTCTTGTTTTTGGTCAACAGTGAGCAAACGCGGCACCCAGTTTGAACAGAGCTTTCTCATAGTCAAATGCTCATGCAATATAGAGCCAATACGTTCTTTTGATATCTTTACGATGTCGGCAAACTCACGCAACTTCACTTTTCGATCATTCAAAACGTTTTTGTGGATTTTTTTATGTTTTCTGGAGTTACCGCCTCATTTGGAAGTCCACTGCGTTCTGCATCATCGGTGTTTTTACGACCACGTTTGAAGTCAGCAAACCAACGTTTTATTGTTGTTTCTGGTGGAACGGAGTCCCCATAACACTCTTCAAGCCATTGCTTCGCTTGAACGGTATTTTTTCCCATCAAGAAGCAGTGTAAAATTAAAACACGAAATTGTTATTGATCCATTGTTTTGAAAATAACAAAAGTAGCGTGACTCTTAGCACAATAACTCACAAACTAATGAATAGAATATCATGAAATTTTAACAGCTGTCTTTTGAAGGTTAGTACTAACTGAGAGAAAGGTCACTGCAATAAAACTAGCGCCATCTATGTGTTAGACCCGGGACTTTTCAGCCCATGTGTTATTACAGGATAATCGTATATTAACTACTATGAAACAAGAGTGATTGTGTAATACCAAAAAAAAAAAAGCAAATGAAAATGCAAAAATTTCTTAAGCAACAGAAAACTGTTCTAACAAAAGTTGCCTCAAAGAATTGATAGAAATGTTAAGCAAATCAAATCTAGATGCATATACATTAACACTGTTACATATTGACATAAGTGGTGACTGTGAATGGTGGCGCGTGTTAGCCACGGCAAGATAAAAAGTTAAACGATTCCTACTATTAAGTCTCGGTATATAAAAATTCAAAAGGTACAGCAAATCCGGAACTTGTAAATCACCGTCTACAATTTTATGTGCAAAAATTATTTGTGATACAACACAACGATCCGCCAAAGAAATAAATGCAAATTCTTTTAGAAGATTAGTATATAGATAGCCATGTTGCAAGAAAACGTGGTGTTTGCGGAAATATAAGGTTTTCAAAAATTTACGCTGTACCATCTCAATTAAATTGATATATTCATGATATCCCTGATTCCACACAATAGAACCATATTCTAATCTCGCTCGGACAAATGCATTATATGCAGCAACAAGGGCGTCACTACTCAAATGTTTAGTATTGCGAAACAGAAAGCTTAACGTTTTAAGAGACTGTTGACATATACTTACAATATGCTCGTTAAATGTTAGCTTAGTATCAAAAAATATACCAAGATCTCTGTACTCCTCACAACGCGTTAAAAGTTCACCGCCAACGTTGTACGCATACCCCACTGTATCAGTTCTACGGGCAAACGTCAACGCTTTACACTTAGCAATATTTAGTGGTAAATGGTTCTCTAGACACCAAAGGTGAATAGATAGCAGGTCACCCTGCAAAATGTCACAATCTGCAGTGGAGTATATTCTGAGAAAAATTTTAAAGTCATCGGCGTATAGTAAGCATTTAGATCTAAGCCGGTCAGGAAGATCATTAATGAAAATAATAAATAGGAGCGGTCCAAGAACAGAGCCCTGTGGCACACCTGGAGGAGACTGTTATAAGCCGGACCGAAAACCACGGTATTCAACGTAATTGGTAGGAATACATAGATAACGTTAAAGAGGAAAAATTATATACGTGATGTAGAAAATCCCATGGAATTTTCTAATGCAGTTTTCAAATGATTCTGGTTTTATAGATTTTGACACGCATTAAAGGTTTCTTTTCCTTAAATGTACAGGTTTGTAATCACTAAATAGCTTTTCTAAAACAATAAACACGTGCATGTACTCAAGCTTTCATAAGTGCAATCTGCTTGGAGATAATGGATATGCATGCAAAAATTATCTGCTTACCCCAGTTTTGCAACCGCGTATTGAAACATGTAAACACTGTCAAGTGGTTATAAAGAAAAAGAAAACAGTAAAGCAACAGTACTTCTTACACCCAAATCAATAAAATGTATGATGCTAAGCTGTAGCACAGGTATATTATAATCTTCACCATATTCTATTGTAGCTGATTCGGGTTCGCGCCCAGCGTCGCTGCTGGGTTTTGCGTTTTAAGCATTTTTGCGATGGCATAAATACCATGTAAAAGGTCGGCTTTCGCACTACGAATGTATAGTGGTTTTAGAATAACTTTATCATGGTACATAAGAATGAAACCATATGTACACATTATCAGGTACAAGTTGCTAAAAGTACCTACAATCTTCCAAATTCAAGTTGTCTGCAAATATTAGGTTTATTCTGGGAATGACGTTCAAGAGACTTGAGACATTAAAATTTTATTACCGAATCATGTACGGCATAATCCCTCAATACCATCTCAACCACCAATCATTCCCACATACATTATAATTTGATATATAGCTATATTAAAAAGTTTACTATCTTCCCTTTTATACATAAACTGTTTCTCGTGTAATTGCGTATTGCAAGGCACAGTAGATTTCTCTGGAAAGAATATTGTAGATGCAATAAATTTTCATAATCCTAATAACAACCTCTTCGAGAAAGAATGTTCATTCTAATAGCTTTGGTAAGCCGTCGAGGTCCATCATCATTGGCAATATAACGCCTACGCTCGTTATATCGACTATATCTCATTTCGTTTTTTTTTTTCTTTTGTCGACCGATGCGACTCAGCTTTCTTCATCCCGTAGACGGTATACGGCGCGGTCACACCTTGTAGTAGGCCGATGATTTACGATACTCTTTCGTTACAGTCGGCTACCTTTTCGCTGACCGGTAGTCCACGTAATAAAATTTAACATTAAAATAACTCATTTCATAATGAACTTCTCCCGTATACGTATGTACCTTGAAACGAAAGCGTAACGTATAGGAAGAAGAAAGGGGGAATACGGGAGAGAGGGGATTGTAGTCTAAGATGCTATAATTTTTATTATGGCTCCTTCGCTTCGGTGCAGGAAGTTTCAATGTACCAGGCACGCGTAAAAGGTTTTGAATGCTGCCTTGTCACTCCAGGACCATAACACCTTTGTTATGGGTAAAACTTTACTTTTCTACAAGGTACTTAGAGTCTTGGCATACTATTTTAGGAAGCAGCACTAATCGCCAAATAAAAACTAATTTTGAAGCAATTATTCACACAAATTTACAAGAGCGACCTGAAATCCTTCTGGAATCGGCGAGAGATGGTGCACGACGCTTGAAGTAGATTCATTGGTCGGCAAGAGCAACCTTTTTTGTGGCAACTGTCAAAGTTTCAGACGTCTAATATCAATAGTTGTTGTTTAATAATGTGTTTTGTGTAGCAAATCAGCCGGTTTCGCAAAAATTGATAAAATCGAATTTCATGCAGTGATAAAGCACTACAGAATGGCTGGGAAAACGGCCACGGAAATTCAATATATTTTGCTAATGGTTCATGACGGATGTACTCCACCATTTTCGACCATCAGCTTCTGGGTGAGTGAGTTCAAACGCCAGCGCACAAGCACAAGTGAACTACACAGTGGACGCCCAAAAACCGCTAACAACGATGAAATTATCGACAAGATTCATGATGTCAAGTTAGCCGATCTCCGACTGAAGCTGAAACAGATAGCAGAGACAATACGCATCTTAGAAGAACGCGTTAGCCATATCCTGCACGAAATGTTGGGTATGAAACTACTATACTAGGAGGAAAGAGATTTGCCTCAAATGAGTAGGTCATCGCCACTATAGATGACCATTTTGCAGACCTCGAAACGTCCTACTTTTCCGACGGCTTGAAGAGACTAGAACACCGTTTGTATGTATTAATCTTTGACGAGACTACATCGAAAAATAAAAATAAAAAACCACACCAATACCGTGTTTTGCTTGTCGATTACGGAAACATTTCAGGTCACCCTCGTATTGTGTATTGTGTGTTTCTCATTATTTACATAACATCCGCTGTAAATTTAGTATTTTACATGTTTTCAAGAACAAATTTAGGATGGTAATGTACAGGCAAACTAAATACAAGGTGTCTCAAAAGTGCTTTTCAAAATAAAAAGGAATATAATAGAATAATGGCGAGATTCTAAATGTGTTCCGTCATTTTGTTGGCGGGCTAACAACCAACTGCAATGTAATGTTTAATCAGTAAAATCTGTAGCAGAGTACAAAGAAACCAATTTGTGATGGAATGAATACGTACGTTAATCTCAAGGCTTCTATTTCAAAATATACAGGATGGCTTTTTCATTAGTCAACTTATTTCTCGTCTATGATTAGAAATACAAAGATCGTCAAAGGAAATAATTTTTCTTTTAAATGATATTCATTTTTCGGGGCCTACTGTTTTTTTTCAATAGAAATATGTAACTTTGGTTTTCTAAGTGAGATATCTGTATCTTTATTCTTTAGCTCCTTTTAAAAATGCATCCACGAGTGTCAATTAAACAAAAATGTTCTGAAACAGGTGGTAAATAACAAAATAAAATAAATAGTTGTCTATTGTAATAAATGTTCAAAATGACCACTTCTTGGATTTCAAAATTAAATTTGTTCTGGAGTTTTGTAAGCCTTATAATGAAATTAACTCACACGCTATGGCATTTTTTTTTGTTTGTTTAAGTTCCTGGAGAAATTGAGAAAATGTTTCATAGTTTACGTCCCTCAAAAGTCCCCAGATAATAAAATCGAAACTAAACAAATCTAACGCAGCGTCAAGTTGGTACTCTATTGAATATCCAAATGACTTATTTAAAGAACTTGTAACAGCTCTTCCTAACAAATAGCATCGTTTTTAACACTAATTTAGTAAATGGCTATTATAATCATGAATGATTTATTATATTATATATTATTATAATGGCCATTATAATCATGAATGATTTATTAACGATGTGATAAAGGATAGATATTCGTGTAATTACGTTTACTGTCTTTCGTTACAGTTGTATCAGCAGTTCTCAAAAGATGAGTTTCGTAAAGTTCATTTATCGTGAAGGTTATGGGTATATAGTTTCTTTTTTAGTGGTTTTAAGCTGTTATATATTCGATTTTATATTACAACAGTTTTTTTACTGCTTAAATTGCAAAATTACACCTGGTAATAGACATCCTTTTTTCTATAATCGTATCTAAATTCGGTCATAATAGCTACAGTAACTAATTCCATTCGTCTTTGAATATTAATTTTTCTATTATAACATTTAACCACATCTAACTTTTGGAAGAACAAGAACGTCAAGTTGACACTAAACCCTGACAATACACAGGTTGTTGTTTTTTGTCCAGGAAATTCAAGAGTTAGAATCTTACTCAATCTTCATATTGAGGCCTGCAAGATTGTTCCCTAGGAGCGTGTGAAGAGCTTAGGCTTGTATATCGATTCTTATCTTCGCTTTCATCAGCATCACATTGATCACATTATTAGGATGACCGTCATAAGTTTAAGATCAATTTTTATAAATAGAAGGTTGTTCGGTAGCACGACAAGATTCATCCTTTGTAAAACTATTGTTTTATCTAATTTTAATTATGCAGATGCTATACATTCATTGCATTACAAAGCAAGATGGTGAAGGAATACAGTGACTTCAAAATGGCTATGTTCGCTTCATTGCACAAAAAATCAAGGATTTGTTTCATAGTCCAATGCAAGATCATTACCTAAACGAAAATTCCCACTGCATTTGTACATGAAGGTAAAATTAAGATATCAGGCACATTTGCAGGGCGTTAGTCATGGTTACTTTTTGTCTATCTCCAGGCACAGATATGGGGTGTACAAACGCAGTTTCAGTTATAGTATATCTAAGATCTTTAATACCTTTGCCTTACCTTTTACTCCTCTAGATACCCCGAATGAGAAAATAAAGAACCAGTTGCAAAAACATTTATTAGCAATACAACATCATGGCAAGCATACTAATTACTAGTGTATTAGTTAGCATTCTTTGTTAGTTTCAGTTTTTTTTTGTTTATATTTATCTTCTTTTAGTTATTTATTTTTTTAGATTTTTGTTAATTAAGGTTAAAGGAAGAACTTCGTATACCTCCATATACGGAGATAGGTGTTTTAGTCTTCTGCCGACCGGTGGTCCGTACCAGTCGGTAACACGGTTGACAATGGGAGTCCACGTGCTCTCGAAACGCTGCGTTCCGCATAATTAATTAAAAAAGAAAACAGAAAAATATTTAAAATTTCGCAAACGGAAGAGATATCTTTTGACGGGTGAATAAAAAATCTTATAGCAGTCAAACTTCAGAATTCTATCCTTACCATTAGGATTTTAGAGTTCGGGAAGGCTTTCAATAATGTAAATAGATGTGAATTATGGGATACTATGAAAGAACAGGGATATCTACGTCATTTAATAAGAGCTATAGAGGGTTTATACTCTGACACCAGAATTATGGTACATATCGCTATCGCCAACATTATTTAGCATATATATTGATGCTATTATAAAGGAATAGAAAAAGAAATGCCCTAAAGGACCGAAACATTACTCTACCGTGTTACCGACAGTCGGTTGACAATGGGAGCCCACGTGCTCTCGAAACGCTGCGTGCCGCATAATTAATTAATTTGTGTGAGTGGAGTTTACTGCTATACCTGTGAAAACCTTAGAGCTTGACACAATGGGAGGCCAACTTCAACAGAGATTTTTATCAAAAAAAATCTTTGTCTACTACATCAATCGAGAGAAGAGAAGAGTTTGAAAATGTAGTATGTAAAAGTAATGGAGCTAATTTCAAATATTAACTGTATTACCAGATAAATTCAGATTTTAATTTTTTAATTTAATTTTCTACCAAATTTCATTTCCTTCTTTAGGTTCTTGGACCAATCTATCTAGAGACCTATCTACAACGATTAACAATGTCGTGTCATATAAATATAGCGTTGCCAATAAACTCCTAACAATCCAAAACAGATGTAAAACGACCATGGGGTTGAGATGATCTATAGAACGATCATCGTATTGCAAAGATGGCGCTGATATCATACGACAACTCCAAATCTTTGCGTGCAGACCACGTACATAATCAGCCTATAATGTAATAACAACAAACCTCAGGACGCTTTTCCTCGCAGCCGTATCTGGCGGCAGGTTATTAAATCAAAATTACCGAACGGTAGGACCAGCAGCTTAACGTTCGCCCAAAATAATGCTTATTTACGACGTCGAATCGACGGCGCGGCGGATCTGAGAAAGAAAAGATAGAGGGATGCCGATGTCTCGATGTTAAACAAACAGGTTTCTTCATTGTATATATGCAGACGTGATTTACTGTCCGCCTAATTAGTCTATTGTTAGAAGCGGACATAATTTAGAGTGTATATTAGGAATATAGGTTTTGGTTCCTGTACGATCTTTACATGTGTTTATTTCAATTTTATTTTATGAGTCGGAATAGAATTGGGCAATATTATGAAGTCGAATCTTTGTGGGAGTCCGTAACCCGGTGGCCGATCTTACTTGCGCGCAGTAGGAGAGGACGTTATTGATAGGTTGTAACCGCAGATGGAGTTTGCCTGTAGCTTCTAGTATCAGTTCGAATTCTTATACGTCTCCATTATTCCTACAATCGACCAAATCTTGAAAGAAATTATTAAACCTTGTCGGAAAGAAATATTTTTGGGAAATGGTATTGGAATTTGCAAACACCTAAAGGAATGAGGAAGTAGGCATAACAAATTGGATTATAAGGAAACTGTTGGGGTTTGTTTCACCGCTCGCAGGACATAACTTCCGTATAAGCTTTTTTTTAAATTGGTTGGTGATAGTTTGTATTGGAAAATAGGTGTGTCTTCATTTATTTTATCAATAAAATGAAACACTTAGACTCCGACTAGCACACAATACAGAGGTGAGAGATTCGAATTAACTATTTAAACTAAAAATACAATGAATTACATTGTTGTTTACTGTTGGACAACTCAACCACTTTGTCTGTCTGAGGCTTGCCTTATATATCTGTGAGGCTAAATAACTAATTGATTGAAAATGTTTGTAATGTTTAATGTTATTAAATTGTAGTGATTAAAATGTAATAATAAGACATTACTAATGGCAAGTGGTTTTTAATATGTTATCAGTATAAGACTTAGATAAGTAGTTTTCTAATCTAATGTTTAATAATGGGAATTGAGAAATGCCTACATTAGATCGTAAAACTAATTGCTTGTAAAACCAGACGGTTGCAAACCTAACACATGGGTTGAAAAGTCCCGGGCCTAACACATAGATGACGCTAGTTTTATTGCAGTCACCTTTCTCTCAGTTAGTACTAACCTTCAAAAGACAGCTGTTAAAATTTCATGATATTCTATTCATTAGTTTGTGAGTTATTGTGCTAAGAGTCACGCTACTTTTCTTATTTTCAAAACAATGGATCAAAAGCAATTTCGTATTTTAATTTTACACTGCTTCTTGATGGGAAACATACTGTTCAAGCGGAGCAATGGCTTGAAAAGTGTTATGGGGAATCCGCTCCATCAGAAACAACAATAAAACGTTGGTTTGCTGACTTCAAACGTGGTCGTAGAGACACCGAAGATGCAGAACGCAGTGGACGTCCAAATGAGGCGGTAACACCAGAAAACATCAAAAAAATCCACAAAATCGTTTTGAATGATCGAAAAGTGAAGTTGCGTGAGTTAGCTGACAGCGTAAAAATATCAAAAGAACGTATTGGCTTTATATTGCTTGAGCGTTTGACTGTGAGAAAGCTCTGTTCAAAGTGGGTGCCGCGTTTGGTCACTGTTGACCAAAAACAAGAACGTGTTGATGATTCTGAGCAGTGTTTGGCCATGTTTAAACGTAACAAACCAGGATTTTTGCGTCGATATGTGACAATGGATGAAACGCTGATCCATCACTTCACTCCGGAATCAAAACGATCGTCATCTCAGTGGACAGCAACTGGTGAACCTCGTCCAAAGCGCCCGAAAGCACAACAATCGGCTGGAACGGTTATGGCCTCGGTATTTTGAGATGTGCGTGGTGTAATATTCATCGACTATCTTGAGAAAGGAAATAGCATCAACAGTGAATATTATATAGCGTTATTGGAGCGTTTGAAGGCCGAAATTGCAAAGAAACGACCGCATATGGTAAAGAAACAAATTTTGTTTCATCAAGACAACGCACCGTGTCACAAGTCAATCAAAACAATCGCAAAATTATATGAATTGAACTTCGAATTGCTCCCATATCCACCGTATTCGCCAGATTTGGCTCCCAGCGACTACTGGCTGTTCGCAGACCTCGAAAAAATGCTCGCCGGTAAGAAATTTCGCACGAATGAAGAGGTTATCGCTGAAACTGAGGCCTATTTTGAGGCAAATGATAAATCGTTCTACAAAAGTGGTATTGAAATGTTAGAGTGGCGCTGGAATGATTGCGTTGCTCTTGATGGAGATTACGTTGATGAATAAAGCTAATTTTGAACCAAAAAGACCGTGTTTTCTTTGTTAGACCCGGGACTTTTCAGCCCATGTGTTATAGCGAAAAGAAGCGGGTACAGCATCTTTTAGATGTGTTTTTGCAATCAATCTGTTTCTTTACTCTACTGATGTTTGACAAATTTCCAAACCTATGAGGGAAGTAACTAAATGAAAAAAAAAACACCAGCATGTCGTTGTCATCACCCAATCAAACCAACTACCCATTCATGTATTTCTAAGCGTTCGGTACAGTAATCAAAGTTTCAACGAATTTCGGAGAGGGGCGCTGTTATACTTCCAGCAGCGGGTCCGGCGGAATCACATCGTTCACTCGAAGCGTAACAAAAGAGACGCTTTGTCCCGTTGCGAACGAAATAGACGATTTTCCGCGAAACTTTGCAGCTCGTTTAACTCCAGAACCGTTGTGTTACTTCTTCTTCGCGAAGGACTTTCGTAAAACTAGCGAAGGGAGTGAGGAATAAAATTGAAAACGGAGTAGAGGGCGTTACAGTCGCCGACAGTTGCCCAACTTCGTTCTAGCAGGCGATACAAGCCGTGGATATCGCGCAAAAAGCGGAAACGGAAGGAAACTTAATTGATTCAATGAATCAGCTGCAAATAGTCTACGTAATAAAACGGAAGCTTGTCTCACGAGCTCGCCGTGGAAAATAGACGGAAGAAAAACCCACTTTCCGCATCAACCGGCTAAAGGAGAGAAAATTAAGATGATAGTTTCTTATAACTGAAAAAAGGAAGGGAGGGGATGAGACGCGGGGACCGTTCGGTATTTGCAAATGAAGCGGAAAGTACGCCGGGCGAGAGACGAATGCAAATTGAGACGATTAGAGCGCGCGCTAAAAGGACCTACTATATCGTCCTTAAAGTGGCCATAACCGCCCGGTTAGTTTCATTAAAGAAAATTTCCGAAGAAAGTCGCTTATAGCGATTTTTATTTTACGCGATCTTCACGCTCTTATTAAATAGTATAAAACCTAACGGTCTCCGTGAATTGGATATTACGATAGCTTAAGGAACTACGTACCTCCTTTTCGCCGATTAATTATTACCCAGTCGCGCTGTTACGATTATTACGGTGATCACAAGCTGTTGAAAATAATGGTCTATAATCGCTCGAGAGAATGGTTTCAAAGTTTTTTTCTTAATTATTTCGATAACGAAAATGACGGTATTTAAAAATAACTTTCCATATTTGCACCTCAAGTCGATATGAAATATGTAGTCACCATTCAAAACAACGAATATACGAATGTAACACATGGGCTGAAAAGTCCCGGGCCTACCAAAAGAAAGCACGGTTTTTTTGGTTCAAAATTAGCTTTATTCATCAACGTAATCTCCATCAAGAGCAACGCAATCATTCCAGCGCCGCTCTAACATTTCAATACTACTTTTGTAGAACGATCTATCTTTTGCCTCAAAATAGGCCTCAGTTTCAGCGATAACTTCTTCATTCGTGCGAAATTTCTTACCGGCGAGTATTTTTTTGAGGTCTTCGAACAGCCAGTAGTCGCTGGGAGCCAAATTTGGCGAATACGGTGAATGTGGGAGCAATTCAATTCATGTAGTTTTGCCATTGTTTTGATTGACTTGTGACACAGTGCGTTGTCTTGATGAAACAAATTTTTTTTCTTTGCCATATGCGGTCGTTTCTTTGCAATTTCGGCCTTCAAACGCTCCAATAACGCTATATAATATTCAATATTGTTGATGGTATTTCCTTTCTCAAGATAGTCGATGAATATTACACCACGCACATCCCAAAATACCGAGGCCATAACCTTTCCAGCCGATTGTTGTGCTTTCGGGCGCTTTGGACGAGGTTCACCAGTTGCTGTCCACTCAGATGACGATCGTTTTGATTCCGGAGTGAAGTGATGGATCCATGTTTCATCCATTGTCACATATCGACGCAAAAATTCCGGTTTGTTACGTTTAAACATGGCCAAACACTGCTCAGAATCATCAACACGTTCTTGTTTTAGGTCAACAGTAAGCAAACGCGGCACCCACTTTGAACAGAGCTTTCTCATAGTCAAATGCTCATGCAATATAAAGCCAATACGTTCTTTTGATATCTTTACGATGTCAGCTAACTCACGCAACTTCACTTTTCGATCATTCAAAACGATTTTGTGCATTTTTTTGATGTTTTCTGGTATTACCGCCTCATTTGGACGTCCACTGCGTTCTGCATCATCGGTGTCTCTACGACCACGTTTGAAGTCAGCAAACCAACGTTTTATTGTTGTTTCTGATGGAGCGGAGTCTCCATAACACTTTCCAAGCCATTGCTTCGCTTGAACGGTATTTTTTCCCATCAAGAAGCAGTGTAAAATTAAAACACGAAATTGTTTTTGATCCATTGCTTTGAAAATAACAAAAGTAGCGTGACTCTTAGCACAATAACTCACAAACTAATGAATAGAATATCATGAAATTTTAACAGCTGTCTGTTGAAGGTTAGTACTAACTGAGAGGAAGGTGACTGCAATAAAACTAGCGCCATCTATGTGTTAGGCCCGGGACTTTTCAGCCCATGTGTTAGAGCAGAGAGCTCAAATTGTAAAGCATTCGAATCAATTAACAGTTGCCGAAGACACTTTATAGTGTGACGTAGGTAGGGGTTAGGGAGCGATTTTAACGAATGCAACAACTTGTTCTGGTTTACATTATGTATTTTACAGCTACATCTTATTTTCTTACACTCTAGCGTCTTACTTGCTAACTGACTACTCTCCACAAACCAAAAGACTAATATTTTCATTGTTTTTTCCCTCTTCCAATGGTTCGCCTGTCCATTCTCGCTAGGCCACTGATTTGAATGATATAGCAGAACGTGTGAGACGCTATACTTAAGGAATTGCAACATGTAGATATGCAAAATACCTAAATATGCGGCAACATCATTCATTTGTAAAATTTTTGCTGCACAAACGTAGCAAGGTATGCTTGAAGTCTTTGTCAGCGCACTGCACACTTTTCCATCCTCTATTGTAAACCACAGTTTAAATTTAATTTGCCCTATTGATGAATCGCATGGGGTGAAATTTTCAATTCCATTCTTCACAGCCGGCTTTCCTGTGCTGTTTCATGCACCCGTTGAAGTTTCCATAAGTTTTTCCGGGTTAACTAAGAGATGTCGCCAGCGGCAAGTATGCAGCATATTCATGTAACACATAAGTCACTTTGTTCGTCTGACATTTAAACTGCAAACGTACACAAGTTCAATCCGCTAAAAACTAGCGTCTTTGCTTTATGGTTCAGCAATCATGTCGAGTTTTGTGCCTGAAAAAGAACATTTGCGAATCGCCACCAACTCTAGAGCTGGTAGAAACATGGTGAACACGCTCCATCGATTAGAACATGCGAGACATGGTTTCGACTATTTACAAGTGGTGATTTCAATGTGAAAGACAGTGAGCGCTTTGATAGACCGCAAAAATGCGAAGACGACTAATTGCAGAAGTATTTGCACGATCACCCAATTCAAATTCAACGGCAATTAGCAGAAGCATTACATGTGTCATAGGAAACAATCAGCAGACGTTTACAAGCGATGGAAAACATCGGTAAATGGGTCCCACACGATTTGAGTGAACGTCAAATAGAAATTCGCAAAGTCACCTGTGTAATGCTGGTTCAACGCCACTAAAGGACGAGAAATGGATGTATCTTGAAAACCTGAAGCGGGAAAAATCGTGGCTTTCACCAAGGCCAAATAGCTTCGACAAGAAGACCTTGCACTCTTGAAACCCGGCGAAACTGTTAATACACAACTGGAATATATCAGGAGACATGGAAAGGTGATTTTGTTACACAACAATGCGCCGTCTCACACAGCTAACCACTGAAAGACACCTTGAAATCGCTTGGATGAGACATCCTTCCGTACTCCCCAAACCTGGCGCCATCTAGCTATCAGCTGTTCGCATCAATGGAGTGCGCGTTCGCAGAACAGCGCTTCAGCAATTTCGAGGAAGTTGGAAAATGGCTCAACCAATGGTTTGCCGCAAGAGGCAAACAGTTTTTCTAGCATGGTATCCATAAATTACCTGAAAGATGAGTGAAGTGTGTATAAGCCGATGGCTAATTTTTTTATTATTAATGTATTTGTTTTTAGCAAAACACCGGAAAAAACTTATGCATACACCTGGTAGACGTACGCATTTTTGTAAAATTAATGTAACATAGGTGTCTCTTAAACAGAGATGCCTACAAGTCCGCATACATTATTTACCACAACACCTTTTACTATTTGTGATGAGTTTAGTAAAGATACTCTTAACATGATTTAAATAAGCACGAACACATCCCATGAGAGATACCGGCCATAAGTCCTATGATTTGTCTGTGTATCTCCGAGATTGAAATCATACTACAACGCAAAAGTACACAGGCTCCAAATGCTTCACATTGCTCAATTACAGATCGATTCGAAATGAATTTAAGACCAAACGGAATGATAGACCGAGAATGTAAAGCATCATGGTATCGACTATCTGCTTTCGTTCAATCGTTAAAGTGACGAGATAGATGACTTGAACATTTGCAACGACTGAAATTTGCTTCGAATGCTGCCTAAATCGATGAAATTTTATCGGAATGGACATCAACATGAACTCAAGCTAAATTCTTGCGTCTTACGCTCATTTATTAAGTTGTACATGTTCTGATAATCCAAATTTAAACAGTTACTTCAACTTTTATTAACGCTCTTAACAAAATTTCTTTCCGGCGTCGTTCCTAAAGCGGTACCGAAGATACTAGGGAGGCAATCATTACTATCGTCCGGCACCTGGTCACGCTCTGTCAAACGCAATTTGTTCGTGGAGGGCTCGATTTTCAGAATTCAGTCGCTATCTTAGATCTAGGCTTCCGTCGACCATAAAGTACGGACTTGCGAAATAACAACCGTCATCCGTCCTCGCGTAAGCGGAAATGTAATATCTTTTTGCCGTTAGAACACAGCTTGCTGATATCTGCGAATGTAGGAGTGGGTGTTGTACTGTGAAAGTTTCGTTCCTGTTGACTTTTAGGGTAAATTTAAGGAATTTATATATTGCCTAAATATTCTATGAAATTTGTTGTAACTTTTAAATTAAGCTTCAGAACATACTAGCAGTCCTAGAAATACTAAACCTGGAACAAGATTCATAAATTTCATATTTCCCTTCACCACTGAGTCTCTACGTCAATAAAGGTCGCTGTGTTGGTAGAGGGTAAATTCATTCAAACCCAGTGACCTCTGCGTCTTATTCTGACGAGTTTTTGCAATCGAGCAGTACTTTAAACAACAAATAAACAAAGAACGTCTTTGTTTTCATTATCTTCTTCTTGTAGTGCCTATCCCATCCGGATATTGACGATCGTCTTGTCTATCACGACCTTGTTCGCTACTGCAAGGAGTACTCCTATTGTTGTTGTTGAAAACCACATCCTGAGATTCTTGAGCCATGAGTCTTCTCTTGTAATATGTTTTATAGTAAACCTATGACCGAGATACTCAAGTTTGAGAGCTTTTATCATTGTATCATTGTTGTTAATTCGGTGTATATCTCCATTCTACGACAGACTTCTTTATTAGATACGTGTTCTATTGTGTCCATAAAATTCTTAAGATTCTACAATAAAGCCACATTTCAAACACTGCTGATACTTTGGTAGTTGCAATCGGTAAAGGTCCATAATTGTACTCCTTATAGCAAAGCAGAAAAGACATGTCAATTCATTTACGTCTTGCTCTAATACGTTAGTACCAGTACTAGCATCCAACAGCTAAATATTTTATAATATCTTGACAAATTGACTGAAATGAACAGAAATCATTTACCTTAGAGCAATTTCTCATACTTCCTCATCTACATAACGTGCAATTCCCATATCCAAGTGCAATAAGCTCTATTTTCCCTTTATACGTAAAAATATCAACATTTTTCGCTGAAACAGCGGAAGTATTTATATTCAACGCGGATACTTACCACTACCATATTCGGAATTCATATGCTGACGAAGAAAATAGAACTGCACGTACACAAAAGTATTTTGGCGCACCCGATGGTAGCACGGTGTTAGTACGAGGCCGTCGGGTGCAATATTCAGCGTAAAGAATGTTATCTGGCACTCACGAGCCACCGACCTACCTACCTACGTACTAACGTCGACGATACACTGACGATAGCCGGCGAAACAAAAGTCCTGAGCGAAGTAATTGGTATTCGCACGGAATGCTGAAAGTGTTATTGTATATGAGACAGTAGATTAGTGTATTATAATGAAGTTTCCGCTGCTGGCTATTTTGTTTACCCTTAATTACGTTTGCTTTTGATGTAATTAAAAATAACCGCCAATGTTGGCGTGGTTTTCAGTATTTTTTTTTTGTTGCAATTGCTTGGAATTAAAGCTTTGTGAACTCTGCGTATCTCTAATTGCATTTTAGCGTATTGGTCACGCAATATAACCTTTAGATATGTAAATTATATAAAAAAGATTGCTTGATTGTGTATTATTAAAGTTCTTTTATTTTCTTCAGTAAATCAATGGTTTCTTTTTGCATTTTGTTACGAAGAGGTGGCGCCAGGATTTCATGGTATCTCCCACTGGTTTTGCTGTGTGAGATGGCGCATTGCAGTGTAACAAAATCACTTTGCCATGTCTTCTGGCCCACTCCAGTCGTCTTTCGACTAATGCTAATTTAAATTAAAAAGTCCCGGGCCTAACACATAGATGACGCTAGTTTTATTGCAGTCACCTTTCTCTCAGTTAGTACTAACCTTCAAAAGACATCTGTTAAAATTTCATGATATTCTATTCATTAGTTTGTGAGTTATTGTGCTAAGAGTCACGCTACTTTTGTTATTTTCAAAACAATGGATCAAAAACAATTTCGTGTTTTAATTTTACACTGCTTCTTGATGGGAAAAAATACCGTTCAAGCGAAGCAATGGCTTGAAAAGTATTATGGGGACTCCGCTCCATCAGAAACAACAATAAAACGTTGGTTTGCTGACTTCAAACGCGGTCGTAGAGACACCGATGATGCAGACGTCCAAATGAGGCGGTAATACCAGAAAACATCAAAAAAATGCACAAAATCGTTTTGAATGATCGAAAAGTGAAGTTGCGTGAGTTAGCTGACATCGTAAAGATATCAAAAGAACGTATTGGCTTTATATTGCATGAGCATTTGACTATGAGAAAGCTATGTTCAAAGTGGGTGCCGCGTTTGCTCACTGTTGACCACAAACAAGAACGTGTTCATTTTTCTGAGCAGTGTTTGGCCATGTTTAAACGTAACAAACCGGAATTTTTGCGTCGATATGTGACAATGGATGAAACATGGATCCATCACTTCACTCCAGAATCAAAACGATCGTCATCTGAGTGGACAGTAACTGGTGAACTTCGTCCAAAGCGCCCGAAAGCACAGCAATCGGCTGGAAAGGTTATGGCCTCGGTATTTTGGGATGTGCGTAGTGTAATATTCATCGACTATCTCGAGAAAGGAAATACCATCAACAATATTGAATATTATATAGCGTTATTGGAGCGTTTGCAGGCCGAAATTGCAAATAAACGACCGCATATGGCAAAGAAAAAAAATTGTTTCATCAAGACAACGCACTGTGTCACAAGTCAATCAAAACAATGGCAAAACTACATGAATTGAATTTCGAATTGCTCCCACATCCACCGTATTCGCCAGATTTGGCTCCCAGCGACTACTGGCTGTTCCCAGACCTCAAAAAAATGCTCACCGGTAAAAAATTTCGCACGAATGAAGAGGTTATCGCTGAAACTGAGGCCTATTTTGAGGCAAAAGATAAATCGTTCTACAAAAGTGGTATTGAAATGTTAGAGCGGCGCTAGAATGATTGCGTTGCTCTTGATGGAGATTACGTTGATGAATAATGCTAATTTTGAACCAAAAAAACCGTGTTTTCTTTGTTAGGCCCGAGACTTTTCAGCCCATGTGTTATTAACGGTTTCGCCCAGCTTAAAGAATTCATAGTACACAATACCGCTCTGGTACCACTAGACACAGAGCGATTTGGCTTTGATGTTGAAAGACCGGCTCCGCCAGGTGAAAACCACGATTTCTTCCGCTTCGGCTTCTCAAAATATATCCATTTTTCGCTACGTGTCACAATTCGTTACAAAAATTATTTCCTTTCGTGGCGTTGAAGCAACATTTCACAGGTGTCTGCGATTTTCTATTTGACATTCATTCAAATCGTGTGGTACCCATTTACCGGGTTTGATGCTTCCCATTGCTCGTAAAAGCCCGCTGGAGAAACGTATGCATGTACCTGGTAATTATCGAATTGGATGGGGTTCCCATAAAATTCCCCCTTGTCTTTTTAATTCATAATAAGTTGTAGGAATTTCTTTTTTATAACTTCAATGTTCACGTTTATTTTTTGTTGTTTGTTATCAAGAGACGAGGCATAAGTAATAACATTTTGTTCATTGGATTTCATGATATCTAAAAAACCAAGTTAAAGTTCAAATCTATTACATGACATATGTACGGCTCTAATACAGTGCCGTATGTGTGAATCTTTTATCGTGGGATGATGCGATCCTATATATGGCATGTATATGTGAACATACATACCTTTATAAGGTTGAAGGATTAGCAAGTACCTCATACTACTAAACTTCTTCGGAACTAAGCTAAATTCGTCGAAAGTTGAGTACAAATATATGTATATTCTTCTAAAGAATTTGTTTTTTTTGTGCTTTTTTCAAACATTGATCATTCGCATCGAAAAAATGTCTTGAAAAGAATACCCTTTTAAGCAGCGTTATGTTAAGGTATTGATTATTCGACCACTTTATCTCATAAAGAAAGCATTGATCTTTCATTGCTCTTTAACGGGATCGAAAAAAAGTAGTCTTTCAATTCACTTTATTTGCATCAAACAAAAGCTTCAGACTGTCGAGGTAATGCCTTTGGGAAAAGCGCGTGCTGGTCCCTAGAACAAAATAAAATATTTACTAATGAGTTCTACGTCAGCGTAGTGGTTCTTTATATACGAAGAACCTGGCATTGGCTCTACGAATTGACTATTTTAACAACGACGAAATGTATGTCAAAGACTAATATGTAAGTAGTTTTTTTTGTAGCGAGAGATAGATAACAAACCAGAAAAGCAGAAAATGGTTGAATGAAAAATTAAACATCTATATATGCAGTTGAAACATCTCAAAATGTGAGCTAAATTTATATACTTTTTCCATGCATTTTTGCACGTTGAAAGAATATATTATTATTATTATTATTATTATTATTATTATTATAAAGCCTTTAATGAATAGACAATTTTCAGTAAAAATCTTGAGAAGGATATTAGGATATTGGTTGTCAATTCAGTGAACCATTGAACATTGCCGTGTGGAGTCTTTGCTGGTTAACAAACATCAGACAATGTAAAATCTGTCCACAACGATATTAAATGGTATATAAAGCATTTAACATTTTGATGCCTCGGATTTTGTAAGTGTAATTAAGCAATTTTAGGATGCCTAATCCAAAAATGCCGTCAGAGTTTTTCGCCAAAATTAGATATAATGTTTTGTTATGTACACATGAAACACAAAAGAATAGATGGGAGGTATTCATTTAACAGAAAAATATGGATATACAACATCCAATCATCAGTTAAAAATGTCCTTCTATAAGATTTCCTTGCGTGAGGTTTACCAGAATAGTCTCGCTGAAGATTCCAGCAGCAATCGACCATCATATAGGTATCCCATCTTCCTTGGTACTCTTCCTTCATAATCCTGACGTCTTTGTGAAATCTTTCCCCTTGTCATTCACTAACATCACCTAAGTTTTCTAGTAAACAATCTAAATGGCATGTGAAGGTGAATCTTGATTCTCGTGTTACATCCAAACGTGTGAAAGTTAGGAAGCATCTGCTGTGCTAATTATTAACAGTTAAATTTATACGTATGAGTAATAAACTTCACCGTTGTGTATCTCAAAAACTAGTACTGCTAGGAAGAAATGCCAATTATTTTTGGAACCAGCACATCAGAAGTACCTTAAATCAGTTCGTATTTTAAGGGACCACAAAAAAAAAATTGTTGGGCGGTGTAATCTGAGGATAATTTGTGGAATCTACATTTAGACATTAGACACAATAAAGTTCTTCTCATATCATTCATTGAAGATGGCAAAGTTTAATATGCATTTGTTTTTGTTTCAGAGCACCCTGGCAACTCTAAATTCAACCAACGAAGGCTCCAGATTACAAGCGACGTGAACATCAAGTTTGTAACCTTTCAACATCTAGCATACGATGACATCTCGAAGATGACATGATACTGGATCTGATGGTTTTATAGATGGTTTTATAGATTTACTTGCAGACTTTGGAAAATTCATCGACAAGGGAGAAGACAACATTAGAAAATGAATGAATTAATATAGACTTTTCATAATTCATAGCACTACATTAAGATTTTCCTAAATCACGATAAAATTATATTTAAAAAACTTATATATATTAGAGCTTCACACATCATTTATCATTGCAATATGTATTATGTGTTTCAAAGTATCTAATAAAACATAAACTATATTACTAAATACCAATCTAAGTAATTACTTACCACTTCCTAGGTTATAATAATGGACACAATTGTTGTAAACGTAGAATTATATCTGGAGACTTTTCCTTATTACTGTAAAGAAAACAATCCATTATCCTTACAGGCATGTGTACGCATTCAGTGCTATTATTTATCGTTGAATAGTATACCGCATTCTTACAAGAGACGGCCTTTTCATACAATAATACGAAAGCTAGTAAAATGGAGAAGCTCTTTAAGTGTCCTTATCATGCGAATCTAACGCAGAAAATCATCTTCTACCATCTGAAACGCCTTATCTGCAGGCTCTCATTCAGGTAAGCTCCATTGATGTGGTGTAGACAATCGAGCACGCAGAAACTTACCGGTTAGGTAGAATAGGTCGATACCAATGTAGGAGCTTATAAATTTGTAATACACGACGAATCAATTCGAATAGTTCAATCGATTCCCAACGTTTCGCCCGTAGTACCTATGGCGAAGGAGATGGTTATCTTGCGGCCTTCCGCAAGAGTCTCGCTTGATGTACGGCGTCCTTTTTCGATGGCAAAGGTACGACGACAGACAAGGAAAGACAACGGTGAATGGCGAGGAGGATGGTTTTTGCGTGCGTGAGGAGAAAACCAGTGGCGTAGAAGTGATCATTTTGGTAAAACAATATTTCACCAAAATTATAAAATTTCTAATTGATGAAAATATTATTGGAAGTGCACGGCGATATACAGGAATGTGAAAACAGTGAGGTAGGTGCAGGAGGTTTGGATCAAATTATCTTAAATTGAAATGAATTTTTAAAGGGAGAATGTGATGCATATTCGAATCATTGTCAACTGGATGCAAATGTTTAAGCAGTTTATCACTGCTGAGCTTCTAGGCATAAGTATATAAAATGCTGTTTAACCAACATGTGCGTAATAAGAAATTAAATTCTAGCTCTTTCTGTTGCCCCTAGTTTCTACGTCACTGTTTCTACTATCTCATCGGTCCCTTCATTTAGGTACACACTAGCATAAGTTAGTATGTAAGATGCTATATAAACTACTTCCACACAATAAGAAATTCAATTCAAATCGTTTCTTTTAACCCCGGTTTCCACGTCACTGGATCTACTACCTCACATTGGTCTCTTCACTTACGTACACAATAGCACAAGTTATGACATATGATGTTATATAAACTATTTCTGGATAATAAAATATTAAATTCAAGCTCTTTCTCTTAATCCCCTATTTTCTACACCACTGGATCTACCACCTCATCGGTCCCTTCACTTACGTACACTGTGATGTAAGTTAGTATATAAGATGCTGTATAAACTACTTTTGCATAATAAGAAACTAAATTCAAATAATTTCTTTTGCGCTCAGTTTCTACGTCACTGGATCTACTACTTCACATTGGTGCCTTTGCTTATGTGCACAATAGCACAAGTTAGTATATAAGACACTATATAAACTCTACGTAATAAGAAATTAAATTCAAATCGTTTCTTTTACCCCCAGTTTCTACGTCACTGGATTTACTACCTCACATCGGTCTCTTTACTTACGTACACACTAGCATCAGTTAGTATATAACATCCTATATAATCAACACCTGCGTAATAAGGAATTAAAATCAATTCATTTCTTTTACTCCCACTTTCTACGTCACTGGAATTACTACCTCACATTGGCCCCTTCACTTGCGTACACAATAGCACAAGTTTATGTATAAGATGCTATACAAACTACTTCTGCATAATAAGAAATTAAATTCAAAGCGTTTCTTTTAACCCCCAGTTTCTACGTCACTGGAAGTACTGCCTCACATCGGTCCCTTTACTTACGTACACAATAGCAACCACTTTTTTCGCATCCATCCTTCTCCTTTCCACTAGTGAGATGCAGAGGGAAATAAATAAGTCGTGTCTACGGCCCTGCCGTGTCCCACGTGGAGGACGCTCGGACAAAAGATCGCAGGGATGCCACGGAATAAAGCGCTGAGACCTTCTGTGCGCTGTTCGGCATTATCTAATCGCGAGATCGCATCGCGCAAGCGTAGTGACAAGCGACCGGACCGGCTTGTGTGCCGATCTGGCGATCTTCCTTGCTGATATCGTATCGGCGACCCGGGTTGGGATAAGCAGTCACACATCTGCCCCGATCCTCGTTGGTACGTGCATTTACGTGTATGTATGTATACGCTCCATAGGAGTCTGAGTTATGATGCTCGCTATAGATAGGGATACCTGCGTAAGAAAAAGGGTCTGTAAATCGCGGAGTAGTGGAAATAGCATAGAAATGAAAGAAGAAGGATGTAATAAGAAACTAAATTATGGGGTAACTGGAATTTCCTTTTTTAAATTGATTAATTTACGTTGTATGGGACTGTATTCATCTATCCTTGTGCACTCGTTTCTGCAGACTAACTGCTAACATAGAACCCTTTGATTCTAGTGCATGTTCTTAGCTTCAGTCTGATATAACACATGAGCTGAAAAGTCCCGGGCGTAACACATATATGACGCTAAAACTCAGGCCTATTTTAAGGCAAAAGATAAATCGTTCTACAAAAGTGGTATTGAAATGTTAGAGCGGCGCTTGAATGATTGCGTTGCTCTTGATGGAGATTACGTTAATGAATAAAGCTAATTTTGAACCAAAAAAAACGTGTTTTCTTTGTTAGACCCGGGACTTTTCAGCCCATGTGTTACTACACAATTGTGGAAATACCAAATTGATGTTAGATTTTTGTCCTGTATTGTAGATAATGTAAGAGGGTGCTGATGAAAGGAACAAATTGTTGAATATCATATAAACAGAATACGGCATTCAAATACAATGTCACATATTTAGCAAGGAAAAATACCATCTTTTTCCTTATTTAAAATCTACGACGTTAATGTGAATTTCCGAGAAAATACCCGTTCCTTTCGCTCAAGAGAAGATCTCATTTCAATCCGCTAATCTTTCGTATTAGAACCGCGCGGCTGGTAATCCTTCATTCTGCGGCAACAGTTCGTAGAAAGCGATACCAAACCGCCGACATCTAGCGGCGTATTCTCGAAGATTATTGCCTTGATCTTGCGAGGTTGGATACGTTTTAATAAAGCTTAAGCTTTAAGCTTTCTGGGAGAAGTGTATTTACTTAGGAAGGAAGAACGCCGGCTGGTCGAGGAAAGTATGCAATGAGTAATCTTTTGATGTTGTTTCGCGCAGCTGGTTTTAGAACGAGTTACGGAAAACATGTAAAAACTGATTAAAAAAAGAAACAGCGTTAAAATGAGATATTATGTCGGCGGAATTATTGACTCTGGGCGAAGGGTATTTATTGCGGTACTAATTTTGCGGAAGGATTTTCCTGATGAACACATTGAACTCAATACTTTGATAGACCGTCTTCGAAATGTTGCTTCTTATTTTGAAATTTATGCAAAGAAAACTAGCTCCAAAGTAAACACGTAAAATAATTATTATAGGTCTTCAGGTCCAATTTTAAATATTCTAGTTACGTTCAACGAACGGACCCATGTAAATTAAAAGATCGAAGTCGTAGGTGCTATTGCCCGACACCAGCCTTAAAATCGACGTCCGCTCACCCTCGGAGACATTGTGTCTCTTCCCTTCAAACTCTGAAAATTTTGTGATAGCTTAGACACTATCGGATAATATCTAATGCGTCTTATTTGTTTCTACCTAAATAAAGTCAGCTAAGTGAAAATTTGATTTGATGTTCACTTGACAACTAGAGTTTTCAAAGGTTTGAGCAGACTGGTTACCAAGAATCTTATCCGACCACAACAAGGTAACTAGAAAAAGATAGCCATACAGCACTTGCAGCGCTTCCGTTTGGAGGGGGATGAATTTCTGGAAAAAAATTGTTTTTTTTTAACATGAATCAAAGAGGCAGTAATAGAATGGCATCACATTAACTCGCCGAGGACGAAAAGGTTGGTGTGCGATCGGCAAGGAAAGTTATGGTGACAGTATTCTGATATGCAAAGGGTGTGACTATGGTTGATTTTTTTGGAACGGGATACACAATAAATTCTGTCCAATACGTCACAACCTTTAAAAACCTCAACAATGCAACACTACACACTAGTCACCATTGAAGAGGTTGCGAAAATTAGATGCCTCGTCCCCCATACAACCCTGACTCGGCATCGTCAAATTTCCATCTTTTGGGTCCGTGCGTCAATAGCTTAAGAAGGAAAACTGTGGTTTTTCCGCACTGGGATATATGCTTTTGTTAAAAGATGAACCAAATTTGTAGAAATAGACAAAGATTATATTGAAAAGCGACAAATTCATCTTCAATATTGATTGATTTCTTGACGATTAATAGGAGAAAAAGGAATAGGAGGCATTAGTTTTTGACTCACCATCGAATAAATAACACAGTACAACACATATTCGAACATTGAACTAGCTTTTTCTGACAAGTAAAAAGCAATACCTAGTAACCTTCAAAAATGACGACGGTATTCTATATTGAAATTTCTCAAGCAATGTTGGACCCGCAAAAAAGAGCAGCATATTCATAACTTATTGGCCAAAAAGGTAGATAAAATCCATATAATTTTTTAGAGCTTAATTTTGTTATTAATCCAATAAGGATTTTCTACACATACGTCTAAATTCTAAGAAAATTCTATAATTTTAAAGGACCTGTTTGGATCTAGACTAATTTCTGAGTATCATTGCTTTATCTAATGCGACAACACAAGCATATCCTCGACTACCTTCCTCGTCATTTTTCTTTTATAATTAAATCAATAATATGGTACAAGCATTCATTCTTATATAAATTTCCATTGACGTTGCTCTTCAGCAATAAAAAAAAAAGATTTGGTGAGTTGCTTGTTACTATATCACATATCATTTGAAGCTATGTAAGAAAATTTTTGGGGAGATATTAAGTTTGACGCGATTTGAAAACCCAGTGAATCAAATTTTGTTGAAAGGTTCACTAAAATAGTAACTTTAATAATAATGTTTTGTTTAAATGAAATTCATAAAATTAAAATCTATACGATATAGAAAAAACTAACCACAGAAGCAAAGTTTTATGTGGGACTATCTTGAAATCAGTTTAAGGTGTATTTCTCAGTATCTTTAAAATAGTTGTGGACAACTTATCAATGCTGTCTTGATATGTACTTTTGTACGGCCTAGAAGAAAAATTTAAACTTTGCTCTTACATCTCCTTACAACATTAACAACACCATCAAATTAAAATAGGAAATAATTACATTAATTATTTTTAATATCGAAAGTAAGCGAGTCGTACGCTACTGACAAAGCACTCGTTTCGACAGCCTTATTTAAGAAGTTTAATTTATTCTTAAGAATAACCACAAAATTTCAAACACGTTGCTGAAAAATTAATGTAAGGTAGAGACGTAGAAATACTTGAATCATAATCTTTAAGAGAGGATGTGCCTGTTTATTGTTTAATTCTTTTATTTATATCTATAATCACGTATTTATTATTTTAAAAACATCCATCCAACTTAACGCTTCCTTACGTATAACCAAATAACACCGTACTTAATTAATTCCGATTTATTTCAATCTAAACGACATTTCTCTAACGCAGAAAGGTATTTCCTTTCACGATCCCGTGAACACAAGCGATACATTTAAAATTCCGAAGTCGCGCCGCAGAACACAAAATGAACAAATCCGAAATATGTAGATGGTTACGATTTCAGCTAGATCGAGCTGCCGCGTATCTATCTAACGGTACAAAATGTCCGGCATCTGATACGCTCTAACGTTAATCCTGTTAACGTCATAGAAATTACGACACAACGACGGAGCGTCCGAGATAATTTATTTTTCTTTTATTATAATTAAGCGAAGATAACGCCTCGCTGAATAAATAAACATGTCTATGAGCGCGCCCACGCTTTCGCCACGTCCGTCCGAACGAACGGCCAACACACGAATTTCGTGCGAATGCGTTTGTCACCGCACGCCGAATTTTTTGGATCGGGCTCGGTCTCGATCAGGACCGGCGTAAGGTGGCGAGCGCGGTCTGGTATCTTAAACGGGAACATGTGATACACTGTTTTTAGTTTGATACCAAACTAATAGGTGGCGAAAAGGGAAATAGGAAGAAATAATAATTTGAATTTCGTGATGTTGGCGTATTTTAGGTCACTAAAATTGGTAGTAATGGCAGAGACAACCCGAGCAACTTAATGTTAAAAATCGGTTTGCTCGAAACAAACACTGGTCCACTGTATGGTGATAGATAGTGCAAAGGTACATTGGTGGGAAACATTTAAATGCTTTTCTATAGACGGAATGAATTCTTTATTTTTTCAATCTTTCACTTTTTGCACGACTTTTAAATAGTTAAAAACTTCATATTCGTTTTTGAAATTAGTTTTTAACTACTTCAAAATCGTGCGAAAATTGAAAGATTCATTCAGAAAAGAATTAAATAAATTATATCAATAAACAGAATGTTTCTTTTTTCAAAAACGTATTTTATTCATTCATCAAATAGTATGCCATGCATAATAGTTAATACAGTGGTAAAATAAGTTTTTCACTTCTTCTTCCCGAGCCCCACACACTAAAGAAGCCTTCTGCGGCATACTGCTGAAAATAATTTAAGAAATTTTATACACAAAGAAGCTATTTTGGTTACGCTATACTTACATGGATCTCCAAATGAGGGACATCAAATACAAACCAAAGTAATATATAACACGAAAAGTTCTCAACACAATAATAATAAATAAAAGTACCAAAACCAAATAACACGCACAAAAACAGTAATGCTACTATTTCCCTGATAACTGCGGATGCGTCAATCGAAATAGCTCGAAGGCAATCGGGTATTATCGCCTATTTGGAACCGTAGCGCCACCTGGCCGCATATTTCCAACAAAGTGAGTGAGATAAATTTATGTGCAATCTATAAGTAACAATAAAGATAACCAATAACTGGTTAAGAGACCAATATTTCCTATTAAGTTGCACGTCTAGGGTTGTCTCTGGTAATGGATAGTATTTCTTCCCTATTGTCTGCCGTCTGTCTGTTCTTTGTTGATCGTTTATGTTTGAGTGGTGATAGTCGCGGATTTTATTAAACATTTGAAATTTTTTGATATAGCTTCCATAAGTATCGCTACAGGCACAGTTCGCCGTAAAACTTTAGTACGAAGTAAGCGTTATGTAAATAGAAAACTTTCACATGAAATAGTAGGGCTACTGATAAATGATAAACATATGAGAGATTGAGATTTTCTGTCTGCGAATAATAACTTCTTGTACTAACATATTAGTAATTTTCACATCCAGTACTGATAGAGATTGGAACGACAAGAGAGAAACAGCTGACCCCCAAATGCAGATAATCGTATGCAAAATCAAAGCACTTTGGCAGAAATATGCGTTTAATGAGGGCAAGAAGAAACTATACAAAGACAAATTTCATTATCGTCAATCAAAGGAGAAGGTGGTAAATGAAATTACAGCTATATTGGACCTCATGAATTCTGAACTTGTACCAAGGAAAAATAAGCGAACTACTTCCGGAATTGGACCGTGTCATGATGAAATACATACAAATAAAATAAGAGTAAAAGGAAAGGAAAAAATGAAAATTGGGTAAAAGAGAAGAAAATGTGAATAAAGTAAAAAAAGGAGAATGGTGAGATCTCGATGTTTCGCCTCCGAGGCTTCTTCAGGAAAAAACAAGGAAAACCAAAGTAGCACAGCAACGCGACGTGTTAACCTTCTTTCAAAATGGTTTCGCCTCTAGCGTGGTTTACATCTCACCTTTCACTCTTTTCCTTTTTTTTTCTTTCTTCCCCCTTTTTTTCCTTCTCTTGCTCTTTTCACCTCTTCTTCTTTTTCACCTCTTTTTCATTTTTTCCTTTCATTTTATTTATTTTCCTCTTATTCTTATTTCATTTCTACATATCGCATCATGGCACAGTCCAATTCCGGAAGTAGTTCGCTTATTACTGACTCTGGCCGTCGAAGCCTACGTATTCAGTTTGAGGCAGATTATATTAAGTAAAAGAGTGCTCGAAGGTTGAAGATTCACATTTGATGACAAATTGATGGGACTTATCCTGTAAAAGTAAAATGGTTGTGGGTACTTTTTCTTATCAGAAATACTTATTTTGCCTGCGAGGAGGAGACTACCAAAACTATTGGCAAATATTTTATTTAGGACTGGATTAACTGATTGTCTTTTCAATACATTACGGAGAGTGTAAAAGAGGGATAATACTAAAAACATCGCAGTTGCATTCTCATGTTTGATGGGATGTGTATAGAGTCCCACATCAATTTAATGCGAACAAACGAATTTGAAGGTTTTGTCGATAATGTCAAACATAGAAAATTGTAGCTTAGGTATGTTTAACACACACTTAGAGAGGTGTTTTCTTGCATCAAGAAAATAGATTTTCTCGGAGAAATCTGTCTCTATTCAAGTAAATAGTTTTTCTTCAAGACTAAAAAATATTTAATATAAGAAAATAATATTCTTGAAATTATACTTGGATCAAATAAATATTCTCTTGGGGTTAATAAATCAAATAAATGCAATACAGAAAAATGCTTTTTCGAAGTAAATCATTTAGTCTTAAGTTAAGAAAATGTCAATGAAATTGTAGTTTCAATATAGGCTTACCACAGTAGTTATTATCTGCCCTATTGATTTAGTGGTAGTCAGGTGGAATGCGAAAATCGGGAACTAGAATAAATCGCGTTCGATCCTCGATACGACAGTTTCTGTAATAAGAAAAAATATAGGCAATATGTCAGCACACAAATCCATCGAAGGTATGGATTTAATCTGGCATATAAACTCCAGCCCTTGTCTGGTTATACCCTGAAGACTGCCGAAACGTCGGCCATAAGTAGATCATTCACAAATGATGAAGGAAAATAGCCCAAACAATAAAAGCAACTTCTCCTAATTAATAAATATCTTCAAATTTTCTGCAAGATTTTCTTGAATCAACTTAGCAAATTTCTTAAGCAAAGAAATACTTATATAATTCTCTTTAGCGGAGAAAAAAATACTGAGAAAATATTTGGATTGATTTGAAACAGTAATTCTATTGTGGATAACTAAAACGATTATTTTCTTAAATGAAGGTAGACAGTCTTGATACAAGCAAACGTTTCTCTGCCTGCAGTAATTTCTATCCTCCCTATTAACTTAGTGGTTAAGCCGAACAAACAAACCGAGTTTGATCCACATACAAGGCAAGTTTAATTAATAAAAAAAATGGGAAGGACAAATACGTCAGACAAAAAAGGAAAAACGAACGAATGATGAATCTGACAAGAAACACCACAGCCTTTCTCAGGGCTTACCCTAAAGACGGCAGTAGACACACTGCCGAAACATCGGACTATATAAGTTCAACAAACTATGGAAGCAGCTCAAGAGCCCAGCGAATGAATTGTATTGGGCAGTGTTATCTATCCGGTCCTGTTCTTTTCCATAGCGCACACCCCGCCGCGACCGTATAACTCTTTTAATTATTCAAAGAACAAAATGAAATAAAAAAAAAAACGCGACGCTCCGACCTTTAAGCGTATTCATGCGTTTTCAACACGTAATGAAATAAATCAGATAACGTTTCGGCAGCGGTAACAAAACACAAAACGTAATACTGAGGAGAAGTTAATAAAAAAAGGTAAAAAATAACCACGAACGAATTAAAGTTAGCGGGCCATGCGACTACCCAATGCTTTTAAATCTCCATTCCGGCGAGGCGTCTGGCCTGGGGAAGAGGATGGCGCTATGACAGCGTCGCTCGCGGATTCATAGGTCACGCCATGCCGTCGTCAGTAACCCTCCAGTAATCGAGAAGAATGGACGTCTTTTCTTTTTCGTTTTGGACGTGCTAAAACTTTAAATAATCAATCAGCGATTTGCGGATCACTCTGTGTATCATTTTCGATATTTACTTAGTTCATAAATAGGCATTGCCTTGTCAATCAGAATTCACTTGCTCATTAATACAATATTATAACTTCGTATTACGTATTACGGTTCCATATGTATGTAATTGAAGCAAAAAAATCATTTTTGGGAAAATTCTTTAAGTAAATATGATCATCAGCGCTGAAAACTTCAGTGTGGTGAACCGACTGTTAGCAGCATTTATTAAGGCTTGGGAATGCGAATCACTTTCCGTTTCGTTTTCATTAAAAAATGGTTGAGAGAATTACTTTTGACTGGAGGAGCTGTCAAAACCTCATTTTGTGTGCAAAATTAGCTTACGACAGTTCAATATCTCCAATTCATCTTCGTGTTTTTTTTTTCAAAAATTCTTTTTGCACTATGGCCAATCAAATCTTGTGGGGGGATTTCCGCTAAAGTTTTGTAACTTTCATGACGCTAGGGTGACAGTCTTTCTTCAATTTTCTTTATAGCAGCTCTAAGCATTTCATACTGAAATGTGGATAATTTAGCCTGTATAAAGACTGAAAGCGCTACATCAGCGCTAAAAACTTCGCCGTAGCTAGTTGACTGTGACGTTTTTCTCCACAATTTTCAAAGTCTTTAGTCGGCCTTCATCTGCCAACTTTCGTCTCCGAACACGAAGGAAATGTATGATCTGCATCGTTATGTTCAGCACTATTGGCAGGAAAAGTAAACACAAAATTATTCACCATTCCAATCACCATTCTTCATTTTAAACATATTTTTGCCTCGATCGACTGATCTCTACTTAACATTGAAATTAGGAAGAAATCTTACTGTAATTGCATTGGAAATTAAAGATATCTGATCTTCAGCTACATTAGGAAACTTTTCACCGATATTCGACAAATAACACATGGGCTGAAAAGTCTCGGGCCTAACAAAGAAAACACGGTTTTTTTGGTTCAAAATTAGCTTTATTCATCAACGTAATCTCCATCAAGAGCAACGCAATCATTCCAGCGCCGCTCTAACATTTCAATACCACTTTTGTAGAACGATTTTTCTTTTGCCTCAAAATAGGCCTCAGTTTCTGCGATAACCTCTTCATTCGTGCGAAATTTGTTACCGGCGAGCATTTTTTTTGAGGTCTGCGAACAGCCAGTAGTCGCTGAGAGCCAAATCTGGGGAATACAGTGGATGTGGGAGCAATTCGAAGTTGAATTCATGTAGTTTTGCCATTGTTTTGATTGACTTGTCACACGGTGCGTTGTCTTGATGAAACAAAATGTTTTTCTTCGCCATATGCGGTCGTTGCTTTGCAATTTCGGCCTTCAAACACTCCAATAACGCTATATAATATTCACTTTGAGCATTCCTTAGAGTCTCCCTTTCTGTATATGGGCATAATTATTCCCATATTCCATTCCTTAGGTATCTCTGTTTTTATTATAATGTTGTTTAAGAGGTCAAGTAGTTCTTCGTTACCTTTGTCTCCCATATATTTTATCATTTCAGCTGTGATTCCATGCTCCCCGGCCGCCTTTCCTAGTTTTAATTTGCTAACTGCTTCTCTGACTTCTTCGTCGCTTATTGGTGTGATACGTTCATCGTCGTTTTTTGTTTTATGCTCTTTTTCTCTTATGTATCCGTTTTGTTTTATTTTTGTGAGTTCTTCAAAGTACTGTTTCCATCTTTCCATTGTCTCTTTTGCCTCAGTTAGTATATTTCCTTTGTCATCCTTTATATTTTCCAATATCGGCGCCTTCTTCTGCCTCAATTGTTTTATTGTTCCGTAGAATAATTTTTGATATTCTCTATAGTTATCTCTCAGTTTTATTCCGAACTCTCTCCGAGAATTTTCTTTGGCCTTCTTGATACTCCCTTTAGCTTCTCTTCTTGCCATTTTGTACATATTGTAATACTCCTCTTTCCTAGTATGCATATATCTGATCCATTTATTTTTCTTATCTTTCACTTTGAGTTGTATTTCTGCTGTCCACCATCTGCTTCTTTTTGTGTACGTATTTGCTATTTTTGTTATTCCACAGCTTTCTTGTGCCGCCTTCAGTATGATGTTTTTGAATTTTATCCATTTGTCCTCTATCCCTATTTCGTTTTTAGTCTCTTGTTCAAATAGTTGATTTGACTTGTATTCGAATTTCTTCCTCTTTCAATTTGTAGCTTTTTATTTTTTCCTTAATTACATTTTTCCTTTTGTGTTCTTCTTAATTGATATTCACTAGTTTAAAACCAGAAATCAGTGTATTTCTTACGAAAAGATGATTTTGTCGGCCGCAATTATTTTTGCCGTTGCCCCACTACGTCACGTCGTCAGTAACCCTATAGATATTCAGATGAATGGGATGTCGTTTTGGGCGTCAAGTATTTAATAGCAATTTTCGGAACAGCTCGTGTATCATTTTCGATATTTATTTAGTTCATGAAAAAGGATTGCGTTGTTAATAAGGATTCATTTACTCACTAATGCTACGTATATTATAATTTCTACACGTATTACGGTTCCACGCGTATGCAAATGAAGTAAAAGAATTCAGAAATTTTTAGGAAATTTTTTTAAGTGAATATAAAACTTCAAATTAATACGTTCCGAATTTACAGTATCCCAGGCAATTGAATTCCGTTCTATACTATGACAACCGCCCCCTTGACTTCAGATTTTCAAACTTATCTTCTATTGTTTCGATTCCTCCACCGAATACTTCAACCTTCATCTTTTATTAACTTTTTCAATTATAAACCAAACTAGATGATAACACCCAACATTTTCCGTGTAAATTGATTCGAGTTTGACTATAAAGTTTGGCAAAACGCCGCATAGCTTCGCCGTTTGCAGTTTGATATTTACAATTTCAACAAACACTCCGAGAAAAAAAAAAGGGAAAATAAAACAATGCGGTTCTTCGTCGTGTTTGTTTTGAAATGTATCAGCGTTATTTGTTTTAGTTCCGAGATTTTATTATTACCATTAGGTTGTATGATGTTTTATACGTTTATATGCATGTACGGATGAACGTTAGAAAGGTTTTAAACAAACATACCGAACACCGGAGGTCGGGGCACAACAAAACTAACGACTCAATCGAGTTTATTTACCATCGGGAGACACTCGCAGCCTCAACGACAATATTATTTCAGTCCTTCTATTTGCTACTGTGAAAATATTGACGCATATCGTGCATTACCCGCGGTTCACATGGACAAGTAGCGTGGGGTACGCACGTAAGGGAACAGATGTCCTCTACCAGCGTACTCTCTATCGTTTGAAAAAGAAGGTAAACCCTTTACTCCCCTCCCTACCTTTCCCTTTCTTTTCGCTTTTATTATTTTCGTTACCTAGATAAACACCTTACGCACGGCAACGGTGAAATATGTGATTTAATTCGACCGAAATGACACAATGAGTTTCGGCTTATAGATTCGCAGAGAAGTGTTTGCGGTTCGTATATTCGTCATAATGCAAGGGGAAATCGGTTATTTTCATTTAGGATTACGTTTAAAATTGTCAACCGTGTCGGAGTGAGAGGGATTGAACTTTTGATTGTATTGGGGCTTTTACAGACGTTTCTACGGTTTCTTTTTCTTTTGTCGGCCGAGATTTAATCGGTATAGTTTATCAAGAACAAAGAAAATATATATGTGCTTGTCTCTTTCGATTTATTCGAAATACTGTGCTGGAAACTAAAAATAAACAGCTCTAGTTTAAACGTCAGCATTAGTTTAGTGAAGATTCTGGAAATTCCAAATTGTATAAGGAATGTGATCAAATACACAAACCAAATTAATTATATCTACTTGCTTTTTAATGTAGAAGAACCTAAATGTTGCATCCAATTCTGTAACTGTGCGTTTCATGTCAAACATGAGCTGCTGATTCATAAAAATTCTGAATATATCACATAATTGAAATGCGATTTTTCACGAAACATAAACTACATTCAGCAGTACGTTATATAATTTTGAATGATCGAAAAGTGAAGTTGCGTGAGTTAGCTGACATCGTAAAGATATCAAAAGAACGTATTGGCTTTATATTGCATGAGCATTTGGCTATGAGAAAGCTCTGTTCAAAGTGGGTGCCGCGTTTGCTCACTGTTGACCATAAACAAGAACGTGTTGATGATTCTGAGCAGTGTTTGGCCATGTTTAAACGTAACAAGCCGGAATTTTTGCGTCGATATGTGACAATGGATGAAACATTCACACACTTCACTCCGGAATCAAAACGATCGTCATCTGAGTGGACAGCAACTGGTGAACCTCGCCCAAAGCGCCCGAAAGCACAACAATCGGCTGAAAAGGTTATAGTCTCGGTATTTTGGGATGTGCGTGGTGTAATATTCATCGACTATCTTGAGAAAGGAAATACCATCAACAGTGAATATTATATAGCGTTATTGGAGCGTTTGAAGGCCGAAATTGCAAAGAAACGACCGCATATGGCAAAGAAAAAAAATTTGTTTCATCAAGACAACGCACCATGTCACAAGTCAATCAAAACAATGGCAAAACTACATGAATTGAACTTCGAGTTGCTCCCACATCCACCGTATTCGCCAGATTTAGCTCCCAGCGACTAGTGGCTGTTCGCAGACCTCAAAAAAATGCTCGCCGGTAAGAAATTTTAGCACGAATGAAGAAGTTATCGCTGAAACTGGGGCCTATTTTGAGGCAAAAGATAAATCGTTCTACAAAAGTGGTATTGAAATGTTAGAGCGGCGCTGGAATGATTGCGTTGCTCTTGATGGAGATTACGTTGATGAATAAAGCCAATTTTGAACCAAAAAAGAAACGTGTTTTCTTTGTTAGGCCCGGGACTTTTCAGCCCATGTGCTATTAAAACCGTTTAGAATAACATCAGGTGATTTTTCAATGATAACTGAATGTCCCGAATTTGTAACAGCACACGGAAAATTTGTGCCTGCAGCCGCTCCAGGACACTAACATATAACTTGTCCAGTCACTGTTTGGCCGGCAGGAACATATTCACGATAAATGACTGAGGAGGATTCCACGAGATAGGGATAATTTTGTCAAAAATTTGATTGGTCGAAAGTCTCACGTGGTACTTTAGTACAACCACGCAGATGTTCGGAGGTGCTGCTCATTTAATTTTGGATGCAGTCGATATATAAAAACTCGTTTTTATCGATAATTCTAGTGCTGTGCTGACTTTGCTATGTTTGTTATTGTATTTTTATGTTTGGTTACGTTTTCACATTGTTCGCTTCGCATAGTTTTATAAGTTTGTACGAGTGATGTTTCAATTTTATTGTAATAATTATATTTTAAAAGCAAATATGTGTAGTTACGTTAATGTAGTACGCATTTGCGCATATAATTCTTAATTAATAAGTGCCCTTGATTTCCACAAGTAAATTACTAACTAACACGTGGGCTGAAAAGTCCCGGGTCTAACACATAGATGACGCTAGTTTTATTGCAGTCACCTTTCTCTCAGTTAGTACTAACCTTCAAAAGACAGCTTTTAAAATTTCATGATATTCTATTCATCAGCTTGTGAGTTATTGTGCTAAGAGTCACGCTACTTTTGTTATTTTCAAAACAATGGATGAAAAACAATTTCGTGTTTTAATTTTACACTGCTTCTTGATGGGAAAAAATACCGTTCAAGCGAAGCAATGACTTGAAAAGCGTCATGGGGACTCCGCTCCATCAGAAACAACAATAAAACGTTGGTTTGCTGACTTCAAACGTGGTCGTAGAGACACCGATGATACAGAACGCACTGGACGTCGAAATGAGGCGGTAACACCAAAAAACATCAAAAAAATCCACAAAATCGTTTTGAATGATCGAAAACTGAAGTTGCGTGAGTTAGCTGACATCGTAAAGATATCAAAAGAACGTATTGGCTTTATATTGCATGAGCATTTGACTATGAGAAAGCTCTGTTCAAAGTGGGTGCCGCGTTTGCTCACTGTTGACCAAAAACAAGAACGTGTTGATGATTCTGAGCAGTGTTTGGCCATGTTTAAACATAACAAATCGGAATTTTTGAAACATGGATTCATCACTTCACTCCGGAATCAAAACGATCGTCATCCGAATGAACCTCGCCCAAAGCGCCCGAAAGCACAACAATCGGCTGGAAAGGTTATGGCCTCGGTATTTTGGGATGTGCGTGGTGTAATATTCATCGACTATCTTGAGAAAGGAAATACCATCAACAATGAATATTATATAGCGTTATTGGAGCGTTTGAAGGCCGAAATTGCAGAGAAACGACCGCATATGGCAAAGAAAAAATGTTTGTTTCATCAAAACAACGCACCGTGTCACAAGTCAATCAAAACAATGGCAAAACAACATGAATGGAACTTCGAATTGCTCCCACATCCATCGTATTCGCCAGATTTGGCTCCGAGAAAAACTGGCTGTTCGCAGACCTCAAAAGGATGCTCGCCGATAACAAATTTCGCACGAATGAAGAGGTTATCGCTGAAACTGATGCCTATTTTGAGGCAAAAGATAAATCGTTCTGCAAAAGTGGTATTGAAATGTTAGAGCGGCGCTGGAATGATTGCGTTGCTCTTGATAGAGATTACGTTGATGAATAAAGCTAATTTTGAACCAAAACAAACGTGTTTTCTTTGTTAGGCCAGGGACTTTTCAGCCCATGTATTAGCTAGTGAGAGAAAACGAAACATTTTATTACTATAGAAATCAATTACATATGTTTTCAGGAATGTCTCAATATTCACACTGTGCAGTGCAGGGATGCATACGTGAGGGTTATGTTGGTTTTACTAAATTTCCGAATTCAACAGAAGATCCAGAACAATTCATAGATTGAGTTTCGCTTTCCAAAAACAGGTCTTTGTCGCAAATGGAACCAACTAAAGCAGCAAGTTGTAGGATATGTTCTGCTCATTTTGAAATTAATGATATCATTTATGTGAGTTTATCGACGCACTTGTAAAGATATAGCATATAGTGCATTTTCTATATCCTCATTAATTACAGAATGAAAATGTACTACATAACATCGAAACATACCTTAATTCTACTATAACTATTGTAATTACAAATTGTAATACACATGCAATGGAAAAGCAGATTCCTCAATCATTCGTGAAATTGTTAATATTCAATTATATTAAACAATTCAACAATATCAGATAGACAGGAGATTTTATTATACATAGATAAGAATTGAATTTATAATTGTATTGTATTTATAAGTATATAGTGTTTTGGTACTATAACAATATTTATAATACACTGGTTGATAATAGTTCTGCCTTTCATTAATTTCCTTGTTTCACAATAATATAAAATAAAAACGTATGTATAAATCCGCTCCAAAGAATTATATTTTAGTTCACCCACGCAGATGTTAGAGGGCGCTACTTTTATGTACAGGTTTTACATCATTGCGTGACGCTCCTATTTAGGGTATTCTATGAAATGATTCAACTTGGACATCATCGCTTTCGTGAGCCGCTCCCTACCCCTTTCCATACACTGCTGACTCTGTTCATGGGTCTCTGGGTCATACACAAATATCCAGCCCTCATCTCCATTGACTACACGACCGATTACACTAAAATTTGGATCACAACTCCACTAAACAAGTTACTTTCAAAAAATATACATAAAAGACGAACCAAACGTGCTATCGACTTTAAACTTCGACTGGAACTAAAGGAAGATCTCCTTCTTCCAGACATATATTTACGAACGATACGGGTTGCTAATATCCGAATTATAACTGAATTCCCGTAACTTAATTGCCACAGCTCGTAGTATCACTGTCGTAGATGCTAATTTTAGTTAATACTACTTTGTCTTCTCTTTCTTTTTCGAGGTACCACACCATTTTTGATCACATTGTATATTGTTCCAGTAGACATCTTTGTTAGTTCGCGCTTTCGTTTAATGTTCTTTAATTACTCTTCATTATCTTCTTACACTAGACTACCACAAACATCGAAAATAGTCTCCTTTGCATCCGATTATAAATATTTTCTCTTCTGCAGTTGCGCAGCACAATTACTGCCAAAATCACACTCGCGCTCACCGCTCCTGAAGTCTCCACCAGTTGATTGTAAAATGAAGACACGGCGGATTTGATACATTTCTTTAGATACGATAGGAGATTCAATCTACTATAGATTATCTTCTTATGTTTTAGAAAGACTTTTTTATGTGAGCGACTCAAACAAATATCGTGTTAACTGTAATTCCCATCAAATACGGAGGTCACCCTGTATACTTTGAGATAGAAGAAACCTACAAATCTTTTTATGAAAATGATTTTATTTGTATTCAAAATAATTACATCCTGCATCAATGGACTTTTGTAACCGAAGCTTCCACATCGTAAAAGCTTGAAGCCAATTATCTTTTGGGATGCTTGTAAAAAATTGATGAATTGCTTTATCTATCTCATCCTCCGTCGTAGAAGGACCACTTTAGGTTAAAAAATAGCCAGAAATGACACATGACCAAATCAGGCGAATAGGGTGGATGTTCAATGACTTCAGCATTATTTTCAAGTAAAAATTCAACTATTTTCTATACACTATGTGACAATGTATTATCGTGATGCAACATTAACCTGTGAATGTTGACTGACTCCAGAAATACAGGTAAACGTTTTCTAGTGTACCGGTCTGCTGTGACTGCACGTTGACTTTCCAGCTTTTCAACTTTTCATCCGAAATTCATCATGTAAAATTGAATTTACTATTGCGGATCCAACACCACAAGTTGCCGTAGTCGCTTGATAGGTGCATCTCAAATCTTCGTCGATCACATGTCTCACTATATCAATGTTTCCAGTGGTAACTGAAGAGCGAGGCCCACTAGCAAGTTCATGTCTTTATAACAAATTGTGTATACCACAGTCAGAGTTTACTACTTAAGGACGGTGGTATTTAGAAATGCAGTGTTGTTAGCTCTAACTTCTCTATAGCGTGACCCTCGTATAAACGATTATTGCCTTTTTTTTTCTAGAGCATCGAACGTTTCATCGCATCCAATGAATATTTTTCAAAAACAACGACGACATACATACATACATATACCTGTCAACAGTGAATCTCGTCAGATGGCGTCGATATCGGCATTCTAAACGCTTTCAGTCAGAATAATATGAAGCGTAGCGATCCATAAAGCCTTACTTAAGCTTCGGTAATGGATGATGAGGGCCCGGTACCGAACAATGAATCGCAGCCATACGACTACCCGACCAAGAGATTCGAGACATGAAACAGATTTAGATAAACACATATAAAGTAATTATGTTATATATCATTTTCTTTCACTGGCCACTACGATTATTTCAAAGTGAAACTTTAGAACGATCAATCATCTTTTACTGTAGCGCATTGGATGGAACGAGACAGCGATACGTAAAGGAGGCTTTCGGGAATGCGTCCGTACTAAAAGAAGAAGAACGCGACACGTCCAAGGCCGACTTAAGACGTTCACATTGAAATGTAGTGGCGGTCTGGCACTAATATATTATTTTAGATCACGATTCTGCTCGTTCGCCGTATCCATTGTTCGCGTCGACTATTTCGAAAATCAATTAGAGGAATCTTTTGTCGAAGTGAATAATCTGCGCTATGGAGGATGAGAATCGCTGTGAAACCTATTCTTACGATAGAATTTTAAATGAAGTCCGTATTGAGAGAAAAATAATTGACAAAAGCTTATCTTTATATCCTCCAAAATACGATCTAAAACAGTGTTTTTTTTTCATTATATTCAGTTAATATCCGCGCAATATTAATATAACTTTCTTCAACAATGGAAGGAATATTACACCCACGAGATAAATATTTCTAATCTGATTTAGCTAAGCTAAATAATAATAATATTTTATTGGCAAGTAAATTGGAAATGCAACAAAAAAAATTATACAAGTAGAAACTATTTTTGTCAATTGGATCACCTTCAGTAGAAGAAGATTTCCTGTTGTTAATGATGATCCAAGAACAAAGAAGAAATGAGGAAATAATTCGTTGTATAACCAAATCTTCTATCATAATGCAAAGGTTTATCTGCCAGAGAGTTGCTCATTTGTTAAATTATTATAAACAGCACGTTCGAAGGTATTAAACGGTAAGTCCTTGATATCTAGTGAAAGCGAGTTATATGGTCAAGCGTAGAAGCGTAGCTAAAACTTTTCTCAAACTGCTGGGTATGATGTCCATGTATATCTATAAAGTGCATCCCGCAGACGTTGATGTTGTGCACATCCATACGATACCTCATTCTATTTAATAAGTAGGACTAAACACCAGTATTCAAAATTTTATAAATAAAACGCGAAAAATGTAAGAAAATCTTCGTCGTATTATACTTAACCATCCCTACTGTTTATGAGAAATCCTTTGACGCTGTTTTATTCCATAAATTAGTCGGAGGCACGCGTCCTGTGCCACCTGAATTCTGCGTGAGTCGATCTGGTCTAGACAATTTCCATAAACAACATCACAGGAATGAAAATGTGATAACACCAAGGAATCACATAGTAGCTTTTTAAAAGGAACGCTAAGGCAATGCCGGTGGGGATAAATTAACTTTAAATTGCAGTAAACGCGTCCAATCCCAGTATTAACTGACATGATGTTTAAACTCATTATCTACTAAGAGACCTAAATTTTTCACATTACTTTGAAATTTCAGGGAGTGGAGAAGTATCTATACAATTGTAAATCATCAGCGTAGACGTGGAGATTAGACGTAAAATTATGGGAAAAGAATATATGTGCCGTTTAAATGGAGAAAGGCAACGGCTCTAATATGGATCCTTGTGCAACTTCTGGACATGTAGTCGCCCAATCAGATGCTTGGCTGCTAGCAACCCCCGCCTGTTATCGGTGCCCTAAAAAAGCGAAGAGCAACTTCGCCAAAACCAATGTAATGAAGAACACCTAGCAAAGGACACTGATCAATTCTATCAGAGCAATGTTCCCTAGATCGTCGTATTTTTCTCCAAAAAATATGTTCGCTAGAATGTAAAAATGTTCTTATACTTAATTGTGTATATTAACATAGTTTAGTAGCTTACTACGTTTATCTGCTTTAAAATATTTTCCTATATTATACTACTATAATTAAGCGTCGAGACTTTGTTTCAGAATTGCCATTACCTTGTCCAGATTGCATCAATTTGAGTCAACAACTTTAATAAAGAAGTGCCCCGTTCCGTTCGCGATAAAAACTCACTTGTTGTTGTAAATATTTTTTCGTAAGAATAAATCATCACGATTAGATCAAATTTATGCGGGTTTCGTTACATTCCACGTCGCAGCGACATCTCGGAGCGTTGATGGTTCGAGTCACGTTGGCGATGTTGTGACACATTCGCAGCCCGTTTCGCTTGGCCGATGAAAAGCGCGATCGTGTTCGCGAATATTACCCGAATAACACGCAAACTGTATAAGGTGTATGTGCGATCTTTAACAAGCGAGCATAATATAAATATATCGTACAACACCTGCATATACAGTGATTCAAAGTTAGAGAAGGAAAGAGAGAGAGAAAAAAGGGGAGGGTCTCTCTTTCCCTTTCTTACTTTCTTTTTCACCCTCTCCCTTACTCTTATTTAATTTCTATATATCTCATCATGGCTCGGTCCAATACCGGAAGTAATTCGTTTATTACTGACACTGGCCGTGAAAGCCTACGTATTCATTATAACAGTGAAATTACGAATAGGAAAAGTCTCTAGATGCACGTGTACTTTACCTCTCTATCTGTCGCAACTGTTAAATGGGATTTTATCACAAATAGTTTATAATTTAGAACAATTCAACATAGGTCGACAGACAACTTTGGAAGAGCGAGAGTTACTAATTTTTCACCATAAGAAAAATTAGGGTCAACGGCAAATTGCCAAAATATTAAATGGAAGTGCACGGTCAGTACAGCGTATTATATAATCGCAAAAACTGAGTGAAGAACAAGTCCAAAAATAAATATTTAACGAACATGAGGAGTGGTAGATTATTAGAGTCTAGAAATAATCCACTGCTAAAGGCTCCTAAGCTAACCCTGGAGGTGAAACGTGTTCCGCGAAATAGCGTAAATGAAGGAACAGTGCAAAGAACTCTGAAGTGTGCCCATTTGCACTGACGAATAGCCAGGACAAGTAGATTATAAGCCAGAAGGATAAAAGAAGTCGCTTATAGTTTGCACTACAGGATCAAAACAAAGATTTTGACTTCTGCAAAACTGTTTTATTCTCCTATAAGAGTAAATCTAATCTTTTCGACTCAAATAGGAAGGGTAATGTGTGGAGGAAGAAGTATTAAAACAGCACTATTTAAAACCAACAGTTAAACATGGTGGTGGACATATAATGGTCTAGGGCTGTGTTTCTGCTGCTGGTGTTGGAAACCTTCATTTTATTAAAGGTACTATTGATAGATTTATGTACTTAAACATCCTTAAACAGAATTTAGTGTCTAGTCCCAGGAAACTTCACACAGAAAACTAAATATTAATTGTCTCTTTTTTAACTTTCAAAAATAATTAATTCATTATTATTGGAGGTGCATCATTTTCACTGTCATGTTGAATATGTAATCCGCTGTAATGTTATCTGATTCAAAATCGTAATACCTGTTCGAATTAGTTTTGTTTTATTTTTGTAATGTACTTCAAGAATAGTGGATATAATATATTTTATTTACTTTTCACAAATAATTATTTCACCTAACAATTTCAGCTCCTCACCAAACTATATACCACCGCATCATTTTCACTGCGTGTCACTGTAAGTTTGTACACGTATCCTGGGTATTACAGGCATTGCAGGATGTCAGGAATTTTGTACAGCATCTAGCACTATGATTACAAAATTAAATTTCTGTCAAAATATCGCAAAATATTCCTATGCATAACCTCACCACACTTGAATTACGTTGGACACAAACATACTTGAAATAATCGAGACGGCTAGGAGACTGTCGACATCGGGCTTGAATATCGCTGCACGTACATTCAACGGACGACGCAACCGTAATAGATCGCCAGAAAAAGTTAAAGCTTATTTTAAATACAAGGCGGGTCTCGAGACTGATCCTGTAGATGGTAAATCAACCACGTTGAGTCGTAGGATGATAGTAGGTACGGTTCTCGAATTATGTGCTGCGGACATGCGACCGGACCGTCGCATGCGAAACGCTGTTGCGGACGAAATTCGGTTCGACGTTTACACGGCAGCGGAGGCAGGAACAGAGGCAATAGGAATGCGATGTGAGATATGTGGATGGTATGGAATCATGAGAAAGATTCTTGGCTAATAGTTAAAAAGTTTTAATATCTCCGTTACAAAAAGTTCTGTAATAAAAAATGATACGACATGGACTATATTTTTTTTGCTGATAATTGGATAACGAAGTTATAGAAGTTACTTTGGAGCGAAGTAAGTATCTACAGTATTGAAGACGACAAAACAAGGCGGATGTTCGAGTCTTCTCCCTTGTTAAAGCAGCTACATGAGGCCTGGCGTTGTTATGCAGAAACGTCTTTTTCGTCTGTATGCCAACTTGATCTCATCAAAAGGATTGTAATAGCACTCGGGGTTGATGGTAGGATGCAGGAGTTTTGGCTTTTAAGGGGGTGGTCCTTGCTTTCTCTTTTCTCCTTTCTCTCTTCTCTCTGATGTGAGTTCAAATGCAGACGCTCAGCTTTTTGTTCTTCACTAACCATTTTCTGTATATCAAATCATTTTTAATCACTGCTTTTACGTTATTAAAGTTGATATGGGATTCTTCAGAAATTTCCATCATTGTAAAGTGCCGATCTCTCTTAATAAGTCTCCGAACCTTGGCGATGTTTTCAGGAGTTATGCTAGTTTGTGAACAGCGAGGATAACTCATTTTCAACACGGTCATGGCGCTCCTTCATCTGCTTGGAGCAGGTTCTAATACAATACCATGTCAAGGTTTCTTAAAGATGCATGAGTCTGCTGGCATTTCGCTTTCAGTTACATGGAGCTTCTTCTGGGCTGCTGCATATCGTAACGCTGGCTTTTTTTCTTCTTACAGTAATTATACACTTTGCTTTTTCGAAGTGACAGTTCTTGGATATTATTTTCACAGAATGAAGTAACCAATTCCGATCAAAGACTTCATGGTTTGTCTGCTACTGGTATTTTGAGAAGTCCGACCACATGAAAGTGAAATGACGACAACTCCGAGCTGTAAGGTGTACGTTCAAGTGTCCCCCTATATAGGTCTTCCCTCTTGTCTAACTATGTGAACTATATGAGGCCTAGCGCTGTCATGGAGAAGCAAATCTTAGCGAATGAGATAGTAATGTCTTTGTCGTCCGTATGCTAGCTGGACCTCATCAGGAAGGTTGCAATATTACTCGTGGTTGATGGTATGGCAATCATGCAAAAAATCAGTAAGCAAAACCCCTCCAGTCCCAAGAAAATGCGGCCAGAGCTTTGTTTGCTGACATGCGAGTTTTGCCTTCTACAGGGCTAGGGTCCCCCCTTCTCCGCGAATTTGTACGAAAAATGTCACCCTATCCTTGAAATTGGTCAAAATCCAGATGCGAAATGCACTAGATAGAGATTTTTCTGAATCCCAAATTGTTCTTAACCACTATGGTGCATAATAGTAGTTCTTAGTCTTAATATTCCGTTTAATTTCAGTAATTATTTATTATGTTGAAAATGCATCACGTTGTGGTGCTTTTCATTTTGTTCGGAGTATCCAAATGGTAGAGGAAGCAGAAATGGTTAACGGTGAAATAAACGAACTGTTTCCGGAATTGGACGGTCTCATGATAAGGTATAAGAGAAAATGAAACAAGAGTAAGAGGAAAAACAAAGAAAGAAAAAAATTAATAGAGGTGAAAAAAGAAAAAGGTGAAAAGAGAGTAAGCGAAGGAAACAGAGAAGGTGGATAGAAAAAAAAGAGAAAGGTATGATCTCGACGTTTCGCCTCCATCGTAGGAGGCTTCTTCAGGGAAGAAAAGAAGGGAACCAAAGTCAGAATTTTTTCGCCTTTTCTCTTCTGAAGAAGCCTCCTACGACAAAGGCGAAACGGGATCCCATCTTTCTCTTTTCATTTCTTTTTTCTTTTTTTTTCTTCGTTTCTCTGTTCCCCTTCTCTCTTCCTCTCTCTTACACTTTTTTTCTTTTCTTTTATTTCTTAGTCGTTTCTCTTAGTCTTTAACTATAAAACTTTGAAAGAAAAGACCAATCTACACGGCAGTGTACATAATATAAGAATTAAAATACCTCAATCAAATGGCATGTGCAAACAGACTAAATGAATTTGTAGAAAAGTAGTATATAATTCTAAAAGACAGTATTTTTAGTCGAAGGTCAGTAACTCATCAAAATCTCTTTAAAGCAGCTTGAATTTTGTGCCCGAATTCTGTAACAAATCCAAAAGTATAGAAGGTATACGAAAATCTGACTTTTTCATGTGAGAGCGTCCACACCTTGAAAATTAACAAAAGAACTATGTCAGCAACAGCTGACCTATGTGTATTTGCTAAACATGGGAGCCTACAACGTCTTTGACTCCTCCCACATTAAAAAAAGTGTATACCATCCAACAAATGTAAAAATATTCAGTTTTATAATTTCTTGAATTTCCAAGTTCGAGATCGTCCTTAGTAATAATCGTACGACATTTGGATGAATGAACATATTTAACGCATCTTGTTCGAACTCACGTTGCTCGCGTTATAAGGCAAATAGAGTGCTAACTGCTTTAGAAGTAGATCAATCTCTACTCGGGACACCCACTTTTCGATAAAACAACACTCGTTGGGGTGCTATCCGTTAAGTTTTAAATTTTCCAGACGAATCTGTTGGGTGATTATTTTAATACCTTCTACAATCTGCGGTATAATTACCGATCGAACATGCCATGGATGCGTGCCCAAATATCGGTGTGGTCCCATATATTATTAGTAGAGGTTTTGTTTAAAATTTGAATCGTCTATTACTTATGTCAATTTCAACGAAATCCTATTAAATTACTGCGTTATTAAACACATCTCGTACATTTATAGAATAACATCCGTGCTATCACCATTACCACACCTTTTTCTCTCTTCTACTCCATAATCTAAACTTCTAAACTTTACCTAATCACTTACTACAAGTGCATTTAATCTTAATTTGCGACGTTTTATCACAGCGCGTTTTCTCGCGACGCTCCATGATGCCGGGACGTGATCGTACCTAAACAGCCCAAGATCCGCTGAACGTACCGCCACCTGATACGTGACGGAAAACTTTTAACGATATGATCTATTTTAGCGCGACACACTCCCGGTAATTTCCGACGCAATTTCACTTAAAACTGTTAGAAGGAGAACGACTTCGGCGCGCCGGCAATCTAGTACTAAAATTTTAAGCTCTGCGCCAGTAGGCGGCCGTTTCGAAGTTTCCAGGAAGCGCAATAAACCGCCCGATGCAAGCATCCTGATACGTTTTATAACTCGAGCGAGTGCTCTTACGTGGAATAAAAATATTAGCTTCTGAAATAGTGGAGTATAGTTGCGGTTGTGCGAGGATAAGGCGAGGTGTAATGCCGACAAACTTCTTACTCTGTACACAACCGTGTGAAGTCGTTGAGATATAAATGTGTTTGTTGGATAAGATAAAGTGTATGCTGTATACATCGTTAGCAGAAAGTCTAAAGACGATGCTGTATAAGCAATTTTGTTTATTGGCAGATACTATTTAAATATTTTATTTTTAGAGCATTCAAGACAGTGACGGTTTCTGGTTTTCTAAATAATATTCAAATTAAATAATTAATTCATAAAATGAAAAATCCTTTAGTCTGTACTTTTAAAACAAAAAAATTATACTATTTCATAGAATAAATTAACTATTTATAATGTAAAGTGTTCCATATACTATATCTTTTTGGTTCTTAAACAGAGAATGTAATCTAACGCTCGATATCTAGCTCAATACGTGAAATAAATGAAAATTTTGGAGAAAGACTGCTTTTAGTGATTTAAACCATTTAAATGATCGAATTAAGAAACACTGTGAGTTACTGGATATCGCGGAAGAAAGATGAAGTAAAGATATTAAAAAAATAACAATGCAAGAACTAATAATAAGAGAAAATAAGGAGGAAGCAATTAATTTGGTACGAATATACAGTAAGGATTAAGACAGATAAAATTACAAGAAAAATAATGAAGGCAGGATACCTAAAAGAGAAAAGAAGAGGAAGTCTTAGGAAGATATGGATGGACCAGATAACAGAAATGTGAAGAAGAAAGGGAAAACAACTTAGAAGAAATAAAAGCAATGGTAAGAAATAGAAGAGAGTAGAAGAAGAAGCGGAATCCTCATGTGACACCTAAAAAGGTATAAGGATATCAGAAGAAGAAGAAGAAGGCATATGAAAAATGCAGTCCAATTTTTGGAAATGTTAATATTACTGCTCAGATGGATAGCGCATACCGAAGGAACAAAGCATTAGACAACAAAAGAACATAATCAATATGTACCGAAGATTATAACAAATTGTGGGCGTGTTTGTGGGACTTTCGAACTTGCCTTGAGAGGATACCATGAATCAATTTTGTCCTCTAACACGGGTGATTTTCATAGATTGTTAAATTTTAGTGCTTAATTGGACGTTGCTTTAACGGACCATGTAGGAAAAGCTACTCTTTGTAAGGAAACTTCAAAAAGTATCCGAAATGAAATTCTAGAATGTTCAATGTGTATCGGGAAAAAAATCTATAACGAAATAAATGATGCTGATTATTTATTAAACTACTGATGTCAAATAAATATCAAATGACCGTAGTATTTAAGTATATAGCTAAAGGTATGTTGATCGATTTTGGAATATTTTAGCAGCGCCACGATCATAATGTGAAAACATTATCTACAATTATTCTTGCAGAAACATACGCTGAAGACGACGAAAGAAAACTGATTGCCCATGTGATGAGGCAGCCGTATATTCCGTATATTCTTTATAAATTTACAAAGAACAATACCTTTTTTTCAAACAGTTCTCAAAGAATTGCAATTGGACGAAATAGTTACAAAACCGTTGGCTCGTTCACCGCCAACAAGATGTAATTTTAATTCCAGAATTGCTGGCACTGTGTTTGAACACAGGGAAGGAATTATAGAAACGACGTGAAGAATTTTGTATGCAAGTAAAACTATAAGCATCACTACTATCAGTCAAGTTTCAAGTTATATTGCACTTCTTACTATTAAGGTTTAAATCTGTTTTATTAAATCTATATTATGATTTGAAATTCACTTATACCAATTCTGAAATAATATCACCAGCACTTAGGATACCAGTAACAGTGAACCATCAACTACAAAACGATGTAAGATCGACAGGGACTATTATAGACGAGAGCAAAGGACGTTGTTATTTGTCAAGACAAAAATAGGTTTAGCTTTGCTGGACACTTAACTGCAACTTTTCAATTTTACGCCGACAAATTTAATCAATACAGCATACATTTTCCTGAAAATGTTTTTCAGAAAACAACTAAGCTTTACCCATACTTTTATGAGCGGAAATACTAATTTATGAAACGGAAGATTTTAAATCAGTCTCAAGTTTGCTTCCATTTTAGTACATCATTTGACAAAACAGTGAACTAGGTGTGATTTTTAGTGAAACACTAAAACTTTTAAAGATTATAGTTGTGATGACATCGGCTGAAGTAGAACGCTATTTAACTACTTTGGAAATAATAAAAACTTTCTTAATAAACAGCGTGGCACACGAAAGACTTTCCGCATTGGCGATGCTTTCTGAAGAAAAGGATTTTATCGAAAATATTTCAGATTTTAATCATAGAATTATAGATAAATTTGCTACTACCAAACATCGTCGCATGGACTTTGTATTTCAATAAAATCGGGATATTAATAAGTTCTTAAAGTCTTTTTCTTATTTGCTTATAACATAGGTGCAGAGCATATGGTAAAATCCGGACATAAGATTGATTTAAAAAGTCTGACACTACTTAAAAACGTGAACTCGTATAGAGAATTAGACGCGTACGAAACGGTATATATGAAAAAGAACGGAAACTTATTGAACAGAGAACCACTCCCAATTGCACACTCGAGTTTGATGGATTTATTACCATAGGCCCTGTTAAAGATACGGTTCGCTTTCGGTCCATCCTTTCCCGAAAAAGGCATTAGACCACCGAGTAGATTGTAAATAGTCATATGTCAAATGTCAAATTTTAGAGCCTGCGTAGAAAATAATTTGCATGTGTGATACAGTTTTTACTTTCAGTCGGTAACACGGTTGACAATGAGAGCCCACGTGCTCTCGAAACGCTGCGTTCCGCATAATTAATAAATTTGTGTGAGTGGAGTTTACTGCTATACCTGTCAAGTGTCTCACTGATTTCGTTAACTTTCGTAGTTTGTAATAATTCCAAATTTCTCGATTTAATTATAATGTTGTAACTTTTTATTTTTCATTTCATTTCCTTATTTAAATACATTGCATTATAATAACATCGTCGTATTATTTCATGTCCGATATCTATCGCTAAAAATCATCAACACAACTTTTCAACGCGGCCCGAGAACGTGTTTGCACGTATTTGCAAGTTTGGTTCACATCATGTCAAAGCTTACTTAGTTTATAACTAGCTAAATATAATTTTTAATAAAGTATATATAGTCACCTACCATAAAAGGTATTAGTATTCACAAAATTTGCAATTCGCACATTTTCTTAAGGACGAATCGAACTTATCCAAGATCTGGAGAAAAAGTGACTTCCAACATTTTAAAGGACTAGAAACGTTACCGTTCTTTAGATAATAACGCTCCTTCAGAACCCTCAACTTGTCGCTGCAGCATCGGAGATGACACAAAACCAACACCATTAAAATCTATAGCATTTCCGAAAATGATCGTGCAAGTTAGTGATATAATTTTGAAAAGCAACAGGTGCTTTCTGATTTACCTAGCATCTTCTGACGTAATATTACGTAATCTTCTCTTCGAATACATATTTCCTAGTTTATTTTCAGTATTTTAACGGTTCTACATGTTCATCTATTACCATCATACGTCTAGCGTATGACTATTTCGTCACCGCGGTGGATCTTGATTAATTTTTCGTGGAATACAATGAAACGGCACGAAGGTGTGACCCGCGGACGTTAGAAATTAATCACATAGGCTGGGGAACCACGCATGTACAGCTAACGTACAGTAAACGCTATTAGACGTATCGAATTATGAGGCCGGCTACGGATGGTCTGTGTACGTGTTAGTTGTCAAAATAATAGCAGGCATCTCGGCGAGTGTCTTTCTATTTATCATATTGATTATTATTAATGCTCTTCGGGCCCGGCCGTACACCAAATTGAAATACAATCTTTCTGCTATCGCGTCTTTAACTTAGTACCTGGTCGAACGTCGCCGGTAACAATATTAGGTACTCCGAAGTATGTAGACAATGACGGACGGTGCAATAGGTGAAAAATCAAACAAATAATGATTGTAAATTATGGCTGGTAAGTTATTGATCGATTGTATTGGGATTCTTGGAGGTTAAAGACTGGTTGTAAGGCAAGTAAAATTATTTTCGAATGCAACATGAATATTGCGAAGTATCAGATACACATTGACAAACAATTTCGATTTCTAATTTATAGTCCTGGACCTCATCGAGTTGCTGATATGTTAAATAAATTCAAGACAAGGAAGACACGGTACTTAAGATCACCTGACTTAAATTGCATCAAATTACAATACGCTTAGGATGGATACATTATAAAAGTAACTATGTGACTCCACTACGTGACAAAACGATATAGTAAACGATTTAATACTTAGAGATTAAAGACAGTAGTAACCTACCACAGGGTTAGTTCATTGTTTGAGTAGCAGTTTAGTAGTACTGACATTCCTTTTTCTGTTGTGATCTGTATACAATCACTCCAGCTTTTTGATCGAGACGGTATCTAAACTAAAAACAGAAACTGGATTTCCCTTTTCTGACAGAAATGAATAAGTTTCGTAGGGAATTGATTATCATTTGAGCTATCGAAAAGGTGCAATTCTCTATAAAATAATATATGCATATCTATATCAACAGAGTAACACCATTTCTAAAGCTTTCTAGATCTAAAAAAAAAACTGCGGGGTAGATCAATCCCCATTCTCTTTGGTTTATATCTTCTCGCATATGTCTCTTCATTTGCTTTTACCTTGGGTCTTCTCTTGCCATCTGTAGACATCAGCTCCACTAAGGTACGCCTTCAAAATAACAAAATATTTATTCCAAATTCGATATCATATCAATGGTTTGAGCTTCATGATGTTGTGCATTTTGTAAAAGAATTTGAATATTTTACAAAAATTAAAAAGAGCAATAGGAAAAACTAGAAGGTCACAGTAATTAAAATTTTACAAATATTTGAATTAAAAATGTATGAAGTCATAAACGAGGTATATTTGTGGTTAGTTAGTCAAAGGGGTATAAGAGGATATAAATGTTAAAATCGAAGAAGTAGGAACGTTAAAATGATATAAATGTTCTGCAAAATAATTTGAAAGTTTACAAAAATTTTAAAAACCGATAATATTTGAGAGAAAAATTAAATAACATATTCTTCAAAGAAAAATTAAAAAATTATGGTAATTTGGTAGCTTTATTTTGCAAATATTTTGCGAAAAATAAAGAGAACATTCTGCAAAAAATGGAAAATACAAATATTTTACAAAACAAAGGTTGGGAATATTAAAAAAAAAAACAACTATTAAAGAGAAAACAGACTGCTACCCATTATTAAATGATGAAAATTTATTATCGATCCGTCAAAAAGATGAATTTAAAATAAGAAATTACAAATATTTTATTATAATATAAACCATAAATATGACCAAAGCACATATGGACGGATGGATGGTAGGATTGTTGGAAGGAGGTACAAAAATTACAAAATATATTGTTATTTTTCAAAAAATTAAACAAAAGAAAAATTTTGCAAAAATCTGTCGGGTAGGATGTTAGTTGACTAGAATATGTTAAGGCTTTTAATAAAAGTTCCTTATCTTATATATTTTATAACGGTATTTATAATATACATATATACATGTTGAGACAGGTGTTTTCGTAGACGATTGTCTACGAAATAGGAGGATGTGGAATACTAAGAAACCACGTGATTTCTATGCTGAAATCTCACTTCATCCGCAGAAAATTGGCGTATGTTGTGCGACTAATCGAAATGGAGTCATTAGCCTTATTTTTTTAACAGGGTATTAACAGCAGAAAAGTACCGACAAGAAATTATTATGCCATTTATCGAAGAGCTTGCTAAAGGAGAAATAATACGCAGCAGATGAAACAAGAAATATTGTAAAGCAATTTTTTCAAAATCGGTTGATAAGCTTAAACACCGAACATGAACATACACCAAAATCTTGGAATATTACCCTCTGTAATTTCTTTTTATGGTCTTTCTTAACGAACACAATTTATTGGGTGCACACACCGGAATAGTATTTTTATGAAGTCTTACTTAATAAGCGAACCACTTCCGGAATTGGACCGTGTCATAATGAGACATAGAAATGAAATAAAGGTAAGAGGAGCCTACGTATTCATTTCAAGTCTTACTTGTTTGTTACAAATAAGCATATTTCATTCAGTTAAAAGTTTTCGTTTTATGATTTTCACATTTTCCATGCCAATCAAATAGCTTACATACAGTCGGTAACACGGTTGACAATGGGAGCCCACGTGCTCTCGAAACGCTGCGTTCCGCATAATTAATTAATTTGTGTGAGTGGAGTTTACTGCTATACCTGGGAAGCTTACATCAAACTTGACGTACTAAGAGTTTCAATAATACGCTAAGAAATAATTATAATTTCAAAGGATACTTTGAGGTAAAATTTATCTGAATATATCTTATATATTTGTTTGAAAGTGTAATATGTAACTTTATATATTTGTATGTATTTGTTATCAAAGATATAATGAAACCAGACTATTTTTACGATACATCAAATTGTTGATTAAACGAATTAATAATAATAATCCCCTTGTAACATGTGAGTTGTCTAACTGCCATCCTTTAACCAACAAATATGTATTGCTCAATCAATGAATCTATTCAATAAGTTAATCTATCGATTTAATTAGATCAAACATATGAAGTATTGTCTTGAATATTATATTTGAGCTATTCTAATAAATATAAAACTTTAAATTGATATTACCTTTGTTTCAATTCAAATGTTAAGACGTTTTTCTATAAAGCGCTGATGATGTTTAACATTCTGTTTAATATTGAAACAAAATATCGAACACATTGGAAATATACAACAAAAAGAAACTGTTGAATAAATTGTTTTCTCTTTGTTAATTCATTTATTTCCTTTTCTCAATACATAGATATTTTAGAAAAACGGAAAATTACAATTGTGAAAGATTTTACGAAGAGAACTTTGTCTTCTTTTGTTGTCACAATATACAATTGGTTGCAAATTATTCACGCAGACTTTTAATCTGCATGAACCAAATAAAGAAGAGGAATGTAATTTCTTAGCGTTTCTTCCGTTTAATTTACATCACCAAGCTGCGAAAATACTTTCGTAATTACATTAAACTGTTCGTTCTCTTCCCGGAAACAATAATAAGATAATTACGAAGAACTCAGCAAGTTTAACCGCATCTAGCCCGATACGAAAACCCTTACTCTAACTAGACATCCTGAAATACCCACCTTCCTCGCCATTGTTCTCAATTTAACGGCCATAATTTCACCGGTAAGACACCGGTAACCGCCTAGCGTTCGTAAGCTAGAGCACACATTTAATCGCTGTGCATGCTCAAGGACTCGCGGACATGTGTACATGTGCCAAACTATGCACATGTACGCGTCCAGTTCATTACGGTTACGCCTTTATAAATTCTCGCCGGTAATTACGCTATCTCTGTCGCATATTTCGAATGTTTTCAGCATCTTTCCGACGTTGCCCGTTCATGGCGATTCTCGACTTGCGATTAAACGATTTAGAGTAATTGTAGATGACCGGTATAAGCACGGAAATGGACGTGTAATTGTTTTGGGTTTTCTATATTTCTGCTTATTTGCTAAATTCAAATAATACATATCACTACACTATGTGCATACATATATACATATTGAACACACGAGAATGAAATAATAATAGATCTACGTATAGAGAAGGAAGCGAATAACAGATACAATACATTCATATATACATTTAACTCCCAGATGATTCAAATGTATGCGGTTGTACGGTCACGTACTGAATTCATTGTCGCAACATAGTACTACACAGCGAAGTAGCAGAAGCAATATATTTACATTCATCGCTTATACATACGTACATACTTGGAAGGGTAAAGGAAAAGAGACGTGGCAAAGTATATGGAGTACGAAAACCCTAAACGATTTTGGTCGAGCGTGTTGCGTGACCCAAAGCAATAAGATCGGTGGCATCGATAGATTTATAGACAAGTCGCCGCATAATTCCCCTATTATCATGGTCCGTCCTGGGTTAACGTCGCAGACAGTTGCATGCGTTTGAGAACTGCGAGCATTGGCGAGCGTAATTCAAGCAACTTTTACAAGAACCCGTCCCACACACTCTATAAGTACAGGGTGTAGGCGAAATAAGGAAGCGATTATAATTTAAACGGAAGAGTTTTAGGAAATTGTGAGTTACATGACAACAGTGATTATGAAGGAATTATTGTCTTTTGTGGCTAGTATTCTTGGCGTGATATTGTTGACAATGGATTCTCATTGGAAGTTTCCGTCGTTCGTTGAACTTGTAGAGTCCGACGTTTCGGCAGTCTGTCTACTGCCGTCTTCAGGGGCGCCTTGAGAAGGGCGCCCCTGAGCAACATTGAAGCATGATTGCTCTGGCAAGCAACAGCCCTACTCAGGGCGTCCCTGAAGGCGACAGTAGACAGACTGCCGAAACGTCGGACTATACAAGTTCAACGAACGATGGAAATAGGCCAAATAACTCTAGTTATTAAGTGCTAGTATGTATTGGAAATGATTGTGAAATAATATTTATCGTTTCTTTAATACTAATATTTGAAGAAAAAATTAAATCTGTTGACAAAAGACTGGGTTAGCAACATTTAAAATTATAAGTTGTTAAATCTGAAATTAAATCCTCATCCAGTATATATAAATCATTGGAATATGTACAGCGGAATAATTTTCAATCCGGACAGTCAAGCGATATCTGCGCAGTTCTCCGGTTTAGCCGAATATTTCCGACAACCGAACGCTTTCTTTTATCCCACACATTGTAATATTGTCGGTCGCATGTAGGAGTTCAGTTACCTACCTATGAACATACCGCAATGCCAATGCAAGCAATAAAATTTAAGAAAGGGTTTTACCTGTTCCACAATCATTCTTCCCTAGTCAGTCGTAATTACCTTCAAATTGATGGACTCGAAATTGTATACCCGATTGTGGAAAGAGCTTTGTATTTATTGCAACAGATTCCTAATTCATATTTTTACGAAAAGCTAATAAACAGCAAAAAACAATACTAGTTATAATTGAATACCTCGCATTTGGCAAGCTAGGTGCAAGTAAAATCTTAACATTCCATTGCCGTTTTGATGTATTTTTATAATAAAGTAATGATGTGTTTGGGAACTAGAATTATTAGGGTGAGTAGGGGAGTATAACATAATAGGATATAACACATGGGCTGAAAAGTCCCGGGCCTAACACATAGATGACGCTAGTTTTATTGCAGTCACATTTCTCTCAGTTACTACTAACCTTCAAAAGACAGCTGTTAAAATTTCATGATTTTAATTTTACACTGCTTCTTGATGGGAAAAAAATACCGTTCAAGCGAAGCAATGGCTTGAAAAGTGTTATGGGGACTCCGCTCCATCAGAAAATAAAACGTTGGTTTGCTGACTTTAAACGTGGTCGCAGAGACACCGATGATGCAGAATGCAGTGGACGTCCAAATGAGGCGGTAACACCAGAAAACATCAAAAAAATCCACAAAATCGTTTTGAATGATCCAAAAGTGAAGTTGCGTGAGTTAGCTGACATCGTAAAGGTATCAAAAGAACGTATTGGCTTTATATTGCTTGAGCATTTGACTATGAGAAAGCTCTGTTCAAAGTGGGTGCCGCGTTTGCTCATTGTTGACCAAACTGAGCTGTGTTTGACCATGTTTAAACGTAACAAACCGGAATTTTTTCGTCGATATGTGACAATGGATGAAACATGGATCCATCACTTCACTCCGGAATCAAAACGATCGTCATCTGAGTGGACAGCAACTCGTGAACCTCGTCCAAAGTGCCCAAAAGCACAACAATCGGCTGGAAAGGTTATGGTCTCGGTATTTTGGGATGTGCGTGGTGTAATATTCATCGACTATCTTGGGAAAGGAAATACCATCAACAGTGAATATTATATAGCGTTATTGGAGCGTTTGAAGGCCGAACTTGCAAAGAAACGACCGCATATGGGAAAGAAAGAAAAATTGTTTCATCATGACAACGCACCGTGTCACAAGTCAATCAAAACAATGGCAAAACTACATGAATTGAACTTCGAATTGCTCCCACATCCACCGCATTCGCCAGATTTGGCACCCAGCGACTACTAGCTGTTCGCAGACCTCAAAAAAATGCTCACCGGTAAGAAATTTCGCACGAATGAAGAGGTTATCGCTGAAACTGAGGCCTATTTTGAGGCAAAAGATAAATCGTTCTACAAAAGTGGTATTGAAATGTTAGAGCGGCGCTGGAATGATTGCGTTGGAGATTACGTTGATGAATAAAGCTAATTTTGAACCAAAAAAACCGTGTTTTCTTTGTTAGGCCCGGGACTTTTCAGCCCATGTGTTAATAAAACATATCTACCGTGTTTAAGAAATTATTCATAACAGATTAAATTTTGTTGAGATCGTTTATTAATTTAGTAGGTGTACCGTTGCACTTAGGGGTCACAATATTTCACTGATATTTCTACGCTGCCGAGAATGGCAGAAATACAATTCTTAGTAGTCCTATACCATTACTATTGAAGTGTTCACAATATCAGATATACATTTAATTATATCAACTACATATTAAGAAAAAGGAATGTGTTGGTATACAGAGGGTGCATTGTTATTCCTCTAATTGCGGAAAATGCCCTTCAATTCCGAAAGGAGTAGGATGTTCGTTAAAAGTAATCTGGCATAAGGATTTGTAACTGGTATCCAAGCCCCGTGATTTTGAAGAATTACAAATTTTGTAATTTCTCATTTTTAGAATCAAGTTATATTTCCATAATGCAATATTGAATCTTTCGTCGAATGCGTATATCCTATTTAGAAAGAAAAAGAACATGTGTGCTATTGTAAAAGGTACAGCTGGAATTTTCTAAAACTTGAGGACCCTTATGACAAATCGAAAAAAAAACACAAACCATAAAATAACAAATTCAAAATAATGAAGTTAAATAAAGGCTATAATTAACAAAATAAAAATTTAAATAATGCTATAATAGAAAGTCCTTCAAAAGATTCAATATTTCATTGCAACTTCACTCTTCCGGTGATAGCGGAAATATGACTGAATTCAAAAATTGATTTATATTATAACTATAAAGCAGGAAGTTACGGGATATCGCTTGACCTGATTGAACATACTTTATTCTGTACTTATACAAAGAACTGTAACAGTTATAAAAACAATGTGCTTATCAATTGTTAACAAAAATAGCGCACAATCTTGGCACTTTCTACATAAGCTCGATCGGATTGAGATCTAAAATTTGGAAATACCGCTTCCTAACAACAATTTTCTCTTTGTACTCGAGTTGTTCCAAATCCTCATAGCATTATCGGGCTGGAACACGAAGTCTTCACGGAGTAATCATGCTCCAGATGAGATGAAATTCCTCCAAAATCTTTCTAAAGCCTTCTTTTCTAAGGATACTATCGATTTTGACCAAATCGCCCACAGAGGTACTGCCAAAAGAACCTCAAACCATGACCGATCCCTCTCCATGTTTTATTGTTGGTGTAATATGGGATTCAAGTGCTCGGACCGCTTTCGATCTGCGGGCAAACATTCTTCTGTTTAAACCAAAAGTGACGTATTTAGATTCATCACTCCAGAGTACTTTCTTATAATTTTCCAACGTCCACACACCGTATTCTATCGCCCATGCCAACCGATCAGCTTTGTTTTCTTTGTATAATAACGGTTGCCTCATATCCATTCCTTAATACAAACCAACTTGGCGCAAACGTGCTGTTACCGTGGTAGCGCTAACTAATTTTGGGTGCGAAATATTCATATCAGCAGCAATTTCTGGCACTATTTTTCGTCTATTTCGTATTCTCGTGGCTAAAATTGCGGAATCTTCTGCTGGTGTTGTTATTTTTGCCCTTCCAGATCGATTTTTAACACTACAATGCACGGTTCTAAAGTTTAGTTTCAGTAATGCAGCAATTTCTCGGTTACTTTTACCGACGGATGTTGCGATATGCCACCACTTGAGCATACGTTTCCGTAGATAATTCTTTTCTTGTCGACAGTACCTTAACGTTACTCGTTGTTTTGAGACACTTTATACAAATTCTTCATTATTCACTGCTTGCAATACGAAAGCTGAATGCAAACTAAATTTTTCATTACATTAAAATGTTCGTGTCGTAGATTCTCATATCTTATGACGGCCGTGATAAATATTTCCGAAAAACTTTATTTAATCCGTCTATTTGAAAACACCTGATTCCCAGAAAAAACGTTATTTTCTATATTTTAATCCTAGTCGGCTTAATACGTGCACACAAAGTATGACAGAGAAATTACAATCTATTCCGAATTTATAGTTAAGTAATAGAAACGTTTCGATAGGGATAATTGCATAATCTCCAATTGTACATGTGGGTAAATACTCATATCCGGTAGTGTACGTACATATATGTATGCCAGCGTACGCCGTTACTTACCCAATATATTTATGATGTACAAAGGTAACTACGCGTTATGAATTCGAAATCAGCATCAACAGCATGCTTGTACAAGAAACAAAGACCGTCACAATACACGTAAACAATTACACTTTCGTCCGTAATTTCACAAACGTGACTATGTCCGGTGACAAATGTATAGCTACACCGATACATACATGCGGAATATACGGTCGCGTTCAAAAGTTTTCTGCGCCATCCTTATAGTCATTAGAGAATTAAGAGAATTTAGTGAAAAACGGATGGTTAATGCATTAGACCGCTTGAATGTATTCTATTTCAACTTTAACGCGCTGAGATTAAAGATATGGAAATGCTATTGCACGATTTTTATTGTTTCGAAATCTTCAAACTATTACTCTTTTCATGTTGATAAAAGGAGTCGACTAACCGCTGCACTTTTTGCGATCTTTTTTATTGTAATGAAGTCCCTTAAAACAGGGATGAATCTTTTTGCTATGCGTAGTTCCAATGATTTTAAATGTTCAGTCTGTGGCTCATTGGATTTTTCGCACACATATCGGCCAAGATCAGGCCTACTAACGAATAGGTTACATAAATCGCTATAACCTATTTTATAAGTAAAACTTCCCGCGGCAAAGTCCATCAATAAACCCTTTGAGCAAAAAACATGTCTCTTCAAGTTTCTACGAGTTCCAGTTATTGAAACTGTTGCAACTCATCTGTAGAAGTTCCATTCGAATCTTTGCTTAATATTTTCTTTTGTAAGCAATAGTTTCTTGCTTATTATATTGCAATTTAACGAACCAATTAGGTGCTAAACTTTGGATTAATTAAGGCTGATGTTGCCCTGCAGTGTATTGATCTATTACGCCCTCTTATATGAACTGCAAGTTACTAGGCTTTGCCCCATCCAATCTAAGAGCTTTAATAAACTGCAATGGCTATGATAGTTTCAGAGAAGGTATTTCTCCCTCGTCCATGCCGTCTTTGCCGAGATGGTTGGCACAGGTCTCTATGATAGCGGTGCAGTTAGATTTTAGATGTTCCAGACTTTCAGCCTCTGCCTAACAAAACCTGCAGTCGCTATTCTGTCTCAGACCTATCCTTGTCATGTTTTCCCCAAGGTAACAATGCCCTGTGAGAAAACCTGTGAAGACGCGTAGTCTGTTTCTACTTAGTTTTAACGAGGTCTTTACTGTTTGCTTATTGAAGTCTCTGAGGAATACATTGAAATCCTTCAGACCAGGGAGATCGTCCCAGAGAATTACTCTGAGTTTCTCCTCTGATCATAGCCTTTTGTTACTGTTAACTCTATTCTGCAATTCTTAGCCTAGTTCTTCGTTTGTCTACTGGTGTTTTACATTCTTCAGCAAAACTGGCCACAATAATATGCACCACACGTTTTGATAAACTTAAGTTAATCGCAAATACTTCTTCCACAATCTCGGTCGCGTAAATGATGATTAGTAACTATGTATTGTCGAAATACTGTACGAGCATAATCTATTTAAAGTTGTAGCAAATAATATATATACACATTGCAAACTTTTTTACCTCCGATTATTACGACCAATTCTAGGAAATATCTAGCTTCTATCCTTCCATGTGAGTGAAACAGCAGGATTAAATTTGGGAGTAATATACATCCTTTATATTAATATAAATTAACATGAACTCATGTGGTTTGTACATTAATTATTAGACTCACTTAATCCCTTCTCCCTTGAATCAAAACTAATATAAAAACAAATATTCAGCATAAATTTTAGTCGAGTATTCAATTATGTTAGTTACTGTTTCAAAATTTTCCGCATACATTGTATACAATCTGTATATTGTCGTGTATGCATGTTCGAAAATTTTATGATAAAGACGTCAGTTCTATAGGACTTTTGAGCGACAATGTACTCAAATTTAACCGTAAATTGTTTATATACAAGTCCTTTACCCTACAGTATATCTCTGCGTGCACTTCTACAGCTACAAAGACTACGTTATACATATCATCACGGATCAGACATCCAAGATAAGAGCCGCTCTCTGAAATGCCTCCCGCTTTATAAATTGTAGATGATGTACACGCTAGTTGAGATGCACATGGGTCGGGGCACTCGTAATCACCGAGCGATCATATTGTTTATGAATATGCAATAAGTACGTGTGTTAATTGCAAGCGTTTTCCACTCAACGATGAGGAGCTTTTCGTTTTAAATTCAGCTCGTTTTTTTCTTCGTTGTTATAGTCGTTTTCCCTTTATTCCCCCCCTCGGCTGCCTAAAGCTTTTTTAACGCGTTGAATGTATTTGCCGTGGCATTTTTATTTAGCCCAACCTATATGCATAATTTATATCGCAGTCGGCGCGAATACAAAGAAAAAAGAACGTCAAGTAGCGAGGTTTGGCTTCGCGTTGCTTTCTTTTATGAGTATATCGTCTAGTTCATTAAGAAATGAAGGTATTCTTTTTGAAAGGTAAAAGAAACATTTTTACTTAATATCTGGGTTAGTTAAGATAAGATTTTTGTTCTATTGTGGTACGTAGAATACGTGTACGTAATTTGTTTTCGTAAAACAAGAGCTGCTTTTTATAATAATGAATTAATTCACGTATAAAAATGCTTTGATAAATAACGGTAAGAGTTTGCGTGAAATAGTAAATTTATTGGATTAAAATCTTTTGTAAGTACTTTTGCTATCAACACTGAAGAGTCTCATACCCTCAGCGAAATTTCTATAGTTTCATATAATTTTGTAATTCCCCTATAAACATTTAGCAACAGTATGAATCGGGAATTAGCTATAATTACATTCTCAATATTACAACTGCTAGATATGTAGGGGAAGTACACTAGGATGACAGAATAAAATAGACACCCACTAATTAAAAAAAAAGATTCTATTCTCGTTATATATACAAAATATTTTAAAATTTTTAAATTAGACTAATATTTTGTCGATCCACCTTTACTTGCGTGAAGTGCTGCGAGTCGTCGTAGCATAGAATCTATTAAATGATTAATGGTGTCTTCTGGAATATTTAACCACTCTTCTGTAACAGCTGCCACGAGTTCTTCCTTATTGCTGGGTTTTCGGGGTCGTTTCACCATATTTGTCTGGATTATGTGCCAAACATTCTCTATCGGATTCATGTCTGGTGATTGGCCTGGCCATGGTAAAATCCGAATCCCCTGTTCCTCTTTCCATATGGTTGTTGTTCTTGCTTTGTGGCAGGGTGCTCCATCCTCCATAAAAGTGGCGTCTTCTTTAGATAAAATGGCGTTGTCGCATATCGGTAGTAGTCCTTCTGTTAATATTTGGATATATTTTGCCGCATTTATATTTCCGTCGTAGATTACTAATTGCGATCTTCCACCATACCATATCGCGCCCCACACCATGCAAAAATTTGTCGTCCAGTTGCTGTGACGAACGTCTCTATACCCATCTACGACCACTATCACTGAATTGGCAGTATCTGCTTTCGTCTGAAAAAATGACAGACCGCCAAAACTCTTCGGGCTTCGTTCGCATTTCGATTGCCCAAGCCATTCGGCGCCGTTTTTGAAACGCCGTAAGGAGAGGTTTTTTCTTTGCCACCCTTTTATACATCCCTACACTGTGGAGGTATCGCAGAACGGTGCGCTGACTTTTCTGTGAAGTTGCCGCAAGCTCAGCTGTACTTTTTCGCGGTTCTCTTAACACTTCGCGCACAAGCACCCTTTTACTTCTTTCGGAAGGTCCGGCACGACCTGGTCTCGGCTCCACTGTTGTTTTTTCCTTGCGTTTATATTGTGTAATTACACGGTTAACTGTGGACCACGGAATATTTAAAAATTTACTTATTTCACGTTGCGAAGCGCCGCGTTCACTCTGGCCAACGATGCGACCCCGGGTGAAGTCCCTAATATCACTCGAACCTTGTAAACGAGGCATAGTTGTAACGATACTAAACTATGACGAATTTCTTCCGATACATCTACCTCTACCCTAATGACAAGAGAAAGTTCTTAATTCGTTCTTAGAATTTAGCTGTTTACTTGGTGTCTATTTTATTCTGTCACCCTAGTGTACTTGCCCTGTAAACGTATAAATACGAGTGAAGTTCCGCATGGATCTATAGAAATTTCGCTGTTTTGAGTTACTATTACTATAAATACGCTCTGTATAAAATGTAATAAATTCTTTTAATGTTATTTTCCTTTGCATTTGGGATTTTTTGCAGTTCAGCATTAACTTCAAGAGATAATTTCGCTGAGTGTACATTCTAAAATGTGGTTCAAATTTAGAACAAGTAAATGTCAATAAAGTTTAGATTGGGATTACGAAGCAGATTCTCATATTTTTTGTGGTGTTAGGTGGATTTGCGGGTATCCGAATGTAACGACATTTAAAAGATACTAATTTTGTTACCTTCACTTTCTTCTCGACTTGTTTAGACTAAGAGACGAAGTACAGATCAGGTACACTGTAATTTTCATTTTCGGTTAACATTTATTTACTTTATTAATACACATTGCTGTAATAAATTACCTATAGTCACTTAAATGATTCAAAAATGAATTCTTAACAATAATATGCACAATAGAAACCTAAACTGCATTATTTAAGTAATATATCGTATTACGTAAATTGTTTCCCGTTAAAATTCAGGTTAAAATTACAGTAAACCTTATATGTATACACAAACTGGAAACGATTTATTTGCAAACAAAAATTACTTCCAAAATTAAAATATATTGTCGCTCGTAGGTTTTTATAACTTATAACAAGAAATAATAAAAAAAATGGTAAAAAAATCAATATCATGAAAAAATACAGATCAGTCCACCCAAGTAGATTTAAGAAGAAATGATGTCTCTGAAATTGTAGACAAAGTTTAAATTATTGAAAGGTTTTATCCAAGTCGTATATAAAATTCAAAATTTATTTTTTTAAAGAACTTACCATCTTATTGTTGCTATAACTAGGTTGTTTATTCCCACATAAATATAAGAGAAAGCCACAATTGATTAATAATGAAGCGCAGTAATTACGTAAAGTAGCAATTTGTGCTCCTCTAAAACAAGATCCTAGTCAAGCTAGTTATTCTATTGCCGAACAGTCCCTATATCGCGAATAGAAGTCCTTAACACCGATGATGAAGCGAGCATGTTATGAATGTGCAAAACGTCATCAACATTACACAATTGAAGATTGGCGAAGGGTAAGACAAAATAACTTAACTGAATATGTAAACCAAGCAATTTCTTTTTGTTAGAACAATGTCTTTTCGTTAAAGATGAGTCAAAACTAGAAACCATGACCGAAAGAGCTCAATTTGTTAGACGACGTCTGAATGGTTTGGTGAAGCTACTGTACTAAAAACGGTGAGACACCCTTAGTCTTGTATATCAGTCGAAGGTCCTGGACCACTGTATTTTTGCCAAGGCACCATGAATCAACACCGATATAAGTGCGTATTGAAGGACGCCTTGATCCCATATACCACATGACAAATTACTCATTCATGCACGATAAATACATGCCGGGAAATTCTCCCGACCTTAATGCAATTGAGATCGTGTGGAGTGTTCTGAAATCACGCGTGTATTCGAGAAGATACGCTACAGAAGAACAATTAGTAACAAAGATGTGTGGCAAAATAACGCTACAATTAGATATACTATTAACGCTTGCATAGACAGTATGCCAATAAGAATAAGAGCAATTATAAAAGTTGGAGGATGCATTACAAAGTATTAGCTATATAGCTGTGACAATATCTATAAACAGTTCTGAATAAATGTATGCTTGTACAATACGTTTCTTATTATATATTTTAACAAAATCGCTGTTTTAGCAGATGGCCCTAATAAATTGGGCAGGGACTGTAATTATCAGCACTCTGTATTTTTAATATAATCTTGAGCAGAGATGATTTAGAGTGCTTTGGAAAAGTAATTGATGATGATATTGTAATCGTTGAAGATGCTGGAATGTATAAATAATTTGTGGTACATTTTGTTAACGTGCCTCTCGATACCTTACTCCGAGGAAATTAGATTTACTGTCTGTTCCAAGATATAGCGCGGAATGCAAGCTTCCATAGTAGCACGAGCACAACAGGTGGTATGCAATAACACTTAAACTTAATAAATAATCGCAGTAAATCGGTAATGGGCTTGTTTATAATTGCGCACTATAAATTGAAACGGACAGTAAAAAATCTTTCAACTATAAAGCAATCAGCAGCTAAATGATCAAGATTTTTACCCTGGACATTAACCATTCTTATGTTCCTATTAGGTGTAACATACTCCGCGGTCACTTCGAAAGATTAATGCAACACCAACACGCAATCTAATGACGTTGCAATCATATATTTCGCAAGAGAAAGATCTCGCCTGCCCTATCGATCAGAAAGGACCATCCGCACTTCCGCTCAATTGGTCGACGTCCGGTACGCGTGTACCGCTCGTCTTCACACATGAGCGGTCCTGGGGCCGCTTGTGCCGGCGTTGCTGGAAAAGGACGCTACCGCACGAGCTAAAATTGACCATAGCGTGGCGTTAAAACCGCACCTCGCGGATAAAAAAGAACGTCCGGACAGAAATACGCCGCTATCAAAGCGTCGGGCTGTCGGAAATTTACCGGATAAAGTTTATGCTTGCTGAAGCAGCGGAGGATGGGGAAAAGTTTTGGTCGAGGTGGTCGGCGTTTTATGGTCGCTGTTGTTTCTTTTTTGGAAGGACTGTAGTACGTTCTTGTACTGAATCCAACCCTGTACAAATTGATGTTTGTAACGTATGCTAAATCGTTACATTTAACACTGAGTAAGGAAATGCATAGTTATGGCATTCGTATGCTGTTGTAACAGTGGTATTAGAAGGTGTGTACTGTAACGGAATTTGCACTTTCAACAGGATTGACTTTCATTCTTCGAAATTTTGTCAACGTTTTTATTTTTAAACTTATGTCATTTAGTGGTTCTGGTTTGATATTATTGGAGACAAACTGTAGTTGAAACTCCCCCTGACTCTGTTAAAATATCTGTGTCTATGCTTTGCAACTAATAGAATAGTTTGTATTGAATCGGCCGATATTTCTTGGGCGAAGAAGTAAAGTACAACTTTACAAATATGTACTTCCAATGGATTCAACAGAAAGTAGTATATAACATGTTTCGCTATCACTGTAGCTTCCTCAGATGTTCTCTTACTACTGAGCAACACATTATTTATACTAAAATCCGAAATTCCACTCTTACATTAATTAAGGATAATGTGTCCACATACTGTAATTAAATAATGGTCTTATTAGTACCATAAATTCAGGTATCAGGTTTCCATAAACAAATTCAACAATGATGAATTATTAAACATACATAATATTATAAAAAAGGAACAGAGAATGAATTCCCCAAACATCTGTATGGAACAAAATTACTTTGTATTTAAGATATGTATATACTTGAAACGATGGCTTGATCATGGCTAATCCTCTTAGCCCTATATTCAGGCCAAGTATGTATCCTTTATATGCGCTGCATGTTGTGTTACGTACCAACATATTTTAGAAGTATGTATTCCTTATATACCATGTTGATTTAACAGACCTGTTATTATTTCTATGTTAAAATCAAGTTCAACATAAATTTCCGAACACTGTCGCTAGACCTGCTGTTGAAGATAACAAGTATATTAGGAGTAAAATATTGCGTAAGAATGACTTCGGTCTTTCGCAAGAAGCATAAGGGGGTACCCCTTTGAAATTTCGTCGAAATTTTGCACATCTTGGACCTAGTTCAAGACTCGCCGAAAGCAATCTCCAATCAGACAGAATACGATTCCAAAACCAAAATTGGCGCAAGATTTGAAAACATGTGAAAAGTGTAATGACTATTGCTAAATCCTTCTCTAAGTTTAGAATATTAGGTATTTCACCATGATGGATAATTTTCCTACAATCTACTCATCAAAATCTTCAGTTGCATATGCATTTTGATATAGTTCAAATGACGTCAACTCCACTTACGATACTTATATATTTATTGAGAATTCGCTTGAGATACATGGATGACCTTTCGCTATGGCTGATATAGATAAAGGGAGCATCAGAAATTTCGTAGCGCAACTTATAAACTTGGTCATAGGTATGGCAATAGAGATAGACATCTATAGTAAACAAATCAATTTCAACAGATTCGCGACGACTACCTCAAACCATTGCGAACACCAAAAAATCGTCGCCCAGTTAACAGACTCGTTAGATTTTCGTTAACACCTTTTGTCCAGATTTATATAAATTTCGGCAGCGAAACATGGGAAACCTAACGACGAATTAATCGAAGATTGGATCATTGCAGCAGAAGAAATGTGTCCAGAAACAGCAGCTAAACACATCAGTTTGTCTACAAAAACTATGGCCAGAGGAGCAAATGTTTGGCAAATATGGACCCTTAGAGTGGATTTCTTTAGCCCTGGATGAGTACGATGTTTCAGATTCTACTCGGGTGTTACTTTTCATTCGAAAGATAGACGAAAATGTTGTTCAAGAAAGACAATCTTTACTGAAAAAACTTAAGGAATGATATGTGAACGTCTAAAATTGATATTTAAAATGGTTAAGTAGCAGTAGATATGAAAGAAAGAAATGAAATACATTAAGGATGTAACGGTGTAAAGTGACTTGTTGAATAAAATTTTCTGCCAAGAAAATATTAACATGTCTTTCGTATCAGATAACTTGTTTCAGTTAGCCTTAAACCGAATGTGGAACAAAACCTCAAATTTGTCAAACTGAATGTAATGGATGTTGTGATAAGGTTTATACAGGACAAACAAAAAGTAGTACGAAAGTGAGGTTTAAAGAACCTATAAAGCAGTTTAGAGGGGTTGAAGCTGTAACCAAAAGCTACGTTCTTAAACGGAATAGACAAAACATATCTCGTTTGTCGGTATAAATTTATTAAATAGGGTCGCCCAACGTCGTTCATTAACAACTACGAAATTAGTTAATTTGTCACCGGCTTACCCCCGATCTATCCAGCCCCCTTTGCCGCTCGAAATCGTGCGACACATGATTCGAAAGGGTGTTCGCATTAATCCGCCCTCTAAGCCGGATTTTAGCGGCGCTTCTCCCCCTACATCGAGTAACTAAAGTTTAGAGAAAGAGATATAACGTTTAACCGGATCCCGTTATAAAGCCTTATTTATCTCGAATCAAATCAGTTTTAGACGGGAGAGATTTAAACCGAAATTTCGTTTTATGCGCGGGCATAAGCTTCAAGGCAAGCAAACATCGGGCCTGCGGTGCTTCCATTTAGCTACGATAGCGTAAAATATGCGGAATCGCGTCTTCGGTTACACCAACATCGACGGTGCGGTACGTGTACGGGTGGAGAAACTAAAAATGTCCGGCATGCCGCGCTGCAACCACGAAAACCGCCGGAATCCCTTTTGAGAATACGAGATAAAAACAAGGAGAAATACGACGAGGGAAGATAGAAGAGAACGCCAAATGAAACCACTCAATATTTCCCTATAACTTCGTCGAAATGGAACATGTCCGAAGTTCGAAGATATTCAAGACGTGTTCACTTAAGTGGACGATTTCTAAATCTACGTAAAACATTCGTGGGAAAAGATCCGTTCGTGCTAACGCTAAAGGAACGGAAGCATCATGTTTGCTGCTCTAAGGTTGGGTTTCAACATGCAACAGGTGCTTTGCTGCATTTAACTGTGTAAGCAAACCCATATAAAGTACCTATATTATGAAGTTTCGTATTCAACGTTATGCTAAGTAACGCCATCGTATACGAGAATGACATGACATGCATTTGATTCTATCAATTAAAAGTAGTAAATTTCATGTGAAAGATGACCTGGGTGAATAATAATCTACTTACAGTTAACCATTCTTTCAACCAGTCGCGAACAGATGGCATAAAGTTTGTTAACGACGTCCGACTTGGTAATGTATAATCCGAATACTAGGCATTTATTGGCTACTAACTATTACATTACCTACAACAAATATTTTAATAAACACAAGGTAATAGTCAAAAGGATTATATCGCAGCTGTGTATTCAGATGAATAGAGCCGCGATGTCTTTCCCCAGGCCAGGTTCGCATTGAGTACGCAGTACCCCTGCTATTGCAATATAATAAAACAGATGAAGCCTAGAATTGAAGCTTAGAACCATATATAAGGCTAGTGTACAATTCAGCAACCGGTTCATGACTTCTGGAATAAATACAATCCCTCCTACAGCGTTAGAAACATTTGCCAACTGTGCGCAACGACATCGAAGACATGATCAACCCCGTAGCAGCTAGAGTAGCCGTTACAGCTCTTTGTCTTGGTAAGAATCACCGAATGGTTCGCTTAAGGTTTGCTAGGGAACATGTCAATTGGGAAATGAACGACTGGGCTATTCCCAGTACAACATCAGATCTACGCCTAATTTTGGGGGCGACTCTATCAGTGTTTGGTGATGCCTCTCTTCAGCAGGCTGTACAGAGTTAGTATCAGTAAACAGAGGTACAATGATTTTAATAGAATGTAGTCCATACGCGCCAGTAATAGGCAATGAATTCTTGTTAGTGCACGATAATGCACGACCACGTATATCAATAATCTTCCGAGAATACCTTGGCATTCCAGTTTTAGATTAGCATGCGATGTTAAGGACTTAACATTGTTTTTTGTATTTTCTAATTTTTTTTTACTATTATGTATTTTATCTTCTTTGCATTATTATTTTCATTTAGAATATTATTTTATTTTCATTTTTATATTTATTTATTTTCATCCTTATATTTATTTATTTTGCTCTCTTATATCCAATTTTATTTTAATATGTATGTACATTACTCATTGTATATGTATGCAAGTCAGCCATTCGCATTACGCTAGCTAAAACTGCCTAATTAGAAATCATTCACTGCAACGTCGTCGGATATGTAATGGGAGTTTTCTTGAAATTTAAGGTACACAAGCATAGGCAGTCGTTTCCCGCGCGAAAGTCGAGGTATTAGCGATCGTGCACTCTCGGTCACCTTTCGTGCCTCGTCGTAACGTGTACAGTAACGTCGTCGTAAGATTATTAGAGATTTCTAAGTTTTTCTAGTTTTGGCGGGAATCGTCGAGGACGTTGTCTATACATTTATTTCTGGCGAGTCATTTGGTTACGTCGTCGGACCACACGTATAGATTTTTAATAAGTATAAATTCTCGATTTTCTATCATCGTACGTCGAGGCTACTGTGTCCATTGTCGTCTATACATATTTTTAGTCTTCAGTTAAGTTTGTGTCGGAAATTATTTTGGTGAGATTGTCGGCGCGCATGTATAGACCTCCTCTACAAGTACGATCACTCCGCTTCTTGCTGACGGTCGTTGCGACCGCAGCGCCCGTTGTCTTTTGTACGTTTGTTCGGTCCTTGTCGTATCGGGACTTAGAAATTTTTCATTTAGTTGCTCGTCGTAGCGGACGAGTGTCACAGACCAGTTTTCTTATGTAATGTCGGCATCATCGCTCCGTTTTACTTGTCGGTGCGCAGTTCGCACATTTGCTGGTTACTGGCTTTTTCCCTTCTTTGGGGTGCAGTAGTATAGAGCTAAAGATTGCACATAGCGTAATATTTCAAACGAGAATGCCTGGGTAGCTGTGACATTACTTTTGTATTGAGATCGGCTATTATCGCTACTGTCGCCCTCGACCAGGCGTTCAAGCTCTAAGAGATAGGGTGGGTTCCCCTATAAATGTGAATATAACAAACGTATTTGGTCAAGTACAAATACATGCCAATAATACAGGGCCAAGTCCCTTAGGCAAATTTAAAACAAGGAAAGTATATTAGGCTCCCGGAAAGGGACATATAAATAAGCATAGCACCGAGGTGCGCTTATAAATTTAAGAAATAAATAGGGTTGGCTCCTATAAAAGGTAGTGGTGCATGCAAACAGATAGAGGCATTAGTACATGCCTCTAACAAAGCTTCAGCGGAAGCATATAAGAGTTTAACCTTTTAAACAGAATTAAGACATAGCGTTGCAACGTACATGCTGAGGCATTACTTTATGTTGCTACCAATGAAAATACATATACAAATGCTAATGTACATTACATGTATAAGAGAGCTCGAATAACTGCAATTATTGCAAATATATATATCTTACGTACATCGTACATGTACATAGGCAAGACTGGAAACCGTGTAACCATTTTATCTTTAAATATATTTTTTTGCGCATGCGCATTGAGTTTCACTATACAACCTTTCCTTTAGTAAATAAGTGAACATACTCTACAAGTAAGTATTGGTCAAGTAATTTAGGAAATTACGAGCAGGCTACAGCGGCGTTGTTCTTCAAACCAGGAAAACGTAACATGCGATGTGTCCAGACATGAATTTTATCGAGAATGTATCGGGCTATCTTCGCAGAATGGTACAGACCCAACGTGTTGCTCCAGTAGAGCTACAGGGATTAGAAGATGCTCTTCGTGATGAGAGGGAGAATTTAGAGCAAGCTTATGTACGGAAGCTAATTGAATCCACGCCGAATCGAGTGCGAGCTGTCGTAAGAAGCAGGGGTAACAATATCGAGCCAGAAATATAATTTTTTTTTATCCCAATCAGCTTAAAAAAATATTTTAAATATGGCTTTCTGTTTTCATTTGATCCCTATTGTTGTGGACTGTATGAATTGGTTACTTGTAACTAAGAAAATACACAGCAAAACGAAAACGAATTGTATATTGATCCAACAACGACTTCTTAACTACTATCATCTTTGTACATGATATCTTATGGTGTGTGTCGCACGTGCACAACTCGAAGAGTACCGTTAAGATTGTAAGCATCCCTTTTCAGGTATAGTGCGTTCAGCCGCAATCCTTAACACCTATATTATTGAAATAACCATATCAATTGTTTCTTGAAGTGTATTGGGATATATTTATAAGTTCTTGTAGTCATAAAATCATTCTTGCGCTACAAAAATGAATTACGCAAATTTTGTCCATTTTTAAATATTAAATTGTACTATGTAAATACTTCCAAAATTGCAATACCAAACATATCCATAACATAATTTAATTTTACTTCATCAGTTCATTATTTAGAAGCCGGCATATATCACACTTCAGTGCCCGACCCAACCAAAGGTTAGATTTATTAGTTCTCTCAAATATAATGCATGCACGTTATGCCTATTATCTTACTGCGAAAATGCTATACATATTAATACAATGTATATTTACTGTTAATTCAAATCCCTAATGGTAACTACCGATAAATCACCATTACTGGTTACCGGAATAACCGCTGAAAACGCTGGCTACCAATTATCTACCTATTATGGAACCTTCATCGACTTCAATTGATATTTATTTTGACGTAAGCGTAACATTGATAATTTACTTGCTAACAGACCGCGAATTTGATGGTACTAATAGAAATCTACGTGATATTGTAGTAATTTGATAGTTTAGTATATAAACGTAGAGATGCGGATTAAAAGTGTGGTGTGATGTCTATAGAAAATTTATGCAATTTCGGTGTAAATTCTAGATGGAGTGAATCACATTTAGACGGCATCGAATAATTTGCCGGCTTATATTAAACGGCAAATCATAAAATTGTGGAAAGAAATTTATTCAAAATATATAAATGTTCTTACAAGTTAATTTGTTTCTACTTACGATAAATTTTGTATATTTTTATCTGACGCAAAGGAAAGCGCGAAATAAATTAAGATATATTGTTGATAGTATGTATTGTTACGTTCTCCTGGTTTGAAGAACAACGCCGCTGTAGCCTGCTCGTAATTTCCTAAATTACTTGACCAATACTTACTTGTAGAGTATGTTCGCTTATTTACTAGAGGAAAGGTTGTACAGTGAAACTCAATGCGCATGCGCAAAAAAATATATTTAAAAATGAAATGGTTACACGGTTTCCACTCTTGCCTATGTACATGTACGATGTACGTAAGATATATAGATTTGCAATAATTGCAGTTATTCGAGCTCTCTTATACATGTAATGTACATTAGCATTTGTATATGTATTTTCATTGGTAGCAACATGAAGTAATGCCTCAGCATGTACGTTGCAACGCTATGTCTTAATTCTGTTTAAAAGGTTAAACTCTTATATGCTTCCGCTGAAGCTTTGTTAGAGGCATGTACTAATGCCTCTATCTGTTTGCATGCACCACTACCTTTTATAGGAGCCAACCCTATTTATTTCTTAAATTTATAAGCGCACCTCGGTGCTATGCTTATTTATATGTCCCTTTCCGGGAGCCTAATATACTTTCCTTGTTTTAAATTTGCCTAAGGGACTTGGCCCTGTATTATTGGCATGTATTTGTACTTGACCAAATACATTTGTTATATTCACATTTATAGGGGAACCCACCCTATCTCTTAGAGCTTGAACGCCTGGTTGAGGGCGACAGTAGCGATAATAGCCGATCTCAATACAAAAGTAAGGTCACAGCTACCCAGGCGTTCTCGTTTGAAATATTACGCTATGTGCAATCTTTAGCTCTCTACTCTACTGCGCCCCAAAGAAGGGAAAAATCCAGTAACCAGCAAATGTGCGAACTGTGCACCGACAAGTAAAACGGAGCGATGATGCCGACATTACATAAGAAAACTGGTCCGTGACACTCGTCCGCTACGACGAGCAACTAAATGAAACATTTCTAAGTCCCGATACGACAAGGACCGAACAAACGTACAAAAGACAACGGGCGCTGCGGCCGCAACGACCGTCAGCAAGAAGCGGAGTGATCGTACTTGCAGAGGAGGTCTATACATGCGCGCCGACAATCTCACCAAAATAATTTCCGACACAAACTTAACTGAAGACTAAAAATATGTATAGACGACAATGGACACAGTAGCCTCGACGTACGATGATAGAAAATCGAGAATTTATACTTATTAAAAAAAATCTATACGTGTGGTCCGACGACGTACCAAATGACTCCCGCCAGAAATAAATGTATAGACAACGTCCTCGACGATTCCCGCCAAAACTAGAAAAACTTAGAAATCTCTAATAATCTTACGACGACGTTACTGTACACGTTACGACGAGGCACGAAAGGTAACCGAGAGTGCACGATCGCTAATACCTCGACTGTCGCGCGGGAGACGACTGCCTATGCTTGTGTACCTTAAATTTCAAGAAAACTCGCATTACATTTCCGACGACGTTGCAGTGAATGATTTCTGTTTAAGCAGTTTTAGCTAGCGTAATGCGAATGGCTGACTTGCATACATATATAATGCGTAATGTACATACATATTAAAATAAAATTGGATATAAGAGAGCAAAATAAATAAATATAAGAATGAAAATAAAATAATATTCTAAATGAAAATAATAATGCAAAGAAGATAAAATACATAATAGTAAAAAAAAATTATAAAATACAAAAAACAATGTTAAGTCCTTAACATGTATTAATTAAAAGTTCTAGAGGTGTATATACAAGCGATTTTAAAGTCGTGCTTAAAAGATTTGCAACAGAAATTACAAATGCGTGTGATAGTCTACAGCATGATATAAATTGTAGCGAAGATAGTTTGTATGATATTTCAGAGTTCTAACCAGTTATTTAATTGGTTTCTTCTTCATTTTGCTGTTTTAATATTGGTTGCCTTTTATCTCATCTTTAATACTACATTGGTTACTAAATTAAATCAACTTAATATTGAGAGGGCGGTTCTTACGGTCTATTTGGCCGTCGTCGTTTGGAATTTCTTCCGGACGTTTCGTTGGCAACTGCGGTAAACATCTTCAGCGACGAGATCGAGGTGTTCGCTTCGGTGGCTCAGCGTCGAATGACCCGTTGTCTGGCGTGCAGCCGCTGTATATCCTTCGCTGGTCAGTTCTGTCACACAATAACAAAAGGGACAAATTTGTCGGCTTCTTTGATGTTTGTGTCGTATTATTTTTTGACCTTCAAAATTAAGTGAAGTTTGTTAGACGCCATATTGAATATAACGGAATGGAAGGAAATTCAAGCACAAAATTGTAATCATAATTTATTCTTTAATTTGTAAGCAACGCGCTTGAAAAAAGGGTTTGTAAGGTAAATAATACAACTGCGCTTTTCTTTTAGGAACAATAATAGCATTTAGAGAAAATTAGATGTATATATACACTTAAGTACAGGTAATTGTGTCTGTATTTCTGACTTATTTAACTGTAGTTGGTTCAGTACACTATCCAAACATACTATATCCTTCATTATTTAAAGAATTTATATTATAGTTTCGCACGGCACAAATATGAGGGTTTGTGCCCTTCTTTCCACTACAACCATCACTTTTAAATTTTGTCTTACAGTCTAAATAAATAAATAAACAATGACAATGACATACAAAATGAGAACGAAATGACACATAACGAAAAACCGAAAGCTCTGCATATATTCTAACTCAAACACTTTTAAAACTCTAGGACATATTTCAAACGTACATTCTGCCTGGTACACAAACCGGCTAATAATGACAAATTTATGAAACGTAAATAAATAGGGTAAATACGATGAAGTTGTTTTGTTGTTCTCTCATATTATTTTCAATATAGCGATTACGCGCAGGCGTACTAAAGAAACGCTACTGAAATTTTGGAGGTTCTTCTGTTATTCTGTAGTTTTATCAGCGGTACGTGTGGCTGGCGTGTTTCGCAGAACCGGGTACCAAATCCTGTTGATTGCAAGATTCAATTCTTTTCTGTTAAAATTACCGGGGTGTTTGTAAATTTCTATTGTCTCTCTTTGTAACCGAGTGCGGTAGTTGACAGAACCTCGATGTTGTCAAAATTAATGTTATGATTTCCGTCCTGAAGAGCGTGTTCGACCACCGCGGATTTGTCTGTTTGGCCTAGATGACAGTTGCGCTTGTGCTCTTTTAGCCTGGTATCAACGCTGCGTTTCATAGTGCGTGAATCATGTCGACCTCGCTGCTGAAGATGTTTACCGCAGAAAGAAGAAATTCCAACCGACCACGGCCAAATACCCCGGAAGAACCCTCTTCATATGATACCGGGTGTGAAGATCTACATTCTTCAACTTAATATTATTCGATCGAATTTACGATTCTCCTCCAGATTTAATATATTTGTTACAGCGATTCAACCGGATGCGACCGTACCATTGCAGTGCTTTCTTTTCCAATTTCTTCGTCATACAACAGTCTATTTCCATTCGTTGCCATATTTCTTCCGTTCCCATTCTGTCCAATCTTGTGATTTGTCGTCAGTCCGTTTTTTTGTAGCAGCATCGATTAGTATGAGAATTTGTACCTTGGTTTTATTTTCTTGTGTTATTTCTTAGGTTTTTGATTTTTTTTTCCATGCTTCCTTTGATCTATTATAACCGGTAGTGTTGTCTTTATACAGTTTTTCCCAGCATTAATTCTTCTCCAGTACTTCTGTGCTTCACCTTTTATCTGAGAGTAATGTATTCTTCTCGTGGTTTTTGGCTTTGGTCCTTTAGCCATTTGTGAAACACATCCTTTTTCTGCTAAAATACATCCTCCAATCCTCACTGTATTTCTCTACGTACTAAAGTCCATGCAAAACATAAAAAAATTTATCAGGAACGTTGTTGAAGCAACATTTTGATATACGCTAATTTTTCCAGGGAAAAATAAAGTGATAAGCTGAAAACCACCATGAGAATGGTTATGGACGCGGATTTAGTGAAAAGAAGATGCAAGAAATTATGAAAAAAGTTCTGGATATGGTACTGACAGTGAAAAACCAGCTTTCTAACTTTATACATTCCATTATCGACTTTAGAACATTCCCTAATAAACGTTGAGCAAACACAATGTAATATTTTTTCCGCTAAACTTACCGAACGCTAAATTATCGTAAAAGATCCCTCCCACAACTTCCTCCCCATCCCCACCACCCCAACGTCGTAAGATGATGGAAAAAAAGTCAACTTTAAAATCCTGCGGCTTCATAAAACACCTTATCTCCGACATAATACTTAATGATTCTGGCGCCAATCGGGCATTACGCTGCGGGTCCTCCGACGATTCTCTTCGCACGCACACTTCCTTTTCTTTTTTTTTTATTACGGCATTGATCCGTTTTAGAGCCGTCGGTTTTTCCACGCTCACGTAATAGACGACCTCACCTCTTCTATCATCGTCATCATCCCAACTAAACAAGACTTACCGTGTTTTGTTCAGCGAATGACACGAGATAGAAAAACGATATTGAATTTTCGACGTGATACGACGCCGCTGGTATGGTAGATTCTAGATAAGTACGCGTCGCGAAAGCTTTTTTGTACGAGGCCGTGCAAAAGTATTGGACTGATTTTAATATTTCGGAAAGTATTTGGTATTTGCTAGTGAAATTTTATGTTATTAGTAAATTCTAAATACTATGCAGTAAAAGGTTAGGAACGTTTGCTCATGGAAAGTAGTGCATAGTGGTTGAAGTTGTTTAATTACTCTATTTAAAATAAATTATTACTGAATCCACATCAAGTGCTAACATTTTCTTCTTAGCCATTCGTTATGTACTACCTAGAGAAGACAACTAGAACTAAAATCAACAACGCATCGCTCACAATGAGTGAAGAAATGAAGAAATTTATCATACCCAGGGCAAGATCTTCAACGTGTCCAAAAATGTAGGGATTGCAGAAGATAGATAAGCAGATTGCACCTATAAGACCCTAGTGTTAAGATCTCAACTGTTACCCGACGCCGATCACATTTGAATCAAGAGCAGCGAAATCAAACATATACCATCCACTATACGAAGCAACACCATAAACAAAGCGTTCCATGCGAAAACAAAGCCAATGGACTCTGCCTCTCCTTTACATAAAGCGTAGAACATTTCCCAATCCTAACATTAGAAGCAAATGGCCAGGTTGTTTACAACTTGTTTATAGGGTACTGGAGTACCGGAAGAATAGAAAATTGCATATGTAAGTTCCGTACCCAAAAAAGGCAACAAAATGAAACCCGAAAACTATAGGAGAATTAGTGTTACATCTCCTATGTCCAGACTGTATGGACGAATACTAAAACCGAGAATAGAGGAACAAGGAAAAGAATGTGAGGAACAGAGTGGTTTCAGATCTGGAAGATCTTGTCTTGATAATATCTTCTGTCTAAAACAACTAAGAGAAGAAAGTATACCACACGGAAGTGAACTAAGTCTTATACTTATAGACTTGAAAAATAGGTATGACAGTGTTCCCATAAATCAGCTATGACACACAATGAAGGACAACGGAGTACAGACTATGTAAACACGATTAAACATGTATATAGAAATACCAAAAGCAGAGCGAAAGTTGGAAACTACTCCGATGAATTCACTGTTAATAAAGGATTGCGATAGGGATGCTGTATATCACCGTTATTTAAAATATATGTGAAGACGGTACTGAAGGATTGAAGAAAGAAATGTACCCCGACGGAGGTGCTTCTCGATGGCCAGCATATATATATATATATATATATATATAGTTTGGAGTTCGCTGAAGATCAGGCTATATTAGCCGAGGACACAGATGACATCGATTACATATTCAGGGAGCTGTTAATGGTGGAAAATGAAGTGATAAAAATGGGTATTAATATATGGTAGTTACGTTAACTTTCGATGGTAGAGATGAAATAGACATAAGGTTTGGTAATGGAGGCCTGCTAATAGAAGGAAAAAAGGAAGAGCAAGATGGAATTGAAGAAAATGAATTAAAGAAGCTATGCATAAGAGAGAACTGAGGGAAGATGATTTTAGGTATAGAGCCTCTTGGAGGTTGAGATGCTGTAAATGGTAAAATTAGCTGTTTAAATCTCCACAATATACGTACTTCCCAGATCTAAATATTATAGTGCTAAAGCAGTTTATTTAGTCTATACTACTACACCAGTCGTGTGTCAGTACAAAAAGGATTGTTGGACACGTAAATGGTCAAGAACACTAATATAAAAGTGCTGACAGAGGACTAAGAACGGATTAGCTTGTATGTTAACGGGTGTGATATACTATTTAAGATAATTATATTCTCACAGTTTGTGCTATCTACCTAAAAATATAAAAAAATATATTCCCACTCAAGATTTGCACGCAACTGCACAGAGAACTGATTAATAAAGGGAAAAGTAACCGATTTAAATCTGTTGCTGTCGCAGAGCTCATTAACTCTAGTGCTGGATCTGTACGGCCTTCACTTGATGTAAATCCATGATCTTTAAATTATTCGAAGAAGCCATTGTGTTGTAAAGCAATCTTTATATTTAGTCATTAAAGTGATTATTATTCCTTTAAAGACCCTAGTTCTTACACCAAATTTCCTTTCACACACGACCACAACATTAAACATGTCACATATTCCTGACTTACCTGCACGTATCACACAATACCCTTTTTACTAAAATAGATTCGGATACGTGAAAAGGAATCTGATCGATGCGTAATGCTCTAAACTTCCAAACGGCGCTGTACGCTGATACGAACTTGGCTTAAAAGTAATACGTGGCGTACCGTGACGGAACCCGGATCTTGACGAATATCAAAGGGGGGGAATGTAAGCGTATTGTACCGAATAGGCTTCGACATCGGTGATATTGGCTGCAGATAATACGATGTTCGCATCAGCTAACCCCATATCAACTTATTCCTGCGTATTGTGTGCATGATACGATGCCTTATATTCGCGGATATATGGATGTAACTGTGCCCTCTCGCACGTTTTCAGCTTTGAAAAGGTGGATGAGATCTAGTAGCTTGCAATATTGAAGTTTCTTTACTTTTGTTTCCTTATATTCTATCAAGGCACTTATATAATATAAGGGGCATCTGATTTTATAACGAATGATATCTAGTATTTTTTGTCAATGTAGTACAATAGACCAGTGTTTCTCTAGAATTCTATACTTCATTCACGTTAATAATGCAGTAGATAGCGCTACGATCGGTCGCCGTATTCCATTGGTGAAATTTAACTGATGGAACGGTCTAATGACAACATTGTAAACGTCAAAGTTTTGCTGTCAAAACTTTGTATATTAAGTAACAGTTTTCACATTTTATGCGGAATCTCGTAACAGTACAGGAGCTGTTTATATAATTGATTGTATAGCACCTTGAATTAAAAAACTGCAAGAAATAACGACACCAAAATGATAAGTGAATTTGACAACTGACAGAAATTTCATATGAAGGAATTGCATCCATTTCTCCTGTGTGAATATGCCTCACCTATTAGCCAATGGCAAGCCCCTATTTTAAGGCCTATTTATTCCAAGTCTGCATTCTTAATGCGAATGGAGTATGGAACTTCTTGAAGTAGTTTTGTTTCTGCGTAGCGAACCACTTCTTTCTACAGTAGTTTTTAGTTTTAATATGCCATTTAAGTTGAAGGATGAACTAAATTTGAACTGTAACGTGTTGTACTATTTTTCGTTTTTTCGAAATACATAAATGGAAAAGGACCGAAGGCTGCAAATAGAAATGATCTATAGCTCCGTCAGTGTCATTAGAGTTTCAAAGAATAACTCAATTCGCACGACAAAATAAGGTGTGACGTTCATCGAAATTAGCATTATGGAAGTTGAGCTAGTAATTATTGGAAGAAGGCAGATTGGGATGTTTCGATTCACAAGTGTGTATGAGATAGATTTCCATAGCTGGGCGATATCTATCTTCATTGACAGAAGATACATGAATAAGTGTAAGATATTGAAATTCTCGATGGCAAGAATCAAATCAAATCTTTATTTTTAGAATTTAATACAATGCTGTGTTGTTTCATGTCCATGCTATTGCTAAGTTTTAAAAAGTTAGTCGTTGAGTTAGAGACATAGTCCTGTGTAAACCCAGATAAATTAAAATCCTTGCACAAAAATAAAGATCACGACCATTGGCTAGGAGGTATCTACAGTGGTGGTCTTAAGTAATGTCTACCCCTATGAAGGAGAAAGTATGAAAACTACAGTGCATGCGTATATCTTGTTTAGAGAACATATAACACATGGGCTGAAAAGTCCCGGGCCTAACACATAGATGACGCTAGTTTTATTGCAGTCACCTCTCTCTCAGTTAGTACTAACCTTCAAAAGACAGCTGTCAAAATTTCATGATATTCTATTTATTAGTTTGTGAGTTATTGTGCTATGAGTCACGTTACTTTTGTTATTTTCAAAACAATGGATCAATAACAATTTCGTGTCTTAATTTTACACTGCTTCTTGATGGGAAAAAATACCGTTCAAGCGAAGCAATGGCTTGATAAGTGATATGGGGACTCCGCTCCATCAGAAACAACAATAAAACGTTGGTTTGCAGACTTCAAACGTGGTCGTAGAGACATCGATGATGCAGAACGCAGTGGACGTCCAAATGAGGCGGTAACACCAGAAAACATAAAAAAAATCAACAGTGAAGTTGCGTGAGTTAGCTGACATCGCAAAGATATCAAAAGAACGTATTGGCTTTATATTGCTTGAACATTTGACTATGAGAAAGCTTTGTTCAAAGTGGGTGCCGCGTTTGCTCACTGTTGACCAAAAACAAGAACGTGTTGATGATTCTGAGCAGTGTTTGGCCATGTTTAAACGTAACAAACCGGAAATTTTGCGTCGATATGTGACAATGGATGAAACATGGATCTATCACTTCACTCCGGAATCAAAACGATCGTCATCTGAGTGGACAGTAACTGGTGAACCTCGTCCAAAGCGCCCGAAAGCACAACAATCGGCTGGAAAGGTCATGGCCTCGGTGTTTTGGGATGTGCGTGGTGTAATATTCATCGACTATCTTGAGAAAGGAAATACCATCAACAGTGAATATTATATAGCATTATTGGAGCGTTTGAAGGCCGAAATTGCAAAGAAACGACCGCATATGGCAAAGAAAAAAAATTTGTTTCATCAAGACAACACACCGTGTGACAAGTCAATCAAAACAATGGCAAAACTACATGAATTGAACTTCCAATTGCTCCCACGTCCACCGTATTCGCCAGATTTGGCTCCCAGCGACTACTGGCTGTTCGCAGACCTCAAAAAAAATGCTCGCCGGTAAGAAATTTCACACGAATGAAGAGGTTATCGCTGAAACTGAGGCCTATTTTGAGACAAAAGATAAATCGTTCTACAAAAGTGGTATTGAAATGTTAGAGCGGCACTGAAATGATTGCGTTGCTCTTGATGGAGATTACGTTGATGAATAAAGCTAATTTTGAACCAAAAACATCGTGTTTTCTTTGTTAGGCCCGGGACTTTTCAGCCCATGTGTTAGATGATGTCTGATATTCAGATTCGTACAGTAAATAGAGGCTTGTATAAGTATGTAAAGTAGATGGTTTCCGGCGTTTCGATGGAAGTTTTTTCTTCCAGAGGTTGTCGAAGAGGACAAAAGCCCCACGAAGGAAGAAGCTATGGGAGGATGGGAACGGGTACCTGGCAAATATCAGTTTTAATATTTGCGAAGTTCCCGTTCCCATCCTCCCATAGCTTCTTCCTTCGTGGGGGCTTCTGGTCCTCTCCTTAGGCGGTTGAAGTCTTCTTCTTACACTTTCGGGTAAGTCTAGAAAATATAATAAAAAATGTGAATGTTCTTGAGGAGGTCTGGGTCCTCAAAAATCACATTGCAGTATGTTCACTTCCATTTAATACAGGAAAAATTGATTTTCATTGTATTTTGAAGCAAATCTAGGTAGTTTTTCAGCACCACTACAAGGAAGTTTCTCACCTGTTCAGAAACAAAATACGCACATATAGGTAATAGAAACCATACTTACAGATACTTTGATGTATTCAAAGTACAGTTAAATGTATTAATAATGTTCTTTTTTCTGCATCATAAACCAATTTTTGAATTTCATTCGAATGGAGTGGCTAGCAATAATGTAAGTAATTCTATGTGATGCCAATGCAGAAGTAAACTGAATACTTTGTTTTGGTGGATGCGCCGATCCTCATAAAACCGACAATTTGAGCTTGGATTCCTTTATTTTCCTCAAAACGTCCAACAAAAACGTAACAACTAAACCACCCGTAACTAATATTATCTTAGCGTCTTCGATAAACCAGCAAGACTCATCCTTCCACGACAATTTCACGTCAAGATACTTTCACTCCATTGCAGGTATTAAAAGAAAACTTAAAAAAGAACCAGCGGCATCTCAGCAACTCTCTCCTGCCTCGAAAATATTTATAATCGAAACGCCTGTTATTTCAAGAACGTAATTTCCTGACGTGAAGCCGCGTGAAAAAATATAATATTGAAAATTCCAATATCGAAGAAAAATGCCGCCCCATTCAAATTTTCCACGCCTCCTGTCGTCGCGCATCCCTCTACCCTTCCTCTCGGTCTATATCTTGCTCGCGGATAATTTTTATATTGACAAAACGATTTTGCTAACTTTTTTTCGTAGCTCGGCGACACGTTGAAAGTTTGTAAAGAATTTTATTGGATCGATGGGATGAGTTATAGAAGAACGGGCAGATTCTTCCGGGTTCCCGTGTTCAACATGCCTTTCCGGGATGACACAATATAAGTAAAATATTATGCGAGGAAGAAGTATGGACGTTAGATGATGTTTGGTGATCGTGACGCGTTAGCAGTAATAGACAGAATCCCAACAATTCCATATTGTTTCTACGAAGTTAAGGGGTGAATTGATTGAAGACGTTATTATATACTCCTTCTCTCTCAAATTATGCTATACAAAACTTTGAAAACTACTTTGTTGCGTTTATAAATTTATTAATTCAATCTGTAACTTAATTTAAACATACATTAACGAAAATTTTACACATTTAAACATAATTTAGCTGTTTTAATGGCAGTTTGGTTGCACCTAATAGAAACACGTTTTTCAAGTTAAAAGTTCAAAGTTTTTCTTTATTTTTGACTCCATGCACTTTTGCAGTGTCAAGAAAACGCTAGCTAATTTTCCTTTAGTTAATGCGTCGAAGGCATTTTCAACACAATCTATTAATTTTATCCATAATTTTTGGCAATGTTTGGTGCTGATAAGACTGAATATCATTGAAGAAGCACGGTGTAAATCATTAAAATCAGGACTATTCGGTGTTAGTGATTTGAATTTAATTCTCCATCCATCTCTTGATCCCTCGGCCAGCAATTCTACATCGCTGACACAAGAATCCGATTTTGCATTATCTTGTTGAACGTAAATTGTCTTGGATCTGATTGTTGGTAATTATGGTATCGATAATCATCTTTTTACATTCTGCTGCATTAATAGACTCAATGTTCTTGGTCACCATTGTTCCTCTTACCCGGTTCTTGCTGTTTCTTTTATGCAGAGGCCTATTTTGCCGTTGAGATATTGTTTTCTGGCGTAGTCTGGTTACTGCAACCATAAACATAACTTTAGTTATGTCCCGTTTGCTTTCACAGTGTCTGTTTCGTCCAAAGTGATGGAGTACGATCTATTAACGTGTGATAAACCATTTTTCGTGTATTGTTATTTCCAAATTAGAGAACACCAAGTTATCACTACATGAAGCGCTAAATATCGTAGATTACCTCAAAGCCCCGTTAAGTAATCTAATGCACAGTACAGGAAGATTATCAACTGAAGAGTTATTTACGGTTATCGATAACAATCCCGATTTTCAAACCATAGCGCGTATGAGAATTTAACCGCCAACCAAGCGTGCGAATATAATGCAAATGACCTTTTTAAATTCGCCAACATCACTGCATTAGACGTAGAATGATGCTTTTCCAAATACACGAACATATTTTCACCTCGCCGTACTAGTTAGCACTGCAAGGCATGCTAATAACATAATACTATAGCGAATTTTTGCGTCACAATCAAACTATTATTATTAAATTAGAAGGAATTACATCCATTATTTTTAACATTGATAGTACCGAGTAACGTACGCTACTGCAAAAGAATTCGTTTCTGCAGCCTTATTTATGTATGGTATCCTAGCCTAGCCTAGCCCGTGTTTATATTTATTAAAATAATTATTGTTAATAAATTGCATTTCATTTTTGTTTCTTTATATAATTACGTGCATAAAAGGTTTCATAATTCTAGTCTTATTTGTGATCTCACATCTTTTCATTTATTAGAAAAGGAGTCAATGTTACATGTCACCTTTTTAACGTGCATCTGCTTTGTTTCCTTTTTATATATGTTCTTTCTTATATAGTTTATTGTTTGCTTGTATAACCTTCTTTTATTTAACATAACTAATAAAACAGTTCGAGTCATCATCGTACCTTTTACACACAGGCACCAAGAAAGCACCCAACACGATCCTCATTCACTCACCAGCTCAATTTCTAGAAAGAACCTAGAATTCTTCATAGATCATTCTCATATAAAATACATCGACTACAGTTATCAGCGCCTTTTGTCCACAATCTTGTCCAAAACTGCCGCAGTACAGACATTCTCTAATACACCCAGACTATAATCTACTACTTCGCTACTCTATAATTAGTACGTTAAAAGATTAACATCTTCTGGAAGTGTTTTCCTTGCTTACCGCATTATAGGAACAAAAACTAACAGCTGCATTTTTTTACCTACTCGCAAGACTCGCTGCGACACAAAAAAAAGCCGTTCCAGCTTTCTTAGTATGCGGAGAAAGGAGAATCTAGAGCACTCATCTATACGTGATTATTTACATATCGAACGGCACTTTGCGTCGGCAAATAGAATATAATTACGATCATTTTTCATTGGGCGGAGGTAGATGCTAGTTTGTACACGATTCAAACTAGTTCGTTTGAGCTAACAATATTGACATGTTTATAATGTCGACCTGTAATTTTTAAGCAGCTAATTGATACGTGTCATGTCGAAGATTTATAATGTGATAGGTTTTAATCAAGCGAACTGGTCCTTGTTGTATGCCAGTCTTACATATTTTAGATTTTCTTTAATAATCGAGTAACCGTTGACTGTAAGTATGTATATGTTGTAAGTGCTTAAGAAGATTAAGATAAGGTGACGAGATGTAGGGATAATATGGTGTCTGTTTCGACTTTTGTTCTTAGTAGGGTTATTGATGGGGAAGTCATATTTAATAACGATTGAAGCTCGAAGATTCATTTTTGCTTATACTATTTTGTTTTCATCCTAAAGTAAAGCCTAAAGCTATCCAAAATATAGAAGAGAAGCTTCAAAAGCCGACACTACTCAAGAAATTGGAGCTTTCAGTATAATTAATAATAATAATTAATAAATGTTATTTACAAAAAATAATTTTTGTTATAACACATGGGCTGATAAGTCCCGGGCCTAACACATAGATTACGCTAGTTTTATTGCAGTCACCTTTCTCTCAATTAGTACTAACCTTCGAAAGACAGCTGTTAAAATTTCATGATATTCTATTCATTAGTTTGTGAGTTATTGTGCTAAGAGTTACGCTACTTTTGTTATTTTCAAAACAATGGATCAAAAACAATTTCGTGTTTTAATTTTACACTGCTTCTTGATGGGAAAAAATACCGTTCAAGCGAAGCAATGGATTGAAAAGTGTTATGGGGACTCCGCTCCATCAGAAACAACAATAAAACGTTGGTTTGCTGACTTCAAACGTGGTCGTAAAAACACCGATGATGCAGAACGCAGTGGACGTCCAAATGAGGCGGTAACACCAGACAACATCAAAAAAATCCACAAAATCGTTTTGAATGATCGAAACGTGAAGTTGCGTGAGTGGTTAGATATCAAAAGAACGTATTGGCTTTATATTGCATGAGCATTTGACTATGACAAAGCTCTGTTCAAACTGGGTGCCGCGTTTGCTCTCTGTTGACCAAAGACAAGAATGTGTTGATGATTCTGAGCAGTGTTTGGCCATGTTTAAACGTAACAAACCGGAATTTTTGCGTCGATATGGGACAATGGATGAAACATGGATCCATCACTTCACTCCGGAATCAAAATGAGAGTCATCTGAGTGGACAGCAACTGGTGAACCTCGTCCAAAGCGCCCGAAAGCACAACAATCGGCTGGAAAGGTTATGGCCTCGGTATTTTGGGATGTGCGTGGTGTAATATTCATCGACTATCTTGAGAAAGGAAATACCATCAACAGTGAATATTATATAGCGTTATTGGAGCGTTTGAAGGCCGAAATTGTAAAGAAACGACCGTATATGGCAAAGAAAAAAACATGTATCTTTTTGACCTGGGTCGTTTCGCTTGTATACCCGTAATAACTAGCCTTGGCAAAGCGGAGCTAGTTACAGTGCAGTGCGGCGAACACGTTGTTCTCCGCACGGCACTGAGATTTGCCCCTCTTTGCCGAGACTAGTTTTTAATTTATTCTAATACTAAGCGTTACATTTCCTACATTATTTACATACTTGTTAATTAATTGCTTTCAATTTAGATTATTGGATGGACTGAAAATCTGTAATATTTTCAGATGGTGTAAGATGAACAGTTTCCTCTCTAACACTATAAATTAATTAACAAAACAGCAAGCTAAAATGAAACAGCGATTGTATTTCGGCTTTACATTGCTAAATATAACAACGCAAAGTTTAATTCATGCAAAACTATGTGGACTAAAACTAACTGTGATTAATACATTAATTAAATCATCGGTGGTTGTTTTTGGAGGGGCGTGGCATTTATTGATGAATCGCATACTGCGATCGTTTACAAGTAACGTTGCAGATACCGGATGTTTGTTTGATGTAAAAGTTAATATTGTTACTATCTGTTTAACTTGAACGATGCAAAACACTAAATTGACGATATTGGAAGTATCGAGAGTCTGTTGTAGATATATACAGTGGGGAGTCGCTAATCCGAATTAATTAAAACATGGACGATTTGGATTATCGAAATATTCCAATTACTGAGTCATTAGAATAAGTTAAAAATTGCGTTTCATGCTGTTAAACATCTATTGTATCTGTCAAAATAAAACAATAAATACATAAATAGATTTTCAAAAAGAAAAGTACATTGCTACATTATGCATATGTTGTAATTCAGTATCATATCTTAAAGCATCACTAATAAGAAAATGGATTGTATGTACATATATGGGTAAATAATTTTGTTAAACAAGTCAATAATTTTTGCTTGTCGATATTTCAATTGTTTAGCTTCCATAGCTCGTTCTCGCATCAGCCTAAGTATGTGCGGTGTTCCTAATACGGCTCCATTTTCTTCAGCCCATTTTATACTTGCTTCAACTCAACTGTTTCATCATTCATTTGAAACAATATCATCGCTTTGTAGAGCCAAAAGGTCGTCATCTCCATCAATCCATTCGTTAAGTTCAGTTTGGTTATGCTAATGATTACCAGACGAAATTTGTTGCAACATGTTTCTGATTTCAGAAAGTTCTTGTCTTCAAAAAGTAGCTTTTTCTTCATTGCAGTTAATGGAAGGTGATTCTCTGAGTCATCTTCAGATGATGTTGCCACGGAAGCATTATCAGTCGAATAAGAAAATATTCTTTTCAGCATTTATTTATTGCATCAGCTGACACGTTCTCCCGAGTGAGAGGGAGAAGAAAGACTACGTCCCTCAATTTAATATTTTTGGAGGCATTTCAAATGTCGTCCTCGACACCCAGATTGTGGACCAAAAGACTTTTTCGATAACAAAGTTTTGTTAGCCGTATGGCATTTTGGTGCAATTAGGCGACAAAAACATTGTTACAATTTCACCATCATCGCTTTTCAACTGCGACTCTTAAGCGTGACTGGGAGCATAGCTGATTAATAACAGCGCCTTCCCATTAAAATTGTTGAAATATTCTTACTTGTTTCACAAAAGATGTATGAAACCATTCAACGAATAGTGCGTATATCATCCATGCATTCCATGTTAAACGGTACTCAACTGGAATGTTGGCGTTTTTAAAAGCTTTAGGATTTTTTAGCTTTGTCAATAACCATCACTGTTAGATTTATGAGTAGCATCGCCATTGGTACAAGCGAGAAAAGTTACTCTCTCTACTCTCTATTTAACGGAAACCATCAAATAAAGGTTTCACTGTATTAACATTTCCTTATACCAAATAATTATTCCTATTAGTTGCTATGTAAAACAAGTCTAACATAAGCGAGAACAATAGTACTATTTACTTCCACACATACACAGTATTCCTTTCCGTATAGGCATCTAATTTTGCCTTATACATCCACAGATCCTTTCAGTAAAATCTGCCAGACGAAACCAAATCATACGAAACCGCATCAAAACCCATCCTCCGCAGAATCTACTTTCACAGATCTCCTCACAACTCAAAGCATCCTTCATCACGCGGCCCCGGGAAAAACAATAACATATTAAATTTCAATCGTACGCGCAGTCGTAGCATTTGTGGGTATTACACGAAAGAGAGACGTAGTAATAAAATTGCTTTTTGTTGCCGCAATCCGCGGCGTGTCACAAACGTGCCGGAGTAGGGTAGGACATAGAGGACGTATACAAAGGCGCTAACCTCGTACGAAGTTTCGGGGCGTTCAAGGCATCGATCTAGTGTTTCGCTGAGTACGCTTTGTCGTTCGGCGAAAGGAAACGCGACCTTCTAAATCTAGTCAGGAGACGAATTTCCAATTTAGCGACGTTACAAGGGGATTCCAAGCGTATCCGTTACACGTACTGAAGATCGACAGTTCGAAGCTGTCTGGTGTGGTTTCTGCTGTCGAATTTGTAAAGGTTTTTTTTGTGTTGATAAGAGTTATGTTCCGAATTTTGTTTTGTTATAAGTGTAGTGGAGTATCAGATTAGTGAATAGGAAAAAGAAAAGAGTCAATAAAATTGTTTTAAGAGATTGGTGTTTACATTAATCATTACGTAACATTCTTGCATTATCAATACGTGATAACATCTCACAAAACACCTCCCTTAAACGGACAGTTTCTCATGGTCCCGACCTGCTCTCATATAATTTCCATTGTATTAACTCTTTCTTGGACGGATATTCTTTTGAACGGACGCGGACACGAGAAAATGTTCTCTTAACCGGACAAAAAATAAAATAAAAAGAAACGCCTTATCTTATGTTTATATCGAGAGTATTGCTATTGCATTTCTCAATCGCGCCGAGCGCCAATTTCGCTGGGACTTCCCCGAGTAAACCGGAGATTTACCGACTTTAATCTTTCGGTACAAACGCAGCCTATGTCGTGCATTTCTGCCTGGCGTGAATTAGGCACTTCGCCAAGTTGGTCGGGGATTTACCGTTCTTATTCTTTGGGTGTACGCTTTCCATTGAATCTGCTTTCAATATTAGTCTGATGTCTATGCGGAAAAGACACAGTGGGCGACAAATTCATTGTAGAAATGGCTCCAAATAGAAAAATTCTCACGCTTAAACAAAAAATTGAGATTGTTGAAGTTTACAATAAAGAAAAATCAAGTGTAAGGAACTCATCCAAGCGTTTTAATATTGGAAAAACACAAGCTGCAGATATAATTAAACATAAAGAAATCCTTCTAAACAAATGGATGTCGAACAGCAATTGGAATGAAAAAATAAGCTTTTTGACGGGTGATGGTACTAAAATTGACAAATTGTGTTATGACTGGTTTACAGCAGCTCGGCATAGGGAGATTCCTTTAACAAGTATGCATATAATTTTTTTAGATAGGGTTTTCTTGTATTAATGCGTCGATTTTCTTTTCATATTAAATTCTAAAATAGATAAAAAAAAGTGAGATTACCAATAGGTTTGTCGTGACAAAAACGCAAAAGACTTATTTTTTTTTAGGTCTGCTAATACGATGTAAAGCAAGAGAAATAGCCACTTCTTTTGGACATTCTACAATCAGTGCTTCTTCTGGTTGGCTCAATAAATTTAGAATCCGCCACAATATAAGTTTTAAAGCGATTTCGGGAGTAGGAGCTTCGGTTAATGCTGAAGATGTTTCATCGTTTTTAAAAAAAATGTCCTTCTTTGATTAAGGGATATTCACCGAAACACATCTATAATACCGATTAGACAGACCTGTATTTTAGGGCTCTAGCCGACAAAACGCTCACATTAAAGAAGGAAAAATGTGTTGGGGGTAAGTATCCCAAAGAATGGTTTGCAATTTTGCATTGTGCAAATATGGCGGGTCAAAAAGGAAAACTCCTAGTCATTGGTAGGGCAGCTAAACCCAGAGCTTTTAAAAACATTAATATAAAATGTAACTTGGAAATACAATAAGGAAGCTTGGATGACAGGACAAATTATGACAGACTGGTTGCAAGACCTAGATTGGAAAATGGCTAAAGAAAGAAGAAACATTTTGTTATTTTTAGAGAATGCGGGATCTCATCGGAAAGACGTTCTCTTAAATAATATAAAGATATTATTTTTACTCCCTAATTGTGCATCAGTTTGTCAACCACTTGACCAGGGCATTATAAAGAATTTTAAAACTTATTACCGAAGTCTAATACTCAAACATCTGCTGATACATCTGACCTAGAAGATGATTTGCCTCTTGTATACTTTCTGATATCCTCAAAAATAAGAATTTATTGAAATTGACTAATAATCAAAACCTTAATGATTTTTTGAACGTAGATGAATGTTTGTATGTTGATCCAGATTCAGAACAAGAAATTACAAATCCAGTTGAAATACAAGAACTTTCGGAAGATTCTGATGTCGATGAGATTCCAGTGCCAACAGAAGCTATCCCAAATTATGGTAAAGCTATTGCCCTGACCAAGCAGCTCGAAAGTTTTGTCGGAGCTTCTTTCTAAATTAGAACTACGATTTCAAGACGCCATTTTAGAGAAAAAGAGAAGACAAACAACAACATATGAATTTTTGCGACTATTCATTTCGTTGCTTTGTATTACATACTGCATCTATGTATCTACATATGTACATATATTATGCTTTGTATGTATATATCTAAAGGAAATAAACTTTTTTTCTTAAGTTTAAAGTTTCTTATTTATTTTAAAAACATTTATATGGATATACGATTGAAATGTCCCAGTTTCTTTAATATATTCATTATTCGTTAAAACACGATTTTTCTACTACATATTTCTTTTCCTGAACGGACATCTTCAGTTGGTGCCGTTGGTGTCCGTTCAAGGGAGATTTCGCTGTATATATACATATACATATATATATATATATATATATTGTTTCGTCCTCAACGAAAATAATTTATTTTAAATATATAAGTTAGATCTAGATATATAGTAACAGACAATCTGTCAAAGTGACAATTAGAATTGAAGTCGCTTCGTGTAGTCTTCGTGGATACATGCATTAACAAAAATAATAAAAAGCGTTAAAACGATTAAATTATTTGGGTATATCTTTGGTCCTTCGAAATATATTCATTAAAAGAAACTAGTGTTGGAGCAACTAGTACGATACAGTCCACACATTGTTGATTTAGCTCCGCACACACAAACATATATATATATATATGTTTTCGCGGGTAAAAGATCTCTTGTTATACTCTCGGGCTTTTTTTTTGTTTAACACGACATATATTAATCGGCTTGATAAGCGACACCAAGTAGACGATATATGGAATTTAGTAAGGCTTTTGATACAGTTGACCATTGACTATTGATTCACAAACTATCCATTCAGCGATTCATAAAATGCTATAGCATTTTCTAACAGTACCACGCAGTTTATAAAGTCTTACCTTAGTAACAGATCTTGCTGTATTCGCTACAGTGGCTTTACGTCAAACTCATTTACTGTTACTACTGGAGTTCCGCAGGGTTCAAATTTGGGACCTTTATTGTTTAACATTTACGTAAACGATCTTCTTACACTTTTCAACTGTAATGTAAAGGGTGTTTTTTATTGAGGTATAGAACTTTGAAATGGAATAAAACAGAGATGATTTTTTTATAAATTGACATGAAATTTACTTTATTCGAAAGATAATCTTCTGGCATTATAATTTAAATATGACTTCTGGCATATGACCGCCACTGCTGGCTCGGACGTAGTCTAATCTGGAGGTCCAATTTTTGATGACTTTTCCAACATTTGTGGCCGTACATCGGCAATAACGCGGCGAATGCCGTCCTCCAAGTGGTCAATGGGTTCGGGCTTATCGGCGTAGACTGGCGACTTCACATATCCGCAAAGAAATAATCTAGCGGCGTTAAATCGCAAACCTATCTCAAAGTAACTGTCTGTACTTCCTTATCATACATTAATCTAAATTTCAAAGTTATCATTGCTTGGTGCATACAGAATTCCATTCTGAATAAAATACCGCTTTAGCATGATTTTATCATTCCATTGGCGTGGATAGAAACTCCGCACCTCATTAATCACGCCCCAAACGAAACAAAGATACCTATATTAGGATTAATACTCTTGTTATTAGAAACGATAACAAAGTTGCAATAATCTCACTTACGAAGGGCGTTAAATCGACGTAATGCGCTCAAAAATTACCCTCCGCCGCGTATTCTCGCCATCAATCTTCATAACAGAGGCGTCGGTTACCTGATGCACGCCCCTTGTATTGCACATTTTCGCTCCCGACCTCCCCGGAAAAGAGCCTCACCGAGACCACATGGCCACCAACGCGCTAATGACACTATATTTTACGATATTAATTATTATACGACCTTAGCGCGAAGGGCGTCAATTCGCCATCGCTTTAGATGCGTCACGGAAGAAGGAAGATAACGTCAAAGCTACGGTTGGGGAGAGGAAGCCGCTCTGATGATGATAAAGAATCGTGAATATAACGCGAAGAGCGGAGAGGCCGTCGGGTATGATGTTTAGCAGTTCATTATGTCGCGGTAACGCGACAATAAATGACTACAAAAATAGCAGACGGCCGGGCTGCCGAGGCAGTTTAAAACGCCATTTGAGCGAGTATTATAGCGGTAGCCCCCCTAAAAAAATTGAGGAGATAAAAGGTTTTTTCTTCGGAGAGGAAGATGGGAAGATATTATTGTCCCGAAATCGCCTAATAAACGGTCTTTATTGCGCATTTTTCCTAACAATAATTCTGTCCCCCTCTTCCAAAAATAGAAGATCGTCGAAAGACTTAATCGGAGATGTTAGGTTTCTTATACAGGATGGCCTGTTTCGATTCAACGGCTGCATAAAGGATCATTCATGATGACAGAGCAATGATATTATTAAATTTCGTGTTTCTAAAAGCGTAACGATAACACCACTCAACAAAATAATGTTTTGTCATGGTGCCTGTAAAATACGAACTGATTTAGGCTAATGTGCTGGTTCCAAAAATAACTGCCATTTTCCTAGCAGCTCTAGTTTTTGAGATACACCACGAAATTCATTACCCATACGTATAAATAGCAAACTCAAAATAATTAACTAAATATTTACTACACATCAATGTTGCTCGGATGTAACATGAACCTTCACACCAACTTAGATCGTTTTCCAGAAAAGAGGATTTCATAATGACTTCAGCATTATGGAGAAAAGGTACCGAAGGAGATGGGCTACCCATATGATGGCTGATTACTGCTGAAATCCTCAGCAAGACTGTGCTAGAAAACCTGACGCTAGGAAATCTTATAAAAGGAAATTTCTAACTGATGATTGAAAGTTGCGTATGCGTGTTTTTTCTGTTAAGTAAATACCTCCTACTATTTCCTTGAGTTTCAGTTAATAGTTACCAAATAGAAATATTTAAAAGATTACGTACATAACAAAGCATTGTATCTAATTTTCGCGAATTCTTCTTAAATAGGGCTGATAGAGTGAATTTCAAAAAGTAGATCTGACAAATCTGACGACATTTTTACAGTAGGTATCCCAAAATTGTTCAATTACGCTTTAAAAATCCGAGACACCGAAATGTGTGTCCGCCAGTGTAATTATCATTTATATAGGACACTAAACTAATAATTCTTGAAGTTATACCGTGTACAATATAATTCAAATTAACAAACACTTCCACGCCACACAATACACATCACAAACGTAAACAGAATCTTAATACTCAATAAATATTCTACGAATATATTGTAATAAAGTTAATGACCGTATGAAACACAGGTGATTCGGCCAAAAAATTGTGTTATAGGTGCTTATAGGTTACGAGAAAATGGACTGATCGTGTGTAACGTGGTGGCACTCGGAAATCTATACATAGGCCAGCAATGATGGCGAATCGACTTCATTAGAAAGCAATTTAAGCAAAAATTTTGCACTATTTTTGTTGCGGCGATCTTCCAAGGAGTTAAGGTTGTGCCACTGCAGCAACGTCACATAATCTGTGTAAATGCTACTAACACTATGGCTGAGATATATACTGGACACATTCTATTGAAATAACCACGCACCTGTAGTAAGGATACCATATTAAGTTGGTATGCGGAATTTGAACTGAGTAAGGGCATAGTATAGAGCCAGTATCGGCAAGATGTCATAAAGAGCACGAAAAAGAATTCTCAAATCATTTGCTTTTTCTGTTCTTGTAATAAATGTAGATTGAATAGTGTAGTTTAATGAAAACGATTAAAGCGCTTGGTATAAGGGATCACTACACATTTTCCCTTACTTACAGGTATGCTATTCAGAGTACACCAGTCGTTAATAAGAGTAAACTAAGTCTACAACTCGACGCAATCGATTAGCGAATCGATAACATTATAAACCCTGAGATCGTCCGTATATGCTAAAAGCCCACATCGCAATTTATCAAGTAAATCATTTAAAAAATATCAAATAATAATGGTCCGAGATTAGAATCCTGCGGAACCCCAGAAATCCGTGTCGATGTATTAACAAAAAGCATTGAAGTAGATATTGTTATATAAAATCTTCGCAAAAGTATTCTTTTGCAAAGTTGGGTGAACTGTTTATAGATCTGTAGTTCACAACATTAGCCCGATCACATTCTTTAAACACTGGCACTATTTAGTAATTTTCCAATTCATCTGAAAATTGGGACTTCTAATAATTAAATTGTATACTATAGATACGTAGATAGTAGATACGCAAACACATAGGCACACTCACGAACATGACAACTAGGTATGTTATCATCAGCCGATGTCATACCACTATTGAGCGTTGAAGTACTCTTCAGCACCTCAGCCTCAATATCAAAGGAAACAAAAAAGGAGGGATAGTTGGTATTTATAACACATGGGCTGAAAAGTCCCGGGCCTAACAAAGAAAACACGTTTTTTTGGTTCAAAATTAGCTTTATTCATCAACGTAATCTCCATCAAGAGCAACGCAATCATTCCAGCGCCGCTCTTACATTTCAATACCACTTTTGTACAACGATTTATCTTTTGCCTCAAAATAGGCCTCAGTTTCACCGATAACCTCTTCATTCGTGCGAAATTTCTTACCGGCGAGCATTTTTTGAGGTCTGCGAACAGCCAGTAGTCGCTGGGAGCCAAATCTGGCGAATACGGTGAATGTGGGAGCAATCAATTCATGTAGTTTTGCCATTGTTTTGATTGTATTGTGACACGGTGCGTTGTCTTGATGACACAAAATTTTTTTCTTTGCCATATGCGGTCGTTTCTTTGCAATTTCGGCCTTCAAACGCTCCAATAACGCTATATAATATTCACTGTTGATGGTATTTCCTTTCTCAAGATAGTCGATCAATATTACACCACACACATCCCAAAATACCGAGGCCATAACCTTTCCAGACGATTGTTGTGCTTTCGGGCGCTTTGGACGAGGTTCACCAGTTGCTGTCCACTCAGATGACGATCGTTTTGATTCCGGAGTGAAGTGATGGATCCATGTTTCATCCATTGTCACATATCGACGCAAAAATTTCGGTTTGTTACGTTTAAACATGGCCAAACACTGGTGAAAATCATCAACACGTCCTTGTTTTTGGCCAACAGTGAGCAAACACGGCACCCACTTTGAACAGAGCTTTCTCATAGTCAAATACTCATGCAATATAAAGCCAATACGTTCTTTTGATACCTTTTCGATGTCACCTAACTCACGCAACTTCACTTTTCGATCATTCGAAACGATTTTGTGGATTTTTTTGATGTTTTCTGGTATTACCGCCTCATTTGGACGTCCACTGCGTTCTGCATCATCGGTGTCTCTACGACCACGTTTGAACTCAGAAACCAACGTTTTATTGTTGTTTCTGATGGAGCGGAGTCGCCATAACACTTTTCAAGCCATTGCTTCGCTTGAACGGTATTTTTTCCCATCAAGAAGCAGTGTAAAATTAAAACACGAAATTGTTTTTGATCCATTGCTTTGAAAATAACAAAAGTAGCGTGACTCTTAGCACAATAACTCACAAACTAATGAATAGAATATCATGAAATTTTAACAGCTGTCTTTTGAATGTTAGTACTAACTGAGAGAAAGGTGGCTGCAATAAAACTAGCGTCATCTATGTGTTAGGCCCGGGACTTTTCAGCCCATGTGTTAGTCTGCTTGCTCAACGAAGTAACGCCAAATGCGTTAAATGATTTGCAAAACTACTGACTATGTCTTGAGGTTGAGTAAGGTATTAATTAAAGAGTTCGAGATTTATTTGAAATACAGCGTTTCAAAAGCACAAGAACTCTCATTGTCGACCGAGTTGTGACAATGAGAGTATATTTGCTTTTGCAACGCTACGTTCCGAATACATTATTAATTGGAGTGACGTAGAGCTTGATATCTGTGAATTATACAACCGTAGTGGCCTTGCAATCGTTCTATAAAAATATTATTCTTATTTCTTCCTTTTTTACATTTTGCTGCCGAAACAGACATGCCCTCCTCCTCCAAATTTACATATTAAAGAAAAACGAATATTCCCACATCATGCGCACTTCTCGGCCATCATCTCAGAAGTCCATTCCATCGCACAGCACACATACTCGAATCAGAAAACTGTCAATAGAAGCGTTCGAACGGAGAATCGGAGCTGACAAGTGTTGATCGAGTGTTTACAGAAGGCATATAACCGTACTCTTAAGGTAGTACCAGCAGTATGTACTGCCCGTTCGTTTATATTACACGCTTCGCAGCCGAATTGTTATTAAAATGACTTAAGCGTATTTTTCCACCCGAATCCCTCGAGCGCGTGTTAATTCGTCTGTTTACCGTTCTAAGTGCCACGGTCGCATAAAACAAAAAAAAAGAAAACAGTTTCCGAGAATCAACACGCCTTAGCCGATGGATATTTGCTTTTCACAAAATCTTAAAACATTAAAACGTTTTGTTTGTCGACGTGAACGATTTCGAACGTTTTCTCTTATTTAAACTCCGCTTTTTTTTCTACAATCTCGCATCTAGGAAACGTTTAAAGGTAACCGATACGGGTTCTAGAAGTTCAAGGGAAGGTATAGATTCCGAAAGATTGAATCGAACAGCTTAAAACTACATCGATATTAACGATCTAAAGCCATCTTCTTACGTCACGATATCAATCACCGATGACAATAGTAACTCGACGTCGCGCCGCGAGAGGGCGATCGGCAAATTGCGATAGGCAAGCGAGGTGTGACTTTCAATTTATACACCTGTACGCTATCTATGTTTGTATATAATTTCGATATTTAAATGGAGATTTAATTTCTCAACCTGTGAGGTCGTGGTTATCGCGTTTAGGGATCGCGAACCGTTGACAATACGGCACGTCGATGTGGATGGGTTTTGTTCGATTTGTAGAGAAGGGTTGCGGTTGGAATGTTTAAAATAGTATTCCTTTAGAGGTAATATCCATTTATTTCTGTCCGTATAGTATTGAAACAATGGAATTATACCTTTTGAAAATACCACAGGGGTGTTTATCAAGTACTTCTCGAGCATTCAATTGTTGAGAACACATTTTATTGGAAAATATGTGTATGCATAAGTTTTCTCCGCTTTAATTAAGAGATGGCGCCAACGAAAGGTACGCAGCATATCAATTTGACACATACCGCATTTTCTTCGTCTGACATTTAAACTACAAACACACACAAGTTAAGGTCGAACCGCTTCAACAAGAAGGCCATGCCCTGTCTGGTAGAAGCAGTTAATACACAATGCTATCTCCAATAAATAATTAATATAAACCACGCATTAAAAAGGCGACCGAAATGGGCCAGAAAACATGACAAAGTCATTTTGTTACACGACAACGCGCCATCTCACATAGCAAAACCAGTGAAAGACACCTTGAAATCGTTTGGATGGGATATCTTGTCAACTTTGACAATTCGTTGTAGCTACAACACTATAGTCCATTCACTTTAAGGATGTAGTAGATGGCGCTGCTATTAGCGTCTGTGTTGCATTACTAAAATTTAACTCGATTAATAATAGCGGGTGATTCGAAAGTAAAATATCAATTGTATTATAACAATTGCGAGTTTCATTCAAAGTAGTTCTAAATTCTAATGGAAACTATTTGATCAAGACCTTTACACACCTACATTTAAGTTTATTGCAATTTATTGAATCCAACTAAAAGAAAGGAAATAATTTTATTAAAATATGTCGTATATTTTATTATAAATAGGCTTCTATGAGATATTTTAATAATACTTTTTAAGGTAACTAATATTCACAATAAGGTGTGCTGTTTAAATTACATTTCCTCGTTTCTATTTTAAGCTAAATATCAACGTTATTGTTCTAACGCACGTAAATTAGATACAATAAACGAATCCGTCGCTAAGTAATTGATAAATTAGCATAAAATGTGGCCGAAAAATATAATCCACCGCCGCTAGCTGCAGATAATCCGCGGGAGATGAGCATTTAACGCGAACGCTTGGGTCTTCCTCCAATTCTAGCCGAACCGCAGAAAAGCGCAAACAAGTTCGCCAACACCTCCGCGTGAAATATGAAACTTTAACGGGAGCATCTCCGACCGCCGGCGGCCCAACGTTTTCATTAAAATTTTAATTCAAAGTAGAATGGAGCACACATAAATTAACCCTATTCAAAAAAGCTCGCGCGTCGTTACTCGCGTCGTTACTCGCGTCGGTCTAAGAAGAAACAGGTCCGACATGCCTACGCGTCGAGCTTTCGAAAACGTACAAAATTAAAAAAAAAAGAAGTAACGAAATCGTTGCGTCTTCTTTTGGCGCTTCGTATTCGGATAGTCGCCTCCTTGTCGTCCGGTTGAATCCGTGGCAGGTTTTAAATTTGAAATTGTTTTGCGGTTCTCGTAAACGTGATGTCGGATTTACGTTTGGGGAATAATTACCTGTCGTGTTCTTGAAATTAAGGGAAGGAAATTGAATTTTTGACGTATCGTTTTCATCGCTTTAAAAGAGGATACTGGAAAGGAACGGAATATATTTGTTTGATTTGCAAAATTGTTGAGATTTTAGTTGAAGAAGTAGCAGAACGATTAGGGACGCTCTTATACTGTATCACTCGTAAGTTTAAGGGTTCTTTGAGATATTTGTCTTTAAAAATGGTAAGAAATGTGTTCTTTCCTATTATTAGGAAAGGCAAAATTACACACGACAAAAAAGTTCTCTACGTAAAGAAAGTTACGTAAGTTAAGTTGGATAAAAAAAATTATCAAAGAATATTCTATATTTTTTGGATTACATCGTAAACATATTAAATTAAAATTGGCAATTTGCCGAGCTCAAGTTATCCAAATCTCCCAAACCGATACCTTCAAGATACAGCGATATTTAGATAAATATTATTTCGGATAAACAAAGATTTCCAAAAGTAATATCAAACACTTCTTCTTATTTCCCTCTAGAATACGAAACGTTTTCCTTAATTCCCACCACCACAAGAATCATAATTAAGTTCGGTAGTTCTAAAGCGGCATTCTAACTGCGCAGAAATTCGCATAAAACCGAATGGACCGCGTTAGTAAAACTCCTTTACGATCGTCTGCATTTTCGCCATCCCGGCCCTCCTTTTTCCAGCCTTACCCCCTCCGTTTCCTTGTTACGGGAATGCGGGGAAACGCGGAAAAATCCCGCTTAATTTCGAGGCATGGGGGCGCGCCAGTTGGTCGCGTAATTTCTGCTAGTAGGCATGTCATTTCGCCTGAAAAAATTTAATTTAGAGACGCGAAAAATTAATAAATTTTCGCGGAAGAAAAATAATAAATTGTGAGTGTTTTTCTTATTAGACCGGGGGGTGGTTCGAATTTTATTTAGATTTAATTTGTATTTTTTTTTTCTGGAAAATGTCTACATCGATGTATGAAATATGAACCTAATACTAACTTTTAGAGACAGCTGATGATAAGGTCTCCTGTATTATTTATGAATATTTTTAGTTATTTTTGCCAGATAAGGAGAAAATGGTGAGGAATATGGATTGGGTCACGTTTCCAAGTGTACGAGGGCAACCTGAAATGTTTCCGGAATCGACAAGAAAAACATGGTGTTGGTGTGATTTTCTACTTTCATTTTCCGACTCAGTCTCCTCAAGGACCAATACACTTTTTCAAACTGTGCTGCAATCTCTGTAAGTCGTCGGAAAAGCAGGATGTTTCGAAGTCTGCAAAATAGCTATCTTCGCTTCCAATGATTTTTTCAGGTTTGGGAACAGGAAAAAATACTTTATTTCCATAGGTAAAACGGCTTTCAACAAAAGAGTGAAACATCCGGACTTCTGCTTTCTTCAATATATTGTTATTCCACACCACAGAGTGTCTAATTATAGATTTTTTCTTTATTATGTTATTCCTCAAGCTTTGCTTGAGCGATCTTTTTTTGAGCGCGGAAAATAAATACCATAAGAGGATAAATTCGGTATAAAACATTGATTAACCGTGACCCATTTTGAAACAAGATCAATAATACTCTTTAAAAAACCAAATTCCTCCATTTTTCCAATCAAATTTAACAAATCTCTCGCATTTTTACCGTGATATTCCCAACCGCTCGAGATAATCTACAATCTACGCGTTAAAGCTCGTTCTATCCGATCAATTCGAACATTTAACGTCGTTATTTACGCACGTAGATATCCATACGCCGATAAATAGAAGCGATTCTTGATAAATGAAGCGGATATATCAAAAAATGCGCCCGTTAACCACCACCACCCTCTCCCGAAAATTGAGGTCGTTTGGATGCGACTATCGCGTTGGTTATATCGTAAGAAACGAAAAATGACATCGTCGGCGGAAGAAAGAGGCCAACGCATTTTACCGACGTCCAGACGAAACCGGGGAATTGGATGTGGGGGGCGAAAAGTAGGTGTGAAATCGCTAGCTGCGAATGGTCGAATGGATTTTATAGAGGAAATGGATGCATAACGTAACCTTGACGGTTTGCAGTTCAGCTAACCGACGAAGGGTAATATATAGTAATAGAAGTATGGTAGACGGTGATGTTGGGGAGTGGGTAGAGATGGTAACTGGTAACAGTTTGATTTAACGACGTCATAAAGTGTAGATAGACCGCGAAAAATGACCGGCAAACATGATATGAAAAAGGGGGATCGTGGTTTGGGGGGTGCATTTGCTATGTAACGCTTATTTAGCATCCAGCTTCAAATGCAATAAAACAGCAGATATTCCTATACTCTGTACAGTACACTCAGCGAAATTTCTATAGTTCCATATGAAATTTTGAACAAAATATTTAGTTTTCTTAATATCTTCGGCAAATCAAGTAAATTAAAAATTATTACGTTTTATATAGAGAATACTTACAATAATAATAAGTCAAAATAGCGAAATTTCTATCGATCCATTAATGCAAAATTAATAAATGAAATAAATACATCAAAAATTTATAATTCTCTCTAAACTTAGTTGTGATTGTTAGATACCCTATTCAAAATAACTTTAAACATGGAAGTCTTCGTACTGTCTATCAATTTAATCAATGTTGAAATAGGAATATCACTCCAACGCCTCGTTGTTGCAGATGTTAGTTCTTTGACGCTTTTGTATTGTTCATTATTGGCATACACCTTTCGCTCGAGTTCAGATCGGGCGAGCGGGCAGGCTATTGTAATTAATTGGTTTCTTTTTGATGAAACCACTCCTTTGTTTATCTGGAATTTTTGTTAACTAATATGCATACTTCGATAACATATATATATGTATTTAACAACAAATAAACTTTTGGACATTTTTTCTTTCTTCTTAGAACAAAATTACTTTGAATTTAACAAGATATGCACTTGTAATGGTGGTTTGATAATGGGTAACCCTCTTAGCCCAATGTTATCAGAAATATTCATGGATTACCTAGAAAAACAAATTTCTACACATCCAAATTTCAAACAATTTGTTTATTGGTATAGGTATGTAGACGATATTTTAGCTTGCATCACAGGAACACATAGACAATTAAACAATTCCGTAGAAGGGATTAGTTACAAAGTATTAAGTTAAGTATCAAACGCATTTATTGTTTCATCGTTTACGTTAGTTTGCATCCTCAAAAGTTCTTTTTAGAACCAGTCAACGTATATGTATGAAAATGCCATGTGGATTAACTCAACACGCGAAAGAAGTAAGTGCGCTATTTATATATTTTGAGCAAGAACGCGATAACAAAGCTCTCTTGTTACCATTGACTGCTGTTGGAGAAGTAGATTATATTCTATTTCTGCATACACGATAATAATGGCATAACATTGTTGGATTTTAGCGCATCGCTGTTGCTGCAAATTTAAGTATTTGAACTATGAGCATGATATTAAGCTCGGCAAAGTCGCAGCAAGTATTACCATCCTGAAGCAAGAACAGAAACAAATTGCGGATATTGATGAAGGAAGCGAAGCTGCTATCTGCAATGTAATTTACCATAATCGTATGTTAAAACGCATTCTACGTAATCAGATGTGCTAATGCTAATTCATTTTAGGAAAGCATATTACGCGTTCATCTCTTTTATGCAAATTGAAAGAAAGAGATTTGTTTGGTAGAGGCGTTTCATCATTAGGAAATGTTTTAAAGAACATTGGGTTTACGAGAAAAAAGATGATCCTCGACGAGGACTAATGGTGTAACATCATATTGCGTTACCACAGGTTAAGTTTTAACAACGATATGTAAAGAGCATGAATATTTAAAAATGGTAGTAATAATCATACTTCGCAGGATAGTAATCGGCAAAGTGTGACAAAGTTAAAGACTGAAGGCAAGAGATTTGTTTTATTACAAATATAATTTCTGTTTCTCACTAAGCTTGTTTATAGGTTGTATATAGTTTTACATGCAGGCAATAGCGATGGTTGTATACCAGGTGCTTCACTTCTATTTTGTTCAGAAATAAGAAGGCATGATTACAACGGGGAAATGAACAAAGAAAATTTTACAAAATGATTTACGATGCAGTTGTTACCAAATCTAAAAACTAATTCTATGGTTATTATGGTTAACACCAGTTATCTTTCTGAATTAAGAATTAGTGCACCAGACGCTAGTTAGAGAAAACTATATCCAAGAGTGGCTGGCAAATAACAACATTTCATATGATCCTAATATGTTAAAACATCAGTTATTACATCTAGTTGCATTCTGACTATTTGTTAGAGTAAGTTGTAAAGTATGTGATGAGAAATATGTGATAGATGAAGTAACATGTGCACATGGCCACGCAGTACTAAGATTACCTCCATACCACTGTATACTCAACCACATTGAAATTATATGGGCTATTACAGGAACATACTACAATCGTCACGTAGGAAGGTATTAACAATTACATGAAGATGTGGGACGAAGCATTAGCAACTATTATCCAAGTAACTTAGTCGAACAGCATCCACCATACACAAGGTGAAATCATGCAATGGTGTGAAAGAAAAGTTGGGTTAGATCGTGACGAAATTTCTCCTTTAATTATTAATTTAAATGATGATGATTCAAGCTCAGAGAGTGATATTCAAAAAATTTGGTTAATTATTGAATTTGTAAAAAAATAATTCATTAATCTTAATTTTAATGTGTTTGTTTTCGTCTTTTAGGTAATTTAAGTTTTTACAGTTGCGAAGCAAATATCTTAATACACTAATTGTGATCCATTACCTGTCTATTTATTTAATTCGTAAATTATTTTCCTTCAGTCGAAATATATTTACTTTTTGTAATTTGAATACTTTTACATATTGTCAGGTGCGTTTTATTAAATTCTGTAATGCCAATTGTCTATTTGTTATACCGTAATAAGTAAAGTAATAGAAGTTAGGTTACATTAGTATGTTAGGTTAGGTTTGAATGCGAATTTATGTCTATGTATTGGTTAACGGCGTAATGCCTGTTTTATTGATAACGTGCATTGAAACTCATCGTATCTCCACTAATTTCTCTGAGCGTATGTCTCTAATTTAGCAAATAAGTATTATACTGACATCTCCTTAGTTGAGTACATTTTCACAACGAATGAATAGCTCTTACTACTGCTTTGCAATGGTATTCTGTTGAACAATAAACCGCATTACTATTAGGAAGAAAGTGGCCATTTTGTGGATCCAAGGCACTATTGTTTTTTTTAAATACACTAGGGTGACAGAATAAAATAGACACCAGGTAAAGCGGTATAAATATGTAAACAGCTAAATTCTATGAACGAATTAAGAACCTTGTCTTGTCATTAGGGTAGGGGTAGATGTATCGGACGGAATTCGTCATAGTTTAGTATCGTTACAACTATGCGTCGCTTTCAAGGAGTGATATTAGCGACTTCACCCGGGGTCGCATCGTTGGCCAGAGTGAACGAAGTAAATTTTTAAATATTCCGTTGTCCACACAGTTAACCGTGTGATTACACAATTTAAACGCAAGGAAAAAATAACAGCGGAGCCGAGATCAGGTCGTGCCGGACCTTCCGAAAGAAGTAAAAGGGTGCTTGTGCGCGAAGTGTTAAGAGAACCGCGAAAAAGTACAGCTGAGCTTGCGGCAACTTCACAGAAAAGTCAGCGCACCGTTCTACGATACCTCCACAGTGTGGGGATGTATAAAAGGGTGGCAAAGAAAAAGCCTCTCCTTACGGCGTTTCAAAAACGGCGCCGAATGGCTTGGGCAATTGGAATGCGAACGAAGCCCGAAGAGTTTTGGCGGTCTGTCGTTTTTTCAGACGAAAGCAGATACCGCCAATTCAGTGATAGTGGTCGTACGTTGCTTTGGAGACGTTCGTCACAGCAACGGTGTGAACATCCCACATCATGATGGCGCGATATGGTATGGTGGAAGATCGCAATTAGTAATCTGCGACGGAAATATAAATGCGGCAAAATATATCCAAATATTAACAGAAGGACTACTACCGATATTCGACAACGGCATTTTATCTAAAGAAGACGCCACTTTTATGGAGGATGGAGCACCCTGCCACAAAGCAAGAACAATAACCCCATGGAAAGAGGAACAGGGGATTCGGATTTTACCATGGCCAGGCCAATCACCAGACATGAATCCGATAGAGAATGTTTGGCACATAATCCAGACAAATATGGCGAAACGATCCCGAAAACCCAGCAATAAGGAAGAACTCGTGGCAGCTGCTACAGAAGAGTGGTTAAATATTCCAGAAGACATTATTTAATAGATTCTATGCCACGACGATTCGCAGTACTTCACGCAAGTAAAGGTGGACCGACAAAATATTAGTATAATTTAGAAATTTTAAAATATTTTGTATATATAACGAGAATAGAATCTTTTTTTTAATTAGTATGTGTCTATTTTATTTTGTCACCCTAGTGTATGTATTTCTAATTTACGCGAATACCGCAATTTCTTTTATTAATTGATGACCATGCAGCTCTTCTAAGTACAAGGTAAGTTTGCAAAAAGATTCCGCTTTACATCATAAAAGGAGACAACTTCGCTACGAGCTTCCGACATTACCGCAAAACTTTCATACTTATCATCCCAACTTGTCGATAATCCGAAGTACTGGATTAATGCGAACCGAATGACTTCTGCAGACGTCCAAAGAAAAGAGTAAGACGCCCGAGGGCTTTCGCAAAAAAAAAAGAGAGGAGAGAAACCCAAAGGAAAGGTTTGCGCGACGGTCCTTTTAAAAATTTCCTCTTCTCCGGAGAGAAGAGGCACAAAAATTCCAAATGGAATTACGGAAAGGTCAAAGTACGCCAGGACCAACCTTCCTTCCCTTATATTCCGCCGACTAATGTCCATAAGATGTCCTCTCGAATACTCGTTAAGTGAAAAGTTTCCGATGCTTTGGTTCGGTCCCTCGAAATATGCACCACTCCTTTTTTCTTTTCTTCTTACCCTTTTCCTTTGGCATGTTTTTTTTTTTTCCTTTTCGTTTCACGTGGAAGCCGACGCGTTTGTTCTTGTCACGAAGTTGGGAATCGGAGAAAGAAAGAATTAACATCACCTCTCCCCAACGGCACCTGTTTGTACGGATTCCTTCCGGTTCCAGGCGAAGGAAAGTTCGACGTTCCTTCTGTTTTAATCTAACATCAAATTACGACGATTATATTAATTAGGCGTGTAAGGTGATGAAGGGAGTTTTAGGTGTATCTTGTCAGCCGAAAGGGACCGTTAAAAATACGCCGTCGCGTTGAAAAAAAATTATATTAAATGGGAGTGGATGAAAGCGCGTCAAAAATTACGTTCGCCGTTCTATTCAGATCAATATCGGCGAAAGAATCTAACGCTTGAGAAGTGAATTAAATGTAAAAGTAGACAATCTCGGGCTTATCGGAAATTTTCGCCTTTATCTGATTTTTTTAAGATTCTTTTGAAAATTCCAATTTAATTCACAGCGTTAGTTACCTTAATCTTGTAAGTATGGACGAATTCCGATCACCTTTTGGTTATTAGGTGCTTTAATATTTCTCGAAAATTAATGCGGAATAATTGAGGAAATAATTGATGCAATAAGTTTAAACTTCGATTAATGTTTAAAGAAAAACATAATGTAATGATATGAAATATTGTCTATTAATTATCAATGATTTTTCTAAATTTTAATAGTTGGAAACAAAGTACCGTTAGTACACCCTCTTTATGAATTTAGACCACAGATATTCGATCTATACAGTTTTCTTTCTAAATTTTTACAGATATCTACTTTAGGTATTCTTTATTAACTTATAATTCACAATTTTCATGTTAAAAAAAAAAGAGTCGATTCGACAGTATTTGTAGAAATCGTGTATTATATATATAGCTTTTCGTAAACATAATTTTTATATATAAATAAATTCTTCCAAATTCATTTTTAAAAGACGTTTAATATACTGTAGTCACACATTGTATAAATATGTATCATCACGAAATTATATCTCACAATTTTCAAAATTTCTTGTACGACAGAAGGATGGCACGACTGGCAGCATTTACTTCAATATAATTTCATTCATATCAAGTATATGTCTATTGTATGGCCTACTATATAGGCAAAATCGTGTCAAAGTCACACATATTGACATCGTCTCTCCTGAGAATAATCAGTTATATTCTGATATTAAAACTTACTTTATGAAAATCTTCGAATATACCTACTCATAAAGCGTATCAGCTGATACTACAAATAAAACGTGGGAGTTTCGGACACATTTATTGGAACCCGAAGACCAGTTCACCTAAAAGACGAGAAATCACGTGCCAGAGAGTACGATTACAAAAATTAAAGACGTCGAATCTTCCTAAATCTTCAAAATTATTTGTATTTATTACTTTTATTTTGTTTCGTATCTTAATTAGAATATTTAAAGATTAGCTAGACTGGGATTGCCTTAGGTTTTCTGTAAAAAAGAATATTTTGTTAAAAAAGCGGTATATATATTTTTGATTTGTTAATATATTAATGTTTTTCACCACCTCACATTTGGTTATTTTCATTAGAAAACGCTATTACTTAACTTAAAAAACAAAAAGAACAAAATTTAAATCAAAGAACCCATTACAAAAAAAAATAAGAGCCTGAGATTTTCTACCACAACATATCAAGAGCTATAACACATGGGCTGAAAAGTCCCGGGCCTAACAAAGAAAACACGTTTTTTTTGGTTCAAAATTAGCTATATTCATCAACGTAATCTCCATCAAGAGCAACGTCATCATTCCAGCGCCGCTCTAACATTTCAATACCACTTTCGTAGAACGATTTATCTTTTGCCTCAAAATAGGCCTCAGTTTCAGCGATAACCTCTTCATTCGTGCGAAATTTCTTACCGGCGAGCATTTTTTTGAGGTCTGCGAACAGCCAAATCTGGCGAATACGGTGGATGTGGGAGCAATTCGAAGTTCAATTCATGTAATTTTGCCATTGTTTTGATTGACTTGTGACACGGTGCGTTGTCTTGATGAAACAATTTTTTTTTCTTTGCCATACGCGGTCGTTTCTTTGCAATTTCGACCTTCAAACGCTCCAATAACGCTATATAATATTCACTGTTGATGGTATTTCCTTTCTCAAGATAGTCGATGAATATTACACCACGCACATCCCAAAATACCGAGGCCATAACCTTTCCAGCCGACTGTTGTGCTTTCGGGCGCTTTGGACGAGGTTCACCAGTTGCTGTCCACTCAGATGACGATCGTTTTGATTCCGGAGTGAAGTGATGGATCCATGTTTCATCCATTGTCACATATCGAAGGAGTTTCGCACGTTCAAACGGTGAAGTGATGTAGTATTGGTTTACCTCATATAAATTTCTCTTTTATTTATCTCTCTTTTGTTCAAAATTCAAGCTTCAGTTTGTAAGTAAACATTATTCATATTTCAAAGAAGCTAAAGAATTAATCCTACCAATTACTTCTGGTAAATAACATACTACTTTGTCAACGCAACAATGTGGTGGGAACGAAAGAAAATTACCCATACACAAATCATTCCTGTATTAATATTAATAAAGCAATAACTACAACAGATGTTCTTATATGTTGTTTATTCTATTTATAACTATACACCCGTGACAAAAACATCCATACATTTCCACCGTCTTTTTTTGTTTTTATTACCGGGTTATTAAATAATGGACATGTAAATAGAAGACCGGGCAATAATCGCTTGCGTAAGTGAAAAAACACAAGCACTCATTTCAATATTTATAAGCACTCAAAACATAGCTACGCGTATAAATAATAAATACATTTTATTACGGTCCCGCACGAGTTTACAGGCATAACACAGGTATCTTCTGGCCCTTTTTTCTATACGCGTGGGCTTACCGTTTGACGAATGAAGCGTTCAACATAAGTGTTTGCCAGCAAAACAGTGTATCTAAATAAATTTAAATTGTAAATAATCATATTATTCGAAGTTTCGCGGTATGACCGCGCTTCGGAATAAGTTAATCTAGATTTATGGACGTATGCAATGGACTACTATATACGGGCAATGGCATTTAAGCCGTTCAGTAAGCGATCGTACGACTGTCTTAATGTAAATATTTTTCACGCGCTTCATAAATGCGTCGTGGCTACTGGAAACGGCATTTCATGTTATGGTAATCCATTTCTTGTACGAGTATGGCTAATGTCTTTCGATTTTCTACGGATTCGTTTCAAATGCGATCAAAAGTAACGAAAATCTGTGTGGAGGTAGCTGTATGTATTTGTTTGCGATCTAACTAAGGCTTTTGATTGTGTGCAACACAGTTAATCGATAAGTCGTACTCAATGGTTTTCAGTGACAAGTTTGCGAGGAGATCGCTTCATATCTTTCGGATGAAATATCTATAAAAGTCTTTGATTCCGATGATGCGAGAAAGACCGGATTGAAACTGATACGCGTGTTATGCTAAACCAAATGTATGTTTGTCGCTGCACTAATGGCCTATAATTAAATCTCGATAAAATAAAATATATCCTTTTTCATACCTTTCAAAAGGGGTTAAATGCAATTTTTTATCTAAACGTCAATAATACTTGCATTTCGAAAACCAGACCGGCCAAGCTAGTGGGTATAACCTTTGCTGGGACTATGAGGTGGAATGATTACTGCAGACAGCTGGTTCCTAAACTAAATATGACAATATTTAAGCTTAGGCAATTAAAGCAAAAACGTTAATATGCTAAAAATCGTCGACTATTCAGAATTTCAAGCACGGTTATTATACGGGCTGCTACTATAGGGCTACAGTACCCCAGCAAGAGATTCTTTTCAAACAAAAAGCTTATTACTGGTATTAATTCTTGTCGAATTTAAGAAACCAGTTAAAGCATGGCTACTGTCGAAATGTTACTACTTGCTAGAAGAATTTTTTGGTGATAGCATCGCTTAATGATGGCATGCACGGATGCCCCAAACCACCTTCTCAGTTTAGTGCAATGATTCTTTATATTGTGTTTTGCATTATATTAAAACACATATTAATTTGATTATTGTTATTATCTTTAGCTGAATTTACTGTACTGCTTCGTGTCCGACTTACTTCATACTTACTACATTTCTAGTATTGAAATAAAGCTATTTATTATTATTATTATTATTATTATTATTATTATTATTATTATTATTATTATTATTATTATTATTATTATTATTATTATTATTATTATTATTATTATTATTATTATTATTATTTTGATCAGAAATGCCCTGAAGTCAAACTTATTATTAAGAATTTATGGAATACATTTTCATCTTCCGTAGTGTATGGGGCCTCCCTCAGTCATCTACGAATTTATTTTTGGGGTTTTTCTTGCTGGTTCTGTTTGTATTCATAAGGAGTTATATACTATCTACTTGCGGAGATTCTAATAAACTCCAACTTTAGCGAAAAATGTTAGACAGGGCAAACGAGATATCTCCCTTCAGGAGAGGTAAATGCGAAACAAATGGTTAGGTATGGACATGTAATCGCGCTAGAGGCGAAAACCTTCTGATACTTGTGTTGGTTGGCTAGATTCGTCTTCAGTCCATCTTCTTCCAGCGTTTTCCTACTTGGAACTTTCTGGGAGCTTCTTAATATCTTCTTGTGTGTTTAAAGTCTTTATTCTGGATATCCTCGCTTCTTCTTCTTTTACGTAGAACACAGAATGTATTAGGATCGATAGATTGTTGAGAAGAGTGATACTTCCTGACAAGTTACAGTTTCCCGAGCGCCTCAGTTACTGTCCCGTGTTTAGTCGTTTCCCAAATTTTCTGCGTGATGGCGGTCTTCAGTGCTGGGTTTTCGCTGGCGGAGGTTTTCTCGAAGAAATCCCAGTTCAGCTTATCTAGAAACTTCTCCAGGTCTTTTCCGTCGCATAGGGTTCTTAACACGACCAGCGTCGTTCTGCGAGGAACGTGGAGTAGCGTTCTCTGTGTTGATGTTATTCGGATATTTGAGGTTCTCCATTATCATCCTAATTTTTCTACCGCAAACGTTCAGGTACTTCGAATGAAAGATTCCTCGGAGCTTTACAGTCCTCTTTCATCGAGAACGAACAAAGAGCCAATTAGCAATGGCGTTCAATAAAGCCCCTATAAAAGGCTTCATTTCAGCAATAATATCCTCCTTCGGCATGCTGATAGGGTACATAGCAAAATTTAGCCCTTTAGAAAGAACAGCTGTTCACTAGGGGATAGAGGTTTAGAGGACAAGGACCATGAATTTCGGATATGGTCGGGACTTAGAAGAGATACTCTGTAGTATTTCCGTCATGGTAGCATTTCAAGGGCACGTGGACCCTTATTTGTCAACCGCGCTACCGACTGAATGCAACGAGTAGGTGTTTGGGGAAAAGCGAAAAAATAAAAGCATTTTGTTAGTGCTTGTGTCAAGATACCATTACCTAATAAAAATCAATTGAGATATTGTGGGATTGGCCTTTCTTTCCTTTTTTTCCCAACATTTTGATATAAACTCACACCGAGTCAAGAACGTTCCTTTAGTATCTTATAACTTGAAAGGAACTAAAACACTTCCCGACAATACTAACTTCAATATTATAGCTCTTGATTTTTAGTAAAAATTAGATGATTTGTAAAGGGCTACATTACATTAGCCTGCATCTCAGCTAAATCGTCTTTAACCACAAAACTCAACCAGTAATATGTTCACCATCTACATTGTAGCGCTTGCGAATTTATTCTAATAACCTGTAGGCAGACTACTTATTACGTCTTCGTCCAGTTGTCCGATTTATGCCCAGATAATGGCGTTTTATCGTTGCTATGCAATCATAAAGCACGTTCGGCTCTCGCGTTTCACTTTAACGACGAACAGGTACGGGTAAATACGCGCCGAAGGAGCTTTGTTTACGTGAGATGACGGCCAACGAGACCCATTACCGAGCAACGGACTCCGGTCTATATAAATGCATAACGGGTAGCGAGGATGGCGGAAAAAGGAGGTCACTTTAGTTGTTCTCTTATTAGATAACTATGTTCTTAGATACGTGAAGTTGTAGTAAGGTAGCGAGGAGTTGTGGGGGAAGAGAGGGATTGGGATTTTAACCCAAAGGATGTATGAACCTAAAATAATAATAACATTATATCCATTTAACACCCACCAGTAGAAAAGCCAATTATAACAAATGTGTTAGGTTTACTTCAACAAAACTAGAGCTAAAATTGGTTTCAGTCTGTATCTGCAATTGAAGAGCTTCTGACATGAATTCTAATCATTTTTATTCCATGATACTTACTGTATATATTTTAATTACCGTGTGCTCTGCAGTTATGGGTAAATATTCAGGTCAAAGATGCTACAAGACTTCATTTAAGTTCAGACAATCCAACCACTTCTTTCAGAGATTTTAGAAATAGTGAAAAGAATTGTAACTATTGAACGAAATATTATGTCTTAACTGAACAATGAGTCTTCTTATTCAAAATATTGATTGAGTGCAAATGATTTTGTAATCGTGTTGGTATACATAAAAAGTTTATATAACTGAAAGAATGGAATCCAAAAGAAATCTTTACGTAGCTTATCAGCCCAAACAAAACTATCGGTTGATACCTATCCAAAAGCTTGCAAGAAAACTCTTCATTTATATATTTACATAATAACTGTGACTCGTGAGTTGTTAACTTTGGATTTTCCTCATCGTATGCAATACTGTGAATGGTCCAACGAAGCCTTAAACGGGATGATATCTTGGACATTAAAATATCTTCTTCAGTGACAAAGCATGATTTCACAGAACAATAGAATCTGGTCTGCAGAAAATCCTCATGTTTTCGAAGAGACTCCATTACATTCTCAGAAGATTTGTGTATAGTTGGTGACGTCAAGAAGAAGAATTATTGGTCCTACTTTTTTATCAAAATATTGCTATCAATCACCAGATCAGAACCTGATTTTAGTTTGAATAACTGGATGATGAGTTGCAACTTATTTTCCACAGAGAAGTACTATAGTCCACACTGCGCAGAGAACAATAAACTATTTATAACAATTTTTTAGAGATCGGTTGGTAAGTAGAGACCGCTGGCCTCCACGATTACCAGATTTGACCCTCTTGGATTATTTCATGTGTGGTTATTTAAAAAATAACCTTCATTTTAACCGAATCCATGATATTGGGCCAGAAGTAATTAATTTGTATTTAAATTTACATGGCCAGCATTTTGAACAAATGTTGTAATTTTAAAGTATTTGTATGGTGAATATATAAGTGTTATAGTTTTGTGTTCGTTTCAGAGACTAGTGTAATCTGGAGTTAAACTAGAGTGCAATTTAGAATGTCAAAGACAGCAAACTATTTCACTACACCGGCCAACAAAATATTTTTTGTCGTGATGCCTGTAAAAGACGAACCGATTTAGCAGCTCTAGTTTTCGAGATACACCACAGTGTAATTTATTACTCATGCGCAATAAATTTCACCGTTATTTATTAGTAGAACAGATGCAGATTCATCACAATCACAGCCACTTAGATCGTGTTCCAGAAAACTTAGGTGATTTTAGGGGGAAAGATTTCACAACGACATCAGCATTATGGAGGAAAGGTATTTAGGAAGACGAAATACCCAAATGGTGGCCGATTGTTGTTGAAATCTTCAGCGAGACTGTTGCGGTATACCACACGCAAGGAAATCTTATAAAAGGAAATTTCTAACAAATGATTGAAAGCATATCCATATTTTTTCCATGTTTTTTTTTTTTGTATTTCAGTTAACAGTTATCAAATAGTAACAAGTTCCGTGCAACATTGTATCTAGTTTTGACGAATTTTTCCTAAATACGGCAGAAAGTGTGAATTTCGAAAACTAGGTCTGATAGAACATATCTGGCTGTATTTTTGAGAGTAGGTACCCCAAAATTCCTTAATTACACTCAAAAAATCTGAGGCACCCAAATGGGTGCTGGCCAGTGTTCCAGGAATTGGTTCCTTTCTCATAGTTTTATGATGTGCCTATGATATAAATATGGTGTTTACAGCTTCTGAGGCGTTGACTAGTACTTAGGGCCAACTTAAAACACATACACCCTGTACTATAAATAGATCCCCAAGGGTTGGGTAACGCACTGTGAACTACTGAAGCACATTTTGGAGGTATTTGAATCTATAATTGTATAGGATATAAATTGTTGGGTATCTCCGTACTAATATCTAGCAAGAACTGTAATAAATACAGCTCAAACTTCTTCTCTATTCATGTTCTTGCATCCTATTTTCTAGCTAGATTGTTTAAAGGTATGCACAGGTAAAATAAAGTCAAAATAACAAGGCAAATTCCTTAATTTTTCCATTAAATTCCATGAAGCTCCTTTTCTCCAGCTACGCTAATAAATTTCAAACGTCCGCGATAGTAATTAATTTCAAAATTCCGTCTTAAAGAGTAATTCTTGACTATTAATAACGTCCGATCAAATCCACTTCCAACAATAGAAGCTATCGTGGCGTTAAGCAATTTCTTCCACGGCATCTGGCCGCGTAGAATAGACGAAGAATAAAGTTATAAATAATAGCTTCCACGGCACAAAAGCACTACGGTATCAACATAGCTTCCGAACGTATTATAACGACGACGAAAAATAATAAAAGGACGTCGAAATAAACCCGCGAAAATATGCACGAATATAACGCATACACACGGCGGGGACCGCAGGAGTATAACGGGCCCGCGTCTCCACCCAGATAAAGTCGCCGTAAGTTCAACGCCGTGTAATAACCCGTTAAAAGCAGATATTTATGTTATTATACGTTCGAACGGGACAAAACCACGCGATTCGCGCTTACGAGACTGTATTGTACCGCTCCGGGTCCCTGTATATGGTGTACGACGTGCATACTGCGATGAGACAATGTTCTATAACCGCGGCGTTGAGCTCGCAGGGTCCGTTATCGTCGCGCTGACAGCTACTGCTCTGTATATTTTATTAGTTAATTTGCCAGTACGGTCGTCCGTATTAACTCTAATCTACTTGCAAATTTATTGCGAACAAAGCACGTACAATCCAGATACGCGTATATTCTCGTAAGCTACACATAACTGTTTGTGGTATACAGTCGTGTGTAAAAGAATAAGGCAATATTACATAATACCTACGTAATCTGCAAAAAATGGTTTCAAATGTGTAAAGACCGATATTTTTGCACTTAATGTCTTTAGCAAAGGGAGCTTTTTTCCCACAATTGTAACATGTAAGGTTCGATTTTATGGAAAAGAAATGCGCTAGGCTGTCTATTTTTTAACATTACTACATTAAATTCTTCCTGTCTAACTAACTCTTCGGCTTTATCTATTGTCAAATTTTCAGTTCGCAGTAAAAGAGGACCTAGGCTTTTCATATATTCTCTTTTTAAACCCACTCTAAATTGATTAAGCACCAGCTCCTTACATTCATTCTCTAATCCTACTCTTTCAGCCACACTGTAATTTTTTAAATCTTCCGTTAATAGCGTAAGGTGAGGGAAATGGTTGTATGAGGAATTTGGGCGGTTAACTTAAAAAGCTTCCTTTGTATGAAAACATTTTATGTTGGAACGATATTTTTGTAAATGTTATTGGTTTTTATATCTATTATCGATAACACCGCCGAACGAAATAAATTTCTTGTAATGGTGCGTGTAAAATACGGACTGATTTAGGGTATTTCAGATGTGCTGGTTCCAAAAATAACTGGCATTTCTTCCCAGCAAATCTAGTTTTTGAGATACCACCCCTATAGAGTTAGTGGAACAGATGCTTTCTAACATTCACAAGCTCGGATGAACATCAAGATTCATTATCTTCACAGTCATTTAGATCGTTTTCCAGAAAACTTAGGTGTTACTGAGTTACTGAGGAACAGGGGGAAAGATTGCACAAAGACATCAGAATTATGGAGGAGAGGTACCAAGGAAGATGAGATAACCGTATGATGGCCGATTAAATAAAATCTTATAAAAAGGAATTCTTAACTGAAGATTGAAAGTTGTATATCCATATTCTTCTGTTAAATAAATACCTCCTACACATTTTTTGTGTTTCAATTATCAGTTATCAAATAGTAATATTTAAAAGTTACGTACATAACAAAACATTATATGTATCTAATTTTTCCTAAATAGGGCAGAAAGTTTGAATTTCGAAAACTAGATCTGATAGAACAAATGTGACAGCATTTTGGGTTCAGGCACCACAATATTGCTTAATCCCCATGCGGGAAAATAGAATAGATTTCGACTGATGTTTGTTGTGTCTTGGAGGTGCCTGGTCTTGTTTCAGCAGCGTGTGTCATTAGGGACCATACTACTAATTTGTAAACTCTCATTTGGCTTTCCATTTTAAGGTATTTGTTCCTCCATACGATCTCTCAAGTAGCCTGAGATTTGAGATGCTTTCATAATTTGCTCCTGGACTTCACTATGCAGATTTTCAGAGCCTGTTCTGTCAGCTCGATTATTATTTGGTCAACCTCCAGTTTGTATCTTATAGATTCTTTGGATGTTACTATACATTTCGTTTTGTCAGTGTTAATGATCATATTTAGTTGTTTTGCTGATTGATTAAAGTAGTGAAATAATCTTCGCAGGTTGTCTTCAGAGTTTGCTTCAGCATTTTGTAGCCTACTGTTTTAGGTAGCTTACCGACTATTTAATCTATAATCATATAGAATATAAATGAGCTAACTGAGTCGCCTTGTCTTATTCCAGTGCGTATTTGTATATCCTCGGTTAATTTATTCCCCACGTTTATCATCGTTCTGGAGTACCTGCTAATGTCGTCAATTACTTTTATAAGTTTTGGCTTTATTTCTCTTCATCCCATTGTCTCCGATATGTCTGCCAGACGAAAGCTTGTTATAAATTCTAATCTATAATTTACAATACTCACAATCAAAATTGTCGCGCGCTTGACTGTATAACCATTGAAATAAACTCCACCCATACGTATACTGCATGTCGTCGAATTTGTGATGAAATTGCCTCATCTGCCTTTCGTTTCGGTCGAAATTAACATTCTGAGGTGAAACTAACGTCACCTGCGCTCGACGGCTGTGCGCTAACACCCCGGAAAATGGCGGGGTCGTCGGAGTTGAAAATTCAACATAAATTCGGAATGATGTCGGTGCGTTAGGCGGCATGCCAATTTATGTTTTTGCCGGTGTTTATACGCGGTATGTGATGGGCGGAGGAGGAAAACACATTGGTAAAAATAAAGAATGAGTATAGGGGTCGTATGTGAAAACAAAGTAGATTCTTGAAGAATAGGGCTTATTTAATAAATTACGATTTATATACCAGGTGTACGCATAACTTTCAAGGGATATTGTTATTATTTTTCTTTAATATTGGCCATCGGTTTCTATGCATTTCGCCCATCTTTTAGGTAATTTATGGGTGCCATGCCAGAAAAACTGCTTGCCTTTTTGCGGCAAACCATTCGTCGATCCATTTTACAACTTCTTCAAAAAGTGCTGCTCTGCGAACGCGTGCCCATTGATGCGAAGAAGTGACAGTCAGATGGCGCCAGGTCTGTGAAGTATGACGGAAAAATGTCGCATCGAAGCAATTTGAAGGGGTCTTTCACTGGTTTTGCGATCAAAAATCACTTTGCCATGTCTTCTGACCTATTCCAGTCGTCTTTCGATTAATACGTCGTTTAACTTAATCATTTGTTAGCGATAGCGTTGCGTATTAACCCTTTCGTCGAGCTTCAAAAGTTCGTAAGACAGGATACCGCTCTGGTTCCACCAGACACAGAGCATGGTCTTCTTGGCGAAGCGATTTGGCCTTGGTATTGAAGGATCGGTTTCGCCAGGTGAAAGTCACGATTTTTTCCGTTTCGGGGTTTCAAAATAAATCCATTTTTTGTTACCCGTCGCAATTCGATACAAATATAATTTAATTTCGTGGCGTTGAAGCAGTATTTCACATGTGATCGTGCGATTTTCTGTTCGACCTTCATTCAAATCGCGTGGAACCCATTTACCGAGTTTATTGATCTTCCCCATTGAACTTAAAGGTCTGCTGATTGTTTCTTGTGACACGTGTAATGCTTCTGTTAATTGCCGTTGCGTTTGAGTTGGCTCATCATCCAATAAGTCCTACAATTACTCGTCTTTGCATTTTTCTGGTCTTGCAAAGCGCGCACTGACTTTCGCATTGAAATCACTACTCTTAAATTGTCGAAACCATGTTTCACATATGCTAGTCGATGGAACGTGTTCACCATATGTTTCTACCAGCCTTTGATTGATGATTTTCAATTGCCTTTTTCTTTTGATTAAATAAGAAAAGTAATGCGTGCCCTAAATGTTCTTTTACAGGCGCAAAATTCAACATAATCACTGAACTATAAAGCAAAGACGTTAGTTTTTGCCGGACGCAACTTGTGTGTGTTTGTGGTTTAAATATCAGACGAACAGAATGACGTATGTGTCCTGGTTAAACCGGAAAGAAATTATACAGACGCCTGGTATATATGTATATATAGCTGGCTGTCGCAGTCGAAATCACGACCTCAAGAAGAAGATGTATGCGATTATATCGAAACGTTAGGACGTACATGGTTCTTCTAAGAAGCAACGCCGAACGAAGATAACAAAACATATATATAGCGTTACAGCAATTCTTAATTTGTAACCCTAGCTCATACTCCACGTAACAGTTCCCCTATTCAACCTAAAATAAATCTCGTAAAACCCCAACTGACTAATTCATTTCGATTCGGCGGACCCTACTCCCCTCGGACTTCTTAAATTTCATCCCCTTTTCCTCTCGTAAAAAGAGGAAGTAATAAACACCTCGCCTTGTTTGTATTAATATAAATGCGTAGCTTAATTCAATTCCCGCCTTCCAAATTATGTCCAGGGCGACGGCTCCACATCCTGTCGTTATTGTTGCTGCTACGGCGACGAAAGGTCGCGTAACGATAGGCGCAAGCGAACTCCCCAATTACCCATTTACCTGTACGAGGTGTTTACGGGCGCTGCAGACGCTAATGGCGGTGTATCACGCGTCGTCTAGCAATAAATCAGAAAACAAAACGGTGACATACTAACCCTTACAGCCAGAAGTCTAGTAAAACCATCCGAGGGATCGTACGTAAGTTCTTGGAGTTCGGTTGTATGTCGTTGCATTTGAAATGTAGTTTGGCCGAGTATTACGTTATAGACTCGTCAACCGAATGCAAGATATTTTCTATAAAAACAATGCTATCTGTTATTAGCTTAGATGTCCAGTATAATGTAATTCGATTCTATACGAGGCCTAGGTATTCAGAATATCAGGACTGTATCAGTTTCGACTGTCCAATATAGAATATCAACGTTAAAACAGAGCTTAAATGTTTTAATGCAATGAATATCGTGAATTGTATGTACATAGTTTCTCATCTAAATGGAAGAAGATAGAGTTATAAGGAGGTGATGAGATATAATACATTAACTACACATTACATTACTGAACAAAGATTCATTTTTAGCAATTTCACAAAAGTATACAAAAACGTTATTGCCAATACGAGATAAACATACATCAATTCAATTGTGTATAGTAACCTCTCCCTCTCATGGGAAATTGCATATTTAGCAATGTTTTTAACGTAGTGGTGTTACCTGGGAAGGATACGTGAAATTCATACGAAACCGTTATGTTCTGGTTTGTACGGATGCCGAAATGAGTTCACTTAGGATTTGTGTGTTTCTTTTTGCCTTCTAATTGCTGGCTCTTTCCATCATAGCATAGAGCAGACATAGACACCTATAATGTGTGATCACAATAATTGCATGCGATTTAGTAAATTCCAAACCTTTTCATCATATCCGATTTATCTTTAGGATTGCCTAAGAGGTTCCTTAGGTTGTGTTTTGATACAAAAGACACATTCATACTTTGTTGGCGGAAAATTTTATTTAATCCTTTTATTGTTCGGTGGAAAGACAGCATTATAAATTTTTTATTGTCAATGAAAACGAATTAGAAAAGAATAATCAACGTCTCTAAACGGCAGAGGGAACAGAGCAATATTCCTGAAGATAAACTGAGGAAATTGGTAGAAAGAATGCGACGAATTGTACGAGCAGTTATTGAAGATACGGATATTCCGACGAGAAGAAATAACTTACTAATGTTTATTATTACTTTTTCATTTGTGTACACATGTGCAATAAGTCGTAGATAAATAATACTATTCTTAAAATTATTTTGTATGAATATTTGAAATAGGAAGTGTCCATACTATTATGAGTGGTAGTGTACATAAATTTGCTGATTATCAAAGGACCGGCGGATAACAATTCGAATATTTTACTTAAAGGATATAATTTTTTAAGTAGCAGCACCTATTTTTGCTTTTTCTTATTATATTACAATAAAATTTATATGCCCTATTCCTTAAATAGCTTTTATTTGAAAACTTTGATGATACCACTTCGACAATTAAAAAAAATCAGATGTTGTCATTTAAAACATTGTGATTCTTTTAAAAATGGATTGCTTTAAATTGAACGGATGTATTCCATAAAAATCACGGCATTTAGTCATACAGTTGATCAATTATACAAAAAAAATAGTGAAACACTTATTTCCTTCATAAAACTTCCATCAACTCTGCTCTATGATTTTCTAGTAAATTAAACCAATTATATGTGAATTCACGTTACAAACTATCAGAAACCTTTGATTCTTCAATAATTATTAACGTATGAGGTTTACAAAGATTAAAAAAGATAAACTAAGAATGTCATCTACGAGGGGAGGTCCAGAAGTACGTGGAATGGAGGGGATGGAGTGGGGATAAGGGCGCTCGCTAGGTATCATTCTGATTGGCGACTCAACATTAATATATAAGTTAAGTTGCAGCCCTATAGCGCCAGTCGTTTACGAGTAGTTGCCTGATAAACAAGTCAATCCGGAAAAAAACTGAAATTATGGAGGAAATTGAACACCGTGCTGTGATAAAGTTCCTTACAAAGCAAGGAAAGAATTCATTCATAGATCTCATGAATGTATTGTGCTTAAGGGTGATTATATTGAAAAGTAGAAATAGATTTATTGTTTTATTTTATTTAAAACCCGTTCATTCCACGAACTTCCGGACCTCCCCTCGTAGGTTATAAAGTAAACACGTGTCAATTGCCGCCTTATATTCAAATCAGCGCCACCAGAGCTCTAGCGATTATAGTGGAACGGGAAAGTGAATTAGGTCTGTCTTCGACTACTACCTGTTAGGCACAGTTTACAGATGAGGGCGGACGTACGTGCGGGAAATTTAAAAAATACAGTGAAACTCAACAGTTACACCAATATGAATTTCTTTGAAAATGTCCAACGAACTGCCGGACATAACCTAGAAATAATACTCTTCAAAGTGCTGCTTAGCTACCTCAAATTAATCTTCTAAAAGAAAGCGGAGCTGTTTCTTTAGCTTCTTCTTTACATGAAAGCAATTCACATGTTAAATAAAAAGAAGCCGCACGATACATTAAGCATAATCCATTTCCAAGAAAATTTATTCGCGTTACGTTGGTAATAAAACGTCATGTCAACGTCACGCATATAACGACTTTTCATTGGCTAAATAATTGCACCGGTACCCGTTCCTTTTTTTTTTCGATGTAATTAACCCATCTAGTAGGCCAACTGACCGGCACTGAAAAGTTCACGAATGACGCCATATGCTCGTACTAGACCGTCTATAGAGCGTATATAGAACGAACGTTTGCTTTTTTTCAACTTGGTTATCCTACTTTCGCGAAATATACACGTATACGCCTCAATATAAGGTACAATCTTATTTGGTTATTGCGTGTGAGATGCACTGATACGCCTCGTCGGAATAACTCAATTCAAACTTAATCAATCAACGTTGTGTCACTTTATAAATACGTTTAAGCGGCCAAGGGTGGATATACTTACGGGGGAAAAAAGCGAGGCGGTTTTTTTTTTCCCCGGCTTATATTCCGCTTCTATCGGTGCCGCGAACCGATTCATGTCGTAATCGCAACGTTTGACTGACGCGGTGTTTAGGTAGCGGGATATTCGATACAGCTATTTGAGCTGGAAGGAGATTATTTTTTTATGTGTTATTTTGAAAAACGCACGTTCCGTGATAGTTCAAGAAAAACAGAACGCGTTGGTTTTTAATCAAAGTTTTACAGAGAACAGAAAATGTCCTTTTTATAAACTATTGGATCGACAACACGTAACTGTACAAATAACTAACGTACATTGGGTATAGGCCCAATGGCGGAGAAGGGCTTTGTAATACGAACGAACTCTAATAGTTGGAGCTGTGCGTAGCTGATTATTGTAGAGATATGTTCGCCAAAGGATGAAGATCCTTAATCGTTGACTGCCTGGATAAGATGCTGTTGTCAATTTAACAACTGTGGTGTATACGACGAACCTTACGCGTATAACTTGCAGTAATGCATTTACTCGCATTCTAGTCTAGCCTATTTTTGATATAACATTGAATTGATTTTGCAAAAAAAGGCAATCACCAATAGTGTTAATCATGTTATAAAGCTCTAAATCATCAGCAAATAGTAATTTATGACAACTAAGCATAGCACATACATCATTAATATAAATACTAGACAGAAAGGGTCCCAAGTTTGTTCCTTGAGGAACACCATAAGTAGAATAAGAATGATGCAATTCGTAACCAATATTAGCTACATAGTGTTTCCTCTGCATGACATAAAATGAAAATAAAGAAACTAGAGACGCAGAAAATCAAATTGTCTGACTTTTAGAGCAGTATAGAGTGATCAATACGATCGAAAGCCTTGCTTATGTCCGTGTAAATAACGTCTACTTATTTATTTTTTGTCACTTTTATCGCAGAGAAACTAATCATCGCTAAATTTGTCAGTGTTGAGCGGTTACTGAAAAATCCGCTCTGATAAACAGAGAGGAGTTATTTAACTTGAGGATAAATGGGGGAGTGCAAACACTTTTCAAAGACTTCTCCGAGGTTATTTATGATAGCACCTGGTGCTATATAATTTTCAAGTAATTGTTTACCCTCTTCGTGCACGGGCACTAGTCGTGCGACTTTTCAGACATCAGGGAAAGTAGCGATGTTTACAGATAAGTTAAATAGATAGCACAGGAGAAGACAGTACCTGGCGATAACCTTTTAAAATGAAAATAGGTATGCAAGTCCCACATTTTTCGAATTTTATGTATCGTATTAGGCTTTCAATTCTAATTGTGTTTTGATAGACTATTATTTTCTGAATTAAACTTGCGTAATAAAACTGCAGCAGCGAAGAAATAAGAAAGTGTATAAATAAAACTAATAATAGAATAAAATTGCATAAGGCTAGGGCAAAAGTACATAAATCCCATTCTGTATCGCCCATCCACAACGTGTAATTTGCTTTCTTCACAAAACTAACGGCACCCTATTCGATAATGCGCCTTCATCAAATGCATCGTTTAAATTTCTACTAGACGACAATAAGCTTTCAATGACTGACGTCTAAAACGTGACCATTGCAGCATAAATTAATAAACCCCCATTATTAGATCGCATAAGCTAGATTATCGCTAATGTAAATTTATGTAACACGCTCCCATCTCCGGGTTTATTTACATAGAAGAAAAGGTAAATATGGTAACCATTGTTAAACCAACAATCCACGCCCTTCCCAAGGGTGTGCGCTGTTATCTAATAAATTTCCTAGATTACCTGATTTAATCTTGTACCGCTAACATAAACAGAAATTTTATATTTTATTGCCACCGCAGGCATTCCACCCCCCGGAACTACCCTTTCCTTTTCTTCTCTTGTATGTTTCCCCTACAGCCTTCTAGGTCTATAAGCAGGTCGAAATTAAATTCGAAATTCAAATCTTGATTGCTGCGAATATAAAAAAGGGAGCACCATGCAGAGGAACCCCTCTATTTGTAGCCGACCCCCGGCTTTAAACTATTAAAATTTAGTGGCTGCTTTTATTGACGGGCCGAAGGGTACATAATAGTCTTAAATCAACTAAACTGCCATGTCTAGATTTGAAAATATTTAATTCTACGAGTCACCCTCCGAGTTAGAGGAACAAATTAAGTCTGTTACGATTTTGCAATATTAAACGGGTATAAAGGAGGTCGTAAAACTCAATGGAGATGTAGGACTAGTATACGAGGGGAGGTTCAGAAGCTCGTGGAATGAAAGGGTTTTAAATAAAATAAAACAATAAATCTATTTTTCCTTTTCAGTATAATTGCCCTTAAACACAATACATTTATTAGATCTATGAATTGATTTTTCTAAACCATCATAAGAATATGTTTTATCTTTCGCCTCAAAATGGGCCCCCTTTACCTCATTGTCGTCGGAAAACTTTCTTCCACGTAAGTCTTCTTTTAAATTGGCGAACAAATAAAAATCACTAGGTGCCAGGCCTGGACCGTAGGGTGGATGGACTATTGATTGAAAGCCATGCTTATGCAGAGCAGCCATTGCAACTTTGCTCTTGTGAACCGGCGCATTATCTTGCAAGAGCAACACACCCTTGGTCAATTTTCCTCGACGTTTTTCCTTGATGGCCTCCTTTAATTTTTCTAATATCGCTGCGTAATATTCTCCAGTTATGCTCCTACCTTTTTCTTTGTAATCAATCAATAATATCCCCTCAAAATCCCAAAAAACTGTAGCTAGTAGGATACGCAAAATGGTGGTATCTGATACTCCAACTAATGCAGATAATTGTTTTGTCTTCGAATGGGCATCTAGCCGTAGAAATTTTTGCACTTTATCGACGATGTCTGGTGCGGTGGCCTCAACTGGCCGTCCTGAGCGGGGGTCGTCTTCAATCAACTCCCGACCATGTTTAAAAATACCATGCCACTTATAAATCATTGATTTACTAGGCCACTGTCCCCCATAAACGGTTTCAATTTCATTCAATATGGTTTGAGCGTTCTTTCCTTGCTTTGTAAGGAACTTTATCACAGAACGGTGTTCAATTTTCTCCATAGTTTCAATTTTCTTCCGGATTGACTTGTTTAGCAGGCAATTATTCGTAAACAACCGACGCTATAGGGCTGCAACTTAACTTGCATACTAATGATGCGTCGCCAATCAGAATGACACCTAGCGAGCGCCCCTATCCCCACTCCATCCCCTCGATTCCACGAACATCTGGACCTCCCCTCGTATTATTGCTCTCGTAAAGCAATGGATTGGTTCATATGTTAACATATTCCGTCTTTTTACGGTATCAAAGCTATTTTTAATTCTGTTAAACGTATTTTTTTTTATTCAAAAACCTACTGAGAAGTTTACACTCCGTAATGATATGTATTATTTCAATTTAAAAAAAAACAATGACTTCTTCCTAAATTTTTAACTTGTGTGTTTGGTTCACGCCATTATCTTATTTTGTTATTGCTGGAGGCGAAGTACCCTCTTCTTTAATCTTTATAATATTTATTCCATACAGTTTTCTTTCCATGTGTCGGATGTTACAGATATCTACTTTAGTTGCTGATTACTGACATTTGATTTATAATTTAAATTAAAAAAAAGAGTCCCTTAAACAACGTGTACAGTGAAGACCTAGACTCAACCACCGTAAACTACTGGTTAAATATAATTTCCTCTAAATTATTCCTCAAGATGCGTAACGCACTGTACTCACACATTTTTATCAAATTATAAAAGCAGGCATCGTCTCGGAATAATACGCACATTATTTTCAAAATTCTCGTACGTCGAATGAACACCTGGCAGCCCGTATCTGTAAATAAGTTCATTTTATCAAGAGTGTCTACTGTCTAGCCTATCATCCAGGTAAACAAGTTCAGTATAGTGGTAATGCCCCCGGAAACAACCTATTATTAAATAATTGCATCAAAGTAACTCATGTCACTTGTCTCTTCAGAGAAAAACTTATTATTTCTCACAATAAGTAGAGTTATTACAAATCTTCAAAGCTATTTGATGCAATAAAGCGCCCCAGCTGCTATACTCGTGTGTGTGTGAGTACTATTTCGATATTAAAGCCTTAAGATTGTAATTATTATCAAAATTCACTGTTGTCCTATTCTAATTCATAATTCGTTTCTATATTTTGAAAAATTTAGCTGGACAAGGATTGTTATAGGCGAATGTTTAAAGAGTTGTCTTAAAAAGCGATTTATATACCTATTTTTTGTCAATATATTTCCAGAACCTTCCATTTGGTTGCAATTGTGAAATATAAAGAAACCAAATAAAAAAGACAAATGAAAAACAGCAAACAATAAAACAAATTCACAGTATACGATAGCATATATCCAAATCATTCATTAATGCAGAAGAAATGAAAACTCGAAGTACCACATTGATCTTAAATCATATCTAAACCACTTGTAAGTGTTTTTTCTCAAACGAAATTTGCCTTTTATGCGTATATATTCTTCAGAATCTTCACCAAACCATTATACAATTCAACACAAAGATATTTACAACTCGATTAGTATTACACCTGCATCTTCAAACAGAAGGTACGACAAACATCCAAGACGCAAACCATTATTTAATCGGCAAATACACTTTCTACGTTTTGCGTAACTCCAATCAAAAGCGGGACAGAATTAATTACCTCGCAATTGATTTATACACGCATGCATATTATTCGGGACCTATTAAAACCTTATGTAATATCGTAATTACCCGCATGCACGGGGGTACGTATTTTCTCTCACATGTCCGAAATCGTTTGCACGCCTTTTTTTCCGTTTTCGGACAGCAGCGTCTCGTTTCACGTAATAAATTCGTTACCGTTAATTACGCCGCCTTAATATTTTACGGGCTGCCAGTGTGAAGCCGGTCACCGCGGTACAGGGCAATGGCAATGGCAGGTGCCTCGCTTATGTAATTACGACATCAAGGCATGTTTCCAAATTAATAAGAAAACAGACTCACTAATTACCGAAACGAGAACGTGCAGGAACGAAATAAGAAAAGAAATGAAAACAGTATGGTGTACACGTACAGCGGAACAATTTTCAATCCTGACAGTCAAGCGTGTCATGCGATATCTGCGCAGGTTCCTGCTTTAGCCGAATATTTCCGATAATCGAATGTTTCTTTTTATCACATACATTGTATTATTCAGGCTAAATACGTATCTTTTCTGTTATATAGAATAAGATTTTTTAAGAGTTAATATCCTTGTAAAAACTGTTATGTTATCATCCTTGAATAACAGGAACAAACTTTTGTAAGTATTTCTATTTGATCCGTAAAGAATAGCTTTATACATATTTTAATTGATAGGTACAATACACTTTTCGTATAATATCGGGTTGTTTGACTATATTCGACTCAAATTTGTCGCAATTATTTTCTTGTTATTAAACATGGTTTGTTTTATGTTAAACGTTTTATAATTGCACGCGTCTCTACGCACAAATTTATTTAGTGATATTGCAGTTTCAATACGTTTAACAGGATTGTTATTGGTGGCAAGTCCTGGGTCTACACATAGATGACGCTAGTTTTATTGCAGTCACCTTTCTCTCAGTTTGTACTAACCTTCAAAAGACAGCTGTTAAAATTTCATGATATTCTATTCATTAGTTTGTGAGTTATTGTGCTAAGAGTCACGCTACTTTTGTTATTTTCAAAACAATGGATCAAAAACAATTTCGTGTTTTAATTTTACACTGCTTCTTGATGGGCAAAAATACCGTTCAAGCGAAGCAATGGCTTGAAAAGTGTTATGGGGACTCCGCTCCATTAGAAACAACAATAAAACGTTGGTTTGCTGACTTCAAACGTGGTCGTAAAGACACCGATGATGCAGAACCCAGTGGACGTCCAAATAAGGCGGTAACACCAGAAAACATAAAAAAATCCACAAAATCGTTTTGAATGATCGAAAAGTGGAGTTGCGTGAGTTAGCTGACATCACAAAGATATCAAAAGAACGTATTGGCTTTATATTGCTTGAGCATTTGACTATAAGAAAGCTCTGTTCAAAGTGGGTGCCGCGTTTGCTCACTGTTGACCAAAAACAAGAACGTGTTGATGATTCTGAGCAGTGTTTGGCCATGTTTAAACGTAACAAACCGGAATTTTTGCGTCGATATGTGACAATGGATGAAACATGGATCCATCACTTCACTCTGGAATCGAAACGATCGTCATCTGAGTGGACAGCAACTGGTGAACCTCGTCCAAAGCGCCCGAAAGCACAACAATCGGCTGGAAAGGTTATGGCCTCGGTATTTTGGGATGTGCGTGGTGTAATATTCATCGACTATCTTGAGGATAAAGGAAATACCATCAACAGTGAATATTATATTGCGTTATTGGAGCGCTTCGAGGGCGACATTGCAAAGAAACGACCGCATATGGCAAAAATTTTGATTCATCAATACAACGCACCGTGTCACAAGTCAATCAAAACAATGGCAAAACTACATGAATTGAACTTCGAATTGCTCCCACATCCAACGTATTCGCCAGATTTGGCTCCCAGCGACTACTGGCTGTTCGCAGACCTCAAAAAAATGCTCGCCGGTAAGAAATTTCGCACGAATGAAGAGGTTACCGCTGAAACTGAGGCCTATTTTGAGGCAAAAGGTAAATTGTTCTACAAAAGTGATATTGAAATGTTAGAGTGGCGCTGGAATGATTGCGTTGCTCTTGATGGAGATTACGTTGATGAATAAAGCTAATTTTGAACCAAAAAAAACGTGTTTTCTTTGTTAGGCCCGGGACTTTTCAGCCCATGTGTTATGTATTAAACAGACTCTGAGTTTAATTGACGAAACCTACCAAGCAGTACACCGGCAATCAGTCCAATACACCAATTGGACGTTAACATTATCAATGATTCTATTGTCCATATTCGTTATACTTAGGACAGCTTTCTCCAGTCGCATTTCGAAAACCATCTTAATTAAGTAACGGATGCTGCGCTGATGGAAGCATCGAGCAGCTCATACAGGTTTCCTTCTCATTAAAAATGTGCTGCTTCTTTCGTTTTGGTTTGAATATTCTCAAGGTGATTTTTAATTTAGCGGCGATAGTACATGTAATTCATATATGTGCATGTTTTCCATGGCCACAGATAATTAACGACAGTCATTATAACTTTACAGAAAATGTTTACCTGCTTTCTTCTTTATGGCGCAGAACTTGTTTGAACCTGTTCGTATGCAATTTGTTAAATAGCTCAATACTCATCCATACAAAAGAAACAAAAACGTAGTTGGCAGTTCAATTGAAATCAAAACCAATATTTATAAATACTTTCCCACACGATTAACAAATAAACCCTGCCGATATGCACACCGATCTTTTCCAATTGCATTATATCAACCGGCTCGGCGACTCGGCCAGACAGTTCAATTTGTTGAACGTATTAATTATTTTAATTAAAACCCGATGCATACGGTGCAAACCTTCTACACTGCCATACGCGTATATTCAATGCGCCGACGTCCGAAGCAAAAATAGCGCAAAAAAGGGACGATAGAGAGAGATATAGAGATGGCGAATCGATGTTCAGAGAGAACCCCGAACGCTGTTGTATGCAAATGGAATTCGTCCGCATTGTTAATATTTATTTTAGCGGCTATCACGCCTATATGTATATACATATATATATATCTCTTCGGGCAAAAAAATCAAATTGTTATTTACGTTCTTGGAGGATCGGTGAGTCGGGTTCGCCGAAGAAACCATTATAACGCACACGCTGTTCCGTAGGAACCGCGCGATCGCAGGGAAAAACGACCAGAAGGACCGTATGATGAATTGAGAGTGTGTGCAATCATTCGGCCATTAAAGGCGAAAATTAAAAAACGACCGAGGCGACACGGCGTCTCTCTTTCTCGAAAAAAAACATAGATATAACGTGTAATTATAAATCGATATGCTGATATAAGTCGGCGGGGTCTTGGTATGCTGTGTTTTCGCTTTCAAGCGTAACGTGTGAGAAATACACAACTGAAAATGGCATTGCTTCACTAAGAGAACGAATTACTGTTGCTAACGCCGCTAACGCTGGTTTGAATAATAACACTGTATGTTTTTGTAATTTTTATATATTAGGGAATGTAACTCCACTAGGGTGACAGAATAAAATAGACACCTACTAATTAAAAAAACGATTCTATTCTCGTTATATATACAAAATATTTTAACATTTTTAAATTAGACTAATATTTTGTCGATCCACCTTTACTTGCGTGAGGTGCCGCGAGTCGTCGTAGAATAGAATCTATTAAATGATTAATGGTGTCGTCTGGAATATTTAACCATTCTTCTGTAACAGCTGCCACGAGTTCTTCCTTATTGCTGGGTTTTCGGGGTCGTTTCGCCATATTTGTCTGGATTATGTGCCAAACATTCTCTATCGGATTCATGTCTGGTGATTGGCCTGGCCATGGTAAAATCCGAATCCCCTGTTCCTCTTTCCATGTGGTTGTTGTTCTTGCTTTGTGGCAGGGTGCTCCATTCTCCATAAAAGTGGCGTCTTCTTTAGATAAAATGGCGTTGTCGAATATCGGTAGTAGTCCTTCTGTTAATATTTGGATATATTTTGCCGCAATTATATTTCCGTCGCAGATTACTAATAGCGATCTTACACCATACCATATCGAGCCCCACACCATGATGTTCACACCGCCGTATTTCACCGTCTGATGCAAAAATTTGTCGTCCAGTTGCTGTGACGAACATCTGCATACCCACGTACGACCACTATCACTGAATTGGCAGTATCTGCTTTCGTCTGAAAAAATGACTGCCAAAACTCTTCGGGCTTTGTTCGCATTTCGATTGCCCAAGCCATTCGGCGCCGTTTTTGAAACGCCGTAAGGAGAGGTTTTTCCTTTGCCACCCTTTTATACATCCCCACACTGTGGAGGTATCGCACAACGGTGCGCTGACTTTTCTGTGAAGTTGCCGCAAGCTCAGCTGTACTTTTTCGCGGTTCTCTTAACACTTCGCGCACAAGCACCCTTTTACTTCTTTCAGAAGGTCCGGCACGACCTGGTCTCGGCTCCACTGTTGTTTTTTCCTTGTGTTTAAATTGTGTAATCAAACGGTTAACTGTGGACAACGGAATATTTAAAAATTTACTTATTTCACGTTGCGAAGCGCCGCGTTCACTCTGGCCAACGATGCGACCCCGGGTGAAGTCGCTAATATCACTCGAACCTTGTAAGCGAGGCACAGTTGTAACGATACTAAACTATGACGAATTCCTTCCGATACATCTATCCCTGCCCTAATGACAAGAGAAAGTTCTTAGTTCGTTCTTAGAATTTAGCTGTTTACATATTTATACCCCTTTACCTGGTGTCTATTTTATTCTGTCACCCTAGTGTAGTTCTATGTGATACTAGTCTAGACTACGAACTGTACATGACTTGAGCTGTAGTAGAGCTACTGTAAAATTGTAAAACTGACTATAAATAGTCTTTGTTTGCGTTATTGAGCAATCCTAACACTACCTGATTATTCACTTAAATGCAAGTTCTGGATACATGTATGACGACAATAGATGAACGTTCTAGATACATGTGTGACGACAGTAGCAAACAATGTATGTACTGAAGTGCATCTGCACAAGTGAAAGAAAGCTAAGAATAATACTAAGGTGAAATTAAGCGATTTGAAAATCAATACAAGCCCAGTTACTAATTGTTCTTCGTCATATTCATTAGAATCACCAATATTAGCAAAAATGGTAAAAGCCTCCTAGATATCATCAGTGAAACATTCTTTGTTCTACCCTAATAGCACATGCACAGTTTTCAGTTAACATATTACATGTCTGTTTTTTGTTTTTCTTTCACTGCTTCCTCCATCTCATTTGACCATATTTTTAATCCTTCCTTCTTTCTGAGTTTCGTCTTTTTACCCAAGACTTCAGTTGCCGTTCGTTTACTTCTTGTTTTATATTTTCCCATTGTTCGTTTATATCTTCTTTTGTTTCTGTACATTCTATTCTATTGTTTAATTTATCCTGGTACAGCTCTCTTGTACCTTCCTCTTCAAAATTATCAATAATTTTGGTGTATTTCTAAGAGTGAGCACTGGTTACTTAATGCCACATATTACCTGTTACAAGTTATTAACAACGCAAAACTTCCCTATAGGGATTCTCTAATGTCGGTCGAGCCTGCTATTGGAATAGGTTTCTGGTAAATACTAATCACAAAGTAATTAATGCATACGTATATCAACAATAGCACTACGTTTCCTCATGTACCAAACGTAAAGCAAAAGATGATAAGGAAGAAACAGGACCAAGCTGTTATATTAAAAACACGTAATCTGTCTGAATTTCCCAATGTCCCGAGTGATGGTGCTGAATCCAAGGAAATTTGGAGAAAAGAATACAGAAGCTGCATCTCATTGTAGGGATGGTGGCATTGCTATAAAAAAATTCACTATTACCATAAGAATCTATAAGTGAAACTAACTTCAAACGAAGAGCGAGTCCCCCCAATTCAGTCATAACGCCTTCAAACTAAAGAAAAGTTGAAGCCACAGCAAGCCCTCGCAATCCAGCCAATTCAATTCAGTAAATCAGCAATTCAAGCCAATCAAGAAGTCGAAAGCACATTACATGCTTTGGATGACACTACATCTTAACGTGTTGTTTTTTAATTTCATATTTGCTTTCTTTACTGGCGTGATACTTTCTACAAATACTATGGACACATGTTTAGTTGTATATTCCTTTCCTAGCAAGTCTAAAAATTTCGTTTTTCTATAATTTTACTGTCACTTACTATTCTAGTCTGGGCCTGAGGATAAGAAAATGAAACTGCTCGCTCTAACATTAAATATACTCAGATATTGCGTGATATGGTTCCATACCTGATAAAATTACGATTTCCTTGCATTTAACCAACGCTTTTAAATTCCTGAAAAAATATCAGTCACGGTAGGATTTAAACCCACGACCTCTGCGTTACCGACGCAACGTACTACCAACTGCAAATCGCTTTCAATACCTAGATGTCTGTCACATCTATGTATTAAAGTAATTTGAACTCACATTCAGTCTCGCGGTGCAATTGGTAGCATAATGAGCCCGTAACGTAGAGGTCGTGGGTTAAAATCCTACCGTGATTGATATCTTTTTTGAGGAGGAATTTAAAAACGTTGGTTAGATGCAAGGAGGTCGTAATTTTATCAGTACTAATACCAACGGTAGTTTCATATTATTATTAATTTAGTTCCCTACTTATTTCCATCATGTACAAAAATGAGCCTAAACCAACTCAACAACATTCCTTTGGTATCTTATATTTTGTAGCGGAAGAAAAATTGATTGCAGAAACATTGTACGCACTACTACTATTTTACTTATGTGATATGATGCTTACAAGCTATTTTAGTCATTGCCATCATGAATCAAATAGAATCCTATACTCATTCGTTGAGTGAAGAACACAAAAAATCTTTTGGGAAATTCTCGTTACTAAGGAGTAACATTTTCAAAATTGTTGTCATTATAATAAGTAAGAATTATTTAGTTGACACTCCACAATACCAACTGAGACACTGTTACTGATGTTTGGTGACAGGAATCAATTTGACGAGGGGTTGTTATTACTACTGTTATTACTACTGCGCGAAAATTCCATTTTTCAATTAACTCGTCCACTTTAACAGCTTTAGCATCACACTGGAAGTTAGGATTTAGGTTAACTAAAGATGGACGTTAATTTTTAGTTCTTACACTTGACTAGTGGGGCCCTCTATGTACCAATATGCAAAATTTAAAAGACATTCCTCTTATTACTATTATTATATATTTGAATACCATTCTTTTGAAATATTTCAGGTCCTCTTTCCGAGAATTCTTGAATATACTCCATGCTAAGGTAGTTTCTAATTTAGGTATATGAACATACATAATTTTAGGTTATATATTTTTTTGCTACACGTGCGTTGGTGACTCTAAAGTAAATGTAATACGACTTATCGTCATGAAGCTCAAATTCGAGAAAAATATTTTCCGCATTAAAAAGAAACAAAAACTGAAACCGGGGGGGAGTTCTTAAACCGCTATAAAGTTAGCGGAACTTATTTCTCAGGAAATCCATGTTTACTTTAGAGCATATTTAGAAATATCGCAGCTACTTATTTAAATTTACGATCGCGACCTCGTGCACCGCTACACGTAGAAACGGTAGTGCCTAGAGTACGTAGTAGAACTTCTTATAACAATATTCAATAACAGTCACGCGAATATGTCGCGGCGAACGTAGTTGGTACGAGATCGAAACGATGGGGCCACTTTCGCAACCGTCGATGCGGTCGCCGGTATGCAAAATAAATCGTGCGCTCGTGTTATGAATTTAAACATTTTCGTTCTGCATTAGCGCGCGGGGGTTGGCGCGGTGAATGCGAAGTTCACGAATTGGAATGGTAAAAGTTAAAAACTTCGCCGTCTCTATACTAAATGTATGTGTGGAACCTTTGGGAGATTTAATTTTTAAAAGTGTTGCTGTTCCAAATGCCTGTTTAAGTCAAACCCCAGACAAAAGAAAAGAAATAAGTATTTTACGCGTAACTCGTTTATTTCTTATAAAACTATACAAAGAGAGAGCATAAATAAGTTGGCCGTGGGAAAAATAAGTGAAATAAGGAATATTTTTCCGACATGGTGTGTAGGTATAGGTTTTTATATTGAACTTAACACATTACACCCCTCTTATTTATTACGATTATGTTTCTAGATCATTGCTAAATTTACAATTTTAATAAATTAATCTTTTCAGCGGCACTTTGTGACTGGCAAGTCCCAAAGACTGTCGATCTTCAGAAGTAGAGTGGACATATTCTACTAATTCAGTTACTGAAACATAATTTGGAAATCTTTCTTCTGAATTTTTATTAATGTACATTTTCATTAATATTTTCGTTAAGACTGTCGTTAATTGCACTTAACACATGGGCTGAAAAGTCCCGGGCCTAACACATAGATGACGCTAGTTTTATTGCAGTCGTCTTTCTCTCAGTTAGTACTAACCTTCAAAAGACAGCTGTTAAAATTTCATGATATTCTATTCATTAGTTTGTGAGTTATTGTGCTAAGAGTCACGCTACTTTTGTTATTTTCAAAACAATGGATCAAAAACAACTTCGTCTTTTAATTTTACACTGTTTCTTGATGGGAAAAAATACCGTTCAAGCGAGCAATGGCTTGAAAAGTGTTATGGGGACTCCGCTCCATCAGAAACAACAATAAAACGTTGGTTTGCTGACTTCAAACGCGGTCGTAGAGACACCGATGATGCAGAACGCAGTGGACGTCCAAATGAGGCGGTAACACCAGAAAACATCAAAAAAATCCACAAAATCGTTTTGAATGATCGAAAAGTGAAGTTGCGTGAGTTAGCTGACATCGTAAAGATATCAAAAGAACGTACTGGCTTTATATAGCATGAGCATTTGACTATGAGAAAGCTCTGTTCAAAGTGGGTGCCGCGTTTGCTCACTGTTGACCAAAAACAAGAACGTGTTGATGATTCTGACCAGTGTTTAGCCATGTTTAAACGTAACAAATCGGAATTTTTGCGTCAATATGTGACAATGGATGAAACATGGATCCATCACTTCACTCCGGAATCAAAACGATCGTCATCTGAGTGGACAGCAACTGGTGAACCTCGTCCAAAGCGCCCGAAAGCACAACAATCGGCTGGAAAGGTTATGGGCTCGGTATTTTGGGATGTGCGTGGTGTGATATTCATCGACTATCTTGAGAAAGGAAATACCATCAACAGTGAATATTATATAGCGTTATTAGAGCGTTTGAAGGCCGAAATTGCAAAGAAACGAAATATAAAATAATACCGAGTGATTTAATAATATAAGCTTGAGTCCAAAAAAGTTTTTTAACCTATAATTTCCATTGGAGCATTCTAACCTATCTTAAATTTTATAGTACGTTTTCCTCTATAATAGTTTTTGTTTCGTTATTGTTCTTGTTCAATATAATTTTAAAGGTGACCTAATTGATTTAGGGTTACTGTTAGTTGGTCTAAATATAACTGTGATGGTGTTTCTCTTGTTGCTAGATGTTTTGTAACTCGATAACGTAATAAAAATATATAAGTTTTGTTCCATTTCTTTAAAATGTCTACAAATTTGACATAGTTTTTAAGAAAAATGCGTCGTTGATAGGATCCGGCTACAATATAACGTTTCTGAATTCAAACGGGAGTTTCAGCTGTGAACGCACCATGGTAACCTTTCCCCAAAAGGATATCCACTGGTTAGATAATGGTTAAGACTTTTTAGGATTCGAAAGATTAGTCTATCTCAGAAAGATTTTTTAAACAAACAAAAGAAGGCTCCCTTAATCTCCGCAGCGCAAACTCTTACACTGGTCAAACTGCTTACGAAGAATTTATTAATTGGAGTTTGAAGTTTGGTCCAATCCACATCATTCATTAGATCTAGCCTCAAATGATTCGTACTTATTCGGTAACCCCAAATTTCAGTTTGCTAGAAAGACGTTTTGTATCTTGCGAATATTAAGAAAAATTATTACAAGAACCCAATGATGCTTCAACGTGACTAGAAAGTTTCTAAGCTCACCATGTATACATATATTCGTCCTGTATAAACAAAGCAAAGCAGCTTAACAATCCAGCCACCCGCCTCATTAAGTAAAGAAGCGTCATCGCGTGGACAGAGACGACCGCCGCATCCTAAACCCGCCGTCAGCCGGTCGACCAGGCAGGCTCTAGCGCTGTCAGTGGACGGCCGAATGCCCCCGTTCGCTTCGTCCAATTAAAACGGATACAACACGTTCCCGATAAAATAGAGCGTACGTACATGTACGTATAAATCGGGCCATTGTTCGTTCTCGTCGGATATCTAATCTCTGATCGAGATCGGAGATCAACTCCGATGGCTGGCCACAGCAAAAACGTTGTCCGACGCCCGATCGGGTTCTCCAAATGCCGTACTAACAAGCTTAAAACGGCGTGTACTCGGATTTGTGTAGACCATTGAAGAAGGCTGAGAAAATAAAAGGAAAATAGAACGAAGAATGGAACGCAACAGTAAGTGAACCGATTTTCCTTTTTTTTGGGGATCTCGTGTTAATACGTCGAAGTTAGACGTTCAGGCTTAAATGAGAACGTACAAAGGCTATTAGACCCACGCTAATGGCTAGCTAGCGTCACAGGATAAAATAAAAAATTATGTGTTCAAGTGTATACAATCTTGGTCTCTCGTTCAAGTCATCTAAAATATGTTAAAATGGGTATGCAGCTGAAGATTTTGATGACTAGATTATTGGAAAATTATCCATCATGGCGAAATATTTAATATATTAAAATTGGAGAAAGATTTAAGAAAAGTCGTTACACTTTTCACGAGTTTTCAAATTTTGTCAATCTTTATTATTTAGGTAAGCGAAACTCGTTTGTCTCATGCAAAACAGTGAGCATATTATTTCTTAACATATCACAGTGGCTTGCAAGTGCATACAGTACGCAGGACAATTGAATTTTGAACGCAGCAAAACGTCGAATTGTTAGACCATCCTTCGTACAGTTTGGATCGAAGTCCTTACGATTTCCTTTACCTTTCCGAAAATTAAGTACTGGACCAGTCGATGCCTTCAAAAATGCGGTTTTAACTGTACCAATAAACAGATGGAATAACTGCTTCCAGCGTTAGTTCGAGCGCATGCAAAAGTACAGTAGTCTTCGTGGATAATACATCTATCTACAGTTCTATTCCAGCCCCATATCCAAAACTTAAAAGACAACCCTCGTATTGGTTTCTGTATTGTATTTTATTTTTTTCTTAATATTCGAGTGTTCGAGAAAAAGCTGCATTTGAGTCATAATTTCTGTACAGATTCGTATTGTCGTTTTGCCAAAAACTTTTATTGAAAATGACTAGAAAAATTTCAAAATAATGAAATTCGCTCTTGTAATAATTATTTATTAGTACTTGTGAAATCATTTTGGCTGGAAGATATCGGAATTCACATCGGAAAAATTGTTAAAGAATATATTGAATATACGAGAATATGCATCAATCAAAATACGTTCCAGTTTAATTCTAGAAGCAAACTTTTGGCACAGCCATGGGGAATTCACTGTCACTTAATTTTAAATAATTTAGAAATTAACATTGGGAAAAACCACTATCACAGCATGCATATGTAAACAATTCAATATTAAACACTTCTCTAAAAATATATCAATTACATATTTATGTACTTCATCCAGAATTTAGAGAATTTTCTTTGTTTGCTGTGGATATACATTTCCAAGCGATTTAAAAATGAATTTGTTAAGAATGGTGACAGAGAATTTTCCATGTTTTTCGATTATTTTGTCTTCTGTTATGCGACTAAACATTATAATGCTTCTTAGTTGCTTTTTATGTTTATTTTGTCTTCATTTTTTCCTACTAACTCCTTCTTTATGAAAACAATTCAACTGTCCATACTTCCATAAATGGCAGAATATACTGAAGGTCGATTTAGTGCTATACTATTTGATATCCAAACTAGGCACGTTCAAAAAGATGCAAATGTCTAATGTATTATTTCGCCGAAACAATTCTAAATCATTTCTACCTCGACAGCCGTCTAAATCAAACAATGTAATATTAAAACACCATAGAAATTCACGTAGTCTGCGCCGTACACTCCTACTTCAAAGCGTAGGTACTCGATTCAGTCCCCTTCCTTCAATTATGAGTCGAAGCAATTGGCCATTATTATCATATTTCGACTTCGCCGACGGGTACTCACCGATCTATAATTATTTATACTAAATAGTAAAAATCAATTATAGCCGTCGTGCCAAGCTATGCGATGATGCAAACCAACTTATTGTTGTCGAATATTGAACCGCACGGTTAAAGTTAAATGAAAAAGTAATAGGGAAGAACAAGAGGTGCGAACAATGTGCCAGAGGGGAAATATCTCGAAAAAGGAGAGGCAAAAAATAAGGAGAGATGTATACGTAAGGAATAATAATCTAACTAGAATACCATGCAACGAGTAATTGTGCTGGATGGAATTGGAGACTTTGTGTTATGTAAGATTTAATATTAATGTTTACCTCACCATGAGATTCTATTGTTGAATTCGGCGCAAAGAGATAACTGTGGCGCGTTAGATCCTATTAACATCTTATTGATTTCATTACATAAAGCTTTTCTTAGCGTCGTTACGGTTCTACAGATACAGGATGGTCTTTGGAAATATTTCTTTCACCTTATCCCCTAAAGGTTCTCCACCTTAGCCTATAGGAACAGGTGAGAACCACAGAAGTGCGGGATCGCGGTGGCGTTGTATACCTCTACAATGTGTGTAGCGTACGCAGACGATTCATACGCGTATGGTTCGTAGTCTCGGCAAAAAGGGGCAAGCTTCAGTGCCGTGAGGAGAACAAAGTGGAGAGGTGAAGCGCGACTGGTCGTTGCGACTGCTTGTCAGTAGGCACATACTTAGAAAATGTTGCATTTAGGTACGTTTCGAAAACGTAATAGTATGCCGGATTTAGAATACGAAGGTGATAGAATTAAATCTGTAAAGTCTCATAACGATTTAACGTGTACTAGCAGGTGGAAGTATTGGATTATACATTACCAAGCCGGACACCGTTAAGAAGCTTTATGCCATCTGTTCGTGACTATGTTGAAAGAAGAATTATAGCAGAATTGGAAGATGAAAAATTGTGGCTATGTGTGGATGAAACAAGAGTTCGGCAAAAATATTCTGTGGTGAATGTGACGGTACGTAGAATGGAAGGGTTTTAAGCGTCATCCCCCATCTTACTTGCTTCCGAAAGAATTGCAAAATGTACTAGCGATATAAAATCCATGCTTTAAACCTTGTGGCGCAATTAATCTCCAAATATTATCCGCGAGTAAATGTTTTAATAGCTCAAACGAAGGCAGTATTTCTAAAGTCCCCAAAACGTACAAAAAGATTTCACGCATTATGTCCCAAAGTACCTGAACCACCATAACAGATTACTACGTATTGGGGAACATCGTTAAGGGCTGCGTTTTACTACGTCCGTATCGCCTATGTTCACTCATGAAGGTCACGATCATAGATGACGAGAGTACGTAAACGGTATTGAACACTCGCTTCAAGAGGGCCGCTCGGCCTCTCCACGTTGTTCTCTGCACTGCACTGTAACTTGCCCCACTTTGCCGAGAGTACTAATGAAGCGATACAACAGCGAATTCTTCCGTCATTCTACATTAACAACACAATCAGACTAAAATAGTTCTCTTACGCTCGAAGATTGAAAACAATAACGTCTATACATAAGTATTTTTTTTAATTTCTAACATCACTTAAACCAATTTGGTACATACTTTACAATTAAGTAAGATTTACATAAAAATCTATGAGATCTAGGATAGTAAAATTGCAAAATTGGTTTATATTCAGTTAGAACATGTTTATTATTATAAAAAATCTATATTAAAGGGAACTAACTGCAACAATTATCATAATTTAACTAAGATACTACATCACTTATCACTTCCTCGTATATTATTTTAAGAGATTAACCGTGTTATCATGAAACGATTCACACTCAATAAAACATCGATTAAAACAAGACTGCGAATTAAAGCCGCCATTATATAAAGACCATATCTACAAAGCGGTAATAGTACAACTACAGTTTTTAATTCCGTAATGTTAATACGTCCCATCTGCGCTTTCCCTGAACAAATACATCACTAGGCAACGTAATATACCCATATTGCGTACGAAAATGGAAGCACCGCATACTACAGACTCCGCTGAAAGTAGAGAGGTTAACATATCTGCACAGTACATCTCCATATCTTGTTTATTTAGCGTCAACTCCTCCCGTATGCATACAACCTTACGTACGCACGCAACGAGCGCTCATGTACACTGTCATAGCGTGACGTTTACCTTCGATTCGCGTTGCGTGGGCCTTCTTCATTCCAGATAATTTTTCACGTCCTATTTATAACCGTCGATGTCCATTAGTTTCTGTAGCAGCAGCGGGATCGGCGGCAGCAACGTTAAGACAGGCTACCTACTCACAAGAGACATCAACGTGCAGAGTTTATATTGCGGTCCTGCGGATTCGCGATTGCTATCGTTGGTATTTTGAAGGGATCACAATTTATATGAGGAATATCGGTCATGAACGTGGAATGTTTTCAGAGGGATATGAAACAATACCGCGAGGATGGAATGATATATGAATCATAGTCGTTTTCGTACTGGAAAGCTGTCGAAGGAGTAATGCATAGGATGATTGAATCAAAAGGTATTAGTCTGTTTTATTGGTTTTGTTTAGAGTTGGACACCACCCTTTGCATGTTTGTCAATATTTTTGTTTTTACACGAGAAACGTTTGAGGTTCGGAACCTTTCAAAAAAGCTAACAAATCAGCTAGTATAGGTTTAATTCATTTTTCTCACCACCCATAGGGGTTTGGTAGTAACAAAGGGCGGCTATAAATAGAAAAATGTCCGCTGAAGTGATCAAAGTCGCATCCTACTGTCTTTTTTAATTTGGCAGCTATGACCTCTACATTTCTTTTAAATTTGAGATAACATCTGTATAATTTAAGTTAGTGAGCTAAAGCATCTTTTGGTCGCAAAATCCTTGTTGAAGACTTTACGGACGCATCCATATTTGATGCATACCTTTTCTGGTTATCGAGCTACGAAAAATTTGTAATTTTTTTCTAAAATGGATGACGATGTTTTTTAGGTGAAAACATAAAATGTGGAATTTCCCCAATTCAACCGTCCTGTAGCTCCATGCTGACGTGCTATCCATACCAAATTGCAGCTCGTTTGCTCTAACCATTAACCAGAAATCGACTTTGAAATCGAAGAAATCAAAGTTTCTTTTCGGTCAATAGGTGTGGCGCGATTAAGTTGTAGTGCGATCTATACGGCTACGTTTTAAGACTTTAAATTTTGTGAACCAGTTGGATCTGGTAACATAATTAAGTCCTACTAGAATTTTCGCAGTTATTTTCAAAATATCGTGCATATTTATTTTATCTACGTATATATTTAAATATTCGAAAATAAAAAGCACCATATTACTTTTTCTGGGCTTTGTTTTGTACTTCTGAGATAAAAGACACAGCAATGAATGAGAATGTGAGCATAAATGATGCTACGGAGAGAATTTATGGCGCCTATCTCGTATATATATTCACGTAGGTACTATGAGAACGCGATCCCAAATATATGTCGCATACAACTCCCTTATTAGCTTCGTTATCAGATATTGCGTTTCTACGTCTACGGAATTTGAAACCGTACAGTAGTCACGCCGATCGCATGGCCCCGACGCCGTAGCCCACCGACCCAAAACATGAAAGAAAATGAGTTCAAATAGACGTGCTGCTATTTGCCTGTACTTTATGACCCGTGCGGTGTTCTCTTAGACAGAACCCCGAAAGAATGACGAAATGCGAAAAGCGTGGACAAATAGGCGGGATAAAGATATGTATACGTCGTCGTATTGTCCCCTTGTGTCTGCAGACTGTGGAGTACCGTTTCGTCATTACCGCCGTTCCTTGATGTTTTGCGAAACAGTATCAGATGACAAAGTTCTAGCGTCTACGCGACTTGAACAAGGTATCTGTCTGTGTGGTGGTTACTGATCAACCGCATACATCTGTTTCCACTTTTGATGTAACTGAAAATCGGTAAAGTTGTTTGACTTTGTAATGATATTAATGTAAAGTTTCTAGTTACACATTCTACTGTCGTTGTTCTGTTTTTAAGGCTTGCGAGGTATTAAGCATTATAGATCTGTAGCTGTTAATTAAAGTGACATAATAATAATAATATCTTTTATTGCCCAACAGGACAATGCGAGAATAATGTAACCTAGCATATATATGTAGTAACAATATACAACGCAGTAATAAATTTAAATTAATCGAAAATGATACAACTGAATCATAAACATAAAAATAGCTCGGTGACACCAGAATGCAAGAACAAAATAGGACGACAATGTAAATCCATGTAGACACTTCAACAAAAAGGATCATCAAGTAATTCATTGGCATTTCTAGTCATATGCGTAATGGGTGCTTTAAGCAGAACATTAGTTTTGTATGACGAGACCTTAAAATTAGGGAAGGACCTGGCATCGTACTGAGGTACCACAAAATTAATTTTGGAGAGAAGTGATGGAGCGTCAATAGCGTGATTAATCAGTTTAAGTAGAAATTGGCTGCTAAATTCCTTCCTTCGATCCGATAACGATACAAAGCCGTGTCTCGTCAGCAGACTAGCATAATCAACATCGCGTCCAGGGTAAGTGCCATCAATTTTGAAGGACAGGTATTTCAAAAATCGTTTTTGCACTCTTTCAAGTAGTACTTGCAGATGGAGATAATGAGGATACCAAATTATGAAGGCATACTCCAACCCAGTACGGACAAGCGAATAGTATAATGCTTTTAGCGAGGCAGGGTTATTGAATGATCTGCAGGATCGTATGAGAAATCCTAAGGATCTCATCGCAGAATTTCATACGGATAATATGTGGTCTGCAAACGACAAATTTACATCAAACAGCACGCCCAAGTCCATCACAGACGAGTGCCTAGGAACAATAACCTGACTCACAGCATAATGAAAATTGTGGAGTCTATGACATCTAGAGTAGCTTACAACAGCACACTTATCCAGATTCAAATGAATTCCATTCTGTGTACACCATCTAACAATAGTATCCAGGTAGTATACCATTCTATCTAAGAGCTTTCTCCATAATTATAAATTTTCTTACTACTTGGAGAAAGAGAAGATGTACGTGTATTAGTGATGGTACTAGTCAACATCCACTAGAGGTAGAGCATCTATGCTAACGTGAAAATTATCAAGGTTTGTTATAACCAAATCAAGCAAGCTCTCCAGACAGTTCGTTGTTGTGTTAATTTGCTCTAAAGTTAAAAAGTCAGTGACATTATTCAAAAACTACTATATTATTTGCTATCGTATATAGTAAGGTTATTAAATTGGATCGCCAATGATAAATACTCTATCGTTATGAGCTCTTATTAGAATTTCTAGCACGTTCAAAAAGGCATCAAAATCTGCAAGAATTACATCAGGTGATACATAGACAATATAACTAGAAATCTTACACACCTTCAAATATAAAGCAAAACAAAGAATATCAATAAGAGATACAGCAATGAACATTTGAGATGCATTAATTTGTTGAGCACATAGACTTTTAAGCGAGTAAAACTCGTCTTGCCCCACCAACCACATCAAAATCTCTGTGTATTTTGCTGGAAAAGGTTCACTATCGGATGTCTTAACGAAAGGCAAGCCCGTGTGCAACACACGGTTGCATAACGAATGAAATTAACTTTGGAAAAATTGTGTTTTAAGTAAATGTCGGTATCCTAGGTTTAAACAGTAGCGTGCTTTCATTCACAGGTATAGCAGTAATCTCCACACTGCATAAATAAGTAATTTATTTGAAACGCAGAATTTGAACAGCACTGGTTAACGAGTTACCGACCTTGATATTCAGAGTTCATGTCCTCTTGGAACGCTGCGTTTACAATAAATTATTCATTTCTGTGTGGTGCGATACCTGTGAATTATATAACCATACAATCTTTGCAATCGTGGTGTGCCTTCACCTTATAAAACATCTCACGTTACTACGTCGGGCAACTAAAATAAACTCTTACTAAGCATTCCAATGCTGTTTTAATGAATTAGATCCATTTATTATCACAAAGTTAAAAAGGGTATCAGGAATGAGCTCTTCCCTTTCAACAAAAGTAGTCAGCCTCTTCATTCTCTTTTCATATCCCAGACCTTTTCCCCTCCTCCAACACGTCTTCCTTAAATGAAGTGGATTCGTTGACCTCGATAATTTCAAAATTCTTGCAATAATATCCCAACACCTTGGGATCATAGGATCCTTGCGTTGGAATATTTGAAATCGCTTAGCGGAAGTTATCCATACTACGAGAGTACTGTACCACTTGACCTTTTTAGAGTGCGCGAAATATTAAAATTTATATTAGGAAATATTTCATAACGCGAAAGCAAAATTCTCCGCCGAACCAAACCCTGCAATGCCTGGACGGCAAGAAGGATATGAATATTATTCTCGTAATGGAAATTCCGATGAAAAACAGTGACGTCGCTAGAAAATGTGCTTTTATCTGTCTGACATATATTTAGATCCTGTTGCACGGCTAGGAACCGTTTAAATATTAACCTGTTGTTGATTGTTATGTGGTAGAGTTTTGGTAATCTCTCAGTAGCGTAGTTAGTATCTGTTCCGGTTTTTCTATCTGATTATGTTAAATTATTTAAATAGTTAATTAAAGATATGGAGAAAAATTCAGGCATTTCTTTCGTTAGAACAGTTTATGCAAATACAATATTTTTCGTATAGATTTACTGCTTTACGAGGGAAAGTCAGTAAGTAGGTCATAAAAAGGTATTATGGAAATAATAAAATTAAAAGACGAAGACAGAAATAATTTTAGGGAAGTAGATTACGCAAATCAACCGGTCAATCAAGTCGTGAGAGAAATAAGAGTGAAAGAAGTTATAGAGGCAATGAAAACTATGAAAAATGTCAAAGCGGCGGATATTGGAGGTATGCTCATGGAACTTATTAAGAATTCGCCAATCGTGATATTAGAAGCAATTGGCGAGGTTGTTTGCATCCTGTTTACACGACAGTCAAGTCCCGGAAGAATAAAAAATCGCATATGTAAGTTCTATACCCAAGGAAGGCCCCAACATGAAATGCGAAAATTATAGGGGAATTTCTGTTACGTCTTCTAAGTGTAGACTGTATGGATAAGTAGTAGTATAGAGGAACAAGCGCAATACTCAGAAGAACAGAGTGGTTTCAGACCTGGAAGATTTTGTATTGATAATATTTTCTATCTAAAACAAGCAACTGAAAGAAAGAGAGAATGGACCAGGATAGACTACCACAAAAGGTTTAGAAATGGAAACCTGCTAATTGAAGGAAAAAAAGGAAGAACTGGAAGGAGTTTGGAAAAAGAGCAGATTAGGATGCGGTAGATTGCAAAATTAGCTGTGTATAAAACGCATTATAAAAAAAATAAATTAAAATAACGTATAGAAAATAATAAGACAATAAACGAACTATTTCTGGACTTGGACCGTGTCATGAATTCCATTATTTTCGACACATATGGGGTCCTGTCTAGGATGACCGTGGCATTTCCCTTATCAGCCGGAAGGATTATAGTGTCCGGATCTGATCGGAAATTCTTCAGGGCTTCGGTGTCTTCATGCGTTAGGTTCGAACAGGGAGGTTTGGCCGAGATGAGGCATTTGGTTGTTTCGAACCGGATTTGGTTAGCAATGACACTCGGTAGAGAGCGCGCAGAAGACTCCACTTCAGCAATAATACCCTCCTCGGGAATACTTTTGGGGAATATATCATAATTTAGACCTTTGCCCAGCACTAGTTCTTCGTTATCGGATAGAGGTCAAGAAGACAGGTTAACAACGACCTTAGGTTTTGGACATGGGCGTGGTTTAGGGGAGATCGTTTGGAATTTGGGTCGGTGATTTTCCGACACTTTCTCAAATGTGATTTGTGACTGAATATAGGAAATTTTGTCAAATAAAGACCACTCCTCAGAAGAAATTACACATGAAAGTTGTAAATGAAATTGAAGAAGCGATCGGGAAATGATATCGAGCTCACGACGTGTATGTTGGATTCGTTCGCCAAGAAGACCTAAGCCGGTGCGACGAAAGATATTTTGGGAAGCAGGAGTAGAAAAATGGTGCCCTAATTCAGGGTGCAAAGGAGTTTGGAAAGTTTGTGACGTAGTTTGGAAAAGGATAGCGTTTTAAGAGTGATTTCCTCTCCGTAGAGGACACGCTCCAAGTCCGGACGTAACACATAGGCTGAAAAGCCCCGGGCCTAACACATAGATGACGCTTGTTTTATTGCAGTCACCTTTCTCTCAGTTAGTACTAACCTTCAAAAGACAGCTGTTAAAATTTCATGATATTCTATTCATTAGTTTGTGAGTTATTGTGCTAAGAGTCACGCTACTTTTGTTATTTTCAAAACAATGGATCAAAAACAATTTCGTGTTTTAATTTTATACTGCTTCTTGATGGGAAAAAATACCGTTCAAGCGAAGCAGTGGCTTGAAAAGTGTTATGGGGACTCCGCTCCATCAGAAACAACAATAAAACGTTGGTTTGCTGACTTCAAACGTGGTCGTAGAGACACCGATGATGCAGAACGCAGTCGACGTCCAAATGAGGCGGTAACACCAGAAAACATCAAAGAAATCCACAAAATCGTTTTGAATGATCGAAAAGTGAAGCTGCGTGAGTTAGCTGACATCGTAAAGATATCAAAAGAACGTATTGGCTTTATATTGCATAAGCATTTGACTATGAGAAAGCTCTGTTCAAAGTGGGTGCCGCGTTTGCTCACTGTTGACCAAAAGCAAGAACGTGTTGATGATTGTGAGCAGTGTTTGGCCATGTTTAAACGTAACAAACCGGAATTTTTGCGTCGATATGTGACAATGGATGAAACATGGATCCATCACTTCACTCCGGAATCAAAACGATCGTCACCTGAGTGGACAGCAACTCGTGAACCTCGTCCAAAGCGCCCGAAAGGACAACAATCGGCTGGAAAGGTTTTGGCCTCGATATTTTGGGATGTGCGTGGTGTAATATTCATCGACTATCGTGAGAAAGGAAATACCATCAACAGTGAATATTATATAGCGTTATTGGAGCGTTTGAAGGCCGAAATTGCAGAGAAACGACCGCATATGGCAATGAAAAAAATTTTGTTTCATCAAGACAACGCACCGTGTCACAAGTCAATCAAAACAATGGCAAAACTACATGAATTGAACATCGAATTCCCCCCACATCCACCGTATTCGCCAGATTTGGCTCCCAGCGACTACTGGCTGTTCGGAGACCTCAAAAAATGCTCGCCGGTAAGAAATTTCGCACGAATGAAGAGATTATCGCTGAAACTGAGGCCTATTTTGAGGCAAAAGATAAATCGTTCTACAAAAGTGGTATTGAAATGTTAGAGCGGCGCTGGAATGATTGCGTTGCTCTTGATGGAGATTACGTTGATGAATAAAACTAATTTTGAACCAAAAACCTATGTTTTCTTTGTTAGGCCCGGGACTTTTCAGCCCATGTGTTAGTTCGTTTATTACTGACTCTGGCCGTGGAAGCCTACGTATTCATTTAAAAAATACGACAACTTTTATATAGATTTACTGTTATAACATAGAAGTACTGCAAAAATCTGAAGTAGTACTTTTCTTGCCTTACTAATTCCAGTTGTATCGATAATAAAGCCAACGTTAACATTTTAACATACTCATATGTTCCCATTGTTCTCCTCAGCATCTATGACTCGAAATGCAAAACAAAATAGGGTGTACACAGCGTCGTTACTTATAGAGTTAATACGCGCAAAAGCCGCAAGCTACCTGGCAATGATCAACAACGTTCAGCGGGAACAAGACGACACATAACCGCCCATATCCATATTACCTATACCCTAACCCACGTAACTAACGTAAGTATTGTATTCGCTCCTGTCAAGTCGAGCTTGGGACTCGGTCACACGTACCCGTTTGAAAACAATGGAGTGGCATTTTTTTCTGCGAAAAATTATAACTCTAATATTTTATACGCTCGATCATTCTAAAACAATACGTTTCACCCTTCCGAGCCGCGAAGGTGAAAATAAGGTCTACAAAAGCGTTCATTGTTATTCGAAAGGAGAAATCGGACTCCATGCATTATTCATACATGGTTTCCGACGTATTTGTGTAAGCGTGCGAATGTGTGAGTTTGTGCACGGGTTTAAAGCGTTTTCGTACTGTCATTGATAGTTTTATAATAAGAAGATTGTCGCATTTAATGTAAGATATTTCCGTCTATAATATAAAGAACAATATAATCAGAGCCGTCTTTAGCAAAAGCGGGGCCTGGTGCAAAATAGTTTTGCGGGGCTTGTATGTAAATGTTTAGAGACAAACAAATCCAATATTAACCATTGAAAAGAGAAGGTTTCAACTAATTCATTTTTAGTCCGTATTATCTTGTTCTAAGAACATTTTATTGTGAAAAGGCCCCTCACCGCGGGGCCTTCGTAGGCACGGAGTCTTCATGGGCGCGGGGCCTGAAGCAGCCGCTCCACTCGCTCCACCCTAAGGACGACCCTGAATATAATAAGGAATAAAAAGGAACTATTAAAAAGAAACACTATGCGAATACATACACATACGTAAAAGTGAACTAACAAGTAAAGTAACTATTCTCAAATACTTAGCAATGCCATCTATTGAGCAATAATGAATATCAAACTCCTTGCAGATTATGTTAAAGTTATTACACAACATACAGAGGTGACTTAAACATTATATTTGTTCTATAAGGTAGGTAAATAAAAGCACCGTTCATGCCGTGAAGAAAGTCTGGGTACATTAAACTGTAGTTTATTATGGAGATACGTACAATCAATATAATTGTGTAAGAGGTTGTATAAAAATTTTAAGCTTAAAATTTTGCGTCTCGTTTCTAAAGACACAATTTGAAATCAAGATAGCATTCGTGAATAGTCAGAACCTCTAACAGGGTAAATTCGATCGGTAGAAAAAATTTCAGAATTCGTCTCTGAACTCGTTGAATACTTGTGGTATACACAGAGTAAATGCGATACCAGACCAGTGCTTCATATTCCAATTTAGATCGAACCAAGGAATAATATAATAGTTTCAAGCAGTTTAAATTGTTGAAACCTTTGCAATTTCTACATATAAAGCCGAAAATACGGTAAGCGTTGGCAACCATATCATTAATGTGGTTTATGAAACCGAGTTGATTGTCAAAAGTAATGCCCAAGTCTATTATACTAGAATAAGTATGGGCAACCTTTGACAAGTTGCGGGCCAAACTTTAGTGCGCAAATACGTTCGCGGGCCGCGTTTAAACCCCATATCACTCGATCTTCCTCATTTGGAGTGAGTATCAGTAAGTAGTGTAATATATTTTTTTAATTGGGTGTTTCAAAATGTCTCGCGGGCCGGATCAAATCTTACAGCCTACATATGTACTAGAACAACGCTTAAGTATTGTGTTAGTTATTCTATATTCATACTCTATGTAAATAGTTCTCATAGTAAATGGCTCAGTTTACATCAAGAGTCAATATGGGCCAAATCTTCCTGCAGTAGTAAACAGTCATTAAAGGAATCGATTTTAAAGAATATCTTCATATCATCTGCAAACAGTAGTTTTTGACAATGCAGAGTTTCGGCAATATCGCTAATAAAGACCAAAAAAAGGATAGGATCCAGGTTGGACCCTTGTGGTACCCCAAATGTCGGTGTGAACATTGTCGAAGTACAGCTCAGATAGTCTGCGTGTATTGCTGGATGTCTGGATGTCCGACAATTTTCACAAAAGCGCATAATGATCTATTTAGCCGAAAGCCTTTTGAAAGTCCATGTAAATTATATTGATCTGCCCTCTCCCCATCCAACACCTCCAAAGCATATTGCGTAAAACATGTGAAGTTGGTCGTTGTTGATCGTTAGTGTACGGCTCCATGTTGATGTCTTCATAATACGATTATACACTAGGGTGACAGAATAAAATAGACACCTACTAATTAAAAAAAAGATTCTATTCTTGTTATATGTATATACAAAATATTTTAAAATTTTTAAATTAGACTAATATTTTGTCGATCCACCTTTACTTGCGTGAAGTGCTGCGAGTCGTCGTGGTATAGAATGTATTAAATGATTAATGGTGTCTTCTGGAATATTTAACCACTCTTCTGTAACAGCTGCCACAAGTTCTTCCTTATTGCTGGGTTTTCGGGGTCGTTCCGCCATATTTGTCTGGATTATGTGCCAAACATTCTCTATCGGATTCATGTCTGGTGATTGGCCTGGCCATGGTAAAATCCTAATCTCCTGTTCCTCTTTATTTATATTTCCGTCGCAGATTACTAATTGCGATCTTCCACCATACCATATCCCGCCACACACCATGATGTTCACACCGCCGTATTTCACCGTCTGATGCAAAAATTTGTCGTCCAGTTGCTGTGACGAACGTCTCCATACCCACGTACGACCACTAAGACTGAATTGGCAGTATCCGCTTTCGTCTGAAAAAATGACAGACCGCCAAAGCTCTCCGGGCTTCGTTCGCATTTCGATTGCCCAAGCCATTCGGCGCCGTTTTTGAAACGCCATAAGGAGAGGTTTTTTCTTTGCCACCCTTTTATACATCCCCACATTGTGGAGGTATCGCAGAACGGTGCGCTGACTTTTCTGTGAAGTTGCCGCAAGCTCAGCTGTACTTTTTCGCGGTTCTCCTAACACTTCGCGCACAAGCACCCTATTACTTCCTTCAGAAGGTCCGGCACGACCTGGTCTCGGCTCCACTGTTGTTTCTTCCTTGCGTTTAAATTGTGTAATCACACGGTTAACTGTGGACAACGGAATATTTAAAAATTTACTTATTTCACGTTGCGAAGCGCCGCGTTCGCTCTGGCCAACGATGCGACCCCGGGTGAAGTCGCTAATATCAGTCGAACCTTGTAACCGAGGCATAGTTGTAACGATACTAAACTATGACGCGTTCCTTCCGATACATCTACCCCTACCCTAATGACAAGAGAAAGTTCTTAATTCGTTCTTAGAATTTAGCTGTTTACATATTTATACCGCTTTACCTGGTGACTATTTTATTCTGTCACCCTAGTGTATATTTTGCTACAAAGTGCTGAAACAAATACTTCAGAAAAGTGGCAGTCAGTTACGTCTTGACAATCACTATTTTCAAAAACTGGATAAATCCGCGACGTCTTCCAGATTGTTGGAAACTGTGATTGTTGTAAGATCATATAGAATAAACAATGAAGTGGGTCAACAAATGAAATCGCACAGTCACGTAAAATGAAACTCGGCACCGCGTTAACACCACTCACAAAGCTGTTTTTTTGATTTTTAATAAATTTTCAATGACAGCGTATAACATTCAACAAAAGAGGGACCAAATTTATGCCTTGCGGAACACCTGTATGTACATATATAAGCCATTGTAGGAGACGTAATATTTACGATTATATGAAACAAAACCAAAGGATTCCAACTTGTAAAGAAGGAATATGTGCTCGATTGGGTCATGTAACTAATACGGGTTCTTAATACCATACGAAATAAACAATTTATACTAACCACACATGTAATTAAACATCCATACTTGGCGATATATTCTCCTCAAGTCACGTACCCGCCACATACACACCGCACACAAACATAAATAAAATATATTAATTAAATATGTCCTTTCATTGCGCTTACTGCACGCGATACGATAGCAATAGTATTTATGCCGTTGATAAGGGAGGCGACGGAGTTATTTCTTCAGGTACGACTGCGGGCTATCGATTCGCACACGTTTTTACGTGGCACATAAATTCGAACAAATTACGTTATAAATAATGGAGCACTTGTTTTACGTAAAACGCCCCGGATAAATATACGACTTTTTAATTCTGAAATGCACGGCCGTCACAATAAATCAAGCGGATAAAATGCGTTTATATTCCGCTATTAATTGTAGGAAATAGGGAGCGCTAGTTGTTGCCGTTGGATCGGGATTTAAAAATATAACGCCGCGGTAACCGTTCGCTCGTGGAAACGGGAAATATGAAGAGAATACAGGTAGAAAATGGTTACCGCTTACGCGATTTAAAATCACCGGAATCATATCCAAATTATCATATTCGTAATTGCGGTTTAACCTTTCCCGCAAAAAACAACAGCGAGGATATTTTTTAATTCAACGGACGACAGGATTAAAAGTGTAATTCCTTCGTGTAACTGTGAATGGTTGCTGTAGGTAATCTCGTGTATACGAAAGCGTTGTGCAGCTGCAACGCGTTATTACATAAATGCAGTGAACGGTGGATTTTAATTTGGGCGATTATAGGCTTTCTTTTTTTTGACAGAGACAAGCAGTTAGGGATTTGAGTGCTGTATGAGTGGAATGTAAAGTTATTCTAAATCAGAACGAGCTTGGATGTTCACTTTAATTCAGTATGAATTGCAACACATTACATTTTAATGTGAACTGCAAGAAACATAATATGGAGTATGGAAACAGATGATAAATGAAGAAACAACATGTATATATGAAAGATAATTAAAACAAGGGAATAGTTTGTAACGTTCAATGAATGAATTTAATGTGTAATACGCAGTTTTAGATTGATTCGAGAAAATTTACATGGCTCGATACATTTTAGGCTATGAAAAAAGGAAACCGTTAAATAAAATCAAATGCGATCGCGTTTCATAAAATATCAGTCAGTACAAGCGTTACATGCGCCTCAAGGATATATATTTCCGTCAAGTGTTATAACTGATAAATATTGGGGAATATATTTCTAACGAATGCGATATATCGGTATACATACATATATGTAGTCATTGTACTTAGATTTACGAGGGAAGATCCAGAAGTTCGTGGAATGGAGGGGATGGAGTGGGAATAGGGGCGCTCGCTAGGTGTCACTCTGATTGGCGACTCATCATTAGTATATATGTTAAGTTGCAGCCCTATAGCGTCAGTCTTTTAGGAATAGTTGCCTGCTAAACAAGAAACCTGATACTATGGAGGAAATTGAACACCGTGCTGTGATAAAGTTCCTTACAAAGCAAGGAAAGAACGCTCAAACCATATTGAATGAAATGGAAACCGTTTATGGAGAACAGTGCCCTAGCAAATCTATGATTTATAAATGCCCTGGTCTTTTTAAACATAGTCGGGAGTCGATTGAAGACGACCCCGGCTCAGGACGGCCGGTTGAGGCCACCACATCAGACATCGTCGAAAGAGTGCAAAAATTTGTACTGCAAGATGCCCGTTTGAAGAAAAAGCAATTATCTACGCTAGTTGGAGTAGTAGATACCACCATTTTGCGTATCCTACATGACCAGCTGGGTATGAGAAAAGTCAATGCAAGATGGGTACCGAGAATGCTCACTCCGCTGCAAAAACAGCAGCGCGTCTGTGCGTCCAAACAATTTTTGGAGCTGTGTGGAGACAAACCTGCACAGATTTTGGAGCGGATTGTTACCGGAGATAAAACATGGGTTCATCACTTTGAGCCTGAGTCCAAACAGAAGTCCATGCAATGGCATAAAAAGGGGACACCACCACCTAAGGAATTCAAGTGTCAGAATCGGCTGGAAAGTTGATGGCTACTGTTTTTTGGGATTGCGAGGGGATATTATTGATTGATTACAAAGAAAAAGATAGGAGCATAACCGGAGAATATTATGCAGCGATATTAGAAAAATTAAAGGAAAAACGTCGAGGAAAGGGTTTCTTGCAAGACAATGCACCGGTTCACAAGAGCAAAGTTGCAATGGCTGCTCTGCACAAGCATGACTTTCAATCAATAGTCCATCCGCCCTACAGTCCAGACCTGGCACCTAGTGACTTTTATTTGTTCCCCAACTTAAAAAAAGACTCACGTGGAAGAAAGTTTTCCGACGACAATGAGGTAAAGGAGGCAATTTTGGCCCATTTTGAGGCGAAAGATAAAAAATATTTTTATGATGGTTTAGGTTTAGGAAAATTAATTCATAGATCTAATAAATGTATTGTGCTTAAGGGTGATTATATTGAAAAGGAAAAATAGGTTTATTGTTTCGTTTTATTTAAAACCCTTTCATTCCACGAACTTCTAGACCTCCCCTCGTATAGCTGGAGAAGTAGAATTTATAGGTATTGCTTACAATTCGGGAAACAAAACAATAGAAATTACACTGTTTATTTAACCTGACATATTACAATTAATAGAGCTAACAGTGATACATGCATACTTAATTGGAGCTAAGGCTGATAATTCTTATAACAATGCAGTAAGACAAACTCGCTTATGGGTATACATTTCAATGATTTGTTGAGTCAAGAACCACTTTTGCGCTATATTCATAACGAAAATAATTCGCTTTACCATTTCACGTCGGCTCCTTTAAAGCACAGTGACATGGTTGAAATATACATACTTTTATTATAAACAGAGTATAGACATTGTCGCATAGGATCTAGGTAATGTAGTAGTTATAATTTTATAGCTAACATGCGATTTTGGTAGCGACATTAAATATTTTATCACATGATTGACTGCCTTGAAGTTACCTATACCGAAGCTAGACGAATGTTATATATTATTAAATTAATATATTACAGTCATGTATTCTACGATGGCAGCTATTTTTAAAATCTGTAGCACATCCAGAAATAAGAGAGCACTTACTTGGCTGAAAGATCTTACCCTGGAAAATCTGTTTGAAGAAGTTATATTAAGAGGTAAATATCTTAAGTTCATCAGCCTTAGAAGAGATGAAAGATAGTGATATAATAACAGTATTGGTATCCTTTATTTACTACATACTACTGTTGAATAGCCATAAGATCTTGAAGTAAGTGTCGGGCGTTGATAGAGCGTTAAAATTTATATTTAGAGCACATACTGATTATCCACCAGTGCGAATGCTGAAAGATTGAGAGTGAGTCTTCCTTTTCGCAGTTATATACGTATCGTTGTCAATTTTAAAACTTGCTTCTTGTGGGATCACAAAAAACAACAATTCAAGTGAATCATAGTAACTGGCCGAGATTTGCAAGACGTGGACCAATGCAAGCATTAATTTTGCATGACAAATCGTGGGTAACAAAGTAGCCATCGATTTTACATCTAATTTGACTAGACCTTTTTTGGAGTGCATCGGACAGAATTATTCATCCTTCCTCATAATCAAATTAGTTTAAGGAAAAGTGAGAGAGTAAGCAAATCGAAAAATGGTAAGTAAAACAAACATGCCCTGGAAGAGAACAGGGGTCGCATTAAAAATCCCCGTAGCGTAGCTAGCTCGTTCTCAGAAAAACCTGAAATAGCTCTTCTGATAACTAGGTATCTACGCAGATCAACACCTGGAAGAAAAATATTTCATATTCCATACGCGCAAATCTGCAACGCATTCGCGATAGTCTTATATGAGTCACGTTTCATCGTCCTCCGACGAAGTTTCGAAATACTATGCGTATGAATTTTTGTGTATAATAGTATGACATACATAGGTCTGTTTTAATTTCGAATATATATACTTACGGACAAGTATAGTGGCCAGAATAAGTGAATTTCCACAGCTTAACGTAACATTTCGAACACATTCTCTAAAGAACTTATAATTAGACAGGCCGTTTGAGAAACATCAAGATCGCTTATCATAACGAAAATTGCAACTTTAAACGCTTCTTCGCTCGGAAAAAATCACTCATACTAACACCGAATCGGTTGAAGCGATTACGACGATTTATCAAGCTTCGCACGGACATGATCGTTCGCTGGGAATGTATGTCGTTGAAGTTCGCCGTTTTAACTGCCTGAATTGTTATCGGTAATGCGCGTTCACCTCGCGGCTATCTCCCGACTGGCGTTACTTCTATCGCCAGCAATTGATCTGCGTTCGCGCTTTTTTTAATTGATTTTATCTATCGTCGGCCGTACTGGCGCGCTGGAAAAGAACGATGATTTAGAATCTTACTTTTACGGCGGCTGGCACCGCTTTTATTGTAAAAGAACAAAAGGATAACCCCAGGCGATGACGTCCTCTTGCTTTATGCGGTGTAGGAATGTGTGGTTTCGTGTTTTATTATTGGAAACGATAAACTGATTTGTATTCAAATTAAACTTGTTGATTGCGCAAGCTCTTTTTGCTAATGGATGTAACGTATACAAGGATAACTTTGGGGAAAATTTAGCATGTTTAATTAAAAGGGGAAAAATACCGAAAGATAAACAGTCATATTCGTAAATTTGTCATGTTTAAGCAATAACTAGGTTAACACTTCGCGAACTAACTGGGATAATTTCGTTTCCCCAGCATTTGAGAGGAAGTAGTTCTTCTTCTTCTTCTTCTTCACTTCGGGTTTTAGGTACTTTGCTTGCTACGATGTCCATGTTTTATTTGGAACGCCTACACTTCATCTTACTAAGCATCTATAAAATTTTGCTCTGGTTGGTAACCTCTTCACTTGCATCTTCTACGTGTTCCTGACACATATTCTTGTGTTTCTTTATTGTCTTTCTTCTTTATTCATGTCGAGGATGTTTAGTTCTCTCCTTATATCTACATTTTCTATTCTATTAGATCTTTTGCAATACTTCACTCGTCTTAAAAACTTCATCTCTCGTGTCTGTATCCTCCTCTCTTGTGTTTTCGTTGTTGTCCATGATTAACTTGTTTTTTAAGGTTTTAGGTATTTAATTCTTAGATTGTCCTCTCCTTGAGCCACGCGAATATCTAACTCGGCCTTAATTTTCTTGTAGTAGTCTACTTGGCGGCGGGTTTCATGAAATGATACATTTATATGCTCGTTTTCAAGCAACCGTCTAGCATACTTAAAGATGGAGTGGGCTTCTCTAGAGTTGGAGAGTTTTAATCGTGATAGGGCGCCGCCCATCGGGGACAAAGCGACCAATACGGTACACTTCAATGTGGTCGGTGTTAATATCACATGGAAGTGCTTTCAGTATTGCTCCAACTGTGCTCAATTCCTGGGATTTGCTTGTGTTAGTCTTAGCTAAATTAAATATTATGGTATCTTGCTTGCGATTATTACTGTTATCTATTTCAGCCAAAAATGCTTCAAATGTTTTACCGTCGATTCCAGTACTTCTTTTCGTAGCTGCCAAGTTATTCCTCAAGCTTAGTATAGTTGGCCCGAGAATAAAATAAATCTTCTTGCACATACAGCAGACAACGAACTTGTGTGTTCCACGTGGTATTGCATCCACAGGAGCACTTGTAGATATCATTGTAGGCTAACTACTAATTGTAGACTAAGTAACAACAGGTTAAGGTATAAAGGAAAAAAACGGGAAGACATTCTTAACATCTCGGAGTCCATACTGGCTAACAACACACGGTAGACCACGGTACGGGAAGGCAAAGGAAAATAAAAGAGTATAATTTAGATTAAGACTGTAAATATGTACGAACTTAGAACAAATGTGCAATACAAGAACCATGCAGTAAAAAGAATGTATAATCCAGACAGATAAAAAAAGTGTCTGTTTTGTAATAGAACAAGTAACGTGAACGTAGTACTTGCAGAGGCTTAGTATGCAAATTAGCACCAAAATAACCAAGCAAATAAAACCAAATAGCCACCGTGAGATAGAGTAAAGAGTGAGATCCAAAATAATATGCAACAAGCAACTATGAAATTCTCACAAACAACTGGAGCACAGATTTACACGTGTACGCAATTATTCTAGGTTTTTATGTTACACCAGTAATAAAGAAGGGCGGTGGTTCCATTCTTGTATGGAGTTGTTTCTCATTAAGTGGAATAGGGGACCTTGTAAGAATTGATGGAATAATGAGGTAGGAGAATTATCGCGAGATATTAGAAGAAAATGCCCAACCATCCGGATTGAGCTTAATAGGCAACAATTTTAACTTTGACTTACTTGATTTGGTAACGATCCGAAGCACAGATGGTTATTATGCAAAAACTACCTCGCTGGTTCAGAAAATGAAGAAGTGTTAAATGATGACCCGGTCTTCCCAGAGTCCGGATCTTACTCGGATAGACCTTCCGCATGACGAACTGGATAAACGAATTAGAAGAGAATGACCAACGTCCAACACTTATCTCTGGACGGAATTGCAGAGGGAGTGAGATGATATTCCTCAAGAAACACTGAGAAAATTGGTAGAAAAAATGCCACGAATTAAGCGACGAGTTATTAAATTAAGAGGTGAATTCGAGAAAAAAGTATAACATCCTTTATGTTTCTTATTAATTATTATTTTTTCTTTTGTGTACGCAAGTGCAATAAGTCGTATAAGTACATGAAATAGGAAGTTTCCATACTATTATAAGGGGTGGTGTATATGCATGTTGTTACAAATTGTTACACGCTACTATTATTATTGCTATTACAATTACAATTTTAATATGTTCAAGTTAAACGGATTCATTGGAATAATGTCCTTCATTAGCCGTTAGTGGAACTACTAAAAATAGCAGAAGAAGTGACATGTCGTTTGCGAATCATCTACCACATTTAGAATTGAGATTAGGAGTATCCTTCTTAAAGGGCTAAATATTCTTAATAAATCTTGAGATCGTCAGCATATTGAAGAAAATGACAATGAATAAAGCCTCTAGGATACATCATAGATATATAAATTGAAAAGTAGTGGCCCCAAATGAGATCGCTGTGGGACCCCAAATTCCATTGCAACAAATTCTAATCTATTTACACATATTTCACCCTACGCAAATCTAACCACCACAAATTCGTGGCTAATTTCATTAAAAGCTTTACTACAGTCAATATAAATAACATCAAGCTGAGGTATTTATGCTTGTGGTGCGTGTGATAGTATGAACGCTCAAATAATTGATATTTTATTTCAGAAAGTGTAGTTTTCATCATTTATTTATTTGGAAACATTGCAATTACGCTATTTGTAAACCAATTAAAATCCTTTATAGAAGCCTCCCAATTTATTCGAAAGTGTTTCTGTATCTCTTCGTGTAAGATCAAATTTGTTCTTTTTACGATCACCTCACCACCACCGAAACGCCTATGAAACCTTACGCATTTATGAGATCGATTTACATTCATGACCGTAACGGTTCGACAGCGAATTTTTCTTAAACAGTAAAGCGGATGGTGGGCGATTCGATGTAATCGTCGACCGTGCGATCGGTAGCTTAGCATCCTCTACTAATTAAGTCGACCCGGGACGACGAGAGCAAGTCGAATTGATCCAAACGCGGTGCATATTCAACGCAAACGCGTCAAGTTCCTCTTTAGCACGACATGAGGCAACGCGATAACTTCCCAGCTCTCGATGTACGGGTAGATCTTGTACGCGTATAGTCCCGACTTATGTACGCTGACAAAAGAAGCGAGAACGTTTCGAATTTCACGCACGTCCTCGCCGCGCTTACTTTATGCGAGTCGGTTCTGTTTCGCGGAGCTGTAATGGCGATTATATTAGCTGTAATGGTGTTATTTGATAGTATATTCCTCGGCTGATTCCGTATGAATTGCGACTAACATCGCGTTATGTACCGTCTGCGAAAATCAAGAAGAATAGTGATGCTGGTGTCTTGCGATTGTAATATTTCAAATAGGGATATTTCGGAAACGGTTGGAGCTAGCAAAGTGTTGGTGGTTTCCAGTAAGATTTGAACCAACGTTTCCTAATAGTCAGCGGCTATAATACGCATGTGCGTCTCCCGTTATTCTTTATCACTACAGTATTCCCTTACACTCAGTCTATTAGTCTTACGCCGTAAGCAGTACAACGTAAGATTGTGCTCAGGTTATGTCTGCATGGTATATCAGATATCTATTGTTATAACACCTGATATTGTATATTGTTTGGGGTTCAACCAATTATAGTACATAGCGCAATGTATGTTTCATATGGATCATATTTTCTTTTTAATTCCGTTCCAATCTTTCCCTGAAATTTGTTATTGCTACAAACATGCTTGCTATATTGATACAACTCTATAGAATATACTACGAATTATATCTTTAGTTACTTGTCGATACAAATTATGGAGTACGCATGCAGCGTAAGTCCTGTTACGAGTCATTAGCGGTTACTGACTAATGTTGTTATAATGTGTAATACCAATGGTGTGATATATCGTATTACCTACATATAAACTATGCTGTGCATTATATTATTATTATATTATCGTTAATCATCCGTAGTTCAGCATGTACAGTCTGGGAATTTTAGAACAGTTCGGTAGGAATATTGGCAGGTACGCTAACACTATGAATAAAAAGTTAACGATAAATGTGTAAAGTATACAGTAAGTATGAAAATGATTTCCTATAAAAAGATTGGAAGAAACTAAAGACATTAGAACCTTCCTGAAAAAGCAAACAAAATAATAAGACTTCACCTGGAAAATATGAAACCAATTTTTCTCTATCACGTCATGTTTTTTTTCCTGCAGCATTTCTTATTAGCCGAGATTGGGTCTTTTCAAAGAATATGTTAAAGCTCTAGAATTGCAAAGGGACCGTTTAGAGTACACACATCGAAAGTTTCCACGACTAAGTTACGAAAAAATGAAAGCAGGGGTATTAGATCGACCTCAAATTAGAACTTTAACGACATACGAATTTGATCAAGTATCTGAACGAAGATGAGAAAGAAGTCTAGATTTCATTCATCATGGCCAGCGCTAAGGTGGGATGATCGCTGTCTTTGGCCACCAGTGGAAACATCTCGCTCTTAATAGCCACAGTGCAGACGTTAGTAAGAACTAAATCTCATAAGCTTCCCCTAGAATTGGTCATAGAATTAAATTGTGTCAATTAACAAAATGTAAGAAATCATTCACTATTCGGGATCGTTATAGTGGGTAATATTGAAATCACCATGCATGATAGTATCTGTACAACATGTAACACATGGGCTGAAAATTTCCGGGCCTAACAAAGAAAACACGTTTTTTTTGGTTCAAAATTAGCTTTATTCATCAACGTAATCTCCATCAAGAGCAACTCAATCATTCCAGCGCCGCTCTAACATTTCAATACCACTTTTGTAGAACGATTTATCTTTTGCCTCAAAATAGGCCTCAGTTTCAGCGATAACCTCTTCATTCGTGCGAAATTTCTTATCGGCGAGCATTTTTTTGAGGTCTGCGAACAGCCAGTAGTCGCTGACAGCCAAATCTGGCGAATACGGTGGATGCGGGAGCAATTCGAAGTTCAATTCATGTAGTTTTGCCATTGTTTCGATTGACTTGTGACACGGTGCGTTGTCTTGATGAAACAACATTCTTTTCTTTGTCATATGCGGTCGTTTCTTTGCAATTTCTGCCTTCAAAAGCTCCAATAACGCTATATAATATTCACTGTTGATGGTATTCCCTTTCTCAAGATAGTCGATGAATATTACACCACGCACATCCCAAAATACCGAGGCCATAACCTTTCCAGCCGATTGTTGTGCTTTCGGGCGCTTTGGACGAGGTTCACCAGTTGCTGTCCACTCAGATGACGATCGTTTTGATTCCGGAGTGAAGTAATGGATCCATGTTTCATCCATTGTCACATATCGACGCAAAAATTCCGGTTTGTTACGTTTAAACATGGCCAAACACTGCTCAGAATCATCAACACGTTCTTGTTTTTGGTCAACAGTGAGCAAACGCGGCACCCACTTTGAACAGAGCTTTCTCATAGTCAAATGCTCATGCAATATAAAGCCAATACGTTCTTTTGATATCTCTACGATGTCAGCTAACTCACGCAACTTCACTTTTCGATCATTCAAAACGATTTTGTGGATTTTTTTGATGTATTCTGGTGTTACCGCCTCATTTGGACGTCCACTGCGTTCTGCATGATCGGTGTCTCTACGATCACATTTGAAGTCAGCAAACCAACGTTTTATTGTTGTTTCTGATGGAGCGGAGTCCCCATAACACTTTTCAAGCCATTGCTTCGCTTGAACGGTATTTTTTCCCATCAAGAAGCAATGTAAAATTAAAACACGAAATTGTTTTTGATCCATTGTTTTGAAAATAACAAAAGTAGCGTGACTCAGCACAATAACTCACAAACTAATGAATAGAATATCATGAAATTTTCACAGCTGTCTTTTGAAGGTTAGTACTAACTGAGAGAAAGGTGACTACAATAAAACTAGCGTCATCTATGTGTTAGGTCCGGGACTTTTTAGCTCATGTGTTATTCATAGTATCCAAATCAATTAGGTAGTTCTCGAAATCGGGCACCGAAATATCAGGTGGTACATAAACCACACATATGACACATATAGGAGAACAATAAAACTAAATAGTAACTTCTAATTCTTACATTCTATAAAAAAAAGTTACATTAATTGAGTACACATTAATCACCAAACCATAACCACCACATTAATTAATCTTTTCTAAAGTAAGACCATAAACAAAACGTAACCAAAAAATCCTCGAAAGTAAAATTTATAGCCCGTTCCGAGAGCGATTTATTTAATCACGGAAAAAGTGGGGTAGGTAAGCTATGAAAATCGTCCGTCGCGAGACCGTTTTGCATACAATAGTATCTCAAGCCGATCGTTATCTCGTCGCATACGGACACGCCGCTTTTTTTTCGGCTTCATCTGCGCGTCGTGATGTAAATGATCGAACGCGACCTTACCCATAAGCGATGGTAAGCTGGTTCGTCTTAGGCAAACGCGAACAAAGGAACATAAAATCCAATAAGAGGACCATAAACAGAAAAAAAATGCTATACCTTATAGAATATAATGGCGAAACGTCTTTTATCTAACGCGATGCAGCGTAAGCGAGGATAGACCGTTGAATCTTAATATAGGGAAAGGATATTTTCGCCGGATCTTTCGAGAAACAAATGTGTGATGTTCGGTGATTGCTAAGAATTTGGTAATAACACGGTATAACCGAAATAAATCTGTTTTTTTTTGTGTGTAAATTATAGAATCCGCATTGCTTCTTGAGTCAGATCAAGTAATGCCTCTTTCATTGCTATGGCGTCGATTTTTTTATTGCGCAACACCTTATACACACATACGGTCCGTCACTAAAGTTGGTATTCGAGACGTTCAGAAGATAGGCTAAGCACCTACGCCCACGAATATAGCATTAATAGAATTTACTTTTATGTATACCCTCCATCAGAGTCAAAAGGATGTTGTTGCTTCTACGAGCTAGAAAACAGTAGGCTTTGTAGTAAGCTATTTAATGCATACATGCAAAAAAGATTTTTCTGTTTTCTTTTCTTGAATCTGTACCTTTACAATATAAAAAAATTACGGTAACTTTATTTTAATTTACAACCGAGCTTGTGATTTAAAGTCCAATTTAATTGGTATAAAATGTTCCACTGCAATTTTTATTTACCTCCTTTATTATCCCGCTTTTGTGCAATAATTTCTTACCAGCTCTATTGCTAATATACACATGCAACGCTAGAGCAATTAAAACAATTCTAGTTTTTAACAAAATCTCCCAAAAGTAATTTATAAAATAAATAAAATAAAATAAATTCTCCAGCATATATCACAATTCACTTGCCTTAGAATCAGCAGAGAACGTCTAGCTTCTTTTTAAGCATGTAACATAATCTATATGACCACCATATGTTAAGTGGGTAGTCTACAGACAAAAAAAAAGAAACGCGTAAACTAATATACGGACTTGATAATCTTCTATCCTTTTTTTTTCGTTCTATCTTGTCCGTTCTTGTTTTATATTTCACGTGTAATTTAAGACATATTTTGGAAGCGAACCAGTCGGTAAGGCGAAGGAATGAGGGCATTAATTGACAGCTCACTTTAAAGAATCTGATGCCTTCCTCTTTACGCTTTGTTGCCTTATTCATCGACGGTCCTCAGCCATTACCGGCTTCGTACGTTGATATATTTACGTTGTTTGTGGTGTAAAACGGTGGTAGTAAAATTTGTGACAGGCCAGCTACGTTTTTATGTGCATTCTTGGAAAACAGAGGTGATTAGATGGATACACTGTTACCCAGAAGTCTTAAGTTTGTACTACTTCATTCTGCTATGTTAGGACATTGTAAGATGTATACCTTGAATCAATTGCGTTTGATATTTTTAGGTTAAGTAACGACTACAACAAGGCCTTGTAGGCTTTTAATTAAGTTTCTAGGAAATCGCAAATTAAATGTGAATCAATGTGATTCCTTAGTGTTATCGCATTTTAATTTCTGTGACGTTGTTTATGGAAATTGTTTAGACCAGATCGACTCACGCAGAATTCAGGTAGTACTGAACGCATGCCTCAGATTTATTTATGGAGTAAGGCATCATCAAGGTATTTGTCATAAACTTAGGGGTGCTCGATGGTTAAGTATGATACGACGAAGTTACATTTCTCGTGTCTTATTTATTTGAATTTTGAATACTGGTGTCCCGCTCTGTTTATCAGTTAGAATGAGGTATCGCACTGATGTGCACAATATCAACGCCCCGCAGTTTGAGAAAAGTGTTAGCTACGTTTCTGCACTACAATATACGAGGGTCAATCCCTATGCTATACTCTTAACCCACTTACAGTAAATACCAGTTAACTAAATATCAAAAACATTAATCAAATAACCAATTAGAAGTAGGTGAGGGGTAGGACGTGAAAATCAGCTCTCGTAGCTCGCTTCCCCTAGATATCAAGGAGTTACCATTTGATACCTTTAGACGAGATAATAATTTAATGAATAAGCAGATAAACATTTACAGTACTGCTGTATGATAGATAATATTGTTGTGTTACACATTATTTTCTCATCTCTTCTTTGTTCTTGGATCATCATTAACGACAGGAAACCTTCTTAGTTTACTGAAGGTGATTCAATTGGCAAATATTTTTTTTTGTTTCAGTATTTACCAATTACTTGCCAATAAAATATTATTATTATACTTGTCATTTCGATAAAAACCAGAACCTAAATTAAAACAATATTCCACCAACGATTGAGTCTGCCTAATATCACCAAATACCCCTTCCTCTTAAAGAGAAAGAAATGGATTACCAACTATTTCCTACTAAATCTAGTTCGTTTCGATTAAGCGAGCCACCATTGTCGAGAACGAAAAGCCTCCAAAGCGTCAAACTCTTCGACAATGCTGTATTTAAGGTCAGACTGCAGCGTTATTTTAACAATTTAAACACTGAATCCTCGTCTAATTACACTAGATGTCTTCTGCGCTCTTCTGTTTCGTCATTAGGAATTCTCTTTAATTAGAGACTTCGGAATAAATTCCGCTTTAATACGGCTCGTGTGACAAGGTATATGTACGTGTGTTTCTACACCACTGTGGATGCTTAAATAGGTAAGGTGAAGGCACTGCACCGTAAATAATGAAGCTGTAATCTTGAAGACCAAGGATACGAGTACGTATTAAACTATTGTTGGTCTATTAGGGTTAGTTGTAAACGGAATATATTGTTTTGCAAGTTCATGTAGAAGATAGTAGAAACTTACTATACATATAGTGAATAGCAAATGTTGGATCGTTCTTTTAATATCTTTAAGTGATATGACGCCATTGATAATTTGAGAGGGTTCCTTATATTGCCACTGGTCTTTAGATGTTACTAGCACCTTTGTCGTCTTATTTTTACAACAGATGTTTTTCTCTAGATCGAAATTACTTCGTATTTATATTTTTTATTATGTATTATAGACTCATTCGTTTATATTCCGATTCTATGGTAGCGCTTCCTTGTAGGTTGGCCTGAGTGCCTCAGGGGATAGACGAATCATCTAGGATTCCACTAGCTATCTGCAATCTTCTTGTTGAGAATCTGGGTGTCGTAAAGCACCAGATGAATATGTGAGAGAATAAGAGTAAGTCATTGATGTAATATACTGGAAAGAAATTGTACAAGAATGGAACATCGCTAGGGGATGGAAGGAAGGGGGTGAGATTATCGTTTGCTAAGTGACATAGAAAGGGACAATCTCGAAAGAAAAGATTTTAAGATCTTCCGGATGGGTAAGATTGTGTTGCACGAGCTCGAAAAGCAGCAATATTATGCCAGATTGTGCTGAGGGCTTCTTCTACGTTGAGAAAGGGCGATGCGGTGGTGAACTTTTTTCTTGAGTCCGTCAGTAATGTGATTCGTAAACCAGTGAGGTTGATAACTGGATATGTTAAGATCTTTAACTTTATCGAGAAGACAACCTTGGACAATTCTTTCGAGGAACTTATCTATGGTTGGCAACAGCATGAAGAACATGATTACTCCTAGGTGACTTTCAAGTATCCGAGAAGCATCACAGAGAAGTAACAGAGTTTTGATAGCAAAGATCTAGAGCCTCCTTGAATTTGTAGCTTTAATGAAACTTTTGAGCTCCTTCAAGGAAACAGAGGAACCTTCATAATTTATATAAGTGCACTATGGATCGGTTACTTTATTGATATCGTGTCAATGCTCACATAACGTATATATACGAGGGCGATCTGAAATGTTTCCGGAATCGGCAAGAGATGGCGCAAGAAGGTTGAAGTCGATTCATTGGTCAGCAATGGCAACCTTTTTATGGTAACTGTCAACATTTCAGGCATTTTTATTCCCTTCTGAGGTAGCTAAATAACAGAGATTTCCTACTCTAGAGACATCTAGCGAATTTATGTTGTCCCTCTTAAATATTCCCTTTAATGCTTTAGAAAATGCTATTATTTGATTGAAATGCAGTATTAGTAATGGAATAATGATTCTGTAAATTCTGTTAGTTACTATCACTTCCTCCTATAAAAATATATATAAATATACTAATGTGTAATTGGCGTCTACTATTGGTTGGTCTATTTACAGATGATCCTTGGAGTAGAAATCTCTATATCAATAATTCTTCGCAATTTTCTTAAAGAAATCATACAATTTAATACTCCTTGTAAGCTAAAGCATACCTCGCACTTAAACATAAAAGCAACAACCGCCAATCCTATATCATACGAGCATTGGATGATATCATCGAAATTACTTACCGACAACCACAGAAATCACTAACGCAAAAACAGACAAAGTAAAACGAGGAAAAAAAGGAACAGAAGGCAATCGATAAATTGACGTAGGTCGTTTAAAAAATCGCAAGCATCAAATTTCCACTGCACAAGATAAGCTTCTCGATTCACCTTCGCAGATCTTAAACGGGATATTTAATTGCAGATCGGATTCAACGTTTACGACGATAAAATATGTTCGGCAGCGAACGGCGTAATCCTTTAAATAGACAACGGGAGGAAAGAGCCGGTAGTAGCGGCTGGCAGAGGCAGACCGCTTCGCTGTAAACAAATCGAGACGATTCCGAGGTCTTTACATGCACACAATGCAAATTATCGCAGAATTTGTCTAGATTATCGGAACGCCTGTGCGCCCGGCTATTTATACATCACTGTGCTGTTCACTTTGTTTCGATCGATGTATCGGTACATCGAGACAGACAATGTACCTACTTGCACTTATACGTACTTGTCGCGAGTACCTCGGCTGGTCTTAAATCCGCAAACTGTTGTGAAGAGCTGGCGGCATTTTCTCTACGGGTGAATCTCAATTAGTCTAAGTGTTCGATTGCTTTTGGTAGAGTGAGATCCGCTGTGGCTTTTGTTTGTCATCTAGAATAGATAGACGCGAAGCTGGAGTGATTTAATTGTGGATAAATGAATTGTACTCGGTTATAGTATGATACGACCGTTAAATCAATATGATGAAGGTAATAGACATATTCTCGCCATCGAGTGCAAGCTCAGTAAATTCGCAAAAGTGATACTCAATTGAAAATAAAGAACGCGGTACGTTAGTTAGATGTTGTTACCAAACAAATAATTACGGATGAAGTTGATGAAATTGTAGCAGCGTTATTTAAAGAATCTGTTCGAACTCTACAGAATTAATTAACTTCTAGAGCTTATCACCATCAAATTTGGGATCGCTCGAAATTGTACTTAAAAATTTGGGAGCTTTTGTACGTATAGGTGGAGGTCGTAGATGTCTTTTCTGATGCTTACGAAAATGCCATCAGAAAATAATAACCAAGCTTGCAAATTCAAAATCGTTAAATTATTTCAGGAACCCTTGCTTTGCCCAATTGAAGTTTGATCAAAGCTCTCATCGTATATTATTTCAGTACATACTTGTAAAAATTCCCAGTCGTTATTTATAATATTTAAAATTTTCGATTTTGTACAAGGTTTTGTTACTTTAGTGGAATTCTTTAAAAACGTTGTCCGGTCTGTATAAAGGGAGACGTTACTAACTGAATTTCATTAATTCCCCTTTTAAAGTTTTTTTAAATAGCCTATTCCCAATGTGTAAAGTTTAAATTTTCTTGAAAAACTATTGATTTTATCATCATCTAACATTACGTTTTCTTTTGTGGGCTTTAACTGATATGTACACAACTTAAGGAAAATACAGTGTCTGTCCAATTTATTAGGACCGCCTTATAAATTTAAACTTTTGTGTGTTCCCAACGCGATAATTTACAAATACAAGTATAAAATTCATGAATAAAGTTAACAATACCTGTCTAAATACATCCCCTAAATATGTTTCTAAGAAATTGAGAAAGTACCACATAATAACTGTCCCCGGTGCAACATGGTTTTATTAAAGGCAGATCAACAGTGTCCAACCTGTGCGCATTTTCTAATGATGTGTGTGATCTATGTACGTCTTCAGACAGATGTCATTTATACAGATTTTGCTAAGGCTTTCGATAAGGTTGAACATCAAACCCTATTACGTAAACTGAATATGTGGGGTATCTCTGACGATTTGATATCATTGTTGCAATCCTATTTGAGTGGGCGTACCAATTACGTTGAATACCGTGGTTTTCGGTCCGGCTTATATCAGTCTCCTTCAGGTGTGCCGCAGGGCTCTGTTCTTGGACCGCTCCTATTTATTATTTTCATTAATGATCTTCCTGACCTGCTTATATCTAAATGCTTACTATACGCCGATGCGCTTAAAATTTTTCGCAGAATATACTCCATTGCAGATTGTGACATTTTGCAGGGTGACCTGCTATCTATTCACCTTTGGTGTTTAGAGAACCATTTACCACTAAATATTGCTAAGTGTAAAGCGATGACGTTTGGCCGTAGAACTGATATAGTGGGGTATGCGTACAATGTTCTTTTAAAACGTTAAGCTTTCTGTTTCGTAATACGAAACATTTGAGTAGTGATGTCCTTGTTACTGCATATAATGCATTTGTTCGAACGATATTAGAATATGGTTCTATTGTGTGGATGTTTTTTCGATAACGATTCGATAAAGATCGCATTCAGCGATGAGTCAAAACTAGAAGCCATGACCGAAAGAGCTCAATTGGTTAGACGACCTCCATAAAAGTTTGGTGAAGTTAGTGTACTGAAAACGCCACATGGCCAAGCCTATGCAAAGCTTTTTGGAAATGCATGCTTTGTCAGTGTAATCTTGGCGGGGGAAATTCTCTCGACGTCAATGCAAGGTCATGGAAAACATGCCATTTCCAATCCAATATTTCCATGGTTGCCATATTTCTCGTCTTATTTTGGGTATGCCTCTTAGTTTGACGTTATCTAGTTACCACCTTGTAATTTTGCCGAAGTCTTTGTTTCCATACATTCTCTTTACGTGGCCACACCACGATAGCTCTTGGGTTCTTATTACTCCTACGGTAACTTTTCCTCCTAAGATATTGGTGGTCTTGAACTTCCTTAGTCTTCAGTGCTTATTATACTCCATCTTTCCAGGGCTAAGTAGTCTACACTTGTTAATAGGATTTGAATAATTAAATTATTAATAAGTTAGTCGCAATAGCCACGGAAAGAAAGTAAAGTACCTATTCTTGGTGAGTACTTAAGATTATAAATTTTTAATGAATCTAGTACGCTACCTCAGAAAAGCAGGTTGAGTTTGAAAGAAATATGTAAATATGACGAAACAAAGCCTTACCGTATAGCTTGCAAAGCGTTAATGGAGTTATTCCCGAGAGGAATTTGCAGCATATAAAGCATTTGTTTAGAATGAGCGCTACAAAGTTATCGGGAGCATAATACAAACAATATTAACATAATATTCATATACATATATACGTGCAGTTGATAAAAATTTATTATTTTCCCTTTTCCCATTGTATTTCATTCTGACACGCCATCATACCTACCGACTTCATTTGCATCTAAACAAACGTTACAGTCGCTATACACCATGCGCATGTATTATGCAACAACATTCCACAGTAGGTGTATACCTAGTATGCCTACTTTCATGAATACATAATTTTCAGTTTCATTTTTAATAACCTCTGGTCACACACATACACACAAAGGAGATACTGTCCTAGATTCTAAAAAAAAAACAAAAGCCTCTTCTAACAGCTTACTGAGGATGATGCTCTGCACGTCTCCGCCGGCAACAACAGTTCTTTAATGTCGCTACGTTTAAATAAAATAAATATCAGCGTGAAGCATCTTACGATCTATCGGATGGATATAAATCTAGTAGCTTTGTGGCACGCGTTACGGCACCCCTGGCGTGGTCCCGTCGAGGTTCCCATTATTGACAACTACTTTATGCTTTGACAGCTCACGGAAAACAAAAGTACCTACCCGTACTGTTTTTTCTTTCATTACGGTACCACCTAGCGGCCGTGAAAGTTACTACCGCGATTGGTTCTTAGATATATAGACGTACAGACCCGTCTAGATATATGAATTCCCCTCGTCCCTTTTCGAACCTTCGAGTTTATGCTTCTCGAAGGTGCCGTTATAACTTTTTATTATAAACTTCATTCTTTTCCCCGGCTTCGAGTCTCCGATTGTTTTTCGGGTCTCGCGTGTCTGCGCGACGCTCTGCGACGTGGAAATTGAAAAAGATAAAGGTGTTCTATCCTCCGCACCTCCAGCTGCTTATATCGGAAGGTTTTCCCCACGCACGTTCCACGGAGAAGGAAAGTTTTTATATTTACAGTCTCTACGAGAGTGGAAATTTGCGCCCGTACTTAACTTTCTTCTTTTCTCTCGGAGGAGCGCGACAAATTCGGCGATTTTCCATATTTAAATTGAGTTTCCCGGTAGTTGGAATTTCGTCACATGTGCTGCGTAAGATTAAAGACTTGGAAATTTACTTTGAATGCAAATATTCAAGGTTCAAACGCTCGATAATGTGTTTGATAATAACGCTGAAGAAAAATAAGAAACATGGGATTTGAAATTTGAAATACCTCGCTTTTAAAGTAAAATATTCTAAACGTATTCCGCAAAAAAGAAGGGAAAAACTTCAACTAAGGAAATTTGGAAGTATTTTAAATTATTTACATTTAATAAATGATAGAAACTCTTTGGAAGTAAACGTGGTGCTGTGAAGATAGAATCGGCAGAGGGATAGCTAGAGCACCAATCCAATCTCATCTCCTCCGCTACTGAGAAAGTAATTTTACGTATCTTTTCGTCTCTTGGTGAAGAACAGAGCACTCGGGTTCAAGAAGGACTGTTATTGAAATAAAATCCCACTGCAGAATTCTGTGAAAGGAACGTTGTCCGTTATTTAGAGGTGTTTGCTATTCAGAGATGTGAGTAAGTAGATACGCTTTCACCGAAAGGTGTGCATTGCACATTGTTTCGGAGAAGAGAGACAGAACAAAGTCTTGATAGAAGACGAAATGTGCGGCCACGGGTGACTTCTGGAGCTGACGATGGATTGATAATAACGACTTCGAAACGAGATCGACGTCTAACGGCACCGGATATCGCGATACGCGTTAATACACAACGACCAACATGTTTGCAAACTGGTCACTAGATGATTGTAACGCAGCCTTATGGGCAGGGGAGTCCAATTTTCAGTTATTTGGTACGCAACGGAGTGTTCTTGTTCATCGACGAAAGTTGCGAAGTTGCTGCAACAAGTTCGAGTGATTTAGTGAAAATTATAGTACAATGTGGAAAGAAAAGTGTTTTAATATTTTGCAAAATCATACTATTCCATATGGAAGCCGTCTTGTTGGTGAGACGTTTGTGTTCCAACTAGACAATGACCCAAAATATACGGCTCGAATCTATAAACGTTTTTAGAGGAGAAATCAGAAGTAAAATTAATGGTATAGCCTTCTAAAAGTCAGGATTTATTCCGCATAGAGCTCTTATGGGATGAGCATGATCGAAGGACTAGACAGTGATAGCACGCATTGCAACAAACAGCTTTGTTTCACAACACATTATAATCTTCTTTGTAATTTCTAACGTTAAAATTTTAATGGTTTCCAGTAGAATTTGAACCCACGTTTCCTTGTTTTCCAGATAAGTGCGTTACCATTAACCCACCGAGACTATGGAGACAAATCAGTTTTAATATCCTAATGTATTAATGCCTGTAGATATACGTAATATCTAAGTGAACACAATATCAATAACTTCTAGTTCTTATTAACTAAATTAATATGACCTTCTACTGATTTCTTAAATGATAGGTTATAATTTTCCATATAATTTTCAACGCCAAAATTTAATGATTTCTTAGATAGTTTTCACTAAGATTCGAAGGTGCCGTAATGGTAATGCAGGTGTGGGTTCGAATCCTACCGGAAACCAAAACATTTTCGTTAAATTTTAAAGTCGGGAAATACAAAGAAAATTATAAATATATCATTAAAAAAAACAAGAGGAGTTTACACGAATAAAGTATCTCAAGAAATGCGAAACTTAAGCTAATGCAGCAATACGGCGATCGTTTCTTTACTTATTTTTTTCTTGGCGATTATGACTCAGATGTAGGCAGATAATGCAGCATCACTTGTAAGGACTTGCTTTTACAACATCCTTTCCAAAACGCAGTGTATTGACTTTAGAAACTCATCACAATAAACTAGACTCTAAAAAGTTACTTGGAAATTTCTTTAGATCTTCATTAGCAAACATCAATTGTCTCTACTAATGAAAAAGAAAAGTATTTAAGTGGAGGTGGTAAAGAGAAGGCTAATGCTTGGCAAATGTAAATAAATCAGTAGCCCATTCTAGCGGTAATAGAGTAGTTGCAAGGTGTTTGCAGTATCTTTCTACTACCTCAATACTTATATTGATCAAGTTTATGCAAATGGATGAATTAAACAATATCCAGAGTAATCAGATATGACGTAAAGCTAAAGAAATTACTAAAAGGTGGGAAAAAATTCCAATAAGCAACCTAAATTTAGACCAAGCAGACACAATTTAATTAATTTTTCAGAGCAACCAATGGTCAAATCTCTATTAAATGGTGTACAAGCTCCTCCTTGCAAATTACAAACCCCAAGAGGGTTGCAAAAGCAGCTCTTCCAATCGGAGCAGAAAAATACGTCCTCACAACTTCATACCTACGCAATTCCCCTTAGATCAACATATATAGATATAGACATCTACAACTCTCCATCAGCAACAATCATAACTACATCTCTTTGAAAATTCTATTCCCACATTACCTTTAGGAGAAAAAGCACCGCCTTTTCAAAAGTGCATATATGTTTGTGTACGTAACCTATTTCCTCTTTATTCGCACAGTCTTCGACAGTTTGGGACCGAGGTCGCGCTGAGCGAATGATTCAGATGGCGCTGCGATCGCAGCATTTCGAATGCATTTTTCAGGCGTTCGCTTCGTGACGAATGTGGAATCTGCGTTTTATATGTATTATGCAGGATTGGGCCGCAATTCTGCACGTGATGGAAGTTTGTAAGAAACTACAAAAGTGGATAACAAGTACTAAAGTTGTGTGCACCTAGTTACGTTTTGTGTTACTACGTTTTTTTTGTATACATACGTTCATGCTAGGTATTGAATTTTTCGATGCCTGTCATTTGAAATGTTTATGAGGTATTGCACTTTATTTTGTATACAATATTTGTGGATTGGTATTTCTAGAAAAGTTTAGTGAAATAGTATAAACGAAAATGTTCATATTCGATCCTGGAACAATAATGAATATGGACAAGATGTGCATTAAATTTATTAACTTTCATTTGTTATACTTTCTTCTAATGTTGAAGCACTGAATGATAGAGTATAGCATTGATTTAAGATTGTATTCCCATTAGCTTTTATGCGGTAGAAATAGACTATCTGAATTTCTAATTTGCATACTAGATTTCAAGTCTTTTATAAATTTTTAGGTTATTCAACAAAGTATAACGATAAATACCGCATGCCTTCAGTAGGAACGTAATCAACTTCATTTCGACATCCTGTATGCTGAATGTCCACGAAATAGACTGAAAAAATATGTAAAATGGAAATATCTAATTTTATTAGACTTAAATCTAAAATATCGTGGGAAAATTATTCAGCCCGATTCGGGAATAAATATGTTAAAGATATTTAAATGTTAATGGACCCTTAGCATGCCATTTGAAAGGTAGACAGTGTTATCTCCTAGTTTTTATAACATCGATAGCTGTATTATTAAAATGTATGCAGTTTGCGTGCATGTGTGCGAGTTTGGTTGCACCTTTTGTATCCATAGGCGGCACAAATTACAATTGCCTAGGGTTTTTTTTTAAATTGTGACGTTCACGACGAAATATACCCAACATTTTTTTTGATTTATGTTCTATATAATTACACCTTTTCATTCCCCGTACTTTTTTATTTTATTTCAAAGACACCCTATATTTCGAAACCGGTCGGACATTCCCGAAGTCGGGATTCATACGCGTATTAATGCCGAATTAGATTGATCGTGGTGAATTAATGTTCTATTAATATTGACTTACTTGAAAATGTTAAGAACAATGTTACACTACGATATATTAAGATTAAGATCCTTACCAATAGAGCACAGCTAAAGAAGATCTAGCTGGCTTTGTAAATGCTGGGAGACTACGGGAGTACTTACTCTTGAAAATAATTTTAAGTCGAATAATAGTTTGCCGTCATCTAGAATTGGAGGTAGGTCGCTTATAAAAAATAGAAAGAGCAGTGGACCCGGATTACCACCCTGCGGTACTCCAGATATAAGCAAGAAATGACATGAATGTTTATAGGTAACAAATTGTATTCTATTCGAGAGGCACGTTTAGACGATGAAAGGCTTTCGAAAAGTATGTATCAATGTATGTGTCAAAGATCAATACCTACGCAATTACTTTTAATGAACATGGAATTTTAATAAAATATCAGGTGAAGTTGTAATTACTTACAAACGGAAATATCTTTTGACAAGAATTGACATTTATTTGTACGGCCATCTATTAAATACGGTTAAGTAAGTTAGTAGTAATATGATTTTATTGCACTCTATATTAGTTTGACTATGGATTTTTGTGAACACCGGTTACAGATTTAGATTTACCGAATCAATTAGTACGGTCCTGTGCATTTGTACTTTAAGTCAAATATGGAAGGCAAAGCCATATTTTTGCTGCATTAAAAATGATCCAATCTGCTATTTTAACGTTACATTTCGAAATACTCTTTAATAGATTGTGCAATAGTAGAATGCAGTCTAAATTGATATTATCCAGGACCGGAGTTTGCTAATGAATTTTTAAAAGTAACCTCGAACATGTTAATTAAACCATTCACGCAAGTTTACTTCAGAAACTGATTATTTTAGGCTTATCTGGTCTAAAATGGATAGATTCTTAATAAAAACAGCCTAGTTTGAGAGCATTTTAAAATTTATAGTATTCTCTTTATTAATTACACACAATAAAAGATGAGACTAATGATTCGTTCCTCGTAAGAATATTGGTTTTAATTCACCATTGTTGGCACTTATATATTTTTCCCTTTTAAATATCGCCGACCCAGAAAAGTCGGAATCTCCATTAACTTGTTTTCTTTTATGTAGACGGTCTCCAACTACGACGATTCGAGCCAAAAGCAATTTGGATGCGGTTCAATTATGAAATTTATCCAGACGTCCAGTCAGGAGGCTTTAGACTTCGACCAACGGTGACGAAGCTCCTATAATCATTTCTAACATCGGAAGAAGCAGACGCGTATCGCTAATGACTAACATCGTTCGCCGACAGGTGGCGCCCATTGTCATATTTACTTATTTATGCCGACGGATTGCTGCGCGAGGCGTGTCGTCCGTAATAATTGTGATCCGTAATTAAGATCGTAGGGGGTCGTGCAGTTCCATCGGCGATCTTCTTTTGTTAAGGATAACTTTTAATTCGTGCGGTCGACTTTTGTTGCTTTTTCGTGTTTTTAAGGTTCTTTCTCGGTTGAGTTTCTGAGGTATCTGATCCGTAGCGAAAGAATTAAATATTTTATTCAAGCGACATTCATTTCTTTTTCGGCTTTGGATTTAATCTCAGATATCTTAGATGGATACTTGAGGTACCTATACAAAATGAAAAAAGACCGTTTCTTAGTTAAATTAGAAATTAACTTTAATAGATCCAGTATTTCCTGAATTTTGAAATATTCGTCACCGAACAATATAATTTTGGTATACGTTTTAAGCAAAGAAAGTAGGCTTATTGAATGCACTTACATTACTAAAATTTTTAGAAATGCTGGCAAGTGAAGATTTTATCATTATTTGGGCCCCACCTGACTTTCAATATATGTGGTTTATTTTCCTGTTGCTACCAGTGCAAGCCATCTGTATCAACATACTGACGATATTTAATGTATTGTATCAACAAGTTGCGTAGATAGCACGTCAAAATTTGCCACAAGAGCAAATAAAAATATATTTAACCGGTGCATATATCATTACGTTGATTAAATGAAACTGAATCGGTTGTAATCCATTTTAATAGTAGACAAACTCGCAACATCTATACTAGCCCTAATGCCAAATTTGTTTCCAATATACATAATTTTAAATTTCATGGGATGAATCTAGATGATAAATTGAGTTGGGAATACTATGTTGGGATATCACTATGCGTATATTTTTTCACGCTTGAAGTATGGCCTGATACCTTGGAGATCTACCTCTATCTTTATAAATGCCCAAAACAGGATAATCAGAGCCATAGTCGCGGGATTCTATTTTCCTATTTCTAATGCAAACCTTTCTTGTTCTTCTTCCGTTCTACAAATGGTAGGTAGGCTATTGCCTGTTTTCCTCCTATTCCTCTCCGAATGTAGATGTCCAGTATTAGATTCATCCAGTTCCGAGACGCTTCTTTGATTCTATGAGCTAAGTTACCTTTTTCCCACAGGTATGGAGTTAACCTGACCAGAGGACCCTGCTCCTTTATCCGGGCTTGGGGCCAGCAGTGGCAGTTTCTAAGTTACCAATTTTGTATCTCATTGTGACCAGCGACGGAAAATGGATTTATATTAAAAATCGCGGCTTTCACCAGGACAAGCCGGTCCTGCAACACCAAGAATCAATTCCTTCGACAAAGATGCTCTGTGTCTGATGGGACCAGAGCGGTATTGCGTATTGAGCTCTTGAAGCCTAGCGAAACCGTTAATATACCACGCTATAGGGTATTATAACTTCACTTTATTTCATGCGTTTGTTTTCATATACAAATATTCTGAACGAATATGGAACTCCTTGAAGCTTTTGGAGATGTTTTCATCGCAGAGGAAGTTCAAGCAATTGAAAACATTGATAATCGCTATTAATTTAGTTTTGTTCTTAAGTTACTGTTAATAATTTTCTTGGTTTTATTTTAAATTTACTAAATTTTGTTTTATTAATTAACATCTAATTAACCATTTTTGATAGATACATCAGCAAGTATCACAAATTTAATATTAATTTGTTCTTTAGGATTTTCTACCTTTCCCATTACAACGGACACAAGTCTTTCATTTTCATCCATTGCTATACTAACCGTCTAAAAACATTAGACAGTCGTGGTTTGTTACCTCTCAGACAAAATTCGGTGAATATACCAAAATCAGATATCTGCTACCTGATAAATTTATCTTGTTGGCAGTTATCTGCCCTTTACCTTTACCCTTTACCAGAATGTGAATAAACCGGCGCAGAAGAATGGGAAATTTTGAAATAACGTCATTTCCACGAATAAATTCATAAAACTAGTAATTTATTAACGAAAGTGCATGTATGCAGCATGCCATTTATGTTTTTACAATCAAAAGGTCCAAAAGTGTCTCTTTACTTTTTAAAGATGACATCGGAAAGATGTCCTCCCATTCGGCGTTCACACTCTAACAGCCTGTTATGAAAACTCTGGAATGCGCGGTGTAGCAAATCTTGGGGAATGGCAGTGATTTCTTGTTGAATCTTCTCCTTCAGTTCATGGATTGTTGCATGTCGTGTACGGTACACCTTGCCTTTAAGATATCCCCATAGTAAGAAGTCGCACACACTAAGATCAGGGGATCTCGCAGGCCATTCAATGTCACCGTTGCGTGAAATAATGCGTCTTCCAAACAATTGACGAACTGCTGCCATCGAATGTCGAGCAGTGTGTGACGTGGCTCCGTCCTGCTGAAACCACATGTTTTCCATGTTAAGATTAAGCTCGTACAGTCTCGGTGTAAAGAATGTTTGAAGCATTTCAACATATCGAGCGGATGTTAGTGTCGCTGCACTACATACCATCCTCACGTGCAAAAAAGTAAGGACCGATAACACCATGACGTGATACAGCACACCATATTGTGATCTTGTCGCTATGTAGTGGTCGCTGGTGTAACCCACAAGGATTGTCCTGGGCCCAATAACGAAAACGAAACCGTTCAGGTGGAAATGGGCTTCGTCTGATATCCATATGTTACCAACGAAATTCGCGTCCTCGTTAATTTTAGCCAATATCTGCCTACTAAACTCCATACGTGACGCTGGGTCTCGTTCATGTAATTGTTGCACAATCTGCAACTTATAGGGACGAAAATGTAATTCGCGCAGTATTCTTTGTAAGCTTCGTCGCTTAATCCCTAGCGTAGATGCATGCTGTCGAACGGAGCGGCTTCTCTCGATTGCAGCTGTAACAGCCTCAATGTTCTCTGGGGTACGTACCGTTCGAGTGCCACATGGAGCTTTCTTTTTCAAGACAGATCCTGTTTCTTCAAAATTACTCACCCACGTTGTAATCGCATGCGTAGATGGGACACGTCCATGACGTCCAAGCTGGTAATGCTGTCGAAATATTCTCTGCGCGGCAGTCGCACTATCACCATTTTTATAAAACGCTCTCACAGCTACTGCACGTTCCGCACCAGTCCAACGATCCACGATTACTAAATGGCAATGCGTTCACAACAATTGTGCGACGTTACGAACAACTGCCGGCTCTTCAGTGCTGACAACTGTAACGTTCAAAATTTCCCGTTCCCCTGCGCCACCCTGTACGTAAAGGATACAGCATCTTCACTACTATTTATGAACGGGTTGAAGACGTACATTGCTTCTACTCCTTCGCCATTAGATTCGTAACGAGATTAATGATTTCTATTTGGTTTCTAGGTTTGTCTTGCATATCTATTTGCTTTATATTGTATATGTTTATATGGGCAAAGCTTATACCCATGTAGATAAGGACAAAAATGTGGTGCAACGGTTTATTTAGAATTTTACTTTTATAACAGCTGAACGGTTTACATTAGAAAAACCGCACTACCTGAAAAAGGGTAGCTATTTTCAATTATATCAGTCAATAAACTACCATTGTATTTTTAAATCCCATCATACATAAACGCGAGAATCTCGAATTAGCGGCTGTTTCGCAATTTTACGCCTCGAAATCACACGTCTGTTACAATATTTAACTTTTATAACGATAAACGGGATATGATCCGGCGCTCAGGTTCGATAGATCCGTTCCGAAAACCAAAACAACATCAACGACGACGTCGAAAAAAAAAATGAAAATAAATTATCGATAAGCGATGTCCGACAGCGCCATAAAAATACTTTGTTGGCCCGAACTGGTACTAATAGTGAATTAATCTCCTCCGGGCTTACATACATACGCTGGAAGCCGGACATTTAACGTCGAATGATGAAAGTATACGTCCGCGTTTTACGGTCGTGTCGTAAAAGTTTCGCCCCGGGTATAATATACGATGCTACTGCTGAATTTTTATTATTAACTGCGATATTATTGATTCCGTTCATAGTTGCTAGTTTAGGTGCATGTCGCCTGTTCGTTCTCGAACATAAACTTGCATGCATATGTCGATACGTCTATGAATAATTCCCGACCCACCGAGTCCGTTTTATATCGACTAAGCTGACTGCTGGCGTTCGTGAATTGTTTAGCGGGTATTATGGTACATGAGCAGTGGCCTGTAATTTAGTTAATTTTACAGGTAGGAAACGGCAATGTCACTACACCCTTTCGGAAGATATTTTCAAATGCGTTATACGACTTTTAGTGGGGAAATATTTGATTTTCTTACGAGTTTTGCGTGTACTTACGTAGCTTAGTGTGGGCACGCTATCGTAAATTCTACGACATATGTATTTTGTTATCTGTTCTAATTTCTTTTTTCTTTAAGTTACTCAGAATGGGCCGACTATGTACTGCGTAAAGCAATGTTGTCCAGACAAAATCATGGGGTAGGAACTGATATATACGTCGTTGTATCAGTTACAAATTACAAGACAAAGACAGAAAGCATCAAGTTGGTGTAAAACTCTGTAGATGCTAGTACAGCACAAAATTTAGTAAAACTGGAATAATTATTGCTTGTGTTGGTTATTCTGGTTAATAATTGTTTAAATTGTTCGTGATCTTGGTTTTACTCATAGATCTACTTTATACATATAGGTCTTAGAAACAACTTTATAAATAGTCTTTCTCAATAGTTTTGCTTTAATTTCTTAAGTAGAGTATTTAAAAGTGTATTTATTATCAAGTTTTTTAGGTAGTTTTAAGTTAGAAAGGGTGATACATATATACGAGGGGAGGTCCAGAAGTTAGTGGAATGGAGTGTGGATAGGAGCGCTTACTATGTGTCATTCTGATTGGCGACTCCTCATTAGTATATAAGTTAAGATGCAGCCCTATAGCGTCAGTCATTTCCGAATAGTTGCCTGTTAATCAAGTCAATCCCGAAGAAAACTGAAACTATGGGGGAAATAGATCACCGTGCTGTGATAAAGTTCCTTACAAAGCAAGGAAAGAACGCTCAAACCATATTGAATGAAATGGAAACCGTTTATGGGGAACAGTGCCCTGGTAAATCAATGATTTATAAGTGGCATGGTCTTTTTAAACATGGTCGGGAGTCGATTGAAGACGACCCCCGCTCAGGACGGCCAGTTGAGGCCACCACATCAGACATCGTCGAAAAAGTACAAAAAATTCTACTGCCAGATGCCCGTTTGAAGAAAGAACAATTATCTGCATTAGTTGGAGTATCAGATACCACCATTTTGTGTATCCTACATGACCTGGGTATCACAAAAGTCAGTGCAAGATGGGTACCGAGAATGCTCACGCCGCTGCAAAAACAGCAGCGCGTCTGTGCGTCCAAACAATTTTTGGCGCTGTGTGGAGACAAACCTGCACAGATTTTGGAGCGGATTGTTACCGAAGATGAAACATGAGTCCAAACAGGAGTCCATGCAATGGCATAAAAATGGGACACCACCGCCAAAGGAATTCAAAGTGTCAGAATCGGCTGGAAAGTTGATGGCTACTGTTTTTTGGGATTGCGAGGGGATATTATTGATTGATTACAAACCGAACATGAATTTTCAGGAAGATCTTGCGATATTACTCCCTCCAATTTCTTTTTATAGCCTTTCTTAAAGAAAACTCAGTTTGTCGTGTATAGATAGCCGATCTTGCAGATCTTCACATCAGAATTGCTGGAATAATTAACGAAATTTTTCTACTAGAAGAAGATCTGAGGAATGTCTTGAAGAAGGTGGGGGCCACTTTCACTTACTTATGTGTTGCAACTACGAGGGGAGGTCCAGAAGTTCGTGGAATGGAGGAGATGGAGTGGGGAAAGTTGATGGCTACGTGTGTTGCTCTTACAAGAGCAAAGTTGCAATGGCTGCTCTGTACAAGCATGGCTTTCAATCAATAGTCAATCCACCCTACAGTCCAGATCTGGTACCTAGTGATTTTTATTTGTTCCCCAATTTAAAAAAAGACTTACGAGGAAGAAATATTGTTATGATAGTTTAGAAAAATAAATTCATAGATCTAATAAATGCATTGTGCTTAAGGGTGATTATCCTCGTACGACCCTCCACATCTAATAAAAGGTATTAGAAACAATTTGTCGAACCACGATCTTATATATACATAACATACAACCGAGTTATGGAACAATGAGTCCTTGTGCTCTTGAAACACTGTGAATTATACAACCATACAATCCTTGGCAGGAGTAATTAATTCTTTTATTGTTCTTGTATTTTAACTGTAATGAACTTTTACTTTTTAAATTCATAGTTGTTTAATATAGACACTACCTTAGCAACGTCTCAGCGCTTCGTAGGCTTACGTATTTCACAACTTTAAATAAAATAAATAAAAAAAAGGTATGTAATTGCTTTTAATTTCAATTATTCACAACACGAAACAATAGCATAATTCGTTTAGTTTTCGTTTAAATTTAAATCGCGGCCAAAACCAATTCGAGAAATTAAATAAAAACTTAATATGCGTGCGTGTACCCACATTTCAAACGTTTTCAATCATTGTTTCACATAGTACAGACCGTTGGCGAGATATAAATAAATAACACATAATTGGCTTATGAAGACTAATGTTATTTTCATTGAATGATTGTATTTGTGATGCAACTCTACCATACATCCGATTTAATGTGTAATTCAATTTCAACGCATTGAGGGTAACGTCAGTAACACGATACATAGAACTGGCAATTTGACGAGCGTATATGGCGTGTATGATAGCGTAATGCGACCAGAGACCAGTGAAGTGGTTGTAGTGAATCGTTTATGGGGCAATTATGTTGGTTTTTTGGAGGCGATTCATTGATACCTTTTAATTCTGCTGTACCCTTTGCGTATATTATGTAATTGTATGATTTGGACTAATACGGCCCAGAATATGTTTCATCAACAACAAGAAAGATAGGCTCTGCAGGTTCTTATTTAGTTAATACAAGAGTGCTTTTAAGAATTTAGAACTTAATTGCAATATTGTTATAAATAGAGACCGGATTATATGCAAAGTGCATATATTTCATTTTTTGCATATCTTTAATTATAGTGTATATGTAGACGTATTACACTAATTGAAGTTAATTAGCGCTAATTAGTGATTGCATATATTTCATATTTAGACATTTTTATGCATATTTTAACAAAAGTTTCATATATTGCATACTTAGTCTTTTTCTTATTCTTTCTTTTAGTGAAAATTCCTAATAATTCCTAATGTAGATCGACAACGGAAATTCTGGCAACGATAAATCTTTTACATCGGTTTCTCTTATACCTTTTTCCAAGAAGTGCACGTGTTTAATTTCGCCTAGCGGAAGGGATATGGTAAACACGTTTTATTATTATTAATTCCCAAATAAACTATTCATTCATTGAATATCCTTGAGCGAAACAGCATGTAATTGTGTTACGTTTTTAAATATTGTGCGTACATACAATGAGTGTAGCGAACAAAATTTCTTAATGGATTAAGCCCTATCCTGAACTGGTAAAGGAAAGTACGGATAAGTGTGGCCGTTATATTGCCCATATGTTAGGAATTCTTCGTGAAGTTATTGTAGATAAATCATTTTTAATTTATTGTAAATTTATTGTAAATTTATTGTAACTTTATTGTAAATTTATTGTAAATTTATTGTAAATTTATTGTAAATTTATTGTAAATTTATTGTAAATTTATTGTAAATTTATTGTAAATTTATTGTAAATTTATTGTAAATTTATTGTAAATTTATTGTAAATTTATTGTAAATTTATTGTAAATTTATTGTAAATTTATTGTAAATTTATTGTAAATTTATTGTAAATTTATTGTAAATTTATTGTAAATTTATTGTAAATTTATTGTAAATTTATTGTAAATTTATTGTAAATTTATTGTAAATTTATTGTAAATTTATTGTAAATTTATTGTAAATTTATTGTAAATTTATTGCAAATTTCTTGTAAATCTCCATTGTAAATTTATTGTAAATTTATTGTAAATTTGCAAATTTATTGTAAATTTATTGTAAATTTATTGTAAATTTATTGTAAATTTATTGTAAATTTATTGTAAATTTATTGTAAATTTATTGTAAATTTATTGTAAATTTATTGTAAATTTATTGTAAATTTATTGTAAATTTATTGTAAATTTATTGTAAATTTATTGTAAATTTATTGTAAATTTATTGTAAATTTATTGTAAATTTATTGTAAATTTATTGTAAATTTATTGTAAATTTATTGTAAATTTATTGTAAATTTATTGTAAATTTATTGTAAATTTATTGTAAATTTATTGTAAATTTATTGTAAATTTATTGTAAATTTATTGTAAATTTATTATAATTTATTATAATTATATTTAATTGATTGTAAAAAACAAATAATGTGACAATTGGTGAATTCGTTCGGTTTATCAAATTTCTTTTACCTGGAAGTATACCTTGTGAAAAAATTTTACTAAAGCGACTTCCCGGTGTTAAGTTGCCTCCTGAACCGATTATTACAAGATGGGATACATGGTTAGACGCTGCAATTTTTGACGCCGATAATTTTGAAGGGATAAAGAATGTAATTCTTGAAATCACTGCTGACTGCATTGCTCTAGAAAACTGTAAGAAGATAGTAACATCAACAGAATTGCTAGAAAATCTTTTGTATACTAAGTCAAATTATAGTTTTGTTTCAAGTTCCATTCGTAAACTAGAAACGCAAGGGATGTCGCTCTCGGAATCAGTCGAAATAGTAGACGAATTTGATATGCTATGCAAGAAGGTTAAGGGTACAATAAGTAATTCTATATACGATAAATTTAAAAAAGTGATAAATAACAATTGAATTTGAAATTGAAGAAAGTTAAGAAAATTTTAGAAGGTGAAAGAGAAAACGATTTCGACTTTAATTTTAGTTTAGAATGTATTGCAAAGTTAAAAAAAGCACCAATTAAATCTGTGGATGTTGAAAGAGGCTTTTCTATTTCGAAACATATGTATTCTGATAGAAGACAAAACTTTCTTTTACACAATTTTGAAAGACATTTAATTATAAATTGGTTTAGAAATATGTTGTAAAAAATGTTATGTAATAAAATTTAAATTTCTGCTCTTATTTATTTCATGTAAAAATTTTGCATATTGACGCACTTTTTTTGCATATATGTCCCAGGTTTATGCATATTTTCTCAAAAACCGATGCATACATAGCTTATATTCCAGTTTTTCTTTGTATATAATTCGGTCTCTAGTTATAAGAAATATTGTTGTGATGATTTAACTTCCTTGTTATTGCCAACGCAAAATTATTGATTAATTAAAAATTTCACAAAAAACTGATTTAATTAAATTGAGCGTTAACTATTGCTAGTTGGTGCGAAGTGGATCGGTAGCTAACGACTGTCGAGACAACGCAGGACGTCCAGGGCGTGGAAGATGAGAACTAAACATCGTTGTTGAGCAGCAAGTTGTGTTGCAGACTCCTTTGAAATAAAGAGTACTGTCTATAAAGAAGTAGACACTGTTTCATTTGTTGATGACTTGTTATATCAAACTCATGCACAAATTCTGCGCCTCGCCACCGACGGGTTGTAATGCCGTATACTAACTTGGTCGGTAACAGTTTGTATGAACAAGTTTCTCGTGGCACAAACCAATGCATTAGATAGTTTCAAGACATTATATTAAAAACCTCACAAAATATAACAACATATATAAATTATAAGTCTTATATTCCACAAATACGATATTGACTTTTGACAGATGTCAACTCTCTCAGGCTACTAATATATATTAAACCTATTAACCATTCTGCTAATGCCCGAATAGGTACGATGCAGTTTGGAAACAGGAATTCCTAAAAAGAACAGTGCGGTGTATTTTGAAACACGAACTTGGGATGAAAGCATACCATATCCAAGTCGACCAAGCTTTAACGTTGGTGCATAAATGTAAGTGGATGGAATGTCGTCAGATTTTAGCTGAAATGACGAAGTCACTTTCTGGGCCACCAAAAACCGGAGGTCTGCCTGCATTACTTGCCGTTACCAAAAAAATGTTTATAAATGAATACGTAGGCTTCCACGGCCGGGGTAAGTAATAAGTGAATTACTTCCGGAAATGGACCGTGTCCTCATGAGATATAAAAAAAATGAAATAAGAGTAAGAGGAAAAAGAAAGAAAAAGGAAATAAAAAGGAAAAGAAAGAAAAAATGAAAGAGGGCCAAAAAAGGGAAAGGTGGGAGATCCTCTTTTTTCCTTTTTCTTTTTATTTTCTTTGTTCTCTTACCCTTATATCATTTTCTTTATATCTCGTTATGACACGGTTCAATTCCAGAAGTAGTTCGCTTATTCCTAAAAAATGTCTATATTTTCACATGAAGAGGCAGCCCCGTTTGCAAAACCAAAAATTACTTTTTTTCCGAAAACTTTCAAGCAATATTTTCGAAGAAAATATAAACCTCTAATCCTGTTCAACATGCTCAAATAAACTAGCAAAAAGAAACACGTTTTTCTCCTACACCCATCCTCCTACATAGATTCAAGATCTTCCACGGCTCACTCGTATGTAGTTCTCTAGTTTATCTCCAACACACTTCGAATTTTTAGCACCCTCGTCCGAATATTACGTCCGCGCGTATTGCCGAATAATATCGAGTTCTGGTCAGGCTAATGTCCGCGAAGGGTTGGCTTGATATACTGTAAATTAGCGCCGACCTAATTCCGAAATCCAGTCACGTATGCTATAAGGGTTAGGATATCTGCTCGGACCGGATACGCCAGTCATTGGTAAGGGAGGGCGCGCTGCGAAATCAACCTGTGCCGGGGCGTCGTTTAATAAAAACGCAATAGGAGGAAAGGGTCCGACGCCTATCTCGCCGCATAAAGTATCAATAACTCTAGATATAACTGAATTAATAATATCAGGGCCGTACTTAAACTAAAAATGTACGATACGATGTGTATAACGGGGGATGAGGGTGGTTTTCTGTATTCCTCGCACGATTCTCTCGATACGGTTCAATTAAATTAGTAGGGGATTTAACTAGTATGATCTTGATTATCGTGGAATAAAAGGCTTTTCGTGGTAATTAAATAACGATGATCCAATATTGTTTCTTTAATTACTTCAAGGAATGTTTTATACTCTTTGGTGGATGTAAAGATCCTTAAATGTATGAGGTAGGCGTTATAAATTATCGGCCTGACAGGCTTATGCAAGCATGTTCAAACTTCGTCACGGCATGAACGGTTCGAAGGGTAGTAGTTTTTAGTAGAGTGTCAACCAACGTGACTAGCGCATGAAAATGTTTGAGGTAATGAAAAGTGAGTACCGGTCATCAAATTTTCATCAAAAGAACGGCATACGCCTAATCACATAAAACTATGTTTAGACGGCGTTTACGGTGAAAAAAAATGGGCAAAACGTTTCCGTTTGCGGCAAGAATCCTTGGAAGATGCCGAATGGTCGTGTCGCCGAATTCTCCATGACCATTTGGGTATGAATAAAATTAGTGCAAGATGGGTATCGCGACTTCTTTTTGCTCTGTAACGTGAACGTCGAGTCGAATATGCGTGGTTGTTTTTAAACATGTGTGAAAAATTTTCCCAGTCCAAGTCCATTGTCACAGGGGATGAAACGATGATCCCGTTTTACGATCCTCCCAGAAAAGCGAAAGTGGCTCAATCGAAGAACAAGGTGATGGCCACAATATTCTGGAATTGTGAGGGCACCTTGCTAATTGACTTTAAAAAGCCCAATACAACGGTACATATTATGTATCTTTATTGCATGAATTAAGGAACAGTATTAGTGCAAAACGTCGTGGAAAATTGGTGTGCAGTTATTGCGTGGCAATGCCTCCGTCGATACTTCCGCCGTTTCACAATCTGCCATCCGCGAATGTGGCTTTCACGAACTGGAAGATCCACCGTATAATCCGAATATGGTTCTTTGTGATTTTTATTTGTTTTCTAATTTAAAAGAAGATCCTAGGGGACATTGTTTTAAGGACCACGATGAGTTGCAAGCAGCTGTTACAGAACATTTTGATGGAAAAACTTGAGATTATCTTTACAAGGGTATCGAATTATTAATTCATCGTTGTAATAAATGTATAGAAGTTAGGGCAGATCACTTTGAAAAATAGTATTTCTTATATTGTTCGTATATTCTATATCAGACCGAGAATTTGTGGCGCCTAGGTCGTAGGTTCAAAGTTACACTATTGACAATTGATTTACCACTTTTAAATATAACTTCCGTCCGTTTCTACAATTTTGGTCCCTCTTTTAGCAAGAGCATGTATTCCACTGTACTAACAAGCACGCTCCTGCTTCTTAAGCCATTGAGGCATAGACGTTTTCACGACTTCGCTATCTTCAAGGTTAGTCCCAAGAAGCAGGCAGAAGCAGCCCGAGGAGATGGGATTTTCACAATCCCTTTAGTGGTGTGAGGGCTGGTGTCGTTTTGCATTGTCATACAGAAGAACTTCTACTGATTACTTTGGAGATAATTTAGAAACAGGTGTTGGAAGGACGTTAATGACATCTCCTGTTTTGGGCAATTCCCGGCCATGAAACCTAGCCATGATATTTGAGTTGCTTTCACAACAATATTTAAATTATTGGCTGGAAAAGAATAATAGATATGTTCCATTTTAAGGAAAATATTCCTGAAAAAGTTATCTTCGTTTGTGAATGTTTTAGAACAATTTTAGACATTGAAGTTTATTACAGGAAAATGCTCTGGAATGTTGTTTAGGGCTGCTGACATTCTTACCAAGAATTTAATGAAATTGCTTGATATGATTATACGACTGCCGTTCAGAAAGTAAGGAGCGTTTTGTTGTCATACATGACAACGAGCCCCATCACCACCGCCAACCCACCACTGACCTTAGTACTCATCTGCTTCAGTGTGGCGGCAAGTAAAAATATTTTATACAGTACAGAAAATAATTGCTAGTTGGGATAAAATTATGGGAATACCCATCGTCTCGTAATAAAATATCTTATGCTATTGTAATCAGTTAATATTTAAATTGGCTTATTTACGTTCTTAAGAAGAAAGAAAAATGCCATGCGCACTAGATGAAACCTGATAACACCGAACATTTCAAAGAACCACCCGACGAAGCCGATTCCATCATAAATTCCTGTTTAGTACTTTCGGAAATTATTCTATTCGAAACCGGCAATTTACATCAATTTTCCTTGCTTGCACACGTTCTTACCCCAGTATATATTTTTAACTTGTCTAACAATGGCTACCATTTAATGTTACAAGAGCTGTAATCACTTATCAACGCGAACCCAACGATATGCAACGCTATAATCGTCTAAAGCATGCAAGCGCATTTTTGCATGAATCACCGGTTCGGCAAAACTAATACGCTCACGTAAGATCGCTCTTTAACGTTGTCAATCTCGTTTTAACCCGATAAATATTGCTTCTTGCGACGGATGATTATGAGAATGAAATAATTTATTTTGTTAGTTTAGGTTATCGTTTAAAATTCATTTAAATACGAAAAGGGAAAAGCTATTTAAGTATTCAAGATTGGAAAGTTGTTGGTCTTTAGCTGGTAGATATAGCTATAGTTGTACATATTTGGCAGTGCAACTGGTGCCTCTAATCATCGGAAAAGTAAACGTGTCAACGAGATGAAATAGAAACAGAAAAATGTTGTTTTTATCTAATGCAACTTCGTACGCAGCTGACATGAGAAAACGTCAAATTGGTTTTTCTTTTGTCCGACAGTAGTTTATGCTGTTAATCAGTAGAAAGTGATAACAAAAGATTTTAAAATGATTGCAACTCAAAGTTTAAGAAAAATAAATCGAATATGTACACACGTAGCAGAAAAGAGGAGAATTGTAAGACGAACAGAGTGCCAAAGCGGAGAACCAAAGAAAATTCTTGGATAGAGTTTGGAGTAAAACTAAGAGACATGTTGTTCTGCGGAACAATCAAACATGAATACGTAGGCTTCCACGGCCAGAGTTACTAATAAACGAACTACTTCTGGAATTGGACCGTGTCATGATGAGATATATATAAAAAGAAATAAGAATAAGAGGAGAAGGAAAATAAGAAGAAAAAAAGAGACAAAAAGAAAAAGAAAAAATAATAAAGAGTTGGGGAAGGGGGCGTGAAATAGAAAGAAAGGTGCAAAGAATAAGAGAAAGAAATAGTGGGGGCGGGGGACAAGAAAAAAAGAAAGGAAAAAGAAAAAGACCAAAAGAGAAAGGTGGGGTCTCGTCGTTTCCCCTCCGTCGTAGGAGGCTTCTTCAGGAGAATAGGGGAAACCAAAGTGACACGGTAACTCGACATGCTAACGACACGCTAAAGGCAAAACCACTTTGGCAGAGGATTACGGTGACTCGGCGTGTTGACCGCGCTAGAGGTGGGAACCAGAAGGTTTCTATTTCACGTCCCCCCACCTTCTATCATTTTTCCTTTTTCTTTTTATCTCTCTTTTTTTTGAGACAGAAGAAGACACAAAGATTGAAAAATATAAGAGATAATTAAGGAAATATACTAACTGAGGAAAAGGATGTAATGGAAAGATGGGAACAGTACTTTGAAGAACTCACAAAAATAAGGTAAGATAGATATATGTATATGATACGATAAAGAAGTCAAAGAAGCGGTTAGCAAACTAAAACTAGGAAAAGTGGCCGGGGAGGATGGCATAACGTCTGAAATAATAAAATAGAGGAAGGTAACCAAGAAACCACTTAACAACTTAAAGGACGTCATTAAAAAAAGAGAAATACCAAAGGAATGGAATATGGGAATAATTATGCCCATATACAAAGGAGATAGGGAGACATAAAGGAATGTTCAAATTACAAAGGAATTACACCCAGGAAAGGTATTGGCGAGAGTAGCAGAAACAAAGACTCAAAGAGATATTGGAATCAACACTAGAAAATACACAACGTGGATTTAGAAAACGAAAAAGCACGCAACCACACAACTAGGAGAAAACAAACTAACAAAAACAAAACTAAACAAATATGGTTGACGTATTGCAGAGGCTGGAAAGGAGAGTGATAGAGGGAGGAATGATAGAGATGATTGTATAAAAATAACAAGAATCAAGTCCGAACCCACAACGCAAAATCAGCTGAATTCTAAACACGAATTGGACTAAAGCAGGGATGCGCACTAACTCCGTTGTTATTCTCTATACTAATGGACGACGCTATTAAAAAAGTTAAAGAAAAGGGAAAAAATATCAAAGTAGGACAGTCGAGAATGAATGCAATTAATGTATAGGAACAGATAATATGGTATTGATGGCAGATTCAGAAAACACAGTACCCATCTTACACTAACTTTATTCATACCCAAATCGTCATGGAGAATATTTGTTTCGGATATGTTTATCACTGCTAATTCCTTCACCTACAAACAGCGCTAGATCTTCAATAATTGAAATCTGTTGAAGCGTTATCACTGCATCACGTTGGTTGGCTAACCACTAAAAACTACTACTGTTCGAGCCGTTATATTCATAGTGTAGATCTCGCGTATGTGGATGAATGCCGCGACGGAATTTTAATACGCTTGAAGCTGTATAAGCCTGTCAGGCCGAAAATTTATGGCGCCTACCTCATATGTAGTTAGACTTTAATTTCTTGACGATTAAAAAGAGAAAGAAATAGGAGGCATTAGTTTTTGATACACCCCCGTAATATCTACGTATTCACCTTCCCTCGCGGCAAACGAAGACCAATTTTAGCATCTCGTAACTCCACGCGACCTCCAGAAACTAATTTCACTTCAACAAACCAATTTCCACGCGCCGTTCATTAAAAATTACTCGTTCTCGGTAATTCGTCGTCGAATTGTCCCACTTCGACCCGCTACATGTACTAAGAACCTTCACAAGTGCGTACTCCAAAGACGACGATGCCGCCTCATTGTTTCCACTTTCCGTGTCTCCGAAATTAACGACGTTGACACTGGCGTTTTCACGCTGCGCGCCGATTGTGTTCCGACGATCGCGGAATACCAACATGAAGATGATTGGACTTAATACGTAATTTCCCGAGAATAAGAGGCACGTAGGCGAAGCGGGGGAGGGAAGGAGGTCTTCACTATGCATACACAGGCCGACGACGTAGTGACAGATTTCAATAAGCTCCAAAATGGGAATTGTTTCGAACTAATAACACGATAGCTGAGTTGACGTCAATGGAGACGGAGATAGTTCTATAGCGACGCCTTGTCGATGGTTGTTAGACTTGGAACGCGCAGGGAGGTTGAAAGGAAACGTTAATCGTAAATAATTGGGCGGCAATCGATTCTAAAGGGGAGATTTTGTTTCGAAACTGATAGATACGCGAGTTTCGTTGGAGCAAATGATTAAGTAATTATGCTTTCACGTCTTCCAACAGTATCAAGTATGATCTTGATCTTAATCTAATTCCGAAATATTTTGTATAGTTTCAAAAGCATGTGTACTATGTCAGCATGGTTGTCAAATTAATAATTATCTTTAAGGCGTTTACAAAAAAATAATAATTTCATGCTCACAATTCGGCAATTGGGAAAATTGATAACAGATCTGGTCAAAATACAATAGAGCAATAATAACGAATAAGAAACAAACAGAAAGTGAACTGCATTCAGCAATTACTGTCTTTTATATATACAAAGAGTAGGCAATGACGATGGAATTACATTAATCACTAACTCATGTTTAAATTATTAATGCCATGTCGACAGTTTTAAATTATAGTCACCGTGCTCTCAAATACTGGCGAAGATACTGACAGAAATTTGTGTAATTGATAGTAAACGTTAGAACAACATATACATATATACACGCAGCATCGTTTTAATAAACAAAAGAAGCGATTAAATTAGTTTTTGCCAAGTTGGAATAACCTTATACTGCGTATAAATTTTAACACAGGAAACTCTATAATGCAGAGAAGATTAGGCTCACCACAGTATACAACCCTGGTCAAACTGTCGTTCTAAATGGAGTAAGACAAATAGGAAAAGTGATAATTTGTGAGAGGACCGTGCTGTCACTGGCTCAAGAGTCTTTACTTCACCTATGTTTAAATACTCTCGCACTAGTATAACCCATCAGCTCAATCATTATGATCCAGTTGGAGCAATTTGTCATAGTTCGCCAAAGATTTAGATGAAGCAACAGCATTTCCTTCAAAACAAGAAAACCTACTTGCTCTTGCTTAATAATAATGACACCTATATTTCTCTGGAGGCGTACGAATATTGTCTCAGGGATACAGCTGTAATGTTATCTTTGCGGTCACAAACATCACAGGCTCGAACCTCTTGATCTAACAATATATGAACCGTTCAAAGGTGCATATGCCAGCGAATGTAAGGTTTTTTTTATTGTGAAAAACATCAAACCACGAAAATGTTACGTTCCACGACGTTGGCAAAAGCTTCACTAATACTTTTATGCGGGTTTCTACTATAGATAAAGCGTAGGAAGATTTCGATAATCTTATAATCTACAGATCCTATTTCTTACCAGCTGGTACTTCTTAACTAGCTAGAAAAATCACACAATAATTACCAAATCATTTAATGTGGTAACTCACATAAATGAAATTGCAAATTTAGAGCTTGATGTAGCAGAGCTTCCTCCTGTAGAACTTTCAGTACCAGGTCTTTTCTACTAATAAGAAAGAAAAACTTCATCAAAAGTAGATCGTCAAGCTTTTAAACCAAAAAGATCAACGATCACTCATGAAAAGAGCGAACTCAAGTTGAGACACAAGCAAAGGCTAGAAAAAAGTGTTAACCATTGAGATCGAAATAACATTTTAAAAGTAAAAAGAGTTAAGAATTAAATTTGTTGGTTCCAATTCAAGTGAAGCATTAGTTAGTGAAATAGATTTATGTAATTTAAATACGATTAAATATCAAAAAGAAATCATTAATTTGTGACGTTAAACATTCGGTAGGATTCGAATCTACAGCTTTAGTTCGCTATACAGGGACGTTAACCTCTTATGCCACGAGGTAGTAAAGAATCACTTTAACTACTTTGACCTAACAACGCCCGCAGGCATATCTAATTACACATACAGACACAATAAGTACACATTCCAATTTATACTTTTAATTTTTAGATATAAATTTGTTATTTTGTACAACACAAACGTTTTCTACAAAATTAAATATAAACATAATAAAATTTATTATATTGTAAGCCAAAACAAATCTGTGAATAAATATCATCTGCAAACATTAGTTCCTGTACGTTAATTGCATTCATTTTCCAGTTTCCTACTTTCATATTTTTTCCTTTTTGCTTAGCTTTTTTAACAGCGTCGTCTATTAATATAGAGAATAACAATGGGCTCAATACGCATCCCTGTTTTAATCCAATTTGCGATTCGAATTCAGCTGATTCTGCATTGGAAGTTCTCACCTTATTCTTATTGCTTTTATACAATGCCTTAATCATCTCTATCATTCCTTTCTCTAAACCTCTCCTTTCCAAGCTCTGCCATACATCTTTTCTTCTTACCCTATCAGAAGCTTTTTTAAGATCTATAAAACATATATGTATTTCCGTTCCTTTCCCTATTAGTTTTTCCCCTAATTGTCTGATTACAAATATTAAGTCCTGGGTGCTTCTTCCTTTTCTAAACCCATGTTGAGTATCTTCTAGTGTTGTTTCCAGTTTCTCTCGGAGTCCTTTTTCTAGTATTCTTGTCAATACTTTTCCTGGGATGCTAGTTAATGTTATTCCTCTATAGTTTGAGCATTCCTTAGAGTCTCCCTTTTTGTATATGGGCATAATTATTCCCATATTCCATTCCTTAGGTATTTCTTTTTTTATTATAATGTTGTTTAAGAGGTCAAGTAGTTCTTCGTTACCTTCATACAAATCTACATACTGACCAAAATATTTGATTATAACTAAACTACAATACCTTGACATTCCTGGATGTATTAACGATATTTTAGCGCCCAACTGTGACCACAATACTGAGAAATAGTGCTGATAAATTATTAAAACTAATGAGCTCCTCTTTATAAATCCAGAAGAAACCTTAACGAAAAGACGTCAAAAAGTAGAGTCGCGACAAATGACTCAGAAAATTACGTCTTAAGCATTTCCTCTCCGTTGCATAGTTTCAATTCTTAATACCTCTCCCACACATCAATTTTATGTGTGTGTCTGTATGCAGAAGAGAAAGGATGATATTAAATTGATGCCCATCTGATGGATATGACGCGGGTACTTAGGAGCCGCATCGCTGAACAAAGGCTTAATTAATGAGAGTCATTACGTTTAATGGCGATACAAGAAAGTTCTGAACCGTTTCGGAGGACCGATTAGGTCGGCGAAGGTCGTCTCCCAACATATTTTGCGCGTCCCGGACGTGTCTTTCTTGCGGTTTTTAGCGTAGATTGCGCAATTAGTCACGCCGGTCAAAAAACGTCCGCAACCTATACAAGTGGAAGGTCTTTATAAGCTCGCCGTAGATTCTAAACGCGCAATAATCGTAAAGTCTACTAAAAAAATAGGGTGTTAGGACTATTTCTTGCGAAGCGTGAGTCATACTTGCTTCAAAATAGATTTGTTTCCATATAAAGCGTATCTGGCACTTAGCGGATGGGAATATTTAGATAAATTAAACCACATAACGACGACTTTTAGTTCAAATTGACTAATTAATGTTGGTTGAGATTGTATTGTGAAGGAATTGATTGCTATTTGATGTCAAGGAGAAATTTAGATTTGTTAATGATGCTTATTCACAAAATATGGAATTTTTGTAACGAAACGTTTTTAAGATCAAAGGATAAAAAAGAGCAATGCCTGCCAGGGAAGCAATGAAATTTGTGACTAGATTGGTCCTCAAAATTGTTAATTAAACTGCTACATTCTCATTTGACAAAATACTGCTGTAATCTGTTTTCATTTGATTTATAGTAGCTTAATTTCAGTTTTCAGTATTTTTTCTTGCAAATATTTTCAATTCATAAGAATTTTCCATTATTTTACTCTCATAAATATCATTTATTGACACAGTAACGTTATAAAAATGGAAAAAAAACTACGTTTCACCGAGCTTTCTTTCTTTTGAAATTTTAGGGGTTGCTGTATGTAGTTTTAGTTATTCGAATATTTCAGAGCTGTCTCTTTTACATATCAAAAGAAATGTCCGAAAACAAAATCGAAAATTCTTTTTTTTCGAAAACCGAAATTCTAACAATTGTTTCAGGTAATAGAATAACATTATTTCATATTGTTATATCCATATATCTTATATAGGGTGTGTTTGAAATAAAATAAAAAAAAGTATGGAAAATGAAAAGGTGTAATTACATAGAACATCAATCCAAAAAATTACGACGCGAACGTCAGAATAAGAAAAAGAAATTCCAGTATGTGCCGCCTATGGATGCAGGATGTATATACATAATACACTTGAGGGGTTGGATGATTCGAATACATATACTCAGACTGCATACACAGTATGCTGTTATAAAAACCACAAGATAACACTGTCTACCTTTCAAAGGGTTGTAAATAATAAAGAATTTTCTATTTTTATTTCTCTCGCATCTGCGAAAGAATCTTCGCAAAATATTTTGGATTTAAGTCTGATAAAATTAGATCTTTAAATTTTTTTCATACTTTCTTATAATATTTCATGGACATCCTGTATATCAAAAGATATGACTGAAAGACGACATAAGGAAGTACGATATTAGACTTTCCTTTTTCTAAAACCTAAATTTTGACGAGTGGTCCAGGTTGTTCTAAACATTATTCCAGCATTTTGGACCCATATCTCTCACATATCAAAAGATCTGACCAAGAAATGAAACAAGGAAGTATAAAGTTAGCTCCCAATTTTTCAAAAATCGAAATTTTCAGATGGTTGCTGCAGGTTATTTCAAACATTATTCGAAAATATCAGAGCCACACCTCATACAGATCAAAATATATCGCAACAAAACGGCATCGAACAGGACTCCTCAAAAGCTTAAAGAGTGTTTATTGTAGTCATGAGTTCATTAATTTTAGTTCATGGAGTGTTGAAGTTAAAGGATGTAGTGTAATAAAAGCTTAATTTTCTGTTTTTATTTTTCATAGAAACTACCACTGTCAGAAGCTATTTCAACCTTACACAGCAAGCATTTTCAATTCATTATCAGAGATAAGTAAACGCAGAAAGAATTAGAAAGGAAAGGGAGCCGTCTTGGTCACATCACATACACAAGAAAATATGCCGGCGAAAATAAGGAAGGCAGGAAAAAATTGCAACTATTATTTAAATATAATATGTGTATATAAGAAATTGTGTAAAGAAGATATTGCAGAATGCAAGAACAAAGATAAACATAAGATGTACCAAGTAGTTCATTTCAAATTCTAATTTTATCAAACCTAAATAAATAATTCTTAAACAGATATGACTAACCTGAAGTTCAAAAATTTATCTTTGTCATGATATAACCCAATATTAAAATTGAGTAACAGAAGCAGGACACACACTACATAAACGTGTATACACTGCCGTCCACATATATGGGAACGACAATAAAATTGACGTTTGTTTGATTTCAATTGAAATATACAGTTGATTTGTAGCAATATTTATTAATGCATATTTCATATGTTTAACAACGAAAATGTTACAAAATCTTAATTCTAAGTGATTTCTCATCAATATGCCCACCTAAGGACTAAATAACAGCGTCCATTCTAAGTAGAGTTTCTCCCAAAGATCTCGTGCGTTGCTAACTCTTCTTCTTCGAATTCTTCGGTCCAATCCATCCCACACTAGTTCCATTGACTATAGATCCGGAGACTGAGATGGCTTCAACTTGCTTTCCTCCTCGAAAGAGATCAGATGTGAAGTGAGAAAGTTTTGACAACACAATATTTCTCCACTTGATACAGCATGCTCCTGTAAAATTCTCAGATAATCCTCTTTATGTGGGATCTCATCTAATTTTAATCAAATTCCATCACACTAGTTGCACTATGTACGAATAGTAGGGACCACACATGGATCACTCATTCTTTCCACAGTCTTTCGCCAAAGGTCTGGAATTTGAATTCATCTGCGATACTTCATGCCATTGCTGAAACGTCCAATCCTTGTGGTGAATGGCCCATTTCTGTCTCTTTTTATTATGTTGTTGTTCCAGAAATGGCATTATTCAGTTTTATGTTATTGAGTGACCTCTAAGGCGGTGAGAAACCTCTTTCGTTTCAAAAATACTATAATAACCTGATCTTCGGTGACTTTCGTTGGTCTCTGTCGTTCTGGCCGTTATCTATTGCGAAATGGAACTGTTCCTTGTATTCTATTAAGAGTCATAAATACTCAGTTTTTGACATCTTTACTCTTCTAGTGATTTGTGCTATTGAATATCTTTCACGAGGTAATGGCTGAACGTTTTTCAATTGATATTCTGCTACGCATGGCAAATTTTAAAGTGACGCTCTATACTTGGATACATTTTCGGATGTTTTGATGTCCAACCAAAAAAAATTAAAGTAAGAATTTCAATTTAAATTCTAATTTTAAAATTAAAAAGAAATTGGAGCAAAAGGACACGTTCTAATTGCGTTTTTCTAATTATTCTAACAGCCAAAAACTAGAAGCCATCAGAAACGGCTCATAAGAACAAATTTGCGACGATCATTTCTAGATACCTTCCCAACATGCATGCGTTTGGAAGTCAACGTTTTCACTTGAAGAATCCGACGATCGAAAGTAATTAATCACCACTGGTTAATTAGCGTGTCAGCCGTGTAGCGCTCCGCACTGTTATTGATAAGTCGGACAGGTGAACCGATTCCGGGGCGAGATTTGAGGCAACGGAGCGAAGAAACCAATTTGTCACGAGCGTTTTGGTCTCTTTTGCGCGACGTCGTATCCATCGCCGTCACTAAAATCGAACGCAGAAGCGTCTAGCATCAAGATGCAAGAGCATTATGAACAGCGGTAGCGCTACTTAGAAACCATGCGCCACCTTCGTTCGTTTCAACGCGAACAGACGTCGTGTACTTAGATCTTGCCAAATTAGTTTCTTACAACTAAAAGGAAACGTTTGATTTTGTTCTATCGACTTCGCCGTCGCCTGATGAGGTTCGGAAGTAATTCCGGTAGCGCGTAGGATGTAATTTTCTTTATGTACGAGTGAATAACGCGAACTGTGAAATATGCTAATGGAACGTAATATGGATCAACTGTAACTATTTCCGGTGAAGCTCCTGAGTAAAGTTTAATTACGCAAATAATAAAGTTTAAATGGAAGTAATTAGACGCAGGGAAATTATTCAGCGGAGTTACTTTAGGATCCGTAGGCGAAATAACATACATATGTTCATTTCGAAAGTCTTCAAATATATAAACTATGGGAAAAAAATTGCGTGAATTTGGAGAACATGATTGTGGTTACCTGACACGTTTTCGATTATAACTTTTAGGTTTTCTAAGACGTTTAATGTTCTCACTTTGTTCGGATGTTCGTTATTACTATTACCTTTTGTAAAATATCCATGCTTCATCAAGAAACACAGTTTATTTCTTAAAAGGAAAACTTAAAATTTTAAAGTAGTTTCTTAAAACAAAAAAAATATCTTAATGCTGCGTCTAATGTAGTATTGCACGGACTAATGTATATAATGTATACAGGGTGTTACAGTCCAATTGGTTTATTGGATCGATTGCCGTAAATTAAACTTAGAGTCTGTTTAATACAGTAGAACCCGGTTATAACGACAGTCATGGGACTGCGAATTTTTTGACGCTGTAACAAGGTGACGCTTTAGGCGGAGTTTTAACAAGTTCCATGTTTACATACAAGAATTGGTGGGAAACAATATTACGGGTGGTAAACAGATACATATGCGAATTTAATTAATTTAATGTACTTAACCATATAACCTTACACATGTAGGTACATACTAGCTTGTTTGTCTAATGAAAGAAATCTGTAATTTTCCGTTGCACAGTTTTCGCACGCCAAAACTGTTCTTCTATATCCATTTCTAATTCTCTCACTTTATCAATAATTTGACGTGACGTTTCTCGCTGTCCATAAAAAGTTTTTAAAAGTGTTATGGCACTTAGGGCTTCTTCGTTCGTCGGTACGTGTTATGCTTCGTCGCACGAATCTTCTTCCTCTTCGATTTCATTATCGTTTTCGTTATCCCGCTGTTTTATGTCCTCCACGATATCAGAATCTGAACGCATTTCAGACGTAATAAGGCAACTGTCCACGGATGCAAGGTCGTCGAAACAAAACTGGTTTTCGTTACTCTGATTTTGCCGCCACTTCTTAATAAGTTCACATAACGGAACGTCATCTTCATTTAAGTTATCACAAACTGGATTATTACTTAATCTTGAATGACTAAAGCAGTTTGCTAGTTCCGTAATTCGCATACACCCTGTATAGAATATCGTTCATTACGACTACGGAATACAGTTTTAATGGATCGTGTTTTCGTAGCTTCAAAACGGAGTTCCAAGCTTCCGGGCACCGACATCGGCACGGGGGGACGACATAGACGATATATTAAACCAATTATCGAAGGCCTTAAGCGCAGCCCGACGTCGTGATAAATTCGCGAAGACAGCCATTATTTTATTGACTTCCCTAACAGACCTCGCCTGTTACGGGCACGTTTTGTATCAACTAAAATGAGGCCGCCGATCGCATTGTTATTACGTACTCACATACATATATCTAGCGAATCTTCTGGATGTGATGTGGCGAGACGGAAGGGTTTGCTGCCGGCGGATCCTCGCCAGCTATCGCGTTTTACGCTGGAACTATTAATAAGGCGCGGTGGTTATAAATTGTGGCTCGAATATTGAGGAGGGTGAACGTTCCATTTGCATGATGTCGATGTATTTAGTACGTGCGATCCTTGGAGATGTGGTTTTTGTTACTTTGTACGTTAGAAATCGATTTTATTAAAGTTACAATTCCAAAACTAGTAGGGATTCTACAGAGGTGATGCAAAAGCTCTTAACCCTCTCAGGACGAGTTCAACCAAATGTTAGGATTGAAGGAATTACAATCTTGCAAGACTAGCCGGATAGAGAGGAACGTAAGAAAGGCTTGTCTGTCAAAATCAAATCTATCTGGTACACAAACAGTTTACAGACAAAGATTGGAGTAGGAGCTGGAATTATGGGGAATAGGACAAGAATACCTAAATCATCAAGCCTAAACCACCAAGTTATTTCAAAACTGAAATAGTGGGAGTGAATGAATGCGCTCAATAGGCTGGGAAGTCGAACTAAGGTGACTGCTAGGACACGAGGGCCACCTAGGTAATGTGAAAGCAGACGACATAGCCCGCGCGGGCTGACAAAGGTCCAAGGTACTCGGTAGAAACAGCCTATATGGTAGTTAAAGAAGCTGCTAAGCAATGGAAAACTGAGAGGTCTCAGAACTGGTGGAAGAGTATTCTAAATCAGAGACAGCTCAAGAAGTTTCTGGTTGGATACAGGTCTATTTTTACAGCGAATCTACTAAGCAGGGACAGAAACTCTGTTAGAACAATAGTGGGCTTGCTAACAGGACACTGTATGCTCAGGAGGAAGATGAGTAACTCAAGCCTCACAGAGGAACCAATGGCAGAATTTACGCCAGGCAGAAGAAGAGACGACAGATGCTCTCACAAAGTGGGCTCGGAATATCGAAAAGTCGATACCTACGTAGACAGATCACCCACAAGGCTGTTAGGTCTAGTAAAGAAAGCAAATCTAACCTATCAGAGAAAATTGATCGAGTACACAGTGACTCACTAAAAAATAGATATCCGGATAGACACTTATCTTTTGTGCCGAAATACCATGAGGAAGTTAACAAATCTGAATTCTGGTCCGAAGGTATTTCTGCTTATAATTTAAATGAGTTTTGATCTGCATAATATTAAGTTACTTTTATTGTAGTTATTGTTTGTCTTTACTTTGACTTATTTGAGGCATGTGCCTTCAAATTGTTTAATATTTGTGTGTTTGTTATTGAAATAGATCATATTATTGTTATTATTATTATTATCATCGGCACACACCTCTCTTGCCACTATAATATATTAATTCCATTTTAATGAAAACACTGGAATCATGGATAGCTGCATTGTCTTGCTGAAATACCCAGTCTTGCGTCAGAAATTGTTCACCAAAGTCTATCGGAACCATCTACAGAAGTTGTATGTAAGAATTCATTCGCATAGAAATAAAGCATATAAGGACTTTATTGTTATGGGTAAAAGCCGCCCAAACTATTATATCACTGCCACCAAAATTTCGGCTCAACACAACTTCTGTGCTCTTGCGGAAATCGTGCCAATAATTTTAGAAATCACCAGGTCCGTCCAAGTTAAATTTCTTCTCGTCATAAAATACCCACTCATGATCCCATCTCATATGATCTTGCCTGTTTATGTGTCATACTTAAAGGTGATGTTGAAGCCCATCTTAGCCACCGAAAAGTTCAGATGGAAGTATAGAAATTTCGCTGTGTGTATCTTCAAATTACTCACCTCCCTAAGTAGAAGATTTGTTTGTTCTTTCGACGATCCACCAGCATTTTCCTCTTAAACTAAAACCCTCGTCTAATCTATATGTGCGCTGCGCAAAACCAATGAACCGACTCCTTATCATCTAGTTAGCATTCCACCGTACACATACTCGCGCCGAGTTCAATTATGCCGCCCTTTCGCGGTGCTAATTAGACTTTTACAATCCTGAGAATTTATTCCGAGACAGGGCGGCGTTAAAAGTGCGTGACCTACATGCTAATGCGACCGGCGAACTGCGGTCGCTTTCCCGGCACATTCCGTGCGGCGATGGAGGCGGTAGCGCGGCTCTAGCACGGCCATTGATTTCCCTTCGCTGGATCCGTGGAGTACTTAAAGGGTTCTCCTTTAATTCGTCGAATAAATTCCATTAATTTAGCACTACTCAACGTGAATGTAACGGTTTGCAACGGGAACGAGGTCGTAAAATGTAGGTAAGGCGTCGCTCTTCGCGTTTAATGGGGTTGAAATTGTCACCGTTTCTTTTTTCCCGATTGAGTTTTACGTTCGATTCGTATCTCACCTCTAATTTTGATAGAATTGTTATTTATGTTGTATCTGAAAGTGTTTCGGTTAAGGCCTCTTCGTAGAACGTGAGAAGCTTTCTAAAGATGGTTCCCTATTTCTAATTCTTTGGTATTTTCGTATTTTGATGGAGTAAATGTGTAATAGTTTTAAAAATCGTACTCATAAAAGCATTGCAATTTGGTGATGTATTGATAAATACGAGGGAGGATCCTCATGTCCCACCCCTCACCTATTTCTAATTGATTGTTTGGTTCATGTTTTTGATATTTAATTAATTGAGGTTTGTAGATCATATCTACATAATAACAAGTTTGTGTCTCAAAGTGTTGTGGTGCTGTGGCTAATTCTTGAATTGTGTGTCGTGATTGTTCATAAAACCGCCATGATGATGGAAATGAAATAAGAGTAATAGGAGAAGAAAAAATGAAAGAGGGAGGGTGAAAAAGAAAGAAAAGGTGAAAAGACTAAGAGAAAGAAAGGGAGAAGGGAGGCAGAAAAGGAGGGAAAAGAAAGAAAAAAAAGAAAGAGAAGAAAAAAGGAAAAGAGAAAGATGGGACCTCGACATTTCGCCTCCGTCGTAGGAGGCCTCTTCAGGAGGAACAGGGAAACCAAACTGGCACTTCGATTACGATTACGGAGCATGTTACACTAGCATCTAACAGAAAACAGACCACCATTATGGTGTCTCTAGATCTGGAGAAGGCGTTCGACAAAATCCGCCATGAAGAACTGCTGCTGAAGATGAAGGACTGCGGCTTCCCTGCCACAATCCTGAAGACCAACATATCTCCAAAACATGAGTTTCTATACCGCCGTGAATGGTACTGGCTCTTCCGCGAGGCGCATGAAGTCAGGGGTTCCGCAGGGCTCCGCATTGGGCCCCGTACTGTTTACGATCTATATCAGAGACATTCCAAAACCCCAGGACCACCGCGTGTTCAATGCTATCTACGCAGATGACACTGTGATTGCTGCAACCTCCAGACACTCCAAGATCGCAGCCGAACTTGCGCAGGCACTTTCGACCAAAATGGAAGAGTTCTTCTGCACCTGGGACCCCAAGATCAATCCGAGGAAAATCGCGTTTACTCGGACACATCAAGTGATGCACCAGGAGATCACCGTTGCGAGAACGGAAGTCGAATGCAGCGGCCAGATTGAGTATTTTGGAATGATCCTGCATAAAGAGCTTACCTTCTCCGAACATCTTAAAAGGGCAAGGACAAGGGTGATAGGCAGAATTTTCCACCAATACTCTCTCCTATCCAATCCTAAAATGAGCATACTGTTGCATAAGCTACTCATTCGCCCTATATTGACCTACGCCAGCCCCTCATGGGTAACAGCGACACCCAGCCACATCCAATTCCTCGTGAGGGTACAAAACCGCTGACTGCGGTTAGTACCCCACGTCTCTCGTAGAACGGCGCTAGCCGCGCTGGAAGCCCTAGTCGACAGAGAGGGTCCGCAGAAGTTCCTAGACAAGCTGAACAAGGGATTCTTTGAGAAAATCCTAGCCAGCAAGAATCCGGCACTAAAGACGGCGACCACACAGAAGACTTACGGAGCAACTAAACACAGGACAGTAACTGAGCCTCTCAGGAAACTGTAACCTGTCAGGAAGTATCACTCAACTCAAAGACCCTACCGGTCCTAACACTCCTTCTGTTTTAGGTAAAAGAAGAAAAGCTAGGAAGTGCACGGAAGACTTCGATTAGTCATGTAGACACCCAGATGTCCACAGCAAGTTCCAGGAAGGAAGATACTGGGGGAAGACGGACCGAAGAAGGAAATCCAGCTAACCAACGATCCCAAAGTGGCACGTGTTGGGTGCTAAGATGGCCAAGAGAACTATCTAAAGTATTTCTACCGTGAGGCCAAATGCTGAAGGTGTCATCCGCATACCGAAACCAAGCTTTCGGTTTTAGCTCTGAATTTTTCAGGGCGACGGACTCGAGGGATTCTATAAAGATGTTTGCAACAACCAGTGAAAGCAGCGATCCCCTGGCGGCTCCTGATATTTCTTTAAATAATTTACCTTGGAAGACAAAATACGTCGAAGTAAGGCATTTATCTAATTCATCATGACACGGTCCAATTCCGGAAGTAGTTTGGTTATTAGTCAAAGCTCTCTATGTTTATACGCATTCGTTAATACGGTACATCCAAGGTCACGTATTTATAACTGCACACCTTTTTAATTTGATAAAAATACATTCTGAAAAAATTGTGCAATTTTTGTTTATTTTTTGTGTTGTTGAACTTTACATATTGCAGCTGTAACTCTTATTTCTTTTAATATTTGAACACAAGTCCATATTTTTATCTTAATCGATGTGTTGGGTGCATTCATCGCACTGTCTCGAGTAATTTTATTTTGTAATTTTTCTTCAGTTTCCACGTTTCTAATTTCATCGTATTCTGTTTTCTCTAGTTGTTCACGTTGTACGGCGTTCAATGTTAAGAATATGATTGCTCACATTATTCCGAATTTTCATTACCATTCACATTATCAAGCGTTTACAGTAGAGCTTTTACGATCAATAGTTTATAAAATGGGGAAAATTGTTTCGGCTTGTACTATGCGATCTTGTTTCCTCATACTAAATTTTCATCAAACCCTTCATCTTTATACCTGTATACTACCTAATCGAGTTAATTATCAAAAGAAAATATCGTCACTACTTCGACTAGTGTGGTAATTATTGCTTTAATAACTTTACATAACACATACGCATACACACGAAACCCATTAACCACATACCTCTCGGTGTACGACTTCATATACATAGTACGGCACCTACAAAGCGTTAAGCGTAGCAAAAACGTCGCGTAAACACCCAGAAAAGAGATTTATGAGCTGTAAGCGAGAGTCTTCGCGGTTAATATTTTTACGCGATACGCGTTAGGATCTATTACTATTTACGTACAATTTTAATTATTCAAATGGGACCTCTCTAAGGATGATGGATTAACTCCTAATAGCGGCTGGTCGGGCGGTTCGAAAAACCGATACCTATTAGGCCGTAGGTGCGGGTACATTCACACGAACTCGTTACTTATTATTGTTGTCGTTAGCACCGGACACCTTCCATATTTATTGTCTGAGAAAATTGGAATTTTAGCATTTAGGAATGTAAATTAATGAGTTAGCATCTGTTTTCGTTAAGCGGAAAAGGAAGGTAATATTTTTTAAGAGTTATTGCGTAAATATACGCGTATTCTGTACAGGAGACATCAGTAACGTGGTACATATATACGTATAGTAAATATATTCTGGATATATTAAAATACAGTTGAACTTTATTCGCATCATTCGCCAGATTATAGTCCAGTCACTATAAGAATCTAGTAGATAGCGCTGCTATCGGCGTTCGTAGTAGCGGGTAATTTGAAAGTAAAATATCAGTTGTATTATAACAATTGCCAGTTTCTTTGAAAGTAATTCTAAATTCTGATGGAAAATATCTTAGTAAGATGTTTACAAACATACATTTAAATTTATTACAATTTATTGAATATAACTAAAAGAAAGGGAATAATTTAATTAAGTGACAATAGATTCTTCCAACGACGCTATCTAGCTTATGCATCTTATTTTCTTCGGTAATGGTATCCCTGCAATTTCCCCATGCCTTACGAGTTACCTCTGGCAGTTTAAACGTGTTGTTATTTGCAGGTATATGTTCCTTGACTTCAGCCCATATGATTTCTAAAGGATTTAGATTACAATGATACGGTGGCAGCCTTAAAATTGTACAACCAGTTTCTGCCATCATTTCACCGATTACATAGGGTACCGCATTATTATAACAACTCCCTTTCAAATAATCCAATTAATTAAAGCATCCTTTTTCCATGCAATCGTTGGTATTTTTCTACCTTGACAGAATGATAATAAGGCAATTTGGTTCTAAAAGTGGTAGAACATTTTCCATCCATTTATTTCATCATGATAATCTTGATCTGTGCTATGTTTTTCGATTCAAAACATACCAACCCATTCTATACAAAACCCCTATCATTATATGCAGTATTATAAGTCTACTTCCTTTTCCAGATAGATTTTTTAGTCTGGTTGTTACTCCTGCAATAAGAGCTCGTCGTGGAGAAAATATTGTTGTATCCTTTCAAACATTTTGTTTGGTGTGGCCTGCAATAGCTCATGTCCCATCTAAGTAATATATTCTTCGACCCTCTGCATGAAATTTCCTGATGCTTGTTAGGTAGCGACGTCTTCATAAAACAATGTCTTGCCTTTCTATTAATATATTGTTTCGGCTACGTTTCTCCCACTTGAATCCCAATTTCTATCAACTCTATTAATGATCTACAAATATGTGATAACATATTTCTGACAAAATCAATATTATATTTATGTTTAAAATTTTAGTACATGTTGGCACTTCATTCCTTAAGAAAAATGAATCTATATGTCTGCGCCTTTTGGGCGTCGTCCATGGCTTCGTAAGTTCTTATTCGTTCACAGTTTCTTTTTGGAAGTGAACCAACAGTTCCTGTAGACTCTATTTCCCTTACAATGCTTGATATAGTTATTTCACCGTGTCCTAGCTGTTTGGAGGTTAGCTTGATTGAATAAAAATACCTCTTTCTCAAATATTTTGTTAAAATTTCAAATACAATTATCCGAAAAATATCAAACTAAAACAAAAAATTACAACATCTTATTACATTTATAATTTTGTTACAAGATGTAGGTACTTTCAAAATGATAATTCCTCATCAGATTCCAACCAATCCATTTCAGAATTCGAAGCATTTAAAGATACGATAAATTTCTGTCGTCATTATGGTTCATATTACTACAAGTACCATGTTCTCCAGAAATTGGATATGACTGTACCCAACTGTGAAACGCATAAAGTGCGGACCAGCGAAGAGGAATAACACGTTGACGAATTACTTCGCATATTGCTGTAGTGACTAAAATAATACTTTCTTATTAAAGACAAGATGAGAGAATGACGTGACAAGCAATACCTAATACAGCCTAATGTTCACTGAAATGAAATATGAACTCACAAAATGCATATACATACATTATGTACTTAATAAACTTATACCTTTCTATACTGATGGCAAATAAGCTATTATTGTTCTTAAGGTATTGGCGTAACTTTGTGATATCGTTACGAATTCGTACAAGAATACACACTACCATAACAAGATCAAATAGGAAACGTTCTAAGGTATGAAAATGATTCAAGACTGATTATCTCATGTTTTATTTTCATGTTGAAAGTATGTAGATAATTAGTCAGGTTCTCTTGGGTTGCGTGCGTTTATAGGCATAACTTATAGCATCATTTTTAGACAGTTAAAATGCTAATTCCACCAAAGGATATAATTAAATAATTTACCTAATTTAAACTAGTTTTTTTTTTCATGTATTACTGTATCGGTAATTGCTACAATTATTGTTGGTTATTTTATGGGAGAGACCACTAATAGCGCAAATTATTATTACGTATAACTAAACAAGAGCTTGATTATTAGAGAAAATATTTATTTTACAAAAAAAAAGATTAAATCGGAATGTCGTTATATAAAAACGCAACTACGATTTCAAAATCCGTTTGATAAATAAAATTCTAGAGTAGAATACAATATAATGTTTATTTATATAAAAATTGCGATATGTTTTCGTACAAGTAAATAATTTACCTAATTTAAACTAGTTTTCCTTTTCATGTATTACTGTATTGGTAATTGCTAAAATTATTGTTTGTTACTTTATGGGAGAGACCACTAATTGCACAAATTATTATTACGTATAACTAAACAAGAGCTTGATTATTAGAGAAAATATTTATTTTACAAAAAAAAAAAGATTAAATCGGAATGTCGTTATATAAAAACGCAACTACGACTTCAAGATTCGTTTGATAAAACTCTGAAGCAGAATACAATATGATCTTTATTTATATAAAAATTACGATATATTTTTCTACAAGTAACCGATAAAGAGATGGACATATAGCCAATACCAACTAGTACAAATGAATGTAAACGAAAGGATGGTGGATATTTCGAAATGCAATGCCAGCTCTAAATTCCCTAGTTTCGTGGGATCTCCAAATATATACCGTGACCCTCGTATAACTTAATTTTGTCAAAATATAGACTGGGCCTCTCAATTACAAAGATCGTATATTCTTTAACTTTCTCTTTAATCATTGAAATCGATATCAGCAAGCTTTTATCACAAACCACATTCACCCAATTTAGAAGTGCTTGATCCAAGTCCTCGAAAGAAGGAAAAGTTCGTGAAATCAAGAATCTTGTTCAATCAATGTTCATCATACAAAAGATCAGCTGCATATACCTTTTAGTCATCTAAATATCGATACTTTGATCGTTCTCTTAAAACATATCATTTAAAATATCCACTCCTTTCCAGAGAAAATGCTTTTTACCACTGCAGCATCAACGTTTGCGGTCAAAGAAAACTGCATTACCGCACAAACGTCGTTACCCTGCACGGCACGGTCGGAACTCGAAGAAGACGATTCAATAGAATGCAGAATAACATTCCCTACTTTATTAACGTAGCGTTGTAGTAGTTGGTAGTAGGGTCGGGACCCCTCGCCCATGCTACTAGATTCCTGCATCGTTCCGTAAACATATATGATGTCACCAATTCTGCCCCGGACTTGTCCTAGCAGCGGCAGCGCAAACTACCGACGGAAATGGAATTTACCATGCGGAGTCGGCAACTGAAATCTGTTCTCTTTCTATACCTATATACGTACATAGAAGCCTGTGTGTTCGCTAAGGAGTTGTGCGCTGTGTTCGGATATTTTCTATTCACCGGACCGACCGGAGAAGAAGTCGAGTTACCGGAGAGAAATAAGAAAAGTTTAATGATTTGCCGTTTTCCGTTCGCGGAACTCGAAAGTAGTTGAGTTAGTTAATGCCGTATGTCGGCGGGATTTTGCTTGGGACAGCGGAAAAGTTCGCAGTCCTTTGAATAAGTAAATAAATAAGATTTAGTTTCGGATTCAATCGAAACCCGGAGGAATGGTATATGAAAAACTTGTTTGGTTACAAGGTATTTTGATTTAAGTCCATCGTTAGAGGTAATTATTTTCAATCATTGACATTTTCGAGATATAATAACACCTTCATTCGAAAAACCCTTGTCAATGTTCAATTTTAACAGGAAAGTTCAGTGAAAAAATTGAGGTAGCGCATTTAATTCGCACAGCCCCGATTTAGTCCTCATAATTACGAGGATAAGCTGAAAAATTCCGTAACTAACTATGAGATGGCGCTATGTGAAGGCAATCTTTGACCTTATTGCATAGCTTGATGTTTCAATGACATACGTGTTAAACTTCATGCCGATCTGTTAAGAAATTTGTGGAGTAGACTCGTTCAAAGCAGAGCACTATTGGCGCTTTTTAAAAACGGAAAAGATTGAAATTCACGCAGTGCTTAAATACCTATGGGGAAAGTGTTTTTCGCCCAAACAAATTCATGCTGACATGGTAAGTGTGTTAGGTGAGGATGTTCCTTCTTTTAAGACTGTTTGCAAATCGGTAGATGAATTTAAAAGAAATCACGATCCTCGGTGTGGATACCCAAAAATAGATACTTCTGCAGAGTGTGCTAGAAGTTTTGAAATTTGTGGAAGCTGATCGCTGATCAACATTGAAAGATATTATTAAGACTAGTGGCATCTCCAGAGAACGGATGACGTACATTTTAAATGTTAAATTAGACATGTCTCAGCGGTGTGCAAAATGGGTGCCGCATTTGCTCACACCACCGCAAAAATTCAAACGCGTAGAATGCTCTAGAGCCATTTTGGAGCCTACCGACATTTGTGCCAATTTGTGACTTGCGATGAAACGTGGATCCTCCACTACACACTGGAAAGTAAACAGCAATCAAAATAGCAGACTAAACGTGTTAAACCGACTCCAAAGAAGGCCAAAGTCATTCTATCGGCAGGAAAGGTGATGGCTTTATCGATGCTCATCAATTACCTTCCAAAGGGACAAACGATTACTGGGTAACGTTATTCTAAACTTTTGGATCGATTGAAGGCAGTTATCATCGAAAGGAGACCCCGAAGAAAGCAAGAAAAGTAATTTTCCATCGAAACAATACGCCACTTCGCAAGGATAGAATTGTCGAAGCAAAATTGACCAAATTAAAATTCGAAGCGCTTGAGCATCCCCGTTATTCACCGGATTTACTTCCATCGGACTATCATCCCTTTCCCAAGCTTAAGAAAAGCCCCGGTGGTATGAGATTTCCTGGATAAGGAGCTGATAGCTGCCGTGGACCGCTGTATTGAGAACCTCGAAGAAAATGAGTACTGTGATGGCATATAGAAACTGGAGCATTGACTAAATAAATGTGTTGGTCTTGAAGAAGATTATGTCGAAAAATAAAACGCACTTCATCGAAATATTACTATTTGCTACGCTTTAGTTACCGAACTTTTCAACTTACCCTCGTAACTTGGTGAAATTTTGTATCGTAAGCACTCACTACGACACCAGCAATCTTTGAAATAAAAATTTTAATAGGATACGATATATAATAAAAAAAAACCTTAAATATAGGTTTTCACTTCTGTTCAAATTCCTTGCGATATCCTACAGTACAAAACTTGAAAATCGTAACTATAATTATTACATCATCTTACCCTTCTCTTGCCTCCCTCATACCATTGTTTGAATATCGCCTCCGCTTGGAGACACCGCAAACGTTGTGCATTTCGTTTTGCGTCTACCTCCGACCAGACTTTGTATTATTCCATCCGAAGGAAATACCACTGCATGCCCCGAAGCGGTTTCCAATACCAGCCGCGCTACAAGAACGAGTAGCATGCAACGTTACGTACATTTATAATAATATTCTTCTCGTTCTTCTATTCGATACGAATGTATGAGTTTTTGATGTTACTTCGTAAACAAGAAATTTCGAAATAACAAGGACGTTTATCAAGAAAAGAAAATATACCGCCCCTGCGGTCTAGAATCGTCTGATGTGGATGCGGTTGGCATTTGTTTTACTTATTGTGTCTATATCTTGCTTAAAATCGAGGTATATCTACGTTTCTATATCTATTTAGCAAAGGAAAATGTAACCGTTAAATTAAATTCTTAATATTACGTTAGTTTTTCGCATTTACGATATTACTTTTATTCTATTACGTTGCGCCGGTAGAATTTGTGGGTTTGCATTGAAGATGTACTTTTGCAAAGTATATGAGAGCAAATGAATATTCGAAAAGCGAGTGTATATTTAATTTGTCTCCATCTCTACGTATATACAGACCTATTCACGTTATTCGACGCAAAATATTACGATTAAATTGTTTAAGTTTGATAAAGCTTTATTTTAGGAGTTATTGGACTTATTTTCTTAGTGTACAAGGTGTCCCAAAATTACAGAACATATCAAAATGTTATTTTTTTAACGGAACAGCCAGCGTGTGGATTCATTTTCGGTTTCTAGAATCGAAATGTAAGCGAGTTTCATTAAGGTTTGCTTCATCTGAACCTAACAGCTTTTGAAATATTTTGCGTTTTATGAAACTGTAGCACCAATTCTTACTTGTAAATTCTCAATGTGTACCGGGTACGTCTCAGAATTAATAGTTTTAAAGTGTCTAGTTGAGTGTAGTTACAATTTAATATTGTGTCCTTCAAAATACGGTCCCTTGGAATGCGCACAACGTCACAAACGAGTTCTCCATTTCTGGTAACAATTCTGGAAATCTTATTCCCTTAGGCAGTTTTTACCTGCGCTGTAACTCTTTGGGTCTTGCAGATCTAAGTGCAAATGCACATCCAACCTGTTTCTGAGGTTAATTTGGGTACTGCAAGTATTTTAAAATTTTTACGAGAGCTGGTTACTAACCATTTGCTCAACCTTCTAACTGTCGGGGTCAGGTTTTTCTGTTGTGGTTGTTTCCCTTAGCCGAAATGCTTCGGCTTTAAGGCGGCTAAAAGTCGTCTTTTGTCCGTTTCCATTAGCTGCATGACATATATCCATTCCATGCCGTGCATTGCCCAGGGATTACACAGTTCATGCATTCACAGATATGGACGGTATACTTATTCGGTATCGCATACCTTCTCGAGATCTTATTTTCAGTCTTAATCCCTGGAACTAAGACGTAGAATGGATGCAAATGGCGAGGTTTCCAGTCAGAGCGAAATTTTATAGATGGTTACGATGATGAAATGCAGGCAGGCCAAATAAAAGATGAGTATCGTAACACGTAAAGTGCCTAAAAGCTGAAATCAAGAAGAAGAAGTAAGTCCAAATGATCCCGAAATGTTAAAATCGTTAATCATCTAAATAGTACACGTTTAGAATTATCCTGAAGCCTCAATAAACAGTCAGATGTTGCAATCTTGCGATTGAAACATTTCCTAAGTATTTTGCCACCAGCAGATTTCCTAATTGGAGGACAATGGACATGCAAGTCATTAAATAACATACAATCTTCGGTTTATAATTTCTTAGGATAGCGACATCTAGTCATAATTAAATTTGCCATTAGTTATAACATTGTTTTCAGACTCTCTGCTAGTTCTACGTATAGATATATTTACACAACTACGTATACTACATAATATACAAGATCATCTATAATGCAGTGGTTAGTTCTGTATTAATTCATCAGGGATACAAATCTCCATTTAGTTAGTAGCCAACTATTTGGTACAACGATCCGTGTTGTTAATGGATTTGACTAAATATGTGCATTAATTACGATAATACGCTTTTATTTCAAATACCACGGTATGAAACACGTCAATGAAAATGGATACAGGCCAAGTTGAAGAAATAATGAAAAAAATGTTTATAATTTAATAACAAAAAACTCGTTTGAACTGTACAAGCATTTCTGTGTTAGTATTTCTCTTAAATATCTTTTGAAATCATTCACTCTATATTGCTTAAATTCATAAGGTATTCTGTTATATTTTTTTAGGACGTGTGCCGCTATAGTCTTACATGTTTTTTACGACGCATGAAGAGTCAACAGTTCATTGTAATGTTGCTCATTAATTCTGTTGTATTGGTAAGATGACAACGTTGATTCAACGTGAACTTCGATTGACATCGTTTGTAGTGCATATTTGATTCCGACTGGTTCCTTAGTACGCACATGCACGTGATTTTTCCAGGATAATGCCTTGTTATGTAATAGACCCAAACACTACATTATTAGATGATTTTATTATATATATATTATTTATTGATGTTTAAAACGTATTGATATGTTATCGTTCTTTTTCAATGCGAACTTTACTATATTTGTTTTGTATATATTAAGTTTTAGATTACTTCCAATGTACTATTTTCTTTTCCTTAAATATGATTGACATGTCATCTGTATACAAGGTAATGGAATGATACATTACTTCTGCAAGATCGTTCATGTAAAACACAAACAGAAATGCCCCTAATATGGAACCTTGTAGGAAACCTTCTTGTTTTTCTAACCAATTAGAATCCACTATTTGTTAAACATAATTTCGATAGAACATATACCATTCATCTGAAACCCATCCTTTCCAGTTCTTCAAATAAAGTCTCTAATCTATGCTGTCGAATGTTATTGATAGATCTAGGAGAACTCCGGCTACCACATTTCCAGGTATCACCTGTGTTATTTTAGTACTAGACATTGAAATAGCTCTGGTAGTTGATCTTCTTTGTATATATCCATTCCGAAATGGAATTAGAAGACTACAGGACTCACTCCATAAGAACTACACATTCTTCTCAAGCTACGAATTGAATACAGATCAGAAATTTATCTGTGTCCTTCGGGAGAACCTCATACATCCACTATAAACTACACGAAGAATGGATCAAACTTCACAGATATCTCCACGGTTCAATCAACCGGCTGGAAACTGAAATTATAGATTTTGTACGGAACTGCGACGGTAACTAGCTTTGCATCGATGTGTATCCACCACGCAAATTGAGAGAGCCCAATTAAGTCTTATTAGACGCTTTGATGTTTTCGAGATATAATTAAATGCAAACACTAATATCGACGGTAAATATTGGGGATACATTCGGCAAACACGAGTATACCTACACAGAGAGCATAAAGCGCTGAAATTTCTCGATTTCCATCTTTATCCTTTACGTATTTCCTGTCGCGAATGCTGTCCTGCTCTCGCCGTTTCTTTGATTAATTAATATTCGAATCAGCGGGCTATAAAATTGCACGTGCTTTAGGCGAAATTAACTTAGGCGGCCGCACTCTTATTTCGATTTTATCTTTTGACTCGGCTCGCGACGGCGACGCCGAGGACCAATAAGAAAGTCAGCCACCTTTCTTCCTTTTTTTTTACGCGAAATTAAGAAAGTTTAGCATTCCGAGGCGGCTTTTATTAATTAAAATGTGTCTATTTGAAGTGAAAACTTCTACCCCTCCTTCTCCATTGCCGTAAAATTAAGGTCACGTTTCACCTTATATCTCTAACAAACCTCACCTCTCCCGCTGCGCTAGGGATCCTCTTCTTCACGGCGAACTTTAATTTTGCATTTGCGATGTTTATCTAATCTCGCGCGGTGGTAATTAGCCGCTTATAGTCGGCGATGTTTAGCGAAAATGTATGAATCTCGAGGAGATATAAGGATCGAGCCGTACATAGGCGCTTTACGGATTAATGAGATAAAGGTGGGGTTGAGACGATAGACGGTTGAAGCTGTTTTATTAATTTGAGAAGTTTGATGATGGGTTGTTACACAGACTCGTTTTTACGCGTAAAACGGTAAGTCAATATTTTTTTCTGGAGTGAAATATCAGCTTTCGAAGACCAAGTAAAGTGAATTTAGATGAATCGCTTTTTGATGCTGTAAATGTGGTTTTAATTTTGAACATTTGGGTTTCTAGGATAAAGTATTAAGCAACTTATTAAAAGAAGTGTTAGAAATGTTCAAGGAGAAGCTCCTAGTGAACATAGGTCCCAAAGCAGTTGTTTCAGGCATTTGTTACTATTGATTACTGAAGAGAGAAATTCACCCACTCATTATTTACCTAAATTTGCATGTTTCACTTATGCGCATATAGTCCCTGTTCAATTTATTAAGGGCACTTGCAAAAATAGCGATATTGTTAAAATATATAATGAAAAACGTGTTGTACAAGCATCAGTTTATTTAGAACGCGCGATTTGAGAACATTCCACACGTTCTCAATTACCTTGAGGTCGGGAGAATTTCGCGGCAAAGGTAGCACTGGCAGAGCGTACGTTTCCAAAAAACGTTGGACGGATTGGGCCATGTGGCATGGTGCCTTATCGTCAATGACTGTGTCAGGACCTTCATTCGGATCTAAATCATTGATATGTGGCATCAAGACATCCTCCAATACACGCTTATATTGGTGTTGATTCATGGTGCCTTGGCAAAAATGCAGTGGTCCAGAACCTTCGACTGGTACACATGACCATAGCATAACTGATGAAGGGTGTTTCACTGCTTTTAGTACACTAGCTTCATGACTGTCTCAGGGCCTTCATTCGGATCTAAATCATTGATATGTGACATCAAGACATCCTCCAATACACGCTTATATTGGTGTTTATTCATGGTGACTTGGCAAAAATGCAGTGGTCCAGAGCCTTCGACTGGTACACAGGACCATAGCATAACTGATGAAGGGTATTTCACTGCTTTTAGTACACTAGCTTCATGACTGTCTCAGGGCCTTCATTCGGATCTAAATCATTGATATGTGGCATCAAGACATCCTCCAATACACGCTTATATTGGTGTTTATTCATGGTGACTTGGCAAAAATGCAGTGGTTCAGAGCCTTCGACTGGTACACAGGACCATAGCATAACTGATGAAGGGTGTTTCACTGCTTTTAGTACACTTGCTTCATGACTGTCTCATTGCCTTCATTCGGATCTAAATCATTGATATGTGGCATCAAGACATCCTCCAATACACACTTATATTGTTGTTGATTCATGGTGCCTTGGCAAAAATTCAGTGGTCCAGAGCCTTCGACTGGTACACAGGACCATAGCATAACTGATGAAGGGTGTTTCACTGCTTTTAGTACACTAGCTTCATGACTGTCTCAGGACCTTCATTCGGATCTAAATCATTGATATGTGGCATCAAGGCATCCTCCAATACACGCTTATATTGTTGTTGATTCATGGTGACTTGGCAAAAATACAGTGGTCCAGGACCTTCAACTGATATACAGGACCGCTATCATAACTGATAGAGGATGTTTCACCGATTTTAGGACAGTAACTTCACCAAAGATATTTAGAGAAAGTATTTTAAACCCTATTCATGAATTTTATGCTTGTATTTGTAAATTATCGCGTTGGAAACGTACAGGAGCTTAAATTTATAAGGCGGCCTTAATAAAATGGACAGGGACTGTAAATAGTGTTAGGTTTTCGTTCTCTTAGTTAAAATTTCACCCCAGATCTTTCACTACATTTCTTCTTGTCAATGCGAATATAACGATTATAACACACTCTTATGTGAAGTCGATGTTTCTTGTTCTTGATTTTATCGGTAATTTAGTATTAAATACTATATATTTCCGTCAATTTCACTAGAGTCTGTAATAACAGGTTGAGGGAGATATCCCAAGGAGGTATGTATTTATTTCGAGGAAATTCCAAGCATCCAGTTCATCAACTATACTAAATAACTTCATCAAAGAGCAAAATTTTGCTTGACCGTGTAATTACTGGAATTCCGCATATTCCCGTTAAAAAATTATGAACAACTATCCAGGGATACACCCTCGCCCATCCTCCTACGCAACGGCAACCTGCGCTAATCCTAATACTGGCATCCATATATCAAGGTAGCGTTCAAAAAGAGTTTCGCCGACGTAATTACCAATGCGACTGAGCGCGGTTACAAGATTTTGACGCTTACGAGCTTGGACATGTTAATTTAGCGTTCGTGTGCGCGCGAAACCGCTAATTAATGCGCGAAATGTAAAATTCTCAGTACGAAACCGTCCGCGATTTATGAAGACATCGTTCACGTAATTTATTTTTAAGCATCGGACGTGCCTCGCCGCTATTTGCCGTGGACGGCGATGGACCCTAAGTCCGATAGACACATAAATTACGGCGCGTATTTGCATAGTTTCGCGCGGCTAATTCCCGAGGAAATATGCGAAATATTATCTGTTATAACGCCTATACGCGTTCGTAAAAGTTCTAAGATTTATCGCGTTTGTTTTCACTTTTTTTTTGTTTCTTTCTTTCTTTCTTCGTTTTTTGAAGGTGTTATATTGTAAAATAGGTGGCGGCCCAATTAAGTTGAAAATGAGTTCAAGAAAAGTTTGTGCCTGATATACGATGGTAGGGGAGGTATTGCGAAACCAGCAGGCTAGATGGTGATGGTGATGAGGCTAATAAGGATTTATAATGGTGGAATTAAAAGTGTGGAAGGTTATTTATGGAGCTTCTGTAGGATTTTAAAATTTAAGCAGATATTTTAATAATATAAAATTATTCGTAAGTGCGCAAGTTTATATACAAACTACACATAAGCACTGCGCGCCATCCTATCAGAGATAATGTACTAAATGAATCCTCACATTGGTAATAGTACATTACACTTAAACTTCTGCATATTGCATTTCCCCCTACCCTTAATTTAGTAGAAATTTTTCACTTAAAGTCTTACCATAACTTTCACAGAAGAGATATACGTTCTATGTCTCAGAATTAATGAAGGTGATTAGTTTTAAAATGTTTAATTGAATGTATCTACAATTTAAAATTATTCCTAGGAATGCACGCAGCGTCTCTAGCAAGTTTTTTTATTCCTGCACCTCAAAAAATGATGGTAATTTTACTACCATCACCCAGTAGGATTACTGGCACTAACATGTCAAATTTGCTATGCTAAGTACTGTAAACTTTAGTTTACTTGCTTTCTAAAGGATTATTAAGGATATTCGGGCAAAATTACCTTGGTTTTTGAGCTATTTTTAAGATTAATGAAAATGAGAAGAATTTTCTGTGGAAAATAATGCAATATTCCTCCAGAATTGCTTTCATTGCAAGCGATAAAATTAATAACGTTATATATATATCCATATAACGTTAAAAAGACACATTTGCAGTAAAATTATATACATGTTTTATATTCCATGTGAAAATTACTCGCTCCTTAAATTTACGTTTGAAAATCACATGTTCTTTAAAGTTACATCTGAAAATTACATACGTATTATTTTTTACATACGAAAATTCCAACTAAGGTAGTACATTTACTGCCATTAATTTTACGTGATAAATCATTATTAACGAAGTTGCCATCGATTTTATATGTAATTTTACTAGAACTGTTTCTTAGGGTGTGGTAACAATTCCAGAAGTCTTATTCTGTTAGGCTGTTTAGAACCTGCGTCCCCAATGATACCTAGATTTCGCGATATGTTACTTGTCAATCTTCGTACATCTTGATTAATAAATAATTTCTTGAAATACAGAGTGAATTTTATGATTTTGAAATTAAGAGAACTGATGCTAATTATCTTATACTCGAGTTTATCGTTGCAGTAACTCATCCAACATCAGTAGAATTCTCATATACACTTCATCTTTATTACCATTTTCTTTTCTTTCTCATTTCATTCTCCCTTCTAAATCAACCACTTAATTGTTTAATTAAACAATTCGAATGCAATTTTACGACGAATAAATCGAGAACGTTTTATAACCTCAAAAAAAAACGCAGCGCGTCGATGATTCCGAGATTAGGTACGGTAATCGGATGCGTCCGCGATAAGAGATGCGAGTAGAACCTTCTTAGAAAGCTCGGAACCGTACGTATCTCTAATTAAATCTTTACACACGTTACACACCCACCGTCAAACACAGGCCCTTCCCTACTACCACAACTTATATTGGCTCTATAAAGCGTTCTGCGTTCGATCCGAGATCTGTCGAATCGAACCCAATCTAAATTTATAGATATAATTTCCCCTAAAGGTTGTTCTGTATCGTAAACATTCGGAATCGATAGGTGACACGCCGAATATCGGTCGGAATGGAATGGTAATGCGCCCGGCATCCCTGACGAACCGGAGAAGGCCCGTGTAAACAAGATGCGACGCTGATAGCGCTGAGTTATGGACGTGGTGGCAACGCTGACTTCATTTCAAATGTATCAGTGACGCAGGTGGTATAACGAGCTATTAAACAGTGTCCGGATCTGATAAGAAGTGACTACTGTAATTAACTTTAATTGTAATAGATTACCACAAAAGAAAAGTCGATCTTTTTTACTCCATTTTTTTTCGTTTCTATCGTGTGCTTTAAACCGCACCTACTTAAAAGGTTTCTTTAGTTTTTATTGTTGTCTAAGTTATATCGGAATAACACCTTTTTGTACACGACATGGCAATGTCTGTTAAATGAGAAAGGAGTTGAGGTAGACGTATATTCTTTGTCCATTTTATTTTGTGACATTTTTCAGGCGTCATGAATTCAAATTATCATTTATCTTTGTCTGACACATGTAATAAAGATAATGATGATCTATGTATATGTATTATTTTGAGCAACGACACGCGTTCTAAGAACAGTACTGCCAGGTCAATCGATTTTTCGGTACATCTACCGATTTTGAAAGATTTCTATTTATAATAACTACAATTCTAGTCCTAAGAGGATGTCAAATTATTCAGAGTTATGTTACTGAAACACTTAAAACGAATTTTGCTTAGGTATAAGCCATTTGAACGACATGACAAATATCAAAATCACAAACATTTTTCACTGAATGAAATATATTTACGATGGGAGGTCTAGAAGTTCGTGGAATGAAAGGGTTTCAAATAAAATAAAACAATAAATCTATTTCTCCTTTTAATAATAATATATAATAATCACCTTTAAACACAATACATTTATTAGATCTATGATTTAATTTTTCTAAACCATCATAAAAATATTTTTTATTTTTCGCTTCAAAATGGGCCAAAATTGCCTCCTTTAACACATTGTCGTCGGAAAACTTTCTTCCACGTAAGTCTTTCTTTAAATTGGGGAACAAATAAAAATCACTAGGTGCCGGGTCTGGACTGTAGGGTGGATGGACTATTGATTGAAAGCCATGCTTGTGCAGAGCAGCCATTGCAACTTTGCTCTTGTGAATCGGCGCATTGTCTTGCAAGAACAACACACCCATGGTCAATTTTCCTCGACGTTTTTTCTTGATGGCCTCCTTTAATTTTTCTAATATCGCTGCGTAATATTCTCCGGTTATGCTCCTACCGTTTTCTTTGTAATCAATCAATAATATCCCATCACAATCTCAAAAAAACAGTAGCCATCAACTTTCCAGCCGATTCTAACACTTTGAATTTCTTTGGCGGTGGTGTCCCCTTTTTATGCCATTGCATGGACTCCTGTTTGAACTCAGGCTCAAAGTGATGAACCCATGCTTCATCTCCGGTAACAATCCCCTCCGAAATCTGTGCAGGTTTGTCTCCACACAGCTCCAAAAATTGTTTGGACGCACAGACGCGCTGCTGTTTCTGCAGCTGCGTGAGCATTTTCGGTACCCATCTTGCACTGACTTTTGTCATACCCAGGTGGTCATGTAGGATGCGCATAATGGTGGTATCTGATACTCCAACTAATGCAGATAATTGTTTTTTTCTTCAAACGAGCATTTTGCAGTAGAAATTTTTGCACTTTTTCGACGATGTCTGATGTGGTGGCCTCAATTGGCCGTCCTGTGCGGGGGTCGTCTTCAATCGTCTCCCGACCATGTTTAAAAAGACCATGCCACTTATAAATCATTGATTTACATTCCATTGCATTCAATATGGTTTGAGCGTTCATTCCTTGCTTTGTAAGGAACTTTATCACAGCACGGTGTTCAATTTCCTCCATAGTTTCAGTTTTCTTCCGGATTGACTTGTTTAGCAGGCAACTATTTGTAAACGACTGACGCTATAGGACTTGGGTCGGTTGGTTTTCTTATATGAGGGTCGGAGTTACCTCCATTTCCTCTTCGTCTTTATTGATGGTTACAGTTTATCTATTTATTTATTAATTTACATTGTTTGTTATTTTTCCCCTGTTTAGGGCCTGGGTGCAGTGTGCTACCTTTTTTTTGTTTTATTTTTTTGTTTGCTTGCTTCTCTTCGGGGGTTGAAGCATTATTCCTTTCTCTTCGGCTCTTCTTTTTATTTGTTTAACGCCGTACGCTATAGGGCTGCAACTTATTTTATATAGTAATGATAAGTCGCCAATCAGAAAGACGCCTAGCGAGCGCCCCTATCCCCACTCCATCCCCTCCATTCGACGAACTTCTGGACCTCCCCTCGTAGTTGCAGCACATAAGTGAGGTTCTGTGAAAATTGTTGAAAGTAGCCCCCACCTTGTTCAAGGCATTCCTCAGATCTCTCTCTTCTAGTAGAGAAATTTCGTTAATTATTTCAGCAATTCTGATGCGGAAGTCTGCAAGATCGGCTATCTATACACGACAAACTGAGTTTTCTTTAAGAAAGGCTATAAAAAGAAATTGGAGGGAGTAATGCCACAAGATCTTCGTGAAAATTCATGTTCGATGTCTAAACTCATCAATCGATTTTAAAAAAATTACTGTAGCATATTCATTATTGCACTTGTTATGTGTGCTCTAGCTTCCAATATGATAATGAGAGACAACCTAGAGGAATATGGAAAACAAATATTGCGAAAACTAAAAGAGGGGGAAGGCCAGGGCAGATTTGGGACAGTTATGGCGAAAATTCCGGAAAAAGTATTGCAACGTTTACAATCAAACAATATAGGTTCAGGTATATGCCAAAAAATTTTAAGGGGTAAAAAAGATTCGTTATAAACGAATCTTGTTATTACAGGAGTTTAGCATTCAAATTGCCAAGTAAGCAAACTAACTCCAAAAGAAGCAATTCCAATTTAGAACTTTAAAAGCCATAAACTGCCGTTCCAGTTAAGTTAGAGTAATTGCTACGTATATATTCGGAATATTATAATCTCCAGTACATCCTTTTTTTCCCCATTTGCTTTCCCCATTCTCCAGTTCGGTTCCGTACGTACATACGTGCATACGAACACTCCTTGTGTATGGAGATGCACTTCTCCTTTTCAGGCGACCTCGTTAAGGGCATTAAAAGTTCCGTCAAGTGGCAATGCATATAAACGAGCTCTATTCCTTCGGCTTGTATACGTACGCTTCAGCCTATTCAACTAGGAGAGTCGTACTGCGAACTATTGCTTTCGTTCGTCGGGTATTATTCAATGTTTATGTGACCGTCGACTCGAATGCGTATATTTTAAAAAGAAAACTTCGACGTGTACTTTAAACAGTCATTACTTCTAGCGTTTAACAGTATTTTTAACGAGGACCGCGGCTGGATTACTACCGCATATATACGTACGTGTATACGTACGACTAATAACAATTTTAGCTGTTAATACGTTTCATTTCTGCGTTAGGTATCCGGCGGCGGAAAGAGATTGAAGGTAGACGGCCAAGCAAATTATTGCCAATTAAAGGAAAATCGTATGTTAATTCTTCGGCTAGGTATATAGGATTTTATGGCTTTGGAGCCGTTAAAAATTATTTGAAATTGTCCGATTTTAAACGCGCGGACGGTTTAGTCTCTTTCAATTAGCAGTAATGCATAAACAGGTCTCCCAACGTTTAAGTAACTGCAAGGGAATTCTTAAGAATTTTGCAATATCGGGAACGGATTTCGCACTTTCCTACTGTGGTTTCACTTTCTATCAGTCAGGCTTCACCTGTTAAACAATTCACCCTTTTGAGTGGAAATAGTTAGAACGTTACTTGTTCCTTCAAACTATCGCCAAACCAGTAAGAAGTAAGTGGGGGAAAGGGCAATTGTAATTGGTTAAAATCCCAGTGCCAGTGCTCAAGTTGATTGGCAATGGAGCTGTTGGCATGGTGCCAACATTCCAATATAAAAAATTCATATGTCATAATAATAATAACTGTAATAATAACAAAGAGTTATTTTTCTATAGGTCGTACAGTCGTTTTTAGAAAAAAGAAACAACAGTATGTGACTATAAAATAAAATAAATGTACCAAATCAGATAAGAATTGAAAGAAAAAATAATAAAAGGGTTGCTATTTATAATAATTTAGTAAATGCCCAACAGATGGACATCCAAAAATGGACACAGTATTAAATAAAAGGTAATAAATACATGTAATGCATTAAAAACAAACCAAGAAATATATGTATATATATGCCAATACATTAAGTAAATACCGGAAATAAAAATGAAATACTAATATGAAATAATTAAATAATAAATAGTAATAATATAAAACATCAAAATCAAAAAAATTAAAACATGACAAATTAAGGCAACTCTAAGTTGTAATTATTAAAGTTTCTTGCTGAGCGTACCAGCGGCTCTCGCCAGAGCACGATGCGACTTCGATCCCAGGCGTGGTACAATGAGACCAATTCCAGACAACAAACCAGGAGAGTCAATTCTTCCGGCGAGAATGTTTTGCATAAAAGAAGCACTAATACGGTTTCTTCTATCTACAAGCGTTAGAAAGTCATGCCTCTGAATTAGCTCGTCCTAGGGTATACCTCGCATGGGACATCGCCCATCGTTCTTATATGACAGATATTTCAAAAATTTGCGCTGAATCTTCTCAAGAAGATTGATTTGGATGTTGTAGAAAAGATACCAAGCAACGGATGCATATTCGGGCTTGGAAACCACGTAAGCAAGGAAAATTATTGCATTAAAGCTAGTAATATCCTTGCAAGTGCCAAAAATAAATCCTACTAGGAATTCTGGTAGCGCCCTGTCTAGAACGAACGAATTTCCAAAAAGAACGTGGATTTTTTTGAAAGGCTCTTTTTCATATATACCGTTTCGTACGCGTCTAATTCTCTATACGAGTTCACGCTTTTAAGTAGTGTCAAATTTTTTAAATCAATCTTATGTCCGGATTTTACCATATGCTCTGCTACGCTTGATAGTTCAGGTTTGTCGAAACGATAGTGTCTAATATGTTCTTTGAACTTAGTTTCGATACTCCTTTTTGTTTGTCCAATATAAACTTTCCCACAATCATTGCATTCGATTTGGTATATTCCAGACCTTTTTATCATCTCCGGTTTGGCTTTGGGATTCCCTAAGAGTTTTTTTAAGTTGTTTTTTGACACAAAAGACACGTTCATATTTAGTTGTCGGAAAATTTTACTTAACCCTTTTACTGTTGGGTGAAAAGGAAGAGTTATAAATTTCTTATTACCGGTGTTTGTTGATGTCAAGGTCGTGGAATTTCCGATATGTTGTTTGTATTGAACCTTCCTTAAAATACGGTCGACATCCATAGAAGAGAAACCATTGTACCTCGCTACATCTTTGATATACTTTAATTCTTTGTCATACCTGCTCTTGTTTAGCGGAAATCTGACGAGTCTATTGACCAGAAAACTAATCGGGGACATTTTTTGTTGTTCGCAATAGTGCGAATCAAACGTGATGAATCTGTTGAAATTAGTTTCTTTCTTTTATATATATATATATAAATTGTCCAAATGGCTAGTGAATGAATATAAGAACTTGCCCCATAAAGTAGATAACCTATGTGTAGAAAACTCCGTAGATTTTGTAAATAAAATTGAAAAGTCTGAATTAAAAGATGGGGAAATCTTTGTATCATTCGACGTTTGTTCACTTTTCCCAAGCGTACCAATTCCAGAAACTCTGGAGTATTTGGTTGAATTTTTGAAACTAAATAACGTAGATGACGTGAAAACCGCGGAATATAAAAGGTTAACTAAATTATGCATGTCACAAAATTGTTTTCAAATAGGCGGAAAATGGTTCGAACAGGTGGAAGGCACGGCGATGGGTAATCCTTTATCTCATTTTATTGCGAACCTTTTCATGAGCAAATTTCAAAGAACCTGAAAAAAGAAACCAAATATTTCCCGAGAATTTGGCTTAGGTACGTAGATGATATTTTCGCTGTGTTTGATACCAACAAAGGAAACATACAAGATTTTCTAGCAGAACTGAACTCAAAATTTACCACGATCAAGTTTACTATTGAAGAAGAACTGAACAATCGCCTTCCGTTTCTAGATACTCTAGTCATACGCAAAAACAATAAATTAGAAATAGACATCTACAGAAAAGAAACTAATTCCAACAAATTCATCACGTTTGATTCGCACCACTGCGAACAACAAAAAATGTGTGTTTTCGTATTTTAATGGATTTTGCACATAAGTCTTATTGCTATTAACATATATAATGCTATCAACATTGTACATACTATTCTAAGAAAACTACAGTACACTTTTCTAAATATTTGTAAAATAGTTCTCAGTGTAATTGAATATATTCCAGAGCGATCAAGCTTATGAACGCTAGTGTAAGTATATTTTACAGAGAAATTCGAGATTTTATTCATAAAATTTCGCATCAATGGTCAACTCGCGCACACACAAGCCTGTTAGTAACCCCTGCACTGCCGCGGGCATTACTATATATCCCACGTAATTTTCCAACGTACAATACATCGAACCATCTGCGTATCTCACCCCATATTGCCGTCGTTGGTTCAATTAAAAGAATAATATAATCACGTTACGCGTAATTTAATTTAAAACGAAACAGCGATAATAGTATACAAGAGAAAAAATGATTAATTTTAAAAGAACTAGGAAACCGACATTATTATCTCAGTAGGTGGTGTCTACCACAGATATTTTGATTAATCGTACATCACTTTAAAAGAGTTCCTCATCCAGAAATAAACGCACCGGAAGATAGCGTATCGAATTCTATCAAAGCATAACGTGAGATATTACTATTGTGATTGTTATTGTTATTATTCTGGTTGGTTGTGTATTTCTCCTGTACGTACAATCATCTCACTGTCAATCTACGTTACTAATAATAATTAAGCGATATTTCATAAACGCGATGGTAGATTTGAAAACCAATTGATTTCGTACACCGTTAAGTTTCAATATTTGTTAGCAAGTATTTGAATATATCGCTGTATTTTAGATTTGTTTCGAGAGGGTTTAATGTAATCGTTTTAAGAGAGGCGAATTATGGAAATTACAAGGATTTTATTGATATAGAGATTAATAAGGTGTATGATTCTCACCTACTGGTATAAACGTTAGGCATCCTAATAGCATAGACTGGATTAGAATGTTGAACAATTACTTTGGGGATCATATCTCATTTCTCCGTGATAGGAATATGTTATTTATGAAGAATAAAAGTTAAATTCTCTATACTCCGCATTACTAATACATTTATTTACAAAGTAGCTATTATTGCATCCGAAATATTCCGAGGCAGCTCCTGTGGTATCCCATTTAAGCTTTGTAGAGTTCTCTAATTTGTTTTCTTTTCCTCCTTAAGTAGTAACCTCTGACTGTCAGTTGAGTCACTGCTATCATAGAATAAACGTAGTGTATACATGCAATTTGTCATCGAAATAGGGGACTAGATAATTCTTTGGTAAACATTGGTAAAATTTGACAAGATGGATATTGGTCGATAGTCGGAAATGAGGCTAATCTCACTCGTTTTATGAGTCCAAGGTATATATGGCTCTGTAAAGTATTTTGCAGTGAGTGGAGCATACTAATAAAACACATATAGCAAGCATTCCTTTAAAAGAATTACTTTATCGTTAGCATTATTAAGTCTAAAGATATGATGAATCATTGGAGCTAATCTTCGAGAAAAATCGCAACATACTAATATGATGTCCCGGGCCTAACACATAGATGACGCTAGTTTTATTGCAGTCACCTTTCTCTCAGTTAGTACTAACCTTCAAAAGACAGCTGTTAAAATTTCATGATATTCTAGTCATTAGTTTGTGAGTTATTGTGCTAAGAGTCACGCTACTTTTCTTATTTTCAAAACAATGGATCAAAAACAATTTCGTGTTTTAATTTTACACTGCTTCTTGATAGAAAAAAATACCGTTCAAGCGAAGCAATGGCTTTAAAAGTGTTATGGGGACTCCGCTCCATCAGAAACAACAATAAAACGTTGGTTTGCTGACTTCAAACGTGGTCGTAGAGACACCGATGATTCAGAACGCAGTGGACGTCCAAATAAGGCGGTAACACCAGAAAACATCAAAAAAATCCACAAAATCGTTTTGAATGATCGAAAAGTGAAGTTGCGTGAGTTAGCTGACATCGTAAAGATATCAAAAGAACGTATTGGCTTTATATTGCATGAGCATTTGACTATGAGAAAGCTCTGTTCAAAGTGGGTGCAGCGTTTGCTCACTGTTGACCAAAAACAAGAACGTGTTGATGATTCTGAGCAGTGTTTGGCCATGTTTAAACGTAACAAACCGGAATTTTTGCGTCGATATGTGACAATGGATGAAACACGGATCCATCACTTCACTCCGGAATCAAAACGATCGTCATCTGAGTAGACAGCAACTGGTGAACCTCGTCCAAAGCGCCCGAAAGCACAACAATCGACTGGAAAGGTTATGGCTTCGGTATTTTGGGATGTGCGTGGTGTAATATTCATCGACTATCTTGAGAAAGGAAATACCGATCAACAGTGAATATTATATAGCGTTATTGTAGCGTTATTGCAAAGAAACGACCGCATATGGCAAAGAAAAAAAATTGTTTCATCAAGACAACGCACCGTGTCACAAGTCAATCAAAACAATAGCAAAACTACATGAATTGAACTTCGAATTGCTCCCACATCCACCGCATTCGTCAGATTTGGCTCCCAGCGACTACTGGCTGTTCGGAGACTTCAAAAAGATGCTTTCTAACTTTCACATGCATTACCTTCACAGTCACTTACATCATTTTTCAGAAAACCTAGGTTGTCTTGGCCAATGTTATGAGTAATTCGAATTGATTTCGATTTAGAAACGTCATTAATATCAATTATCCACCTTCAAAATATCCACATTTAAATCACCTAAACAGTAAATGAAATCGGTGACAGAATTCTCCAAAAAGGATCTTTGAATTACCGAATATTTTACATGTGTTTTTAGTTGGTTGCAGCTGCTTTAAATCATCACTTAAACAAGCTGGGAAACTTCAGAAATAAATTAATATCACTCTCGCATTATTGGTATGAATATAAACTGTTCCTAACTATTCTAAGAAAAGACACCCTGTATATTACGATGTCTGTAAAAAAAATCGCATCGATAACCAATCCACTACGTTCCTCGCATTAAACATTCATAAAATGCAAGAAGATGACGATATAATGGTATTAATTAGAAGACAATGGATGCGTGAGTTCTTTTCCTTTTCCTTCGAGACAAGCGCATTAACATAAAATACATACGGTCCGGCGGACAGGACGACCAACACAAAAATGTTAATTACAACATTGGAAATGCAGTATCGGTTGGTACAGTTCGAGTGGGCTTGCAGTAAAAACGGCACGGCCCAGAGCAAGTTGAAAAGGCGATATGGTACCTGGCAGAATTATGGAATAATTTCATTAAACTTGATGCAATTTCTTTTTGGGAGATATGGTTGAACAGGCCAATTTTATTTCTTAAAAATATATGTATTTATATACATTCTTGCGTCATTTTTAAATTTCCACTTATGGTCTTTAAGTATATAGAAGTTTATTTTGAAATATCGTTGAGTTGTCTCTCGTGACAAACAACTATTTCGTTCATGGAATAATTTTAATGAGTTGTAGTCTCAAGATTTTGTCATGTGTTGTATAAAATGTCGTTGGCACCATTTAGATTATTAAATGATATGAAATTGTAACTAGTAATTATAATTGGTTATAATTTTATAATTACTCTTATATGGATGCTAGGGTGTACCTTAGCGTTAGACTAACTTTACGAAAAGGGTGCCAATTTGTTGACGTACAAGCTCCGGGATATATTCCACTACACTACACCCTATACACACCTCACGGCCTTAGTTCATACAAGAAGACACCCACGCATAAGCCGACGGTCGCTGCTCGAACTACAACATCGTAAAGTACCATTATCGACGTAATTCTTTGAATAAAACATTATTCCCGTGGTCAGCGCTTAGCGCTATCATCGTCATAAACTCCCATGTACGTACGGACCGAAAAAAAGGCGTTCAGTTACAATTTCAAATTCGGTCGTTTGCACCTCGAACAAGGCGCGTTGTCCTCCTAATATGGACCTGCCTATTGGATATCTCAAGCGTTTACACGTCGGGAATATATTACGTACGAACCATGAGAGACGTGTTGTTGTTATTATTGTCGTTGTTAGTATTTACTAGTAGCGTACTGTACGGAGATAACCGAAAGTAACGTTCTCTTTAGCATGATAAAGCGTAGCGGTTAGAAAAAGATACGAGAGGAATTGTAATATGACGATGTTAAAAATAATGCCGTGTCGATTTTCAACGTGTTATTATTTGGTTTTATGGACCTCCTCTTCGTATAAGTGATCCCTGAAAGTGTACCATTTTTCGCTGAGGTAGCTTAAGAAGACAGTTCCTTTGGTAACTAATTTTTTGCGATCTTAGTAATGAAGTCATGTCTAAAAACGAAGGTTTACGTTTGCTTTCTTTTATCAGTATTTACAAGTGTACAGAATTAATAAATTAAAATAGCATTAAGACTTCACTTGCATGGTTATCACTGTTATACTTATTTTCTTGTATTTATAACCTGAATTTTGCGAGGGTCGCTATTTATGTATATGGAATTGGCAACAATGGTGTTGCTGGACGCCATCTGACATGCACATCGTAAACTTTGACATTATTTGACTGTATACATATTTAGAATGTTTTGGAAAGTAGTTTTATAAAGTTTTTTGCACCAATGTCCTCTGGAGTTAAGGTCGTGGCATTTCTGACATACTGTTTATATTGAACTCTTCTTTAAATTACAATTAATATCAGTAAAAGACAAGTCACTTTACACCGTTATATCTTTGACCATTTCAGACATTAAATTCACACATTCACATACCACTCGTTATAGAGATCTCAGTGATGTAATATACGGTTAATGATTCATCATTATTGATACATTTTAGGTTTTTCCAGTAAAGATTGTGTTCCTTTAACGATATCTTCACCTATTTCATACACTTCATACATTTCATATTTCCTTCGAATGAAAAGTGATACCTGACTCATCCATGGCCAAGGGAATCCACTCAAAGAGTCGATATTTGCCAAACGTTTTCTCATCCGCCTACAATATTTGCTGATAAACTGATGTGTTTAGCTATTTAGCTTGTTCTGGACACATTTCCTTTGCTGCTGCTGCAATGATCCATTTCTTGATTAATTCGTTGTTAGTGAATGGTTTTCCATCTTCCGCTATCGAAATGTTTGAAAATTAAGTTAAATTCGTTGCAATATCTTTTCGCTGCCCCCTCTCCCCTCAAACTATTAATTACTACTGTTAATTAGGAAATTGATCGTTGGCTTTTTGGTGTTCGCAATGGTTTGAAGCAGCCGTAACGAATCTGTTGACATTGATTTCTCTATTTATAAATGTCTATCTCTATTGTCATACGTATGACCAAGTTAATAAGTTGCGCTACGAAGTTTTTGATGTTACATTTATCTATATCAGCCATAGCGAAAGGTCATGCACGTATCTCAACCAAATTCTCTAGAAATATATAATATCGTAAATTCATATAAGTGTAAAAGAAGCTACAAAACATTGATACATATTTTAAGAGAAGTCAGAGGAAATTTTAACTACACAACAACAAAACATAATACCGTTAAATAAGAAAAAAAAATAAAACCGTTGACAAAATTTGGAAGAAATGGAAGGCAATTGGATGAAAGCTGGAATACGGGGGTTGCTCTTCATTTGCATTATTTGACAATACACGTACTCAGAACGTTTTGTTGTACGGATGCTATTCGTGCTGTTTAGTGAGTTAAAAATTTCATCTCAGTAAAGAAATGGAATTCCCTCGTGTGAATTTTCCACGGTGCATCGATTAACCCACTTCAGTTTTTAGAGATCAAGCTCCATCTAAAACCACTGTATATCTCTGATTTATGGAATTTAATCGTGGCTGCTGTTTACTTAGGAACGAATTTGAAGGAGGTCGTCCAAAATGGATTGTTGTGCCAGAAAACATCGATGCTGTGCGTGTAGCGATAAAGCGAGATCGTCAGGCGACGTACCATGACATTGAGGCATCCCTGGGCATTAGCATGACGAGCATATACAAGATTTTAGATGCTCATGTCGATTGGTGCAAAGAAATGCTCAAGAAATACAATTGCGGTGCGTCAAAAGACGTTTACAACATTTACACAAGTGGCTGAAATTAGATCTATGCGAATGAGCCCGAAAGTAAACAGCAATCGACTGTATGGGTCTTCCAAGATGAGCCAAATCCAACAAAAGTTGTTCGCATCAGAAGCACCTCGGAGCAAATGGTCGCGTGTTTTTTTGAGATAAACGGGCATGTGCCTACAGTGTCACTAGAGAATCATAGAATGGTCAATTTTGTATGATACACAACCATTTGCTTGCCAGAAGTCTTTGAAGAAATAAGAAAAAATAACCAGTGACGTAGTATCATTCTTCACCATGACAGCGCCATCTCTCACACATCGACCTAAACAACTCAATATTTAACCTGTCAAAACATCGAATTGATGGGTGATTACCGTCATGCACTCCTAATTTAGCACGTAGTGAGTTCTTTATATATCTGTCCGTGAAAAATTAACTACGTGGTCAACGATTCTCGACGCCAGAACCCTCGTAAGACACAGTGCTTCATTATTGTTGTTGGTCGAACAAACTTAAATAAATGATTTTGATGTCTCAAGTTTATAATAGTTTTATAATTTGGAACTGGTTATTTACCGAACTAAAATGAACACATCGATATCGATATGAAAAACTACCACCATACGAAAAAGTATTTGTTCACGAGCACGCACTTAATTGACACTACATTCCCTCACAGCTCAATATCACCCTCGCAAGGGACATTAATTGGAGAAAAAAAACGCAACCCTTCCATCCAATATCGTCTCGATTGCATTAGCACACATCCGCATCCTCTTCTTAGCAGGGTTGCGGCTTGATCGTCGCCCGTCATCATCCACACATCTTAACGCACTAGACGAAGTAGCATTAATTTCGCCTGCAGGCCATCTGTGCAATTCCAAACCGTTGCCTTGCGTTTCCGTCTGTTCCGCTTTCATTTGCCGCTGGTGCTGCTGTACTTAACCCTTTAGTATCCGGACGTATCGAACTTGCTCCCCTTCTATCTTCATCTAACCCTTCTTCGACCCTTTCTCCCCCTCTCCTTACCCCTTGTCCCGATATCGCGTACGCGATACGACTGTTTGTCATTTCGGATGCTCGAGGGAAATCGAGGCCGATATTGCATTTGCGAAGTGTTATCGCATTAGTGTTCATCTAATTTATACTCCGTCCGTATTGTGTTGAATTTCTCGCCTTTCCCCATTGAAATCGGTCGCCCCGACAATACGTAGGAGGCGGGATAAGCGCTTGTTTTCCGAAAATCTATCGTGAATACAGTTTCCTACTTTATCGACAGAAATTGCTCGCTGCTCAAATGGAGTTATTTCGTAATACATTCGGAAGTATATTGTAGGTAGATTGAGAATGTATTTCTCGGTTGCTCTGGGAGAAAATGGATGTTTCAATTCGGTTTAAGAGGTTTGTTCTGATAATAACCGAATATTTTGAATTACCCGCCCATGGAGAAGCTTAGTGACGTGCGGCTGGTAGCATTGTGTCCGCCATAACCATTCGCACAACCACATGTTTTCGAATTGTTGATGACTAATCTAGCTCTCGTATTATTGCTCTTTGAGTGTAAAGTATTCGTAGTGATTATTGTGTGCATCGATATAACGCACAATTTTGCGTCAAATTGAGGAAAATGTCAACGAAAACATTTTAACTTTTAAAGCAAGTTTATGGAGAGGATTCAATTCAACCAAGAGCACTCTAGACATCAACCAATGACGCCTATGTTCAGAGAATCAAAAATGTAATGCGTTTAGCTCTTCATTTGACTGACAGAGTGCTTGTAGAAGAGACTGAGATTTGTTGCAGCAAAGCTAGCTTCTTGTTTCAAGATTACAACGGGAAACGAAAGCTGAGTTTGCCACTACGATATCGCAAGACAAAAGTTCAATTATCACGGTGAATTGACATCGGATCTCAACTCTCGAAACGCATATAACTTTCGTCATACTTCCTAAGTTTCACTCGTGAAATTAGCATTATTATTTTTAACAAAAGATCTAGTTATTGGGTTCAAAGCGAAAGAGTCAGTAGAACTTTTTAGAATACCTCTCTTAAGTCATTCTCAAGTCTCCATTCTGTAATAAAATATGAAAAAGGACTTTTTATTTAGTAAAAAACAAATGGCTAAATTTGAAAAATAATTTATTGGCAATTTTCTGCAGACTAATTAGTAAGGTCTGTTTTTAAACTGCGAAAAACATACGATAAATTAAGAACAATAAAAGCACAATCAAAAACAGGTATAATTAAATTGTCCTTCAGATAATTATTGACTACGTTATTACTGAACATATGAGGGTAGTAACTCAAGGTATATCAGTACATTAAAATCCTTTCAAGTTTCATTTGGCAATATTTTGTGTATGGCAACTTGTCCGAAAAATACATGATCGTACGTGTATGCTACTGACATTTTTCCGGCATTGTACGTTTTGTGTTTTACGTAGGCTTCCAAACTTCGAAATTTAGATATATTGCAAAGAATATTGCTGAAAAAACTATCCCCTATGTTCTAATTGAAGCTGAAGTTTACACTTTTATCACTTTTAATAAACAGTCCATAAACGTTAATGGACCTGATACATCAAAATCGCTACCAGAATCAGCACAATGTTGGAGGTATTCTATGAAGCACGGTCGTACCTATGAAACACGATTTATTTGACTATAATTATTATACGAGATATTATACGAGAATATAGAATACTGCAACCAAATCAATAAATTCGACAATATATTCCTACATACAATATAAAAGACGAATAGAATATTTTATATGATACATGACAGGTATTGTAGTTTCCTATACTTTCTTATTGTCCTTTTAAGATAAATGTGATATACTGAAGCTATGTATATTCTTACAATTTCACTTATAGCAGTTGGAATAATCAGACACAAACATTCTAAATCGTCAAAGATCCTCTATCGGGCTAAAATCGAAAAGTTACTGCTAGTCTTTCATATACAGATATTGATGTTCTCATATATAGTGTCTTGTTTTGCAATAAAATGACTTTTTACACATTTAATAGTCCCCTAAAGGCTATCCATTTTAAAATAATATTTATAGTAATCACCACTGAATCCCAAGTTTCCGTGGGGCATTAAAAAAAAACGCTACTGAGCAGGTGCATATGAAAGCTAAGTTAAAAACACAATGAAAGACAAATTAGTACATTTCTTTTCATAATACAGGGATATAACTTAAATCTTTCCAAATACGAGGGATATCTTTTAAGTTTCGCATACAGGGACATAGAGGGCGCCACTAAACAAATGTGAGTACTAAAAATTAATCTACATTTTTAGTTAATTTAAATCCAAAGATTCACTGCGGTATTTGTAGTATTGTAGCTACATTGAACTGTCAAAGTTGATAAGTTAGTTGCGCAATAATTTCTTATAGTTGAAAAAATATTTATCTCAACAAGGACGGCTCGCCGAGTTGGTTTCTGTTTTCTGCAATGAAGTACCACATCAGTCAACAGTTTCTCGTTAATACGGAGAATTCGAACGTGGACGGATTAATCTTCGGTCCGACCCAAGATTAGATGCACTCAGGAAAACGTCGATGTTGTACGTAAGATTGACATGCAACGTATCACGAGATTAAGGCATCACTGAGGACTTCAAAGACTTCTATGCAAAAAAATTGCATGAAGAATTGTGTATAAAAGATTAGTTTCCCGTTAGATGCGGCATCCGTTGGCCATGGAACAGAAAGCAGCTACGGTAAATTGATGTCAAAAGACTCTAGATCGCTTCAATACCCGAAATTCTAAAAACGTGTACAATATCGTCAGTGGTGATGAATTTTGCAAGGTAAGATTTGTCTCGGAAGCAGGTCATCTAGCAACAATTCCTCAACAAGATCAAAGAACTATTACTGCTGATTAGTGTGCAATCATTTGTTTGCTGCAAATCATCGCTGAGCTTCGAAAAACCAACTCCGAACGACGAATCATCATCCATCAAGACAACGCAAGTTCGCAAATAGCATGCAAGATATTTGAATTTTTAACCCAGCGACATGTCGAATTGTTAAACCATCCTCCGTACACTCCAGACTTAAGTCCCAAAGATATCTTTACCGAAAATCAAGAAGGTACTGCATGATCAAAAGTTCAAATCGATACCTTCAAAAACGCAACTTTGGCTGTACCAAAAGTGAGTGGAATAACTATTTCCAGAGCTCGTTCAAACGCATGCAAAAGTACATTAATTTACATAAAGAATACTTCGAAAAACAATTAAGTCTTTAAAAGGTATCTACTGTTTTATTCCAGCTTTATATGCAAAAGTTAAGAGACAATCCTCGTACACAGTAAACATAATTAACGAATATCTTATAGGAATGATAATGGATTTATAATATGAAATAATCAATTTAAAAAAGGATGTCGTGCATTTTTGAGGTAGAGTATTTTATTTCCAATATTTATAGGTAGTATTTGAACATGCTGTTACGTTTCAAACTTATTTCGACGAAGTTTTATTGTATTTTTGGCAGTATTTCTAATGAATGGAAGGTATTCAATTTTGTAGAATTTCCGTGTACTAATCCTTATAAAGAAAGTAAACACTTACAAGGCGCATGACCCCCACGAATAACATACTTTTATTGAGCTTCCTATTGTGAAGTAAATCACATCCTTTATCTATTAAAGACAGCTTGACCTGATAGCTTATGAATTTTATTTCATACGGATATCTTCATTTTCGTCATAATTTATGTAAAACATTTTCCTTTATATCCCAGCGCACTAATACGCGAACCTAAAGAAGTCTGAAAGGAGCTTCTAAGTGGCTTCGCTCTTTCTCTATTCTTCGACAACAATGCGGAAATATATACGCAACGGGCGCTTAATTACAAGGAAGAGGAATTTGTCTTCAAACTGTATATATATGTTTATATATATATAGATACATCCAAAGTAGAAATGTAAACATTGGAGAAGATTGATGACAAACCCGATCTGTCAGTCGAGTTATATTAAGTTTACTATTGCTTTTAATGTAAAAAATGCAGCAATCAATCTAACCCATCAACCGCTTGTCAAATGACACGCTGGGTGGTCGTCATACATGTATATATAAGTACTTGGGGAAAGGAAAAAGAGAGACATCGTCGTTTTCGACTTTAACCTAAACCATGTATGCGTTATTACTAGTGTCACCAACTGGGTTTAAGTATCATATGTAGTTGTCCCCATTGTAGGAAATAATTAAATTTCGGTAGAAAATTATACTTGATAATACATAAAATATTTATCTTTTTGCGAAACAGTCTCAAATTGATGTAGGTTACTGTTTCATTAAGGGATATTCCACGCGTGAAACGACATTCATATACAATAATACAATAACAATACTTTATTGTCCAACAGGTAAAAAATATCCAATTACAATATAATAAAATAAATGTACACATGTAAAACGAGTTAACACAAAGCTAACAACACAAAAGAGGCTGATCAAATTACAATATACTTATATAAAACCACAACAAATTATAACTATCCACACCCTCACCCAAAAGACTTTAAAGTAACTGAGAAAAAACTTCACTAGTTGTTAAAAAAATGAGAAAAGAACAAAAAATGGGAATTTTTGCTAAGTATAGTGTATTTGTGGCTTGCATAATGTCAAAACAGATGGCAAGCAGCCGGTACGTATATCTAACGCCTCAGTATTCATAGAGTTGAAACCATTACACATCCTGATAAAATTATAGAGATGTTGGCTTCAAGTCCCCTCCGAAACTGATATTTTTTCGGTAGGTTAATACGTTGGATAATTGCAAGCAAATTGTAATTTTATCATTACTAATACCAACGCTGGTTTAGTATTGATATTCATATTAATATGGATGTTAGTTTAACATTACATATCCTATATATTGATGACCTCATGGCAATATTTGTTCTAGTTACCTGATAATAAAATACATTTGTTTGCCTGGATCTCAGACGCGGGACAATAAAATTAATTGGACTCAAGAGTTCAGAGACATCTAGGCAATCGTTAGATAAACTAAATAAGAATTTGTACTCAACTTGTTTTCTACGTAGTTCTAAGGAATGAATGTTAAACATCTCCAATAGAGAGTATTGTGACTAAATCCCTGTATCGGATAAGTATTAAATTTTGTACAGCATAAGAACTTTAAACACCTTCTTCGACTCTATTCCAGAAAATGTATCTGATAGACGTATATAGGTGACCAAACCAAAAACGCATACTCCAATCTAGACCGAACATAAACTACGCCGAAACATAAAGTTGAAGAAAGGCTGTTATAGAAGAAAAAGGTCGTGTAACACATATGATGAAACCCGACATGCTCAGCGCCAAAGCACGAATACTACACACAATAAAGGTCAGTTTCGAGTCAAAGATAACACCCAAATCTCTCATAGAGTTGTCTCTAGGCATAGCAAATCCAGCCAACTGGTAACTGTAGATAATTGGAACTGTCTTACGGGAGTAGGTGACAATTTCGTATTTGATGACATTAACTGTTATCTTATTGTTGATACACCATAAGTGGAGTATATTAAGTTGGCTTTGAAAATAACCGCAATCCTCTGAATTATTAATTGTTATATATAATTTTAAATCATCTGCATATAATAACTTTGTACAGCTCAATTGATCACACAAGCCATTTACATATATCAAGAACAAAAGTGGACTCAAGTTACTCCCTTGAAGAACTCCAGAGGTTGGCGTGAAGTAATCAGATTCAAAGCCCATACATGAATGAAGAAGATACGATTGGAACAAAGCTAAAAGCGAAGAGAAAAACGCAACACTATCTAATTTATTAATGAGCTGGGTGTGATCGATTCGACGAACAGCTTTTGTCAAATTGGTATATACAACATCTGCGTGTCTTCCAGCATCCAGACATTAGGTGACAGGAAGATTTGTATGCTTAACTTAAGCTTTGAAATTGCTTGAGGAACTCGAAGCAGCAGATTGGTTAATCTGGCAAGATCCGAATTTTTATTAGAAACAGTATTAAATTTTCCTATAACAGAAGGATCTCCCTTATCGTTTAAGATGCGAATGTACTTCTTTTACTATTTGTATTGACTCCACTGGCGATAATGAAGGGTTTGGCAATTTTTCTATCGCCTTTGTAATCTATAAAAACTTGAGTACCGTCACAGTTTACCGGACTTTCTTTAATAAATGTTACTGCTTTAAAATTGTAAAGGTAGAGTGTTCAAGATATTAAAAGCTGAAACATAGCAATCTAAAAACTAAGAGACGAAAAAAGAGTATTTCTATTATGAACATATTTATTTTACCATTGATCTCCATATGAAACAAATCGCTATTTCCATTTTCTATTGTGTGTATGCATTGACGGATATCGCCGACACTGGTTTTCCGACATAATCTGGCAGCTTCAGTTATGACGTGCCTTAGCTTAAGTACGAAATTAAATTTGTTGGTGAAGATAAAATTAATAAGAAGAAACGTGTAACATATTTCGTGAAAGAACCGATTACTTTTGTCGATATTAAATTTCGCCAAGAAAATATTCAATCGGCAGACTGAAAATTAAAAATCACTAGTGTGTCTGGGGATTCTGAATCACTTTCTTGAAGCTTTTTTTTTATTTAGACTGTAGTTCGAAAAGCTGGGTAAACGGCAACATAAGATCTACGGCAATCGATTCTACGTGATCGTTTCTATCCAAAACAATAGAAGTTTGACTGAAATTGATAAAACGCTCGAAAATAACGTAGAAATGTGTGTTTCCAATAGAAAAATATTATAATCTCTAACAGATTAAAATCCATAAAATATTTCGAAGATCTCAGTAGCAAAGCCTAGCAAAAAATTTCCGCAAATGAATATTCGAAATAAACGAGAAGAATAAAACACTACAAAAGCAAAAAGTCAGTATCTCCCATTATTCCATGCTATTACTTCCCGCGCGCATAACAATTCGAAACTCTACCGGTTGATTGAAGGGTGAATATCCCTCTTCATACTTCGATATCAATGATTAAAGCTTTAGGGATTTTTCTACGCTAGAAAGGGGAAAGTATCGCGAACGCGAGGAAGGGCGAAGAGCATACCGCGACCGAGATATAATTCAATGCGAAATCGAAGTATTAATGCCCACGTTCCTTACCGACCAGACAGAACGATGTAAATTCATGAGAAACGTGATATTGACGTGCCTTGGGTGGCTCACTGCGCGGCGGTAAATTTTTAATTCACCGACTGTCGCAGCAACTTCTTTTTGAAGGTTTTTATTTTCCCCTTTGTTTAGGTATGGTTCGTTTGTGACGTACTGTATTGGATTAAGGACGCTGCAATGTAGAGGGATACGCGTTGTGAGTTGTTTATGGTGTCTTCTTCTTTGAAGGGTGAATAATTAAAACAAAATGTTTCTAGTATGTTCGAATGTTGTGGTATTAGGCCTTAATAAAAAGTTTAGTCGTTGATAACTTAGGATCTATCTCCTTTCACATTCGAGCACAACAGTATCGTAAGGATTTTTCTCCTATTTACCTATCGTTTGTTAGTAGAAGTGTTTTCGTATGATCTGCACGAGAAGAAGGTCTGTTTCATCGGCATCAAAAGTATCATTTGCGACGTAATCCCTCAATATAGTTTATAACTTAGTTTTAACTTTCTAGTCATCAACATTCTGCAAGTTGACATAAGCAGATTGGCCACAGAATACTTCATTCTTATGCTCCAAAAATTTTTTTTCCAATTAACCACTGAAAGCTATGAAGTGATTTAGCTACAAACATTGAGTTAATTTCATTATCTTTTCTGTAAAGTTAGCCAACTTTTTTTGAAGATTGAAATTCTGGCGATTGGTCCAGGTTATTTTTTTCTACGCATGCTACATATTGTTCGAAAGGGTCTTAAAAAAACCGACCGAAAAGGTAGAAAAACAGTTTGCTTTACTCAGTCTCCATTCTATTTTTAAATGACGATTCCGAAGATTATTCGAGGTTGTTGTAATTGCTCTAAACAATGTTCTAGAATTTCAGATCCTCATTTATTACAGATCAAAACATGAGGTTTTTCTTTTTCAAAATTTGGCGATTTATTTAAGTATTCGTGCAAAAAATTGGAGATTAGCTGATGTACTTACGATAATGCACAACGGGAACAACCCGGAACAACTCTAAGGATTTTGATTCTCAAAACAAACCGCATATTTTGATCTAAAAGGGTTGTTTTCTTTTCAACCCCCATTCTTGCCTGTAAACAGTCACCCGAGTGGTGGGAGACGAAGATGTCCTCGTATAATAGAAACGGATATGAAGCTTTGGAATGACTTTAGAACTACTCGGTCAACCTGATACAACTCTCAGAACTTCGATTTTTGAAAAAAGGAGGAGCGTTATGCAGATTTCGTTTTTTCCTTTGTCATATCTTCCGATCTACAAGAAATATGGGTCCGAAATCCTTGAGGAATGTTTAGGACAACTTGGAATAACCTTCAGAATTTCTTCTTCTAAAGCTTTTTCTGCAAATTTTGCCTGATTCCTTTTTTTTCTCGATATTATGAAAAAATCTAGAACAAACCTGGAACAACCTGGAACAATCGCCAGAATTTTTGTATTAAAAAAAACGGGACCAACTTCACACAGCTATTTCCTTTGAGCGAAGGTTCAGATAAGAAAAAAAATGTTGTTTGTACATTACAGAATCTTTTAAAAGCTCTCTCGTCAATAACCGAACCAGTTTGTCTGATTTCATATATCCATTTTTGAAATTTTCTAAGTTCACCTTCATTCTCTAATATATCGCTAACCGGCGCTATTTTGCACGAAACTTTTCCATATATTTTCACTCATTTCAGTTATGCTATGCATTAACCGCAAAACATTAGTTTTATCTTTCCTTTTCCGAAACCCATGTTGACAATATGAGAAGCGAATGTGTATAGCTTTAAGTTTTGCAATGTCCAGATTACTGATCGTATTGACCAAAATAGTTCTCAAATTCTCCAATTAACAAGTATCACTGGTATAAATGCGTGGTGGATGTAATATTACCATTAGGTAATTCCAAGTCATCTATACGGATTTTAAAAGAACAATAACATTGGCCAATACACATTTTGGTGCCCCGCATTTTTAGGGTATCTAAACCAAAAGTGCCGTCAGATTTGCTCTATAAGAACTAGTTTTCGAAATTCACTCTTTCTGCCCTATTTAGGACAAATTCGCCAGAATTAGAAATCACGTCTTGTTATGTACATAACTTTTTAGATACTACTATTTGATAACAGTTAACTGAAATACAAAACAATGCGGAACCCAGCGTTTCGAGAGCACGTGGGCTCTCATTGTCAACCGTGTTACCGGCTGAAAGTAAAAACGCAAGGTCTGGAATATACCAAATCGCATGCAATGATTGTGAGAAAGTTTATATTGGACAAACAAAAAGGAGTATCGAAACGAGATTCAAAGAACATATTAGACACTATCGTTTAGACAAACCTGAACTATCAAGCGTAGCAGAGCATATGGTAAAATCCGGACATAAGATTGATTTAAAAAATCTGACACTACTTAAAAACGTGAACTCGTATAGAGAATTAGACGCGTACGAAACGGTATATATGAAAAAGAACGGAAACTTATTGAACAGAGGACCAACCCCAATTGCACACTCGAGTTTGATGGATTTATTACCATAGGCCGTGTTAAAGATTCGCTTTTGGTCCATCCTTTCCCGTAAAAGGCATTAGACCACCGAGTAGATTGTAAACAGTCATATGTTTTAGAAATTCTATAGCCTGCGTAGAAAATAATTTGCATGTGTGACACAGTTTTTACTTTCAGTCGGTAACACGGTTGACAATGAGAGCCCACGTGCTCTCGAAACGCTCCGTTCCGCATAATTAATTAATTTGTGTGAGTTGAGTTTACTGCTATACCTGTGAATTGTACATCCACACAGTCCTTGCAATCGTCACAAAACAATGGATACGAGGTATTTATTTAACAGAAAAATATCCATAAACAACTTTCGATCATCAGTTAAAAATTTTCTTTCGGAACAGTCTCGCTGAAGATTCCAGCAGTAATCGGCCATCATATGGGTATCCCATCTTCCTTGGTACCTTTCTTCCATCATGCTAATGTCTTTGTGAAATCTTTCCCCTTGTCCCTCACTAACATCACGCAAGTTCTCTGGAAAACCATCTAAGTGGCTGTGAAGATAATGAATTTTGATATTCGCATTACATTCGAGTTAATATTTTACAAGCACTATGTCAAAAAAAATTATTTTGTTGGGCGGTGTAACACACGGGCTGAAAAGTCCCGGGCTTAACACATAGATGACGCTAGTTTTACTGCAGTCACCTTTCTCTCAGTTAGTACTAACCTTCAAAAGACAGCTGTTAAAATTTCATGATATTCTATTCATTAGTTTGTGAGTTATTGTGCTAAGAGTCACGCTACTTTCGTTATCTTCAAAACAATGGATCAAAAACAAGTTCGTGTTTTAATTTTACACTGCTTCTTGATGGGAAAAAATACCGTTCAAGCGAAGCAATGGCTTGAAAAGTGTTATGGGGACTCCGCTCCATCAGAAACAACAATAAAACGTTGGTTTGCTGACTTCAAACGTGGTCGTAGAGATACCGATGATGCAGAACGCAGTGGACGTCCAAATAAGGCGGTAACACCAGAAAACATCAAAAAAATCCACAAAATCGTTTTGAATGATGGAAAAGTGATGTTGCGTGAGTTAGCTGACATCGTAAAGATATCAAAAGAACGTATTGGCTTTATATTGCATGAGCATTTGACTATGAGAAAGCTCTGTTCAAAGTGGGTGCCGCGTTTGCTCACTGTTGACCAAAAACAAGAACGTGTTGATGATTCTGAGCAGTGTTTGGCCATGTTTAAACGTAACAAACCGGAATTTTTGCGTCGGTATGTGACAATGGATGAAACATGGATCCATAACTTCACTTCGGAATCAAAACGATCGTCATCTGAGTGGACAGCAACTGGTGAACCTCGTCCAAAGCGCCCGAAAGCACAACAATCGTGAGGAAGGTTATGGCTTCGGTATTTTGGGATGCGCGTGGTGTAATATTCATCGACTGTCTTGAGAAAGGAAATACCATCAACAGTGAATATTATATAGCGTTATTGGAGCGTTTGAAGGCCGAAATTGCAAAGAAACGACCGCATATGGCAAAGAAAAAAATGTTGTTTCATCAAGACAACGCACCGTGTCACAAGTCAATCAAAACAATGGCAAAACTACATGAATTGAACTTCGAATTGCTCTCACATCCACCGTATTCGTCAGATTTGGCTCCCAGCGACTACTGGCTGTTCGCAGACCTCAAAAAAATGCTCGCCGGTAAGAAATTTCGCACGAATGAAGAGGTTATCGCTGAAACTGAGGCCTATTTTGAGGCAAAAGATAAATCGTTCTACAAAAGTGGTATTGAAATGTTAGAGCGGCGCTGGAATGATTGCGTTGCTCTTGATGGAGATTACGTTGATGAATAAAACTAATTTTGAACCAAAAAAACCGTGTTTTCTTTGTTAGGCCCGGGACTTTTCAGCCCATGTGTTAATTCATACAATAAACTAACCAAGTTCCGTCTTGTTTATTCGGTGGTAAGAAGTAATTTAGAATAAGTTTTATGTCCTCAAACATAGATTGTCCGGGTGTGTTTTCTAGAGAGTCCCTTATTGAGAAGTGGAAGATCCCTATATACAATTCCATAAAAGCAAAACAGTCCGTTACTTAGAAGTGATTGCTATTCAAAGGTGACTGTAAATAGAGGTCTTACTGTGGATTATAGACTATTTGTGTAAGCAATCCGTTCGCATAACAGTTACCAGATTAGCCACGTTAGTTTATCGTCGTCCATTATATACAATAATATGGAAACCGCATCCCTTTGATTTACGCAACATCATATCGAACGTACATATCTTAATTAGCGTGTAGGTACTTACCGACGCGCATTATGGCCGGTTCAATTATTATCATTGTTGTTTGATCGTCCATCCAATTAAACATCACATCGACGTCGGAGTCCTGTCAAATTGGAACCCCATCGTGGCCCTAATAACATGTGTAATCATTTCTTCCGATGCGGATAGGACAATAGGAAGCTCAATTAATAAATTTATCGTTTATACGGGGTAGGTTATTAATTTAAAACATATTCTAGATCATCTAGTAAAAGTGGGAGCTAACCTCGACGTTCTATGGTTTAGTTGCATAGTATTTATCGCTATATAAAACCTCTTTTCGCATGACAGCGCATTCTTTTTCGAAGAATAAAATGGTGGAATAACAAAAATCAGTAATAAAGTCGTTTAGCTCCAGTAGAAGACCCCTAGGAGAAGTCAATTATAGTAATTTCGGTTAAAGCACGTCGAATGGATAGTAAAACGCTGATGGGGTTTTGAGTTTTCAGTAACTAGCGTCCATACAATCGAAGCGAAATAAACAAATGCATTAAACGACGTATTAAAACCGCCATAAAGTGGAAGCAATTCCACTTTTAAGTGCACCGCGGTAATTATTGAGTTCTGAATTGTAGTACGATGGTACGTGTTTCCTAGAGTCCCGTAGTTTATTGGCGAAATTAAATTTGAAGCATGTGAAGCTTATATAATCTTACAGAGGCTGCGTCATTCAGGCTTCAGAGTATTAGATCTTATGAGTGTAGTTCTCTTTTATTGTCTTACGCGAGGGAATCAAATATGAACCGGACTTCTTGTAACACCCTCTAAGTGAAGTGAATGGTGTGACGTTTTAGTATGTGTTGATGGAGGGAAGTAAACCGATTCACATGTTTGTTGAACAACCTATTATTATTAATTTTTTTGGCGCGGGAGGACGTGAAACCTATCGAAATGTTGGGTCGACTAACTGCACACTTCGCTGTAAAGACGATTTCAAGAACCTAAGTCTACGACTAGCATAAAAAAATTGTTCGATGGCCGAAGGTCAGTGGAAAATGAGAACTATGCACGCCGACTGCGGAGGAGCACCACTGAGGCCAATATTCGTGCGATCCGTGAGCTGATTGAAGGTGAACACTGCCTTACAATATGGGAAATTGCTCCACATATGGAAATATCATATGGGAGCGCCCAAGCAATTATTTCGGATGATTGTGTTACCAAAAAGTGTCGGCAAGATGAAGATCAGAAAGCAAACCTTCTTACCGTGTGTAAAAGACTTTTAGCACGATATCGAACAGAGTGACGTGGGTTTACCATTACACCCCACAGACTAAACAGGCAAGAATGGAGTGGCGACAATCTGGAGAAGTACCACCGCGGGAAGCCAAAACCCGTCTTTCTGTTGGAAAAGTTCTTATAGTGGTTTTTTTGGGATTCTAAAGGCATACTACCCATTCGTTTTCTCCACGAACGGCGTACAGTTAATGCTGCGTACTACTGCCAACTGCTTGATGAAATGAAACTGGCCTATCGACGAAAATATCTATTCGAAGTGCGATTCTGCTGCATGAAGGTGCTCGGCCACATGCAGCTGCATTGACCCAAAATAAGTTGGACAAAATTCATTGGGGAACATTGGAACATCCGCCCTACAGTTTGAACCACTCGAAGAAGAACTCAGAGGCCACCGTTTTGATGACGATGAAGGTATGGAAATGTTCGTGTGAAATTGGGTACAGACGCCACCACATTCATTCTTTGATGACGGAATTAAAAAACTTCCAATACGGTGAGGAAAATGTGTGAATAAAAGGGGAGATTACATAGAAAAATAAGGTGTATTCAATTTTTTTTACTGTACCAATAAATGTCTTAACACCAATCCGGTTCATATTTGATTCGCCCTCGTATATGGATTCGCAAGTAACGTGCTTTGTATCTAAAGCAATACAATTACCTTTTTATTGTTTCAGTTATTCGTCAAATTCCGTTCATCGTTTGTGGTGCTATTTCCTTTATTCCGGTTATTTCTCTGTATTTTACCTTCATTTATATCTTTTTTATATTCTACTTTTTTTATTTCTTTGGTAAGGATTCTTGGAATTGTAAACAATAATTTATATAAATGTGCCCTAACGAATATTATTTATTTTTGAAAGAATCGGTGTTTTTGTTTATGAAAACTATCACAACTTCTAATAGTTCCGTTTGTAGCTCCCAAGAGAATAACGGTGATATGTGGCATAGCGAAAATAACATAAGCAATAATGAAATCACTTTATGACAAAAATTATTTGTTATAAACATTTTACTTATAATAAGTACACTCGTAAAGAAATGAAACCGTTATTGTGACGGTTGCATTTGTTTCTCATTTCAAATTTACTCTATACGAGGATCTATAAAAAAAAACAAAAAAGCAAATTGTTTTCGAATGATAAAAGACGATTCCTGTATTTAGTTTCGCTTTTCACAGAAATAAGGCACGGCGAAAGGGATTGGTATTTTCAATACTTTTATAACTAAATTTCCATATCCATATCGAAGAGTAAGCCAAAACGTATCTAAATTGTAGTTGTACCATTTTATCGGCAAACATTTTGATGTTCTGGTAGTGAATCTCAACTGGTGACCTAGCAGCGACAACGACGTTTTCACTAAACGGATTCTGGATACTGAATTCATTCTTCCAAAAGTCATTCTTACCTTCCAAGGTAATACTTCATCAGCTGAGTTTTTTGAGACGCCTGTAGTCTTAGCAATATCTTCCAATGTTGATGGGCGAGGAGCTTCCACAAATTTCAAAATTTCTTGCATACTTTCTGCAAAAATTGCTGTTTTTGGGCGTCGAGAACGGGGTTCGTCCTTTACGCGCGTACGACCTCTATTAAAAGAAGGAGCATCCTCGCCTAACACACTCACCACATCAGTATGAACTTCTTCGAGTGAAAAATACTTTTTCACCGTTATTTAATCACTGCCCGAATTTCAATATCGTCCATTTTTAAAAAGCTCCAAAAGGGCTCTGCTTTGAACGAGTGTACACAACCAACTACTTGATAGATCGACATGAAGTTTAACACGTATGTCGTTGAAATATCAAGCTTTACAATAGCTTCAAAGATTGCTCTCGCACAGCGCCATCTAATAGTTACCGAATTTTTCGGCTTACCCTCACGAAACGTAAGAACTGAGACATGTTTGCTACATCTGTTGATTCATCAAATTGAATACTAAGAATTCACTTAAACTCACTTACTGAATTATCTGATCAAGTACACCTTTATATATGGCGTCATACCGATGTATTATTTGAAATTACCGTAGTTTTATTAATCTTACAATGTTTGCTACTACCTCCATAAGAGTAATACTTCGAAGTTTGAATGACACAATCTATAGCTCGGCAAAGCTATGGACAATGAAAAGTGAAAAACTAAATTAAGCATTTCCAGCATATTAAATAAAAACATCAACGTCAGCGTTTATTTAAAGAAACAAACCTTATACATCGTAACGTAAAATTTAACCCTTATTTCTAACTTAAACCTCCCCAACAAGCTTTATTATCTCGATAAGCGATAACATCTAATTAAACAGAAATAACTCGCAATCGGTAATTAAGCAACGTATTTAACGTCGTAAATAAGAATAATGTCGCCTTAATCCGTTTGGCGCGCACGTTATGGAGAAAAATTTCAATTTCAAATCGTTCCGCAAACGCTCCACACGCTCTTATGGGGCTTTCTTCCACCGTTCGTCCCCGCCCGTTGCGGCAGCCGCCACGGTCGTCCTTATCGGCGAAATTTATCGCAAATCTGCAAGTCGATTACGTACATATTTTAAACGAACGTGATCCAAAATAAACAGTAATTACGGGAAAGCAGATAGTTTATATCCGAAGTTTATCAAAGCGATTTAAATCATTGTGTTAGCGGACGCAGCTCGTGATAACCATAAAGGCAGGTTCGGATTTAATTACCGTCACGTAGAAATGCGCGTCGAGGACGACGGGTTCTCGGTACGCTGGTTGGTTCGTTCCTTCGTTCTTATGTTTTCGCTATCTAGCGCAGTACGGTACTAATAGCGTCGGTATAGCTACAGATCGTAAAGGCATTGAGTATATAGTCGTCTCTCTGAGAGGGAATGAGATTATTGTTTTCCCATTTTAGGGAACTTAAGGAGCGATATTATGAATAGGGATGTACAATGACACAGTGAAAATGATGTAGTGGTAAATAATTTGGTAAGAAGCTGCAAATGTTAGGTAAAATAATTATTCGGGAAAAGTAAATTAAATATATTATATCTATTATTCTTTAAATATATTACAAAAATAAAACAAAGCTAATTCGAACAGGTATTAAGAATTCTAATCAGATAAGATTACAATGGGTTACATACTCAACATCACAGTGAAAATGATGCAACTACAATAATAATGAATTAATTATTTTTGAAAGTTAAAAAAGAAGCAATTAATATATTATTATAATTAATTGTGGAACAGATTCTACTAATTTACGCCTATAATTTGGCGAAATACTGCTCCATTCTTGTAACAAAGCTTTTTTTAGGTCATTCCTATTGGATATTCGATAAGTATGCACTTTTGTTTCAGGAGTAATCCTAAAATATTCGATAGTGTTTATGCCAGGCGACTGAGTTGGAGTTTTCACCATTCTTGGACCACACGCGAAGAATGTTTCGGGTCGTTGTCCTGGTAAAATCGCAGATCATCTGTGTCAAGTTTCCTGGCACTAGACCCTAAATTCTGTTGAAGGATGTTTAAGTACATAAACCTATCCATAATACCTTCATTAAAATGAAGGTTTCCAACACCAGCAGCAGAAGCACAGCACCAGGTCATTACATGCTCGCATCCATGTTCAACAGTTGGTTTTTTAATGTTGCGGTTTTAATTCTTCATTCTTTTTCCTCCACACAATACCCTTTCCATTTTAGTCGAAATTCACTCTCATATGAGAATAAAACAGTTTTCAAGAAGTCGAAATATCTATTTTGATCCTACAATGCAAACTGTAAACGACTTCTTTTATCCTTGTGACTTATAAACCTTTCTCCTGGCTATTCCTCCATGCAAATTGTCACGACCCAGAGTTCCTCGAACTCTTTCTGCATTTACGGTATTTTCAATCAACTTGGAACATCTGGGTTTTTGTTTTCTTCGAAATATTGTGATTCCACACCAGAGGGTGTAGTTGTCTAATTATAGCATTTTCTTTTATTATTTTATTCTTTCTTTCGTCTCTATCATCTTACTGAAGATCTTGGTCGCAGTAAAACATGGGCTGAAAAGTTCCGGGCCTTTTTTTTGGTTCAAAATTAGCTTTATTCATCAACATAATCTCCATCAAGAGCAACACAATCATTCCAGCGCCGCTCCAACATTTCAATACCACTTTTATAGAACGACTTATCTTTTGCCTCAAAATAGGGTTCAGTTTCAGCGATAACCTCTTCATTCGTGCGAAATTTCTTACCGGCGAGCATTTTTTTGAGGTCTGCGAATAGCCAGTAGTCGCTGGGAGCCAAATCTGGCGAATGCGGTGGATGCGGGAGCAATTCGAAGTTCAATTCATGTAGTTTTGCCATTGTTTTGATTGACTTGTGACACGGTGCGTTGTCTTGATGAAACAACATTTATTTCTTTGCCATATGCGGTCGTTTCTTTGCAATTTCGGCCTTCAAACGCTCCATAAGCGCTATATAATATTCACTGTTGATGGTATTTCCTTTCTCAAGATAGTCGATGAATATTACACCACGCACATCCCAAAATACCGAGGCCATAACCTTTCCAGCCGATTGTCGTGCTTTCGGGCGCTTTGGACGAGGTTCACCAGTTGCTGCCCACTCAGATGATGATCGTTTTGATTCCGGAGTGAATTGATGGATCCATGTTTCATCCAGTGTCACATATCGACGCAAAAATTCCGGTTTGTTGCGTTTACACATAGCCAAACACTGCTCAGAATCATCAACACGTTCTTGTTTTTGGTCAACAGTGAGCAAACGCGGCACCCACTTTGAACAGAGCTTTCTCATAGTCAAATGCTCATGCAATATAAAGCCAATACGTTCTTTTGATATCTTTACGATGTCAGCTAACTCACGCAACTTCACTTTTCGATCATTCAAGACGATTTTGTGGATTTTTTTGATGTTTTCTGGTGTTACCGCCTCATTTGGACGTCCACTGCATTCTGCATCATCGGTGTCTCTACGACCACGTTTGAAGTCAGCAAACCAACGTTTTATTGTTGTTTCTGATGAAGCGGAGTCCCCATAACACTTTTCAAGCCATTGCTTCGCTTGAACGGTGTTTTTTCCCATCAAGAAGCAGTGTAAAATTAAAACACGAAATTGTTTTTCATCCATTGTTTTGAAAATGACAAAAGTAGCGTGACTCTTAGCACAATAACTCACAAACTAATGAATGGAATATCATGAAATTTTAACAGCTGTCTTTTGAAGGTTAGTACTAACTGAGAGAAAGGTGACTGCAGTAAAACTAGCGTCATCTATGTGTTAGGCCCGGGACTTTTCAGCCCATCTGTTACCTTCAGCACAGTCGTACTAGTTTCCCTGTTTTGTTCTAAAATTTTGCTTGCAGCTCCAAAAACCCGCACCGCACTCTTTACCAAAGTCTCTTTGGTTCATTGATGACTGTTTACTCAAAGTAACTATGTTCGTTTTTTAGGAGTGATATCCATCTTCTCTCTTAGAAAGTATGCAAAAACAACACGTCTTTCACTTAGAACAAGTCGTTACCCACTAAGTGTCGAAACGGTAAATAAAATAGCCACTATCACAAGGATCATCTTGTTGCTAACCGTGGTAACTGTTATCGTGTAATTGAACATGTGTTTACATTAATTCGCACAATATTGCACATACATTTAGCATACGCAAAAGGTTATACTTAGATGTAAGTGCATAAATATTTATTTTGATGATGATGTACGCCTCCAAGCACATATTTCAATTGACGTTAATAATAATATTTCACTTTTGCACACACGTAACGTACAATTTAGACGTTCATTAATTACGATTAGGATGTTTAAGTAATTAGCGATTCCATTACCTCTAATGTAATTGCCGTGCACTGCGGGAATAACTGTCCCTACGATGCTATTTGTGCGCCGCTGCGCTCAACTCTACTCCGAAGCTTTATTAGCGCACTAAATGATTGAGCAGCCTAACACTCGCCGTCCTGCCTAATGGTATATATAGATTCAGATAGCGTCTAAGTAAGTTCATTTAAATATTATGAAACATTATCATTGTATATGAGCTAACCGTTGTAAGTCTGGGAATAAGTGTAAATCGGGAATAAACAGATTCTACGTATACACTATCGCTCATAAATTTAAGGTCATTTATCGAGAAATAGCCACGTTAAAAAAATCAATATCATTATAAATACCGCATTCACAAATTTCATTTCCAGTATGCCCCCCTCACTAGCTGCGACTTGAAAGAAAGTTTCACGGTATTTCAAAATATATTAACCAGCAGTCGTAAAATTCTAACAGCATTAATATTAGTAATTAATCTGAATAAATCATGTCTAATGTGACATGTATATGTATAAATTGGTAAAAATTAGATCAAATAATTTAATTTAAATTTTTAATTTCTAAAATATGTTATTAACCCCTTCTGATAACATTAGAATCACTTTTTCCATTTTATCACAACTTTCATTCGATGTCGTTACATTGCCTTACGTCTTATACCGACATTCAAGTTTGTGCATTAGTGGAATGAAATCCTAGTATGCCATGTAGACGAATTGCTGTTTGAACTATTTTAAACATTTTGCATAAGAACAAATATCGGTCGTACAAAATTAGCACATCTCAAGAGCTTCTACCGAACGATTATTACCGTCGCATGGAATTTTGCGAAATAATAATGAATAATTATCAGGATATCGAATTCACAGGTATAGCAGTAAACTCCACTCACACAAATTAATTAATTATGCGGAACGCAGCGTTTCGAGAGCACGTGGGCTCCCATTGTCAACCGTGTTACCGACTGAAAGTAAAAACTGTATCACACATGCAAATTATTTTCTACGCAGGCTCTAAAATTTCTAACCATATGACTATTTACAATCTACTAGGTGGCCTCATGCCTTTTACGGGGAAGGATTGACCGAAAGCGAACCGTATCTTTAACAGGGTCTATGGTAATAAATCCATCAAACTGGAGTGTGCAATTGGGGGTGGTTCTCTGTTCAATAAGTTTCCGTTCTTTTTCATATATACCGTTTCGTACGCGTCTAATTCTCTATACGAGTTCACGTTTTTAAGTAGTGTCAGATTTTTTAAATCAATCTTATGTCCGGATTTTACCATATGCTCTGCTACGCTTGATAGTTCAGGTTTGTCGAGACGATAGTGTCTAATATGTTCTTTGAACCTCGTTTCGATACTCCTTTTTGTTTGTCCAATATAAACTTTCTCACAATTTATTATTATTTAATTAATTTGTGTGAGTGGAGTTTACTGCTATACCTGTGAATTGTACATCCACACAGTCCTTGCAATCGTCATAGGATATCGAATTGTTTTTCAATAATATTTTATTTACTGGCGAAGGAAAATTTAATGAATAGCTATTTTTTTACAATTTGTTGTTTTACTTAGAGTATTTCATTTGTTCGTAATTATAACTTTTAAATGCTTTAATTTCTATTTTTAATTCTTTATTTATTCTAATAAGCAGTTGTTAAGTTTCAGAATTTTATTTATGTTTATCGGCAGTTACATTATCTGATACATACCTGGATGTGGATAAAAACAAGTCAATCCTGCACATCGGAGTTTATAGCGTTTTTTTCTAGTTATCAAATGAGTATTGTCTTATTATTTCCCTTTTCATTTACGCGAATAACAGTTTTACAAACATTGCAAATCGTGCTTACAATATCTGGGTTAAGCAGTTGGTTATAAGTCTGTCATTCCTACCATCAATAGCGATATAAGAGTGAGACTTATCGAGAAAACGAATATAACGCCCATTTTATTTCAGCTGAGCTATGACGTGTCCCGGAATGTTAACAAATCTGTGCTGCGGCCTCGTGTTTATATACGCCTACAGCTGAAGTCCTTCCCATTTCCAGTTGCCCAAAATGCAATTTACAGCTTGCAGCTTTTCTCCCGGTATAAGTTTCTCCATGCGTATAGAAATAAAAGACGATCCTGGCCGTCCATTCCATGTATCAACACGGTGTAGCGTCTGAGTTATATTTGAATTCGTCACTTCATTACTCATCATACGACAAGCGAACGGACTGTGTAAGGTTAAGAGAGTACGCTAAATTTGAATATCAAATGTTAGGTATAATTAACATAGAAACTGAAATCATGTTAAGCGTGTTGTTAGGAAGATCCCGACTAAGATAACGTCGATGTTATCAAAATCGCTATTTAATACCAAAGGTCAATGCTACCGCCTTCACTACAAGAATACACGGACCCGTTTACCTAAACCGCCTCCGAAGTTTCTCCTCTTTAAATTCCACCCTCCCGTTCGAGTTTAAAATAACTTCGAGCAAGCGGTTCTCGGCTCCTCCCATCGAACAATCAAGTTACGCAAACTCTATAGCCGTAATACAATTGCCAATTAATTGGTACGTTAATACGCTTAAATAGATATGCAAATTGGTAGAAATTGTGCAATTATTCGAGGCGAAATTCGAAACCCGGAACGGAGAAGGAAGCGGACGCGGAGACGGTATTCGCGGGCCGGCCCCGTCTGTCCCGAATTCTCTCGTTTGCGGTCTTACCTCGTTCGGGACTATTCCAGCCGCTTCAGCATTTCAGGACCGCGTTCGCGTTCGACGAGTTTTCGGAAAACTTAACGAACGGAAGGTGTACTCAGCAGAAATTCTTTCGCGCGGCGTATAGGGGAGCAAATTTCGGATAATTAAATATCGTGTTTCGGTGATGTTACGGCGGTTAACGGTTTTGAAGTTTGAAACGGTATAGAAGCGCGAGATGTCCGTTGTAATGTAATGGGAACAGGAATCGCAGTTTTTGGATGTTAAACATCGCGTTCATAAAGTTCAATTCCTTCTCATTAGACTTTCCACGTGTTTTAGAATCCTTAGAAACGAATGCCGCCCAAATTAGTTCTCTTGTATCAATTCTTAATATTACAATATGATTGGAAATATCATTCGGTGAACCTTGAACCAAATCTAGTTGAAGCGAAATTTTGACGAATTTTCAAAGGGGTGCGTTTTTCGCGAAAAATCAAAGTTATCTGAAACATGTCAAAATGCATATGCAACTGAAGACTTTGATGACTGGATTGTAAGAAAATTATCCATCATGGTTTTTAAATATTGTGCTATCCAATGAGTATAGCGAACAAAATTTCTTTCTGGATTAAGTCGTACCCTTAACTGGTAAAGGATGGCGACAAAATACTTAGTCGAGCCTGCAGTAAACTGGTAAATTTCATTTTACTAAAAGCTTTACAATTGTTGTTGTAGGTGTCTTGTGAGAGAAAATACCTGATTGATCAACACGCTAAAACTCCATCAGATATTGGAAAACGTGAAAAATTAAAGCGATCCGTATGTGTGCAGCAATCTATATATCAAGATGTAGCGTCAACTTCACGAAACTCAGAACAAGAAGAATATAATACGGATCTGTGTAACGCATTAATTTAGTCTAACATACCATTAGCATTTTGGGAAAGCTTGGAGTCACCTAAGATATTAAACCACCTACACTTAAGAGCCATCACTAACGCCACAAATTGATGCAGCGACTGAGTCATCTTAAATTCCACACGTCTTTAACGATGGACGATGACTTCATTGAGAACGTGCTGTAGTAAATTTAGCACTTAGTAGATGTCGCCTTTTCCAAAACTTTTTCACCCTTTTATTAAATTTTAGTTTATAGTAGGAAATAAAGAGGAGTTATATATCTTAACACCGGACACATTTCATAACCTGTACCAATTTTTTTGCACAGTCTGTGTCTAATATATACCTGGCCAAATTTAATTCAATTGATAGAACAATAGGAATTCATCTGGAGCCAGTCGCACCGCGGGAAATTATTCACTCTCCGCTAGCTTCGTTCCCGATCATTCCCATGAACCGGATGGATCGTTCGTATTCATTAATTCGGGTCGCTTTCCTTATATCAACGGCGACATCATCGCAGCGGTAGGAACAATATAGTGCTCGACGTCAAGGGGCGATTTCGTCGCCTAACAGTTGGCAACCGTACCGGGTTCGCCATACGCGGTGGGGGGTTTCTCTTCTTTCGCGAAAGCAAAAGAAGTAGCTTTTAGAATTTATTGGGAATTGGTTTTTCTTTACTGTCGCCAGGGTGGTTATTTCTCATTATCAACGAGAAAAATTATCAACCCGAACAGAAAGAGTATATGCAATAGCATAAGGAGTATAATCCAAATATTCAATCCAACAAAATCTTAATAAATGGATTTCTAAAAGGATGGATCCATTTTGACTTCATAGGGGATGAATTTTGATATAAAATGCATGTTCCAAATTTTACTCCGCTATCCTTAGCGGAAATCTTCATCAGAATATCGAATTGCATGCGCAGGCACGTGATACATTATTTTAAGGGTCTCTCCAAGGTCTATACAGATATATACTTTTATCTGTTTGCAAGGTCTGCCAACTGGTTATGAATAAATTGCGTGCTGACATTATTAAAATATTATTTTCAAAAAAGTCTGGTTAACAACGGACAAGGAATGTGTGACGTCAGTAAGTATCGTGACTATATTGAAAAGATTAAATGAAATACATACCAATCTCTAGTAGGAATATATTTACACATTTACAAGTTGTCATATTATATTAGACTATATTAAGATCAAATCTGAAAAGTTGCTTTACTTGATTGGCAAAAATTAACATACATTTCATATAAATATATGAACACTGTCCAAGGGCTTGTTGGTATAACTCTAAATGGTGCAGTAGCATTCCTTAACCACAGGTATTCTACTTTAACACCAAATAAAGAAAGTGTTGAAGATTGTCGTGTAGTAGAAAATATGGAGCTTGGTGACTTACTGTTAGTTGATAAAGAATTTTTAATTAAAGACTTATTATTTTTAAACGCGTGTGGGATTTGTTTGTATCCTGTTCTCAGTCAAAGCTATAATTAACACGTTGAAAAATGCAGGAAACGTAACTGGTGATGGACTAACGACCAAAATTGACATAGTGAATGCTTCATTCGATACAGGTAGATTTTCGGAAAACTGGAAAACATCGTACATTCTTCGAATTCGCAAAGTGGCAGGGACGAAAGCATGTGAGGAATTCAGGCCTATTAATACTGTGCCAAGTTACGAAAAAGTTCTGGAACGGTGCGTAAAAGACCAATTATATGATTTTTGTGAGCGAAACAATGTGATCCTTCATAATCAATAAGGATTTAGAAAAGGTCATTCATATGAAACGGTTATTGTGGATATATGTCACAAGTGATTGCAAGAAATTGATAAGGGAAATGTTGTGATAGCTGTGTTTTTGGACTTCCGCAGGGTTTTTGAAACTATTGATAGAAAACTATTAATAAAGAAATTAGAAATGTATGGTATTTGTGACAAAGTTAAGGACTGGCTTGATTCATATTTAAATAATAGAACTCAAAAAGTGAAGTATAATAATAGGATATCTAATAGTTTAAATACAAACAATGGTGTTCCACAAGGCACGGTGTTAGGTCCCTTATTGTTAAACATATATGTTAATGATTTATTGTTGTCAATGGAAGGCTACAATATATGTATGTTTGCGGATGATACTATGTTATACATAAGTGGTATGGGCTAATTTTGCTTTGTGAAATGCTTCTGTGTAGCATGTTTCGCTTCTGCTGTATTAGTAAAGCGGTTTAAGAATTGGAACGTACGATTCGATTAACAGCAAATTGAAAAATGGTTATGGTTTACGAGGCTGTGCTGAAATACTAACGACATACGACTACGTTAAAACATCTATTTGGATTCTAAAACGTTGTTTGCTTTTTTAACCTTTCCTATCATGAAACTAACACATTTCATTCAATGACACACAATTTGGAAGAGTGTCGATTTTGATTACATGTTTCGGTAAATAATAATAATTTCTTTATTGTGCAAAAGAAAAACCATTTACACAAAAGTGTTCACAATAAAAAAAAATGCAGTTGAATTCTACACTATTGACAATAACATAAAGAGATAACGCATTTATACGAGGAATCTCTTTTAAGTTTTGCATACTGGGACATAGAGGGCGCCATTAATTAAATGTCGGTACTAAAAGTTAACCACCATCTTTAGTTAACCTAAATCCAAAGTTTCAGCGCGATACGTGTAGTATTGTAGCAACAATGAATACTAGAACACCATAAAGTTGACAAGTTTGTAGAAAAATGAAATTAGACCGAGAACATTTTAGCGTAATATTTTTTTATAATTTTCGAAGACAATAGTCTCAACAAAGGTGCTTCGCCAAGTTGGTTTCTGGCAATGAAGCGCCACGTCAGTCAACAATTTCTCGTTCGTATGGAATATTCAAATGTGGACGGATTAATCCTAGTGGCGGTCCAATAGCAAGTGCACCAGAAACGGTAGTCAAGATTATCAACGAAGATCGCGAGGTTGAGGTATCATTGGCGATTTCAAAGCTCTCAATTCAAAAAATTTTGCATGAAGAATTGCATCTAACAAAAGTAATTTCCCGTTGGATACGGTATCTGTTGACCAAATAAAGCAAATAAAGCAACTAGGGGTGAATTAAACGCAAAAAAATCTAAAAACGGAGTGTGGGCGATATGATGAAGACTATGAATAATCAACTTATGATATTATATCAATGGCTGTGTATAAATAAACTAAACATTAATCTTATGAAATCAAAATATATGTTAATAGGTAGCATGCATAAGTTGAATAATATAGATATAGCTAGTATTAGAATAAAAATTGAGGACAGTGATTTAGAAAGGGTAGACTACATTAAGTACTTGGGAGTTACCATTGATAAACATTTGGTATTCAAAGATCATGTAAAACATATTATGAATAAAATGTCAAAAAAAGTAGGGTTTATGAGTAGAACTTGCAAACATTTACCACTATATATAAAAATGCTTGTTTATAAATCTGAAGTTGCACCACATATAGAATTTTGTGCAACAGTACTTTTTAATTTAAATAATAATGAAATCCAGCAAATACAAAAACTACAAAATAGAGCCATGAGAATAATTTTAAAATGTAACAGATATACCCCAGTTAAAGATATGTTACTCACACTTAATTTAATGAATGTCCGCCAAAGAATTTTATTTAAAAGTCTAATGTTTATACATAAAATGAAAAATAATTTACTTCCAAATTACCTCGGTGAAAAATTAAAAACCGTCCAAGATACTCATGCTTACAACACTAGAAACTATAACGACTTTTATATTGCTCCCTTTCATAGAACCCAGACTTCTAAAAACATATTTGTAAGTGGTCTTATGTTATATAATGGTTTACCATATGAAATTAAAACTAATAATATTAGTATCTTTAAAAAGCATTCGTACATACATATTATTGAGCACTGTAAGTGATTGTATATTGAATTTAATTATTCTGTGTTACTGTATAGCTTGTTAGCTAAATAAACTATCTATCTATCGTCTGTTTATTGCAATTGTTTTATTTTTGTCAACCGTTAATCTTTTGCTTTAAAGCGGTAGTAATTATCCACATTTATATGTTCGTTAGGCAGATAAAAATAAAACTTTACACCTTTACACATACTAGTTTCTGTAATATGTAAATGTAAATTATTTTTATAATTTATAATATGTTTTAAATAATAAAACAAACTGTTTAAGTTTTTTATTATTTATATTCATCAAAATATTTTAAAATAAAAATCTCTGAAATTAAACGAAATTAGATATAGATTAGTGCTCCCCAGACTTGAAATATGCCACAACTGTGTAGTGATGTACCTAAAAGAGGAAGGTAAGTCTTCAATTAAAATCTTATCTGCATTCATACATTTATACGAAATATGTAAGTTTCATCAGCTGGTAACACAAAATCTTACGTACAGACAGATTTCCACAATGTAAATTTAACTGAAGCTTCATTTCAACAATGTAATTCTCTACGTATATTTACTGCGTTCCATCTATGTTTAAAAGTTAAACAAATGAGTACAGATTCGAATAATAATTGTAATGAATTTCATAATTTTACTTAATGAACAACATAATGCTGCTTCCGGTCGCGAAACAGCATAGTTAACAAGGTAAACACGAGAAATTGACAGGAGTAGATTAGTTTTAACACGTGTCTTTGTGTTGTTTGGAAACTTCTCAGTGTCATCGTTAATCGGTAATCAATCAAAGTTACATCTGTTACAGTTAAATATAACAATATTAATAGCGGTAATGATAATACAAACTTCTACGAGATTGAAGCATGCAGAAACAGATACAAAGAAAGTAATATCAAAATTTATAGGCATCTGACAGTTAGCTACTTAGCTCTAACTAAGTGTATACATATTATGCCGCGTGCTTACTCTCATTTACCAAATTTCCTAAACGTTTTCCAGTCTACCCAAAAATTCTCTATACAATAATAATTAAATGAATGAAGAGTAAATGCCAGCTAAATATTTGCTAAGGGTGTTTTATTACACACCTTATTTATCCGCCTACTTCTGTTTGTATTTTAAGAATAGATCCTCCTAATATCTTTTGTTTCTTCCCGCATCATAATGACAGCCTTCAAATAACTTATTCGGATATCGGTTCATTGACAGGAAGTCCTATAAGTATATGCTGCATATTCAACATACATGAACTAATATAAGAGTAACTGGAAAAGGCATGGTACGAAAGCAAATAATTTTGTTCAGGAATTGAGGGCATACATGAATATAAATATTTACCGTTAGGTAATTTTGTATTATGCATATTTGTACGTGCTTTCCTCTCTTTCAACGTTAACGAATAGGCCACCTGCCTCCCTTTCCTGAACCAAATGTCGTTTATTTTGTCCATTTCGTTTTGTTCGTTTCACGATCGCTACGTAATAAAGCAGTTGCGTTTGACGTTCTTCTTCGTATCTACATGCGAAAAAACTACGGTTTACATACAGTGCACCCTATTTGCGCACGTTTTTAAGTGTAACAAACATGTGAAATCGACAAGCTGTGCGAGTTATGCATGGATAATTAAGATAATCATACGTATAGGTAGAGGCAGTAGGCACTGCTGCGTTACAAACGGGAAAATGGTCGAGTTAAATTAACAGAAACACTGTATTTATTGCAAAGATGCATAAATAAACGTTATTTTAGGACTCAGTTGCATAGATGGCGCTACCAAATAGCTCATTACTGGTTTGTTAGTTGAATATCTTCCGGGATGTGTTTGTTAAGATTAACTTGGATTTATCTTCTGCTCTATACTACTGAGGGATTATTTGCGGTAGAAAGATTCCTGTGTGAAAATTAATTAATTAATGTATAACCAGCGGAGATGGCTGTGATGCAATCTATCATTTTAATTAAATGTTATTGTACGGGTGAATAGACGGAAAACCCTTGTTTCATTTAGATTTCATTAAATATTTTTGTATGAACAAAAATAATAGAGTAACCCTTTTAAAATCATTATTCTTTTCTCTCATTCGATCCCAGTTGGACTACGCGGCGTTTGGTATCCTATTTATGAAACATACATAAACTCCGTTGGCGCAGTGAACAGAAGATTCCTGAAGTTGCACTATTTTTTGTCGGAGAGATCTTATTCACATAGAGGCTATGAATATAGTGTATTACTGAAGAAATTTAATGCTGTTTCTCTTTCTACCAGGAGAACGATTCCTTTTGTAAAATTTTGTCTAATACATAACAAGATTGATTGTTCCTAGATCTTAAATAAGTGTAATTTTCTTATTCCCAGAATTAGCTCCAGGTCGTTATTTGCATTTTATTGCGGTCGCTCTCGCACATAACACATGGGCTGAAAAGTCCCGGGCCTAACACATAAATGACGCTAGTTTTATTGCAGTCACCTTTCTCTCAGTTAGTACTAACCTTCAAAAGACAGCTGTTAAAATTTCATGATATTCTATTCATTAGTTTGTGAGTTATTGTGCTAAGAGTCACGCTACTTTTCTTATTTTCAAAACAATGGATCAAAAACAATTTCCTGTTTTAATTCTACACTGCTTCTTGATGGGAAAAAATACCGTTCAAGCGAGCAATAGCTTGAAAAGTGTTATGGGGACTCCGCTCCATCAGAAACAACAATAAAACGTTGTTTTGCTGACTTCAAACGTGGTCGTAGAGACACCGATGATGCAGAACGCAGTGGACGTCCAAATGAGGCGGTAACACCACAAAACGTCAAAAAAATCCACAAAATCGTTTTGAATGATCGAAAAGTGAAGTTGCGTGAGTTAGCTGATATCGTAAAGATATCAATAGAACGTATTGGCTTTATATTGCATGAGCATTTGACTATGAGAAAGCTCTGTTCAAAGTGGGTGCCGCGTTTGCTCACTGTTGACCAAAAACAAGAACGTGTTGATGATTCTGAGCAGTGTTTGGCCATGTTTAAACATAACAAACCGGAATTCTTGCGTCGATATGTGACACTGGATGAAACATAGATCCATCAATTCACTCCGGAATCAAAACGATCGTCATCTAAGTGGACAGCAACTGGTGAACCTCGTCCAAAGTGCCCGAAAGCAAACCGCACACCGCAACCACAGCACCGACAGTCGCTAACACGGTTGACAATGAGAGCCCACGTGCCCTCGAAACGCTGCGTTCCGCATATTTAATAAATTTGTGTGAGTGGAGTTTACTGCTATACCTGTGAATTTTACTTGACGAATCTCAAAATAGCAGCGATATAAGGCGTCGTTTGCATAAACGGGAGCATCCATTGAAAAGGTTTTTTTTTTTCGCCACCTGTTATAAAAACCAAACAAAGGAGTATCTATAACATTTCAGCTTGTGACATTTCATTACGCATAACGCCATCGGGTCGAAATACCCCTTCGTACTTTTGCAAACTACGTAGATTTTTGCAAACATATTGAAAATTTCTTTCCCAGTGCAAAGAAACGTCACGACGTATGTGCATTTATACTTCGACAATTTCTGATGTACCGCTCTTCTGAAGTAACAGAGGATCTCCTTTCGAATCGATGCGAAGCTTTCCGACAAAATACCGGCGTTTTACGTGTTTATGCGCACGTAAAAAGATTTTACGTGAGTTTCGTATGTAATTCGAATAGAATACGCGACGATAAGAAAATAGGTCGTCAAACGCTAGGGTAGCAAGGGACATATTTCGAAGCGACCTCCTTACGTAGGCACGTACATTTATAAGCGTCAAAGAACTTTCGAAATGTTGCGTTCGCGTGCGCTACCATATTCCTTTTGCGGATGAACGTGTAAATTTCTCGAAACGGCGCTATAAATCTAGTAAATCTACTATTGTCTTCGTGACGATTCGCTCGAAATTAATAGGAGTTGTTCTTTTGTTCCGGTCAGTGGCGTACGGGCTTTGAGAACAGTATGATTGCGTAAAACGAGCAAATCAAATATAAAAAAAAACAATAGAAAATTATATGTTGTAGGTTGCACAAATAATTGGTTTTAGATTTTTGTTTTATTAATACCTTGTTCCATGTACAGTGGAACTCCCCCAACTCGAAAATTTCTCTAACTCGAATATTTTTTTATCCCGTGCGTTATCTATTAAATTTATATGCATATGACTGTCCTTAACTCGAATTTCTCTAACTCGAATTTATCCCTAACTCGAAAAAAATTTAACCAAATTTAAGACAAAGAATCTGGAATACGAAATTTTCACTGAAAGTACGTGATACGCCATCTGTTAGCGGATATAACGTAATATCTATCGAAGGAATTCGGGGAAGTACTAATGACAACGGATTTTATCATTCTTATTCATCTGCGTGTTGCGCTATATATTCAGTAGTATTCGTTAGTGTTTGTCATCAACATGCCCCAGCAACGAAAACTTAAAAGTTTAACAGTGCAACAGAGATTAGTAATATTAAAAAAAGTGGACAATGGAATAAAAAAGAAGGTAATAGCTGCGGTAAAATGGCTTCCTGTAGATTACGAGAACAACGTAAAGGCATGGATGACCTCTGAAATTTTTGAAAAATGGTTGGTTAAATTGGACAAGCAATTTTCACACGAGAATCGAAAAATAATAATGTTTATAGACAACTGCCCTGCACATCCTGCAATACAACAGAAGCTGAAGGCCATCAAATTGCAATATTTGCTACGAAACGGAACTTCCAAACTGCAACCTTTAGATCAAGGCATCATTAAAAGTTTCAAAGATCATTACAAAGAAAGAATCCTTAAAAAAACTTTATATGCATTAGAGAATAACGGTTCTCCTAGCATATCACTTCTCGACTGTGTGAGGAAGGTTGCCATGACATGGCATGTGGATGTTAAACAAAAAACCATTCAAAACTGTTTTAAAAAGGCTGGTTTTGGTAACGAAGACGAAATTCTCCTTACTCAACTAAAAGAACGACTGCAAAATTCAGAAGATAAAGAATTTCCTGTTGAAGTAAGGCAAGATTTTGAAAACTATGTTAAGTTGCTAAATGTCGAGAATGTATCTCTTGACACTTATCTTGAAATTGATAGTAACCTCTTAACTACTGACTATCCGACAGACGAAGACATTCTAAGGAGTGTATCAAGCATTATAGATGAAGAAACCTCCGAAGAAAGCGATAAAGAAATTGTGGAGCAACCATCACACAAACAAGTTTTACAAGCATTCGAGACACTAAAGAATTATTTTATGTCTCATGAACAAACATCCGATAAGACATATATGTTCATTAATAAAATTCAAAAATCGTATGAACACATCCGAGCGGCCAATGTTCGGCAACAGTTGATAAAGGATTTCTTAGAAAAACAATTTAATTATGCAATTGTTTTATGTTCCCATGTACAAGTACACATTTAATACCTATGTATATAGGACAATTTTTGTTTAATTTCATACATATACATATAGTACATATATATATCCTAATGCATGTACTTTGTATTTTCAGTTTGTTTTTAAATCATTTTTTTATTTATTTTATATAATATTGTTATTACATATTATGCTTTATAAATATATACATATAATGAAAAGTAAATTGTGAATTTTCTGTAACTCAAATTTTTTCTAACTCGAATTTTATTTGGGGATTTAGGTGGTTCGAGTTTGGGGAGTTCCACTGTACTTCTACTTTACGCCTTTTAATTTTACATAGGTACCTCCTAAGTATAATCTTGCGTAAGCCTCACTAAGTTTATACTGTGAAGTATAACTTTCTCAAATAAAAAAATTATTTTTATTTTTTTTATCTTTGCAATCGTATATGTACTGCTTCTTTACCATTACCGTGACGCTTGACTTTATATTGGAACCAATCATTTTTCATGGAGTTTCCGGTGAAATTCTGTTTGAAGGATCCTTTCAGAAGACTCATCAATACACCTTTATATGTACAACTTCATTTACTGCTACTGCTAATTACATTTGAATATAATAATCTACACTACCGTTCATAGAAGTTTGGACAAGTAGCAAACATTTAGAAAATCAGAAAATAGAAGGCAATTTATACTAAAGAAATAAATCTACCGACGATTGCAAGGACTGTGTGGATGTACAATTCACAGGTATAGCAGTAAACTCCACTCACTCAAGTTAATTAATTATGCGGAACGCAGCGTTTCGAGAGCACGTGGGCTCCCATTGTCAACCATGTTACCGACTGGACTATACCTGTGAAATAAATCTACTACTTTTAAAAATAACTGTCTAACGAATAGTTATAATTTTTCCTATTCATTGTTAAGAAAATCCTTAAACACCGTCTTCTATAAAAAAAAAAAAACACCTTTTTACTGCAACTTTTCGATGAATTTTTTTTTCGCATGGGATGTTGTCCCATACTTCTTAAAGGATATTCCAAAGCTGCTTCAGGGAAGTAGGACCGACATTTCGAAATCTTCTATCAAGTGCATTCCACAGTAATTCAATACGGTTAAGATCTGGACTCTGTAGTGGCCATATCATAACTTGTAAAATATCTGTTTGATTTTCTTCATTCAGATACTATTGCACATACAGGCTCTGTGTTTTGGATCGTTATCTTGCATAAAAGTAAAATTCTCGCCCATTAGTTGCAGCCCAGAAGGAATAGCATGAGTCTTCAATATTTATGTATTCTTCTTTCGATTCGATGTAACGTTCCTGTTCCTGAGTAGGAAAAGCAATCCCAAACTGTAACTGAACCACCACCGTGTTTTATTTTCCGTACAATGAATTCGAGAAGCATCGTTTTATTAGCGGAACGTTTGACAAACACTCTGCCGCTGTCAACGCATCTAGATTTAATTTCTCATCAACTTGCCTGCTGGCAAAACCCCTTTCATGCAAAGTTATTATACTGGATCGTTTGGCAGCACCTATTGATTTACCACGAGGCATTTCGAACAGTGTTGTTCACTTACTGCATCACTGATCACAGCAATATTCAAACTGAACTGTTGCGAGTTTGGTAATCGCAGTAAACGTCCGGGTCTGGCAGGAACAAGCCCTGAGGGAGAGAGAAAAAAGAAAGAGAGAGAGGGATAATGCAATAAAATCTTTACCTGCTTAATGCTATAGACACAACTTATCTAATAAATAAATTAGAATAATCCGTTGTAAATGAAGATGGTTGTTCCAGGCCATAAAGTGCTTAATTACTTCTTTTCATCGTAATACTTTCATTATTTGAGTTGCGGATGTATTTAAGACAAATGTTTATTAAAAGTGTCATCGTTAAATCCAATTAAGCTTATTAAATTAAAGTGTTGTAAAACTTCCTCTCTTGGCCAAGCCTCTATGAACAATAGTGCACATTGCACCTCGATAAATCTATATTAAAATTAATAAGAAGAATTAGCAATAGAAGAAATAAGTATTTTTGTCAGAAATAACGCCAAACCGAAAGAGATATTTTTTAAAGATGTGGGTTATTATACGAATGAACAAGTTTCATTCAATTCTGAATTCCTTTCTGTTTTTTAATGATCTATTCATAATACTGCTTAAGATATTATTTTGGATTAAAAATAATTAAAAAAAAATCATGCACCCTACACCTTCCTATACCTACGCCACTGCCGTCCTTCAACATCCTTCCAACAATGTACGTTCGGGCCGCAATCGGGACAGTCAACACGCTCGCCTAATTGCTATTTACGGCACCTCGGCGACCCTAAATCGCGCCGTACGGAGCTCGCCAGTCTCAGAAAAACTGACTACGTATAAGTAAGTAGGCATACACCGCAATTAAAGAACGTCCGGACACAATAGAGCGCGACGCCTACGCGTCCTCGCCATTAAAACAATGACGATCGGTACAATATACACACGTACGTACGGTACGTGTGAGAATCGGTCAAATTAAAATTTATGACCGTGCGACGAGCGTACGGCCCGCTGGATCGGCGGGTGGTTCATGCGCCGCCTGGGGAGATCCTAATGAAACACGATTTGAATAGAACGGAGCAACGGCTAGGCGCTCTACGTCCGGAGAGGAAAGGGACGGCGTGTACGTACGCGTACGCGTGTAAATGTATGTACGAGGGCGACCTGAAATGTTTCCGGAACCGCCAAGAGATGGCGCATGAAGGTTGAAGTAGATTCATTGATCGGCAACGGCAACCTTGTTTATGGCAACTGTCAAAACTTGATGATTAAGAGTGTGTTTTGCGTAGCGAGTCAGTGTGATCTACATCGACTATCTGCAGAAGGGAAGGATAATCACGGCGCAATGCTACTCCGATTTATTGACCCGATTTGGTGCAGTATTGAAGGACATTTGCAGCGGAAAAAGGTGCTTTTCCACCACGACCCGCATCGTCGTCTCCAAATTAAACGAGTTGCGCTACGAATTAATCTCTCATCCTCCATATTCACCGGACCAAGCCTTCGTCGACTTTTTCCTATTCCCTAACCTGAAAGAATCACTGGGAGGAAAGAGATTTGCCTCAAATGAGGAGGTCATCGCCGCTACAGATGGCTATTTTGCAGACCTCGAAATACCCTGCTTTGCCGACGACTTGAAGAGGCCGGAGCACCGTTTGGAAAACTTGATCTTCGAGGAGACTACATCGAAAACTAAAAATGTCTTGTCGGTTCCGGAAACACTTCAGGTTGCCCTCGTATATAGACGACGCTGCTGGTGACATTCTGTTGCGTAATGGCGGTTGGGTGGCGGTTCCCGGACCCCCTTTCGCATTCGACGTGTGTTTTATAACGATAATTCAGGCGCGGGTAGTAAATTTGCCCGCCCAATATTGCTCGCAGTGGCGCGATCAAATTGAAATATTAACGTAATACGGGGCCGGAAACGAGCCTTACGCCTACGAAATGGATTATAATAGTCTAAAAACGTCTAGCGCGTAATGAAATTCCTCGATGAAGACGTCAAAGAGCATTAGGCGCTTGTAAGTTTGCATGATTGTTTGTGGATTGAGGCGATACGTTAGCAAACTTTGTCGGGTGTTTTTACTGTAATTTGAAGCATACGGTTTGCTTAACTCTGATACTTCATTGAACTCAATTTAATTTATCATCTTCGTAGTTCTAAGACATGGAATGTTTGATGTTGTCAAGTTAGGTATACAGGTAAAGCGTTATCTATATGGGTAGTTGAATTTTCTAAAGGACAACTTATTTCCATAGCTATACCAGGTAAATTTTTCTTCTCTATTTACGAGATAGGCGCCATAAATTTCGAAGAGTAGTAGTTTTCAGTAGCCAGCCAACTAACGTGAGTTGCTCATGAAAATGTTTGAAGCAAGGAAAATTGAGTACTGCGCGGTCAAATAAAAGAAGGACATACGCCTGATCACATGAAACAACGTTGAGACGGCGTTTATGGTGATTCATCTCCTTCATATTCCACTGTAAGAAAAATGGGCAAAATGTTTCCGTTTGGGGCAAGAATCCCTGGAAAATGACACCAATTGAGGTGAAAACGTTTTTAAATTTTTTTGCGAATTTTCACCACCAATACTTACTTGTAGAAAATTTATTGGTAGGCTTTACAATCAAATACTTAAAAAATAAAATGTATACTCGGTTTCCACTTTAGCTTATGTACAGCTGGTATGTGTGTAAGATATGCAACATGCGCAATAATTGCAACTAGTCAACCTCTCTTATGTATGTACATTAGCCTGTGTATATTATACATTCATCTTTATTTTTATATAAGGTACTGCCGCAGTGTGTGTAGCCAATGTTGTCTTTGAAGCGTGTAATAATGCCTATATATTTGTGCATGCACCACTACCTTTGCCCATACATTTTGGTATTACATCACCTGATTAGCTGTAGATTGTAGATATAAATAGAAAACGGACAAAACTACGAATAATAACACCATAAACACTGACCACACAATATACCTGGATGAGACAGATATAGGCAATGACGAAGATCAAGACCGATACTTAACAGTAGAAATACACAGAACAATGCTGATCAGATACTGAACCTAATAGTTACCTTAAAAGTATTACAATAGATAAAAACATAATCTTTATATCTTTTACGTGGGAGCCCCCTCGTGCGAGACCACAATCGTACCAATTCGTCTACTCAATCAAAATTTGGCAATTTAATACCAATTTACGGTAACTTACCCTTCTTCTCCCCAGATGTTCTCTTTTGGGGCCACCAAGGTCTGTAGGCTGTTCGTATAAACTCGCGATTACAAGAAGTCAAAAGAAGAATTACGGAACGGTCAAAACGGCTAACTGCGGTTGCACCGTACTTCTTTATAGTACATATTCTGCAAAACCAATCCGACCCACAACGACTAGTTAAGAAAACAAAGGAAAATCGTACAATGCGACAAAATTGATATTTTAATTAAACATTCGATCTTAGAGGGCGCTGCTGTCGAAGTAATTACGTTCTCGGACGAGGCAAAATTCGAGCTGTCATTTCCAAATGTCGCGCATCAAGCACGAACAATACTTACCGCTTACTCCATTATAAAAAAAGCTCGTCCAATATTGCTTCCGATAAATTCGAGAGAATTAATCGTATTTGAACGTTTTTCAAAATAATTTATCCTTCGAATTACTATAAATTTTTATCTACGACGTTGCCTAGTACGTCGTAAAGTTGCGTTGAAAGTATTTCGCGTTTGACGCCAGTACCCGGAGCTATTATTCGGGAAATTCTCCAATAATAAATAGATTTGGGCTTCGAGACACGTTCCACTATTATGTAGCGTTGTATAGCAGCCGGCATTGAGACTACAACGGCGATATCATGTAACGCAAGAAGCATTTTGATGTTATAAAACAATATATGGGCAAATAAAGTTGACGGTGGGTATTTTTTTTTTCCTTTTCGGGGGATAAAAGTGGAATGCTAAGTTTTTCGTGCACTTCGACGGTATTTTTTCGCCTCTTTTTCTCGTTACTCCGACGAGTTGGTAGGCGACATCCGTTTAGGCTGTGTAAGGAACATTAAGCAAAGTGTCTTGCGGTGTATTGGGTAGACAAGAAATCGTGGGGGTTGGTTTTTAATTGATGTTGCTGTTTAAAAGAACTAAGTTGTGCTTCGTAATGCTGTGGAGTCATGTTTTTTTGTTAAAATTAGTGTTTCGATTTGAAGTTAATCGCATTTTACATCCCTTATACTAAAATATCATATCTCATTTGACAGATGACAAGGAAAAAGGATGGTGAAAGTAACACAGACCATCGCAGTAGGCGATGGTAAGATAATATTGCAACCGTAAGTGGTAGTGTTGTTGAGAATCTAAAAATATTAATTTGTCGTCGTTCTCAGCATTTAAATATTCCAAAAACTACTTGATTCAGAAGTGTATATAAAAATTTTCATTGAAATTCTTATAAAACTCAGATACCTCCAGAAATAAAGCGAGTGGACTTTGGATTAGGTCATTAGTTCGTGAATTGAACCATACAAAATACGGAAGAAATTAATGATGTGTTTTTCAACAAAAATCATCCTTAACAACGAAAAATACTTTCACCTTGATGAATATATGTAAACGAAAATAACACTCCCGAATCTGTGCTGAAGAAAATACTCTGGAAATACCAGCGCATCAACAAAGGGTAACTGTCTGGTTTGGCTTCTGGAGTGATAGATGATTTAAGATTTAGAGGAAACAATTGGTAGTTACAACAATTGCAAGCACAGGTATCTCAGATAACTTGGCACCACAAAATTAACAATTTATCCGGAACGCAATGTTTCAAAAGCACATGGTCTCTCGTTATCAGTTGAGTGACCGACTCGTTGTGGTGTGGAGTTTATTGCAATGCCTGTGAATCAATTAGCTGGCGAGATTATACGATTTGACGTTTCTGGATTGTTTTCCTTTGGGATTATTCAAATATAAAAGGTTACAGTACCAATTCGCACAACAATTAACGATCTTAAAAAGAAGATTAGTGATGGTACGCCAAAGTATTATTGAAAATTTGTGTAAAAGGATCAAAGCCTACGATACAGTCACCTTTGTACTATTTGCATTTGAAATAAAATGTTGGTACATTTTAAATAATATGCATTTCCTCAAAAGTACTTCAAATTGGAACAAGATTATGTGTAAAAAGGTGTTACGTTCTCCTGGTTTGAAGAACAGCGCCGCTGTAGCCTGCTCGTAAATTCCTGAATTACTTGAAAAATACTTACTTGTAGAGCATGTTCGCTTATTTATTAGAGGAGAGGTTGTACAGTGAAACTCAATGCGCATGCGCAAAAAAATATATTTAAAAACAAAATGTGTACACGGTTTCCACTCTTGCCTACGTACATTTACGATGTACGTAAGATATATATATTTGCAATAATTGCAGTTATTCGAGCTCTCTTATACATGTAATGTACATTAGCATGTGTATATGTATGTTTCTTATATGCTTCCGCAGAAGCTTTGTTAGAGGCATGTACTAATGCCTCTATCTATTTCCATGCACCACTACCTTTTTATAGAGGAGCCAACCCTATTTATTTCGTAAATTTATAAGCGCACCTCGGTGCTATGCTTATTTATATGTCCCGTTCCGGGAGCCTAGTATATTTTCCTTGTTTTAAATTTGCCTAAGGGACTTGGACCTGTATCATCGGCATGTATTTGTACTTGAACCAAATACGTTCGTTATTTTCACATTTATAGGGGAACCCACCCTATCTCTTAGAGCTTGAACGCCTGGTCGAGGGCGACAGTAGCGATAATAACCGATCTCAATGCAAAAGTAATGTCACAGCTACCCAGGCGTTCTCGCTTGAAATAATACGCTATGTGCAATCTTTAGCTCTCTGCTACTGCGCCCCAAAGAAGGGAAAAAGCCAGTAGCCAGCAAATGTGCGAACTGCGCACCGATAAGTAAAACGGAGCGATGATGCCGACATTACATAAGAAAACTGATCCGTGACACTCGTACGCTACGACGAGCAACTAAATGAAAAAAATTCTAAGTCCCGATACGACAAAGGACCGAACAAGCGTACAAAAGACAACGGGCGCTGCGGCCGCAACGACCGTCAGCAAGAAGCAGAGTGATCGTACTTGTAGAAGATGTCTATACATGCGCGCCGACAATCTCATCAAAATAATTTCCGACACAAACTTAACCGAAGACTAAAAATATGTATAGACGACAACGGACACAGTAGCCTCGACGGACGATGATAGAAAATCGAGAATTTATACTTATTAAAGAAATCTATACATGCGATTCGACAACCTTACCAAATGACTCCCGCCAGAAACGTCCTCGACGATTCCCGCCAAAACTATAAAATATTAGAAACTTCCACTAATCATACGACGACGTTACTGTACACGTTACGACGAGGTACGAAAGGTGACCGAGAGTGCATGATCGCTAATACATCGACTGTCGCGCGGGAGACGACTGCCTGTGCTTGTGTACATTAAATTTTAAGAAAACTCCCACTACTTATTCGACGACGTTGCACTGAATGATTTTTAAATTAGGCAGTTTTAGCTAGCGTAATGTGAATGGCCGGCGTGCATACATATACAATGCTTAATGTACATACATATTAAAATAAAATTGGATATATTCTAAGAGAGCAAAATAAATAAATATTCTAAATGAAAATAAAGTAATAATGGTAACCCATACGGTTGCAAAGAAGATAAAATAATATAAAATACATAGTAGTAAAAAAAAAATTGATAAAACACAAAAAACAATGTTAAATCCTTAACAAAAGGTATTATAACAATGCAAGTTTTAAAGAGGAGGGTTACATCGTGAAAGGATTAACATTACCTGCATAAAGTTTTAAATTGAATGATCTTTGCGAAATATGGTTAGAGTTCTTTGTGGTGTTATTTTCCTGGTATGATTTTCAATGATATTGCATCAATACAACTTTGATGAAGCTTTAAATACAAAAAACCCAATGGCATGAAATGGAATCAGTGGTACCAATTAATCAATAGTAGTTCAACGGTATCTCATTAATAACTTGTCTAAAAAACCTTAAGGCATTCTTCGTCATCAAGTTGATTTAGCAGATATATTAGTCCAGCAAGCCCGTGCTGTATTAAGAGGAAAAGTCATTAAATAAGTTAGAAACTGCTGTGGGAAAGCTGAAAATAACAGTGAGCCATTCCTTATCTATTACTAGGTGTCAGCACAATCCAGCTTTATAACACTCAAGTGACAGTTGCTTTGCGCGTATGCACGCAGTGTTAAAACGGCGACCACGCTTGCAGAGTGTGCTGTGGAATTGCTTACGGTGAAAAGCCTTTGTCGCGTAAAGCCGTGTATAAGTAGGTCGAAAAATTCCCACAAGGACGCTCGAAAGTTGTTGATAGTCAGTGAAGTGGCCGCTCCGTTCAGGTTGCAACACGTCGACTGCTGGAAGAGAAGATTCGAACTGGGTAACAATAGACAGCATAGTAACTGTAACAATGTGTTCTCATGGGCGGGACGACCGTTATGCAGGATCCCGGAGGGGAGAGAGGATCACCTGGATGACCACTCATGGACCCTAGGACCTTCTTAAACCAAAGGGACAACCAGCGAGACGAACCAGCCTTGAAGAAGTAGCAGTCATAAGGAAAGAAGCGTATTTCTGTGATAATGTATTTAGATAACTTATAATAATTTAAGTAACTAATCGCTTATCGATCTGCTTCTTCAGGGCCAGGAAATAATATGTAAATATTTAAGTTAAGTAGGACGCGGGCTAGGCCCGCATTATTTTATTCCACTAGGTTAAGTTAGCTAGGTTTGCGTTCATATTGAACAGTTAAGTTGAGGACATCCGGTGTAGTGCCTCTGGCGGAGCACCGGAGCTAGGACACTTATTGTCAATTAGTTAAGTTTATTATTAAAATAAAGTGTGTTCTCATGGTTCAGCTTACAAACTGGTACACGATCGTTAAAATTTTCGAAAAGTTTCCTCACAGTGGGTATCTAAACAACTGAACGATTAACACAGGAGGATTCGAATCGGCTTGTCCTTGCAACACTTCTCTCGGTACGTAGAGAAAGGGGAGGGCATGCTTAATAGGTTTGTAAGTGGTGATAAGCCACGGACGCACTACTACGAACCCGAAACAAAGTGTGCTTCAATGCAATGGAAACATCCTTCTTCACCATCAGCAAATGAATTCAAGGTTGTGCCCTCAACTGGTAAGGTTATGCTTACCGTCTTCAGGGATTCTCAAGGAGTGCTCCTGGCTCATTTCCAGAACAGAAACGATAACGTGATTGATGAATTATATTGTGGAATTTTGTTGTTGCTTGGGGATACAATTCGACGGTCCAAGCCTACTGACCCACGTGCGAATTCCAGAATTATGATGGGAACGCCCTGAACATCCAGCTTATAATCGCGAACTAGCCCCAAGCGACTATCCGTTTGGTTCATGCAAAAAGCAACTTAGCGACAAATATTTGGAGGGTGGAGGAGTTCAACAAAAAATACGCACGTACAGCAGTAGTACATGCGGCAACCTAAAAACTTTTATGGAGCAGGTACTGAGGCATTGATAAAGCGATGGGATAAGGGTATTAATGTAGAGAGAGAGAGAGACCTATCTATTGATTTATCCTCGTATTATACCCAACAAATGCAATTAACAGAAAACTTCCTTTGATGATATAATACCAACTAATTAATATGCAAGAGTAATACGTTTTCCTTAGCTTATTCTTTTTGTAAAATAAAGCGTTGCTAAAATCTGTTGCTATTTATTTAAAACAAATTTTTAATTTTAACACTTGATGTAAACGAGAAACCGTTCCATTGAATGCAGTGTTTGTTTTCTTTATTTTTAATTCGTTTTATATGTAACTATTATTAAGTAAATTTACATAGAATTTAAGGATGAGAAAATTCGCATCATACTATGGAAGTAACAAAAAATGTTTGAAATTCTTTCTGAACGAGGTGACAGTATATCAAATAAAGACGTTTAAACGTACTAAGTGCCCGTAAGAACTATTGGCGCAGTCAGTAGGATACGGCTTTGTATAAATCATAAACGCAAGGAACATAGAATGCAATCAAACACAGCCCTAAAGGAGGTACATTAGCCAGTAACACGGCACATTCCAGATCCCATTAGGACCAGATATCCGCGGACCCAACGGGCCCAGTTACAAGCAATCGTATCCCTCGAATAAAATGCATTAAAAGCGGCCGCAAATCGCATAAGCAACGCTAAAATCGGATGAAATTTTAATGTGCAATTAACTTTTATTCCCCACTTCACCGCCCTTCTGCCGGCGGTCTGCGCGTCTTTTGTGTGCGAATGGCTTCGTTTGACATTTGGAAAATGCCCCGTTCGACCGTGGAATCTAAAGGCGAAACAGCGGCCCTTTTCGGATGGTAGGTCATTATCTCTGCCCCGTTTACGTATCGTGTACACTACCGTCCATATTAGTTCGCGCACGAAAATAAATTTAAGAAGAAAATTTCCAAAACTTGAAATTTTTATTGCGTTTTATTTTAATAGCGATTAAAAGTAAGGTGTAAAAGAAAACGTAATTTTAGGTCAGCCGAAATAAAATGATCGTGATATTCGCTTTCGAAACTGTTTCTGTAGAGTTAGAAGGTATAATGTATATATCTAAGTTAAGTAGGGCGCGCGCTAGGCTTGCATTATTTTATTCTAAGTTAAGATTAGCTTAGATGTAGTTAGCTGGATTTGCGTTTACTATGTATAGTTAAGTCGAGAACGTGAGGTGTAGTATTCGTTTCCTCGCTAAAACTCACTGTTATATCGCTATTGATGACATTGTCTAAGCCAACTATTGCAAACACGAAGTTTTTAAAAATAATATTAAATCAAACGTTACATTTACATTAATGACAAGCGAAATAATAAACCAGCCAATACTCGTTTGATAACTAAAAATGTCATAAACTGCAATGTGTAGCACTGACTTGTTTTTATTCAAGTCCAAGTATATACACTACCGTCCATATTAATTCGGACCTGCAAATAAATTAAAAAAAAACGAAGTATTCACTCATTCTTCCAAAACTTAAAATTTTATTACTAGTGATTAAAAGTAATTCTAAGAAAAAATAAACAAAAACTTCTTAAACATTGCGTTCATCAAAGAAACTCCCTTTTGCGCGAAGAATCCGAGGCATCCGCTCCGCTAGTTCTTCAAGGACTCTATTTGGCATATTGGTCTATGCCTCTTGTAAAGTGTTCCACAGGTAGCCTACAGAGGTAGGGCATACTTTTCGGACACTCTTCTCGAATTCATCCCAAAACAGCTCGATGGGGTTTAGATCGCTCAGAGAACAAGCTGACAGTTAGCACTACATAGTCCTGCAACATTCTTTGGCATTTCGCTTTTCTTACAAAAACGCGCGTCGATTGTACGAACACCCCAAACTTTGACTCATCAGTGCATAGCACCCTTTTCCAATCCACTGTCAGGGAGTATTGTAAATTTATTACCTGCAATATTGTCCTAAAAATAACCCTATTTGTAGCGATGAGGATTATTCTGAAAATTACTGTATTAGATCATAAACTATAATAGATATTTGATCATTCTCTAGTCGCTTTTCTTAGAGGTTAGGACTTAATATACGAGGGGAGATCCATAAGTTCGTGGAATGAAAGGGTTTTAAATAAAATAAAGAATCTATTTTCCTTTTCAATATAATCACCCTTAAGCACAATACATTTATTAGATCCATGAATTATTTTTTCTAAACCATCATAAAAATAATTTTTTATCTTTCGCCTCAAAATGGGCCAAAATTGCCTCCTTTCCCTCATTGTCGTCGGAAAACTTTCTTCCACGTAACACTTTTTTTAAATTGGGAAACAAATAAAAATCACTAGGTGCCAGGTCTGGACTGTAGGATGGATGGACTATTAATTGAAAGCCATGCTTGTGCAGAGCAGCCATTGCAACTTTGCCCTTGTGAACCGGCGCATTGTCTTGCAAGAGCAACACACCCTTAGTCAATTTTCCCCGACGCTTTTCCTTGATGTCCTCCTCTAATTTTTCTAATATCGCTGCGTAATATTCTCCGGCTATGCTCCTACCTTTTTCTTTCTAATCAATCAGTAATATCCCCTCACAATCCCAAAAAACAGTAGCCATCAACATTCCAGCCGATTCTGACACTTTGAATTTCTTTGGCGGTGGTGTCCCCTTTTTATTCCATTGCATAGACTCCTGTTTGGACTCAGGCTCAAAGTGATGAACCCATGTTTCATCTCCGGTAACAATCCCATCCAAAATCTGTGCAGGTTTATCTCCACACAGCTCCAAAAATTGTTTGGACGCACAGACACGCTGCTGTTTCTGCAGCAGCTTGAGCATTCTCGGTACCCATCTTGCACTGACTTTTGTCATACCCAGGTGGTCATGTAGGATACGTAAAATGGTGGTATCTGATACTCCAACTAATGCAGATAATTGTTTTTTCTTCAAACGGGCATCTTGCAGTAGAAATTCTTGCACTTTTTCGACGATGTCTGATGTGGTAGCCTCAACTGGCCGTCCTGAGCGGGGGTCGTCTTCAATCGACTCCCGACTATGTTTAAAGAGACCATGCCACTTATAAATCATTGATTTACTAGGGCACTGTTCTCCATAAACGGTTTCCATTTCATTCAATATGGTTCGAGCGTTCTTTCCTTGCTTTGTAAGGAACTTTATGACAGCATGGTGTTCAATTTCCTCCATAGTTTCAGTTTTCTTCCGGATTGAGTTGTTTAGCAGGCAACTATTCGTAAACGACTGACGCTATAGGGCTACAACTTAACTTATATACAAGTCGCAAATCAGAATGACACCTAGCGAGCGCCCCTATCCCCATTCCATCCCCTCCATTCCACGAACTTCTGGACCTCCCCTCGTAAATATTATTCAGATATAAAAGCAATTATATCATCTTTCAGTAGAGTTTACAACATCTTACTGATTGTCCGAACTAATATGGACGGTAGTGTATACCTGCTGGCGTAATGCCGGTGTCGAGCATCAAGCCCTCCCCCCTCTCCAGATCTCGCGCATAAACAATCCTTTCCCCCTTTTACACGACACCGCGGTCTATTTAAACCGGGTTTACTCCACATAATATCAACCCTAATATACATACGTAACGGTTGATACGGGGGCGGAAAACCCATCTTACGCGCACCGGCCGAATCTCTGCTCCAATTTACCTTTCATGCAAACGCTAAGCGCTCTTGATACTTTTTAATAAAGGACCTGGTAAAGAGGAGGTCTTTTTTAATTAGATTATTTCGAAGGATTCCAGATTCCGTAATCCGGTCTTTCGGTCTTCGTTCGGGCTATTTTGGTGATTAAGGTACTACGTAGAGTGACGTCAGGAAAAGGTAAAAATTCGTTTTCTTTTTTCGAGGAAAATACGAGGGGACGATTTCGTTAATTAAAAACCCAAACAGTGACCTTTTAGGAGAATAGGATGAGGTGCAGTAAAGGCGGAAGCATTACTATATTTAGAAGACCGGTTTCTTCATATTTAATAAATTATTTTCCCTCAAATTTATATAAAAGCCTGCGCCTTAATTAGGAGGAGTATTTTATAATTAAGGTGCTAAAGGTTACCATCATGATTAGTTATCTTCTATACACAATCACAAAGTAGAAATCAAATCTATCGTGGATACACAGATTCGTAAAGCAGATAAATTTCGGTGAGTTATAGTCATTATGTAGCTCACTACATTGTCTATTCTTTTTGCTATTTTTTGCCATTATAATTATTACATTTAACGAAATTTCTATAATTCCAAATAATATTGTACCTCTCCTATAAACACAAAGATATGAGTTGGGAATTAGCTAGCGTTATATTTCTGAATGTATATCACAACTGTTACATAAAGCATGATACGATCGAAATTTCTATTATTTCACTGTTAGACAGGAATCCTACGAAATGACGCATTACCTTTCAGTGTAAAAGAAATCTTCAAAAGTTTATTTATTGAATAAAGGGTCTAACACTCATTACTATATTCAGAAATTATTCTAATTGTTTTTACATATTTTATTTCTGAATTTAATAATTATAGAAATTTCGCTGATGTAAGTTTATTATCATTGAAGAATTCTCTGTATAAAACGTAATAATGATTTTAATGTTACTTTCTCTTGTATTTATGATTATTTGTAGCTCACCATTAACTTCGATGCATAATTTGCCGGTGATATTACTAGGGGAGGTCCAGAAGTTCGTGGAATGAAAGGGTTTTACATAAAATAAAACAAGAAATCTATTTTCCTTTTCAATATAATCACTCTTAAGCACAATACATTTATTAGATCCATGAATTACTTTTTCTAAACCATCATAAAAATATTTTTTATCTTTCGCCTCAAAATGGGCCAAAATTGCTTCCTTTACCTCATTGTCGTCGGAAAACTTTCTTCCACGTAACACTTTTTTTAAATTGGGAAACAAATAAAAATCACTATGTGCCAGGTCTGGACTGTAGGATAGATGGACTATTAATTGAAAGCCATGCTTGTGCAGAGCAGCCATTGCAACTTTGCTTTTGTGAATCGGCGCATTGTCCTGCAAGAGCAACACACCCTTGGTCAATTTTCCTCGACGTTTTTCCTTGATGGCCTCCTTTAATTTTTCTAATATCGCTGCGTAATATTCTCCGGTTATGCTCCTACCTTTCTCTTTGTAATCAATCAATAATATCCCCTCACAATCCCAAAAAATAGTAGCCATCAACTTTCCAGCCGATTCTGACACTTTGAATATCTTTGGCGGTGGTGTCCCCTTTTTATTCCATTGCATAGACTCCTGTTTGGACTCAGGCTCAAAGTGATGAACCCATGTTTCATCTCCGGTAACAATCCGCTCCAAAATGTGTGCTGGTTTGTCTCCACATAGCTCCAAAAATTGTTTGGACGCACAGACGCGCTGCTGTTTCTGCATATGGTTTAAGCGTTCCTTCCTTGCTTTGTAAGGAACTTTATCACAGCACGGTGTTCAATTTCCTCCATAGTTTCAGTTTTCGTCCGGATTGACACCTAGCGAGCGCCCCTACCCCCGCTCTATCCCCTCCATTTCACGAACTTCCGGACCTCCCCTCGTAAGAGAATCAAATATTCTGTTCAAAAGTTCATATCGGACTATAGAAATACCGCCGAGTTTACGGTCCCGCACATTATGAAAACTGTTTTAGGAACACTGAAAGAAAAGCATGGCTTTACATAGGAGAATGTCATCATTTTTACTGTTATAGAATAATGCAATGAAGAAAAGTGAATTGTTTTATACGTACCCAATTGTATCGACGTAAAATTTTATACATCTATACATAGAAAAAACCGTATAATAGGTATTAAATTTTGTTTACGTACAGTGATGGCAAAAAATGATTGCACAGTATTATACGAATTTAACACGAATCTGTTAATAAAGATTATTTCGTCATTCATATAATACCATGAATTAATCGTCTTACATTACCGTGTACACATACGGCACAATTGTTAAATTTAGTTTATTTATAGTAATTACCACAGGTAAATAAATCGAGTGTGTTGAATTTCTATCCTCTAAGGTAACAAGCAAGACGTTCTTGAAAGTAATGCAGAGTATTCCTAATAAATTATAAGTTTATTCCAACGTATATACATATACGATCTTTCAATTCGTCCAAGTTACGTATTTAAATGTTATTGCACGAAAATTTACTTTCTCAGGTAACCTGAAAGAAAGTAATAATTTGGAGACAAATTGGTTAACCTTGGGGGCCACGAGATGGAGTCAAACATGGCAATTTGGTGCCCTTGAAATGTTTTATTCGAAAAATTTTTGACGCAATTTGTGCGGATATTAGCAGAATTGTTAGACCTGAGATATATTTAATATTTTTCCGCTGTAGACATATATAATCAATTATGTCTTATCATTATACATTTAATATTCCACATTAAAGCAGATACTCAGACGTAGTAGAAACCCTAGCTATTAATAGTTTTGCGACCCTCCGGATGTATGTACTTCCAATTAGTCTAACGATTTATGTTTCTCAATTATAGCATATTACCAATATTAGGTATTAGTTTAACAAAGCTGTTTGTTTTAGGGTTTATACCTTCATTAGTCTAGAAATCTCGTGCAATTAGTAATGCTATGCATCAAGTACATTGTTATGTTTTAATCACTGCAATTTCACCATGTTAACTAACTATTGCAGACAGATCCTTCTGGAATTTTCGACAGACGTAATTAGGGTCAAATATTTCTAATTAATTAGCTATAATTTAAATATACAAAAGGCAAGCCTCAAACAAAGTAATAAAGCTTGAATTGATCTTGTCAGAAAAACATCATTATAGTTAACAAAACTTAGTAGTCAATGCATGAATTGATCTTATTCAATACACATTACTATTCAGTAATATTCAACACACTATTCAAGAAGAATGTTTGCTATTAATAAACGTGTAGAGCGTTAGTAAGAAGCTGCTTTCAGTTCGTAAGTCTCCATTTAGTTCAATTATACATTATAACTGATAGTTATATGGTTCTACGAACCTGAAAACAATAGACGTGTCACCGGTAAACCCATCGGAACCGTCAGTCGCAACACCATTATTGGAACGTGACGAGGCGCCATGAATTTAGTACCTGGGATTATCGAAATTCAGAATCTCAATTGTTGGAATGATGTGGTCTTGCAGCAAATCCAAAAATTTTGCTATACTAAGGTTTCTGTCAATAAAAAATGAACGCGTAGGTTTATCGCTATTATTACAATCCAAACATTGACTTTTGGAAGGTACTGCGTTCGGATTGAGTTTTGAGCAAGAGCATTTGAGGGGGGTCAATCTGTATGGATTAGTCGAAAGCAAATTTAGCATTTTTCAATGTATAAATGTAGGGTATAAACCGGAAATTGTATTTACGATAAATGTAGGTTCATCAGTAAAAAGTCTTTTATTCAAAATTTTTGTGTTTTAATTTAACAAATTAGACATTAATGTTTCCAATGCTAATTTGGGTACCGCAAGTATTTTAGAATTTTTACAAGAACTGGTTACTGGCCATCTGCTCAACTCTCGAACTGTTGGGGTCAGGTTTTTCTGTTGGGGTTGTCTCCCTTGGCCGAAATGATTCCGTTTTAAGGCGCAGTAAACTCCTCTTTTGTCCGCTTCCGTTAGCTACATGACATATACCAATTGCATATCGTGCATTGCCCAGAGATTACGCGTCTAATGCCTATGTGGACGTGGAAGATGCTGGAAGAACTGATCATGTTCAGGAGATATCTTCCAGCCTTAATCTCAAGCAAAGGATTTGGACAAGCCTGCTGTGTGTCACCAACATTACTTAATATATGTATAGATGCTATTATATTGGAATGGAAAAAAATGCCTCAAAAGAGCGAGATTTTATAGAGGTTTAGGAAGAAGAAGTGTGGGCAGATCAAAAAAGATGGGTATCGTATCAGGCAAGATGCCTAAAACCTGAAGTGAAGATGAAGAAGAAATAGACTTTGATAAAGATGTTGGTTCCTGGTAGGATTTAAACTTGTCTATTGTTTTCTGGACCATAGCGAGTAGATCACGAAGACTCATGGTCTAGTGGTTGTGATACTTGTCCGGAGACCCGTAGTAAATTAAACACTGTAATTTAGCTTCAATTATTGAATGTAGATACACTTTAATGTATATCCATTCTATAGTCCATTCATTATTAACTTACCTCGTATATAACTGATATAATTGCCTTCCCCTATGAAACTTCTGTTCTTTAGAGTATATTTCCATTTATTATCTTCAACTATATACAAGTTTTAATCAATGAAAACCTCATATTATACTTCCAAGAAACCTATTCACTAAATAATAAAAGAATGCGCCGCAGAAATTTAATAAAAAGGCAGACACTTTCACTTCTTCCTGGCACATTCCCCTACCACGTTCTTTCTCATAATATCTCGGACGTCTGGCTTGATATATTACATCAAGGGATCTTATAATATTTCCCTGCTATTTTGCTTACACGCAAACAATATATATACATATATTGAAGTATCGTGTCGTCAGGTTGCTCTCGAAAACTCCCCTTTTTTTTCACCCTCGACCCCCCTCCTCCGTCGCCCTAACACCGTGGCGATATTTTCCACAGCGAAGGCATCCTTAAATGACGTCTATATAAGGATAGATCACCGGCAACTCGGGAACCCTAACGCATCGGTCGTGGAAAAAGCCGCGAAAAGAGACATTTTTCCTGACCCTTGCATCGCCGGCTGTCCTCCTCTTGTATCTCGCTCCAATTTGCCGCTGTTAAACCCGAATTCTGCCCGCGTAATATGGTCCTTATGACGGTGTAGCTTGCGGCCGAATACGATGCAGAATGTAATGATCTTTGCGCCCTTCTCTTCTTTTTTGATCTGACTTGTATTTCGCGTACTATTATTTGAATAGGGACCCTAACGGTCACATGGTTTCTACGATGTCGTATTATACACCTGACGTGTTCTATAAGATGTTTGCGTTCGAAGGGAGATCGCAGGTCGTCGACTTTGAGAGGCGTCTGTTGGGAATGGTGAAGGAAGTAGACGATATTTTTCTGATATAGTTGTGGTGGGGCCTGAATCGAATACAAAATTTAAGTGGGGAGTGATTAGACTCCGAAATTCAAAGGTTTGTAAGGATGCTTGTGATTAATGATTGATTAATTACTCAACGGTCGAATTTTCCTCATGTAGCAATCTCCAACATTTCTGCACTCAATCCCTTACATTCTAAAGAATCTGATATCAGAATCGAAGCCTGAGAATGCAATGAATTTTGTTTATAGTAGCAAAACAACGATTCGGACAATTTAAAATATTCATGATTACATAAAACTCTACCTATTTGCACAAACAAGTAACTTAAGCGCAAATTGCGCACACAATTCTCCTTTATTACTAATATGAAGACCATTAAACTCCTCTAGGAAGACAATATGACGTCCTTCTTAATTGAAATCAGTTGAGTAATCTTTATAATGGAAAAAGAAGTTATTTTTGCTTATTTACAATAAAACGTGGGCAATCATCCCCTGCACTTTTAATAAAATTTTTCAGAGACGCAGAGCAGTGAAAAACATTGGATATATATTTTGTTGGCTGTTCTTTTCTGCCTAAAGTGATATAATTGAGGCTCATTTAAATTTGTATTTTCTATGAGATATTTTCCTTTACTCCATGGCAAAGACCTTTATTAAAAGGTCAATATGAAAGCTATAAACCTAAGAAGACATGTGTTTCTGCAAGATAAAAATTTAGCAACCCTTTTGATTCGCGCATTTTAAGACAAAGTTCTGTCAGATAGTTATAATAATGGAATTGGGCAGCTAATAATGTTGAGGATAAAGCTTCAATCATGGTTGTAAAGATTTCCAAATCTAAAATTTCCTATTCTGAGCGAGTTGTTTGGCTTCAATCCATCCAATACTTCTTTCTTCTAATGTTCTATACATTTGTCCATTCCAGGTGTTTCGTGGTCTAGCTATTCAGTTTTTGCCCTCTGTTTTGGCTTCAAATATCATGTTTGTTATTCAATCTTCTTGCATTCTATGTATATGTCCAAGCCATCCCAGTTGTCTCTCCTCTATGATTATTTCTATTGGCTTCATATTTGAATAAATAAATAAACAAATAAACAATATACGATCATATAGGTGATTCTTTTTAAGAAATGGATGCCTACAAAAACCTTGATGTTTACAATGTTGTCATTTGACAGTTCCATCGGTTAAATTTCACCAGTGTAATACAGCCGTCGCATCTAGTAGCGCTATCTACTGCATTCTTAACGTGAATGAAGTATAGTACTACGGTGTGGTAATGGAAAATAGTTGCAAAAAGAAAATAATGGTATTGCATGTCTATAAAAAATCCCCAGACCAGTTCTACTGTACCTAATTTCGAACATACAACTCCATAATTCTACATCTCTAACTCAAGAGAAACGTACTAATACATCGGATACGGTAATTAATTAACAGCAGGCCGTGGAAGATGGTACGCCGCTATTCGAATTACCTTTCGCATTGACGTTGGATGATTGATGACCTCCAGCGTCGCATACACACCATCCATCGAAGGGATCCGAAAATGTACTTATCCGTTCGCTTTAGGCTAACGACAAAGGCCTTGTGTCAGTTAAACACCTACAACCAGGGTCATAAATAGAAGATTAAGGTCGCGGCGTTGTTCGGAGATCTTGGGATGTAGCTGGCGTAAGTTGCAGCCTTACTTCGCGTCGCTTTTCATCCTCACGCTTAACGTTTGAAGACAGCGGTGTATTAAAATGTTATAAATATGGATTCAGACGCTTGATTTATTCCTCGAAACTATTTGAGTGTTTCGGTATGGAGCATTGCGGAGCTTAATGGGGCTAGAGTTTGTGTTCCCGTTATTAAAGCTGTTGCGAGCTTAATTTGGATGTAAGAGGAATCTGCGAGTGATTTACAAAATGTACGACATGTAGAACGTGTAATTTTCCGTCTAGATTTTCATCGGATGTTTGCGCCACTGTTGCAAGAGCAGACTCAATTAATCATCGAACACAGCGACCACGGCCACGACCGATGCGCCCGGTTTTATTTCAAGTAGCCGCTTCCTGAACGTCAATCCGGAGAGATCATATTTTAAAACGGCTGCTAAGTAATGTTATCCCCAATGTAAACTGTAATTAATCATCGCTGTGCCGGCGCATATCAAACAAATAGGGCAACGTGGTGTGGTATTTACAGAGGATATTCCTTTAATTTCAGTTAATCGAAGTTCTGGCGATGAAGAGATGTATGCTGGGGTTTTTGGTAAGAAGTATATTGGGGAAGATAATCAGTAAATTGAAAAATAAATTAATGTAGCGGTATTTTTATTATAAGTTTTTTTGAGAGCAAAATCAAAACCTTTAGTTTTTAAAATCTTCCACTGTTTCTTTCTTCGGAGTTTTAGTACGCTGTGTAGACTTCTAACTTTTGCACGGCACAATACAACGTATATGGTTCGTATACAAGATGGCTTCGTAATTTCACCAAGTCATGAGATAGAATGCCAAAGTAAGTTCAGCAGAAATTGCTTAACAATATTTCATGGAATTTTTTTTTTGTCAGTTATTTCTGCTCCACCAAGTATTTCTCAACTGAATAATCATGGGCAGAGCAATATAGAAAATTGCAGTGCTCAAGTGTAACTATTTTGCGATCCAACTTGAATGTCCTCTTTAAAGAACTGAAGTCCTAATTAAATAATTAAAGTGAAATGAAACTTTTTGAATGGATAGGCTGACGAATTAAAATGTTTATGTTTATCACTTCGTGAAGGCTTTCACACCGTATTTGAGGAAGATAACAAACATTTTAATGTAGTCTAAATATTAATCATCATTAATTAAGTACTGAAAACATCAGTGAATGGAACAATGACGAGAAAAGTAGAGAAGATCGGTGTGTTGAACTATTCAAGTGTCTGGTTGCAGATAGTTTCAATTTAACTAACTTGCAAATGTTAGGGAAGTTTGTATTGTTTCTTTCTCGTACCAACGCCACTGCGGATCATTTTGCATCATTAATAATGAGTAGAGTTGAAAGTAAACTAAAGACTGGAGTAGTCCGCAGTAAACGCTCACACATTCCATCTCAGAGTCAGCACTATTCGTCTGTACAGCAACGCACGCAAGCATCCAAACGAAAGATCGTACACCGATACGCTCACACATTAATAAAAAGAAACCCTAGATATTTCCCATCTACAACAAAACGGAAAGGAAGTGTGAATAACATGGACAACATAACACGGTGTAAGGACGACACTCTAGTAGTATTTTACAACCTGTCAGACATCAGAGCCATAATGCATACATATTACGGAAGTTGTCGCAACCTACTGCATTTATCGCATAGAAAAAGCGAATGAACTTTCTAATGCCCCTAGGAAAGAAGCTAGCAGAATGCAAGGATCTTGAGAAAGAAGAAAGACCCGAATCATGCACTAGTTAGATAGATAGATAGATAGATAGTTTATTTAGCTAATAGGCTATACAATAACACAGAACAAATAAATTCAATATACAATCACTTACAGTGCTCAATAATATGTATGTACAAATGCTTTTTAAAGGTACTAATATTATTAGTTTTAATTTCATACGGTAAACCATTATCTAACATAAGACCACTTACAAATATGTTTTTAGAAGTCTGGGTTCTATGATAGGCAGCAATATAAAAGTCGTTATAGTTTCTAGTGTTGTAAGCATGAGTATCTTGGACGTTTTTCAATTTTTCACCAAGGTAATTTGGAAGTAAATTATTTTTCATTTTATGTATAAACACTAGACTTTTAAATAAAATTCTTTGGCGGACATTCATTAAATTAAGTGTGAGTAACATATCTTTAACTGGGGTAAATCTGTTACATTTTAAAATTATTCTCATGGCTCTATTTTCTAGTTTTTGTATTTGCTGGATTTCATTCTTATTTAAATTAAAAAGTACTGTTGCACAAAATTCTATATGTGGTGCAACTACAGATTTATAAACAAGCATTTTTATATACAGTGATAAATGTTTGCAAGTTCTACTCATAAACCCTACTTTTTTTGACATTTTATTCATAATATGTTTTGCATGATCTTTGAATAGTAAATGTTTATCAATGGTAACTCCCAAGTACTTAATGTAGTCTACCCTTTCTAAATCACTGTCCTCAATTTTTATTCTAATACTAGCTATATCTATTATCTATATTATTCAACTTATGCCATGCTACCTATAACCATATATTTTGATTTGATAAGATTAATGGTTAGTTTATTTATACACAGCCATTGATACAATATCGTAAGTTAATTATTCATAGTCTTCATCATATCGCCCACACTACTACCACTTATGTATAAAATAGTATCATCCGCAAACATACATATATTGCAGCCTTCCATTGACAACAATAAATCATTAACATATATGTTAAACAATAAGGGACCTAACACCGTGCCGTGTGGTACACCATTGTTTGTATTTAAACTATTAGATATCCTATTATTATACGTCACTTTTTGAGTTCTATTATTTAAATATGAATCAAATTAGTCCTTAACTTTGTCACAAATACCATACATTTCTAATTTCTTTATTAATAGTTTCCTATCAATAGTTTCAAAAGCCCTACGGAAGTCCAAAAACACAGCTATCATAACATTTCCCTTATCCATTTCTTGCAACCACAATAACAGTTTCACATGAATGACCTTTTCTAACTCCTGATTGATTATGATGAATCACATTGTTTCGCTCACAAAAATCATATAATTGGTCTTTTACGCACAGTTCCCGAACTTTTTCGTAACTTGGTACAGTATTAATAGGCCTGAATTCCTCACATACTTTCGTCCCTGCCACTTTTTTGAATTGGAAGAATGTACGATGTTTTCCAGTTTTGCGGAAATGTACCTGTATCGAGTGAAGCATTCACTATGTCAAGAATTCTATTTCCAGACATCTGAGCAGCATCCTTAATAATTTTGGTCGTTAGTCCATCACCAGTTACGTCTCCTGTGTTTTTCAACGTGTTAATTACAGCTTTGACGCCATTCAAAGTTATACTGCGTTACTAGGTTTCGTAACTGTTATATTTGGTATATTTTGGACTATATCATCTATGCTTTTTAAAAAATATTTGTTGAAGTTTTGTGCAATTTCTAAATCATCTCTTACCTCGGTATTATCAAAAACTACGTATGTATTGGTGGAACCACTTTTTTTAAGGCAAAAGTGTTTTTAAAGTTTTCCATAATTCAACAGATCTATGTTTACTTTCATCTAGTAATAACCTGTAGTACTTTTCTTTGCTATTACGTAGCAAACTGCTCTGTTTCTATGAAACCTGTACTCTTCCCAGTTTATGACGTTGTTAGTAAACATAGCTATTTTATATTTTTCATCACGTGTGCGCATTTCTTCTATAACTTCTGAAGTTATCCCCTTGTTTGTGCAATTATTACGTAACAGCACCTGTTTTGGACACATAGTGTTAATAATATTACGTAATGATTTGGTCCAGCAATTGGCCATTACATTAACATCTCCTTAATTATTCCACATTGTGCTAAATATTTTGTATTGTAACGTATCTACATTGTAGTTTTTAAAGCATCGTCTTACAGTCATTTTAGCATTATGTAGATCTTTAAATTCATTAATACGTATTGATAGTATGCAGCGATCACAGTGATGATTTTGGCGTTGAGTGAACTTTGTGTTCCACTATTTTATCGTTAGTTATAATATAATCGATCAATGTTCTACTACTGCTTGTAATTCTAGTACATTTAGTAGCAATTCGATACAATGCATTGAAGAAAAAAAGGTGTGTAGTACTTATCTGCCTTCAAAAACTACGAAAACAGTAATAATTCGTGTACGATGCAGCCACGCCCTGACTAATATGGAAAAGCATTTGAAGATATAATGTGCTAAAACTATATTTTTAACACTTAGAGGCCCTGCAAGACAATTTTATAACTTGAGTTGGATAGTCTTCCCGTGAGCCAGGTTCGTATTGAGTACACGGTGAACCTACCAGTGCATTATAGTAAAAGGAAGGAAGCCTAGAATTATAATTTAGTACCAAGAAGGAATAACGAGACCATTGGGCGTTGCAGTGTGGAAGTTAATTAATGAATTTCCCGATTTATATTATAATAGTGCTAAGATGTACTATAAAATTTCCAATAAACCGTTTATGTGATGGGAGACGACTGTCGAAATCATATAAACGGGGTACAACATCAAAACAAGAAAGATAACGTGCCACCCACAACGCAATTTATGTTTGATTTAGTGTTCACGACAATCGCATGGGGACTTCGCCTATTCGATAAGCAACCGTTTCCTGACTTCTGGCATAGGTGGAATCCTAACTGGAAATCACCATCCCACTGAGGGTTACAGAATAATATGCCAACTGTGCGCAACGACAATGAAAACATGATCAAAGCTGTAGTAAAAGATAAACAGGCGTGGATAAATGTCGACGAAACGACAAGTCAGAAAAATATTTTATTTTGCTTATAGTGTACGTTGAAGATCCTGTTAAAGCGATATTTCCCATTGTATTAGCCAGTAAAATCTTAGAATAGTGCAATGGCGAAGTAATTATGAAGGTACTGCTGCATATGCTTAAAACGTTTCAGCATTCATTTGACCAACTGTTGATGTTTGTGAACGATGATGCAACGACAATGTGTAGCGCAGGGCGATCTCTTAAATATGAATCTGTGAGACTTTTATATGCGACGTTAAAGTTCATGCTTTACACCGTGTAGCACAAAGAATTGGGCAATGTTATCCAAAGCCGCATGCATTAATTTCAAGTAGCAAAAACGTGTTTTTGAAAGTTCCCAAACGAATTCGAGAATTCCACAGACGGTAGTGCCCTGATATTTCTGAGTCTCCAGATCCAATTCTCAAACATTGCGAAACCTGGTTAAAAGCGGTTTTCTATTACTGCAAGAATTTCAAACAAATAAAATTTGTGGCTCTATGATTCGACCCTAACGAAGCTGCACCAATTAAGGAAAGTCAGTAAAGATATGAAAATGCTTCCATTGTAAGTGTTTAAAAAGAAATGACTGCAATTATAGGGGCTTATTTGGTAAAAAAATTCAAAGCACCGTGTTGCCATCGGTGGAACCAGTGCTAATTATAAACAATGTACACTCACTGTTATATGCTACAAGTGACATTAAATATGCGTGTTGTAAAAGATTTTAAGGGTGTACAAACAAGGATTTGGAATTTACCAGATTAAGAAAAATTTATGAAATGCGTCTTTAACATGCCACCCTCCTAATTGTTCTCAAAACACCTTATTCACATTCAATGGAAAGCTTTACTGTAACGCTTCAAAATTTTAGTTAAAGCTATTCCCGTAAAGACATAATGTTTTGCGAAGGTAGTATAATCCTTTATTTATAGTAATAATTAATTTGACTTCCTCCAATGCCAAGACCTTTAGCTGCGTATGTACCAGAATCAAGAATACGAGGTGTAGCAATTAAGTCTCGGGAATTTACTTATAACCCGGGAATTCGTTCATAAACATGCGTCTAGAAAGAGGGACCCTTCTTTTCATTCCAGTCGAAGTTTGAAATCGAAAACACGTTTGGTTTGTGTTGTATCGTAACTTGTTTAGTACCGTCGTGAAAATGAGTGACTCACATTGCAAGCAAGGTGTTGTGTTCCAATGTTCAGTGAAATCTGTCGTGTAGTCATTGGAGATGTGACCTGGATACCTGAGTATGATCCCGAGACCTGTAAACAAAGTCGACAGTGGCTGAAAAAGGGCGTGGGGTGGTCCACGGAAGCGAGGATATCCGCGACCGAAAGCAATGTTGACAGTTTATTTCAATATCCGTGGCATCATTCATCGTGAATATGTTCCTGTCGGTCAAACAGTGACTGCATAGTTCTATGTTGGTATCCTAGAGCGGCCACTGGCACAAATTTTTCGTGTGCATCCTGAATTCGCCGCAAACTGCTGGATTCTGCACCATAACAAGGCGCCAGCTTATTCCTCGTTCATTGTGCAAGAATTTTTGGTGAAGAAAGCACTTCAATGTTACTCCACTCACCCTATAGCCCCGATATCGCCCCTCTGCGACTTTTTCTTATTTTCGATAGCGAAGTTATACCTCAAGGAAACTGATTATAGCGGTGTACAGGGGGTCAAGGAAGCTGTAGCCGCGGTGCTGAAAGGGTTAAGTTCGGAGGATTACCAACGATGCTTCCAATTCTGGAAGCAACGTTGGAGTCATTGTGTTGAGTTACAGGGAGGCTATTGTGAATATCGATAATAGAACTTTGCTTGTGTTTTATCGACAATTTTCCGGAACTCAATTACCACACCTCGTAACCTCCTGAGAACCTTCACAAAAGGTGTAAGTTTAGATAATTTTACATACAACGTAGATTTTCTATATTTTACATAAAATTTTGCATGTAACAACATCAACGATACAAGTTTGCTGACGTTCCACGAATGAGAGCCTACGCTTTTCATTTCCTAACACAACCATAACACCTACGAAACAGAAAACGTTAGAGCACCGCTTTTAAAAAAGAACCTACCGTGAATAAACGCCTCCTTCTCTTCCTTGTATAATTAAAGGCGACTGCAATCAAGCAGAGATCTAACAAACGGGCACTACGGAACCGCGTGGCGGAGGCGAGAGCAACACCGAGCATTTTTGATATATTACCAGCGAATGTAAAATGACAGGTGACGGCAAAGCGTTACACACTTCCCCCGGTACAAAGGTAAACTTAATTCGTTTAAAAAAGTTTCTCTACGCGCGGTCCGAATGAACGTCTGACGTCTTCAACCGAGTTCAAGATCCCGTCTAAGCAGAGCTGTTGCTGCTCTTTCGCCCGTTAATTTACGGAAACTCGGAGCTTGCGGACTCCTGATGACTACCGTCCAGATTTATTGTACGTAAAAACAAAACGTTAAAAATGAATTGTTCACTTGTTTGTTTGTTGTTTCCTGTTTGTTAGCGTAAATGAGAAACAAAAGGTGAAGGTGGAGTTTTTAAGGTGTTGCATTTCCCGGCAAGATAACGCAGATGGTTTTGCGGAGATAAACTTCCGCAATAAATTCGAAGAAATTTCCCCGCTTCATTTGGTTCACGCTAAATTCCGGAAAACGGAACTTTAAATGAGACTTTAAACCGCTTTAAATTAGATTTGTTGAAGTAAATGATTAGATACGTTAAATGAATGAATTGAAACAAAGATTTAGTATGCATGTATGTTCTAAATGAGAACGACATTCTTTATTTATTAAAATTAATAGTACGAGGGAGGTCCAGAAGCTCGTGGAAAGGAGGGGATGGAGTGGGGATGGGGGCGCTCGCTAGATGTCATTCTGTTTCGCGACTCATCATTAGTATATAAGTTAAGTTGCAGCGTCAGACGTTTACGAATAGTTGCCTGCTAAACAAGCAATCCGGAAGAAAACTGAAACTATGGAGGAAATTGGACACCGTGCTGTGATAAAGTTCCTTACAAAGCAAGGAAAGAACGCTCAAACCATATTGAATGAAATGGAAACCGTTTATGGGGAACAGCGCCCTAGTAAATCAATGATTTATAAGTGGCATGGTCTTTTTAAACGTGGTCGGGAATCGATTGGAGACGACCCCCGCTCAGGACGGCCAGTTGAGGCCACCACATCATACATTGTCGAAAAAGTGCAAAAATTTCTACTGCAAGATGCCCGTTTGAAGAAAAAACAATTATCTGCATTAGTTGGAGTATCTGATACCACCCTTTTGCGTATCCTACATGACCACCTGGGTATGACAAAAGTCAGTGCAAGATGGGTACCGAGAATGCTCACCCCGCTGCAGAAACAGCAGCGCGTCTGTGCGTCCAAACAATTTTTGGAGTTATGTGGAGACAAACCAGCACAGATTTTGGAGCGGATTGTTACTGGAGATGAAACATGGGTTCATCACTTTGAGCCTGAGTCCAAACAGGAGTCCATGCAATGGAAAAAAAAGGGGACACCACCGCCAAAGAAATTCAAAGTGTCAGAATCGGCTGGAAAGTTGATGGCTACTGTTTTTTGGGATTGTGAGGGGATATTATTGAGTGATTACAAAGAAAGAGGTAGGAGCATAACTAGAGAATACTACCCAGCGATATTAGAAAAATTAAATGAGGCCATCAAGGAAAAACGTAGAGGAAAATTGACCAAGGGTCAAGACAATGCGCCGGTTCACAAGAGCAACATTGCAATGGCTGCTCTGCACAAGCATGGCTTTCAATCAATAGTCCATCCACCCTACAGTCCAGACCTGGCACCTAGTGATTTTTTATTTGTTCCCCAATTTAAAAAAAGACTTACGTGGAAGAAATTTTTCCGACGATACTGAGGTAAAGGAGGCAATTTTAGCCCATTTTGAGGCGAAAGATAAAAAATATTTTTATGATGTTTTAGAAAAATTGGAAATTCTCACAATAATACAGAGCCGCTTTCAGCCATGTTGCCTGACATGTGAGAATTGGTTCTGGTGTCCTACAAATGCAAGGACACCATCTGTGGATGACATTGTCGAATACCTATCTCGATGCATTTCCGTGGAGTGACGTATAGCTCTTGTATAGATCTGGCTGGAACGATAAAGCGGAGTATAAAATGCATGGCTCTAGACACCACTATTGCTGGATTGATTAACTTTCGAATAAAACACCAATATTTGGTATTCGCTCTCTATTAAAGTCTTCAACTGTATTCGGGAACTATTCAGCCCGGGTGTGAATTGTTCACTGTTGAAACTGAAACTGAATTGTCTCGATGTCGTGATTTGGCTGGACCCCTCTTCGGCCCATATTCTTTCAACAACTTCTTCACTGGAACTTGCTGGGGACATCTTGGTTTCTTCTTGTGTGATTGAAGTCTTCGTCCTGGACTTTCTCGCTGACTGGTTCGCATAGACAGGTCCGCTTACGAGGGTGACCTGAAATGTTTCCAGAATCGACAGAAACAACATGGTATTGGTGTGGTTTCTTATTTTTATTTTTCCTTCAATACTGCATCGAATCGGGTCAATAAATCGCACTAGTATTGTAATAAGCAGATAGTCTATGAGGATCACACCTTGGGAACCTCAAAAAATGGTCGCCATAACCTTTTCGGCCGATGGAACGGTCTTTGCTTTCTTCGGAGCCGATTCGCTCGGAAAAGTCCACTGCTCCGACTGTTCCTTGGTCTCCGGTATGTAGTGGTGGATCGAAGTCTCATCCACATTTACGAAACGCATGAAGAAATCCAATGAAACCACCTCAACCTTCGTGTGCCATCTCTTGCCGATTCCGGAAACATATCAGGTCGCCTTCATATGTACTCGCCCGAATCCTGGTGGAGTAGCTTTCGATTTATTAGGAACATTCTGGAGCATGCACCTTGAAATTTCTACACTACTATTAAATGCTCGAGAACCTTTCAGTAACCTCTACTAAGTTCAAGTTATAGAGCCAATCACAAATTTTCATGAGTATTTCTTAAATTTCCTACAACGTTCTTGCTGAATATTACACTATTACTAGGTTAGCCGCGTGCCTAATCAAATATCCTCAGTGGCACCTATGTTATATGATCCAGTTTTTCTAACTTGATAGAGTATACGAATAAAACAAATTGCTTACCTTATGCTTAACGTTTACCTCGGTCGGTAATATCGAAATTCACTAGATAAATTAAACTTCACTCCTTTAATACCTTAAAATTGGGCGTTGGTATTTATGATTATAATGTAATACGAAGTTTTAAGAGAAGAATCGGTGTTTGTGGTTGTTTTTAATATCGAGGCAATTTCTACACAACACTGTACTAAAGATTCAAGTGATTCGACTATAATTTTTTATAATGCGCACCTGCGTACAAATAATAATTACCCACATTTCCCAAGAATCCAGCATTGCCTAAACATTTACACGAAAATTGTTAGGGATCAATGCTTTCTTCGAAATGTATGTAGTTATAAAGTCGAGCAAATTACATTCGCCACTTACAAGTATTATTACGCGATAACGTTGCATAATGAGACCTGAAACTCAAACCGCGTGGTATAAAAAGGGGAAGAACGAATGCAAAGCAAAATCTCCGCAGTATTCCTATGTTCATGCATACCTATTTTAACGCGTGAATAAATTAGTCATTACCAGTCGTACGACGCGAATTCAGAGCCTGACATCGCTACGAACCATAACTAACGATGAAACTGCAAAATTGCAGTACTTGATGTATTTAATTATTCATTTTAAATTATACGGTGGGGGATGCAATTTGCATGCGAATTGTAAATTGTACTTTGTAACTTACGTACGTACCTATCTATAAGCCCGGAACATATGAGGGTCAGTCGCTCTCGGGTAATCTACGATTTAATAATAAATAAGACGATCGTTTCGTTTTGTATAAGTGATTGACACTGACGAGTATTTTTGTGTTATTATTCGATTGAAGAGAACATTACTATGCTAAAATTAGCTAAACAGTGGGAAAGTTCCCTTTTGAAAATTTATCACAATTTCATCATTCTTCGGTTTCGTCCCAAATAGACATTTTAATATTCTTGCGTATATGTAACACGATTTTAATATTGAAATTGACGAAGTGTGCATTGCGTGTCCGTAATCCATCAGGAACCTTCTCCGTAATAATTAGTCCCGGCAAAGAGGAGCAAGTTTCAGTGCTGACCGCAGAACAAAATGGGGAGGTGAAGCGCGCGGCAATGAAATTTTAAAGGTGATATTGGGGACATTCAACAAATTTCTAGTCTCAATAATCCAACTTTTAATGTTTGTGAGTGACGTTGCCGCTAACATGCTTAACTTAGTCCGATCTCTTAAAGAAGGGAGTGGCAATCTGTTACATGTAACATGTAAAATTCATGCTTTAAACGTTGTTGCGCAATTTATTCCTAAATGTTATCCATGAGTAAATGCTTTAATAGCTTATGCCAAGACAGTATTTCCAAAGTCCCCAAAATGTACAAAATGATTTAACCAACTGTGTCGCAAAGCCCCTGAACCACCACAGGCTGCGTTTTACTATTGCGAACATTTCAATGAAGTGAAGAAGGTAGCTTTACAATTCGATCAGGACGCGCTAAAGCTATCAAGAAAAGCCAGAAAATGTTTGAAGATAGTCAGGAAAAACGCGATTTATAAAGTATTCGCAAGAACCTACTCCATAGTAGTTCTTGCGAGGGAATTGAGAACTTACAAAATAATGGGATGTCGTTTGTGGATTCTGTTCGAATTATGGATGATGTTCACTCATGCCTTTGTACGGCGGAAGGCGAAAAAAAGAAAGTGGTATAAGAACATTTGAAAGTGTTATTGACAATTTCACATACTAAGACAAATTTATGAAGCTGCGTCGAAAGATCCATTAAGTTGCCACAAAGATTACTTTAAATTTGCGAATATAACATCACTCGATACACAATATTTATTCCGCACGCCTCATTTGACTGAAACAAATGTGGAAACATATTTAATAATTCTAATATTAATACATGCCGCCCAATTTGTGATTTCGTGGAAAAACAGTAAGTGTTTCTGCGCTTGATATAATATATTTTTTATCATTATTTTTCATGTAAATATTCCTGCGTTCACATTGCCTATGTTCACTCATGAAGGTCACAATAATAAATGATGCGAGTACGTAAACGTTACTGAACACTCGCCTTGAGGCAGCTGCTTGACCCCTCCACGTTGTTCTCCACACTGCACTGTAACTTGTCCCACCTTTCCGAGACTAACGATTAGCGTTATCTCTAAGTTTGCCCATATAAAGTCGAAAAACGTTTGTTTTCAAATGTACTGCTTTATTTTATACCCTAAATCAAATCAGGAGCTTCTCATTAACATGTGCTACAGGTCCCGGAGTGGCTGAATCCGTTGCTGCATAGTTAACGTATAGCACTGTAGTATAATTATATGTCCAAAACCGAATAACAGCAGTTCGTTGTTCGTGACGGCCTAAATAAATTTATAGCACAATTCCGAGATCTAAAATACGATAATGCTAAAGTAATTTGTTAAGTATGTGATGCACTGTTTGTTTGTCCGAACGGACTGTTTTACGAGGATGGATATATATGCGGTACCCCGACCCCCTTACAGTAAAACGATAGTGGCGTTATATTTTTTTATTTTTCCACGCAGTCTCCCTCTACTCTAATACACTTGGTTCATCGGTGCTCTAACATCTCAACAGCCTCCTGGGAAAAATCTTGTCCGACCCCCGTAGTAACACATATTGCAAAACCTTAGACGGCATGACCTTAAATCTGCGTGGAGGAGGAGAACCGTGATGTTTCTATTCTCTACTTCGCACTCGCGGTCTCTGGATCATAATTGCCACATGCAAACTAAGAAAGTTCTCTTTGTTTGCTGGGTATCTTTTCCAAAGACACTTATAAATCAAGATCCGATCTCTTTTTTGATCAATGAATAACATTCGCGGCACCCATCTTGCACTCATATTTTTCATATCTAATTCTTTAGTCAGTATGTTATCCACCAAGTGATATGATAAGCCAGTATCTTCCACAGTGTCCTGCAACATGATATCGTGTACCTTTTTAATGTTTTTGTCTGCTATTACCATCATGGGAGGACCACCGGCATGTTGGATTGTTCTTCCGCATTTAAAATCTCGACACCAGCATTTGACAATATCATAAGAAACTGCAGACACACTAATGGTTGCCGTAATGTCTTTATGAATTTGAGTAGACGCCATGCACTTTTTCTGGAGGTATTTTATTACGGATACATTTTTATGAACAATCACGACATATAATTCAAGAATTAACCACAGCACAACACTTTGAGATACAAACTTGATATTGTGTAGATGTGATCTACAAACGTCAGTTAACTAAATGTCAAAATCAAACAACCAATTAGAAATACGTGAGGGGTAGGGTATGAGGACCTCCTCCCCATCATTTGTATTATTAACCAAATTTCGCTCTGGTACTTCCTTTCGCAAAAGTGTTTAAGTTTGTGACTTGATTCTGAATTAAGAATAAGACATGATCATTAGTAATTTAACTTTCCTAACAAATAGTTTATAACTAAGCGGAATGCACACCTGCGTGAAAGAAGACACCAGCGCCGAAATCACCATGAAATGAAGTGAACGTGAACGTTATATTTCTAGTTCTCCTATTAAAAAGACGAGAGACCTCGACAATCTCGACGTGCGATACTTAATTACATAAGCAAAACCTGAACTTATACATAATTCATGGCCGCTAGACGAACGCGAAGAGATAGACTCGCCGGACTTTCTTTCCCGAACCGCGCGGGAGGTGGATATCCACCTTTCGAAAGCCGCGAAGACGCCAAACCGTGACAAATTTTGATTCGTAGTTAATTCAGATGTCACATCTTCGATACGAGATGGGAAGGTCACGTCCCGGGGTCAGGCGAAACGCAACGTGAACGTGACCCTTTTACAGGACATATTACAGTAACCGTTAGACGGTGCGTACTACGTGCGGTACATTCGCTTCGTTTCTAATTTAAAAGAAGGCTTATCGCGAAGAAGTAATTTGCCCGTTTCTGTTAATTTCCCGTGGATATTTCTGTAAATTGAAGGATTAGATTTCGTGGAATTTTAATTGAATTTCACGTGAATGATTATGATAGAGCATTGGGTTGTATTAAGTCACGCTAGATAACCATTACGTAATAATTCATGAGATTAGAAAGTTAGCTGTTATTGCTAGTAAGAGAATTTGATATTATCTGTTTTCCTCGTAGCTGTGATTGGTGGAAATGTCGGGGGTAAGAGTAGAGGGCGTAAAAGATGCTTTTTTATAACAGTGCGCCGTTGTACAACACAAGTTATCTATAGATTAAAAGCAGTTTAAGAACTCGATACTGTTTTACAAAAATAATAATAATCTGTATTGCCCAACAGAATAAATCCAGTTATACAGCATAAACAATGCTAATGTGAACAAACACAGTACAGTGAATACGTAGGCTTCCACGACCAGAGTTAATAATAAATGAACTACTTCCGGAATTGGATCGTGTCATGATGAGATAATATAGAAACGAAATACGAGTAAGAGGAGGAAGAGATGAAAAGAAAAAAAGAGATAAAAAGAAGAAGAATGAAAAAGGGGGAGGCGTGAAGAAGAATGAAAAAGGGGGAGGCGTGAAGAAGAAAGAAAGGTGAAAAGAGTAAGAGAAGGAAAAAGAGACAGAAAATGGGGGGAGAAGAAAGAAAGAAAAAGAAAAAAGAACAAAAGAGAAAGAGAACACGTTTCGCCTCCGTCATAGGAAACTTCTTCAGGAGAAACAGGGGAAACCAAAGTGGCACGGTAACTCGACGTGCAAACCACGCTAGAGGCAAAACCACTTTGGCAGAAGGTTACAGTGACTCGGCCTGTTAACCGCGCTAGAGGCGAAAACCTTCCGAAGACCTCTACCTCTTCTACTGGAATGTAGGCTTTCACAACCCTTGTTTCTTGCAAAATTACCTTACAATTAAACCCGCTTGCAACTAAGCTTATTTTCGTTTTCTTTCTTTGAGGATATGGATGTCGAACATTTCATATTGAACCTTGAGAGGATAATTCGAAGAAATCTGAAGCGAAGATATTATTTTTCCTTTATATTTTACGTCGAATCAGGCCGTTCAACCACATTGGATTCCATTTTTTTTACAAATTATACAGAAATTTTCAGTAAACCAGTTAGGAAAATGAATTTTGAATAAGAATCCATCTTAAGTACTTTTTCTACACGAATGTAGCCGAATGTAGGCTTTCACGACTTATGTTTTTGTAAAATTGTGTTAGAATTAAACTTGTAATTAAATCTAATTTCGTTTTTTCTTCTTTTGAGAATATGTGTGTCGAACATTTCATTTTTATTCCTGAGAAGATAATTTGAAGAATCTTGAAGAGTAAATGTTATTTTTCTTTTCTATTTTAAGCCGAAAGAGACAATTCAACTGCAGTGGATTGCATTTTTGCAAATCTTATGGATTCGCTTAGTCTAGAACATGCTGTTTTACTTATTAATTCGTTTATTGAATATTTAATAAGAGATGCGCAGTTGAGGAATCTTAAGACAGAGTTAGATTCAGTTGTACAACACTTAAAGCACAATAGTAGTAGAAAATGCGAATATATTGAAAAAAAATATGTGCTTTTATTTAAAATGTTTGAGTAAAGTTTATTTTGAAGCTAAAACTTTATCAAGAAAGAAAATACTGTTAACATACTGTATATCAGGAGATAAAAGAATTATGTCTCAATTAAACAATACATTTTCGATTACTGCCGTTGTTGGTCTCATAAGGATGTGAACGTCCTTTCTTGGTAAAACTAAAAAAATAATTTTAGACGTTCAAGTTACACATTTATATGCTCCCAATCACCCTAACATCCTTAGTATTAAAATTTTCACCGTTTGTTTATTCGTGTGTTCTTACCCGTCAAGCTTACATCGATTTTCGATATTCTAAAGCACACACAACACGTCCTAAACACGCCCATCCTACAAGGGAGACTTCTCAACGGCATTCCTGTTTCACAACATCGACTTCTAATAAATTACCTCGGTCTCGGTCGCCGGGAATATTTCAGACGCGTTTCGCGAGAACTCGTCACGTTCCATCGACGACTACAACGCCCCCTATCTCGTCGTTTCGTCGTATGTGTGACGCCTAACATTTGGCGAAAGTGACATACGATTTCCGGACGAAGTCGAACAAACACGTTAGACGCCATAAGTCTATAACGGGGACCTCGGTTAACACCCCCTAAATCGTGTCCAACTTATCTCCTTTCGGAGAGAGAAGAGCCTAGACTGTACGCGTTCGTTTCGGATCTGCGAAGGGTTTTATCGAGTTTTAGGGATTTCGTATCGGGCGTATTAGGGAGAACGCACGAATACACGTACGAGTACGTTCGCAAAACAAGCCGGGGAGTTATTTTAGGCGGATGGTGGATTAAAATGCTCGTAAGGACCGTTTAAATTTTAACGTCTTCGAGTGGGCGACGCCATATGCTGTTATTGAAGAATGGCAGGTGTTTCGCAAACGTGCCTTTCGTAGTTAATTTATTGCTGACGTTTTCTTGGGGTGGGATCTTAAATAGTCGAGAATTTTAAAATCTATTTCCCTTCGGAGATCCCATGGGGGAAGATTCGAGTAAATTTTTGGAATTCTGTTAACAATTATGACAACAAAGACATCGCGTCTTGTACTACATTTATGTTTGCAAATCGTTTATATTCTAATTTGAAATCAATATCAATATAAACGTCGATGTTTCCATGGGAAGCTTACTTTAGATACCTGGAATATGTGAACATTATTAAAAATAAGTAAAAAAATAAGAAGTGAAGAAACAAGGATAAAACTACACTCGTACATAAGACCATTCCAGCAAAATTGTAATCTGGACGTTCCATTGTTCTTTACGACTAGTCGGTATAGTCCATTTGACGATGTGGTGAGTCACCCCGAAAATTAGAACTACCGAACAAATTATAAATAAGCACCTGAGTATCATAAATATGGGGGCGGGGGTGTTAGAAAATTCTAAATTCAAATTTGTAGATGGGCCGTACTTAATCTAATTTCGGTATGAAATATTTACACATAAATAAATAAATATAATTTTTATAGTCAGTTCGATTTATTTAATGTATAAACCCAAATAGGAATATAACATGGTCTTACGCATATTAAATAATAGCACTTGTACATTGTATAAGCCCAAATGTATAAATTTGATCTAATTTTTTGTGAATATTTAATAAGTATATGTATAGTGTGTCAAATATGAAGCATAACAATACATTATAATTTTCCTTGAAATTTCCAGCGTTAAAATTTGATGAAAAAAACTTGTACGGTTTCCGGTAGGATTCCAAACCAAATCTCCATATTTTCCAGCCAATATGTATTATATCTGCTCAGATATTACGAAATACCTATCTTCAGACATTACTACATCAAGGTATAGAAAGTGGCTCGTTGCCACGGTGTAATACTTATGGTTGGGATTAGAACTGCCTCAAATGAGTATTTAGCTCGCGTTCAAGTTAACGTTGCAGAAAATCTGGGTGCCTCCTGGCATTTTATTGATAACAAGTGATCTCTTGCTAGAATTTCAGGATCGCTGTTTTTAAACAATGAAACTACTAATACTATGCAGAATTTTGCGGATATATTTTCTTATGTAATTACCTATACAACCCTTTCAATGCCTTCAGTAATATTCTCAAAAAAAGAAAACGAAAATAAATTTAACTGAAGCGGGTTTAATGGTAATCTAAGACTGCAAGGAGCAAAGGCCGTGAAACCCTACATATGTAGCTATTACAGACAAGTTTTTATTCTAATTTCGTTTTTCTAGCTGACTAATTCATGTTTCCTGTGTGATTTGCAAGAATACAATCTATTGCAACTGAATTTTCCCATTCGGCTTCAAAAAAGAGAGGAAAACAATATTTTCGCTTTTTTCAGGTTTAAGATTCAACTAGCAACATCTATCTTTTCAAGAAGAAAAAAGGAAAACAGGTTAAAGTTAAATTGTTGACTTATTACGAGTTCATGGGAACTACCTGCAGATAAAATTAAAACAACGGCTACATGCCACAAATATCTAAAAAAAATTAAGGCAACCGATTTCGTGTGTATATAACACATCATCACGCTCAGGTATTATGGATAAAACTATAAGAAATATCGAGATCGCTCGAAAATGCGATCGAACTACACAGAATAGCTACGCAATTATAACCAGTGATTATATAAAAATATAGAAATGAGAACTAACAAATTAAAGCAGCTACATAAATGAACAAAACAAACACAGAATTGAAATAGAAGGTGCCAATCTAGAATGATCTAATAAAGATATTTGTATAATTTAGTCGCGTTCCTAATTTTGTCTGCAATTAATTAAAAATAGGGTTAGTCGCAAATCAGAACGCCTTTGAAGAAGTCCACATTCATCCAGTTACAAAAAATTTAATAATTGGTGTGATAGTGTTCTCATTTTCCCCAAACTTGTGACTTTGAATTCTCAGACTATCTAAATTAGATGAACTATGGTAATTTTGACCTATACATGTTCGATAATATTAATCAGCGAGACTAGAATCAAGCTTAAGAGTAGCGAAATTCTAACAAATTTTCAAAGGGGTACACCTTGGGTTAGCTGTTTGATAAATGAAACAAATTTCGTTTCTATATTAACTATGCTACTCTCTTGGAATTATTATCGTGATTGAGAATAGCCCATTTCACATCTGAAACAATAAGTGTAGTATACACATCTCACTAAACATATTGTAATGATATGAAATATTGTCTATTAAATCTTTTATATCAATGATTTTCTAAATTTTACTTGTTTATCTACTTTGGATATTTTCTTGTCACTGTATGGCTCACGCCCTTATATTTTGTTAATGTTGGAGGTAGAATACCGTTAATACTCCCTTTTTATTGAATTTTATTTCAGACGTTCAGTCTGTACAGTTTTCTGTCTAAATTTTACAGATATCTACTTTGGGTGTTTCTAACATGTACATGTACATACTGTACTCACACATTTTAATCATATTATTAAAATATGTATCATTCCGAAATTATATCACACTACTTACTATGTGGCCTAAGATATAGGTGAACAGATGTGTAACCCCGATAACAATTGATATAAATAAAAATCGTGTCAAAATCACACACATCGAAATCGTCTCTCTCGAGAAAAATGTATTATTTTCTCAAATTAGCCTTAATATATGAAGTTCTTCGAACATATTTAAAGTCAAAAGGTGTATCAGCTGATATTATTATAAAAATTTGGGAGTTCCGGACACATCTGTGGAAACTGAAGACCAGGATACCGAAAAAATGAGATATTACGTGCGAGTGAGTACGATTACTCAAAGTAAAGACTTTAAAACATAATCAATTTTCAAAATTCATTGTGTTTTTGCTCTCATCTCATTTTGTATCTTATTTAGAATATATAAAACTAGCTAGAAGGGATTAATGTAGGTTTCCTGTTACAACAAAAAAGAAATTTTGTTAAAAATGCGATATATACTTTTGGTTTATTAATATATTTAATTTTACAATTTTATATTAGGTTATTTTAATTATAAAACACTATATTTGAATTCAAAAACGGAAAGAAGAAATTTAAACAAAAGAGTTCATTTAGAAAATGAGGAACCTGAGATTTTCCACCACAAAATATATACATATCTAGAACGCATTGAATTAACATTCGCAACATACTCAAATTTTCACAGTAATACATTTTTATGTTAAGAATGCGAGCGTAGTTTTTGGAATGGCATTATATTTAAAGACAAAAATAATCAAGTCAACCGTGTTAGTTCAATAAGCATCGGCAATCCTCTTAACAAAAGAATCCAGTGTTTCACCCTCGTACAGATTTTTTCGTAAAATTGACATTTAGAAATGACTATTTATGCGTATACTTAACATTAAATCGATTCATGATTTTTGCGATATCAATAGGACACATGTCTCTACATGATTCTGCGATATTTCGCATCTTGTCACAAGATTCCTTCTTAAAAATATTTGTATATTGTTAATAACACGTATCCTTGTAAACCCTCCTGCAATTCTAAATTAAGGATGAAAGCCTTTAGAGACCAAAAACGGTAGAGTAAAAAAACCTTTCAATCCCTATCAGCACTATAGACTCTTCATAACCTGCCACACGCATCCCACATACGGATATTTTATTACTCAATTCATACACAAATATTTAGCGAAGATAAGGTCAAAGATAAACGCATACATATACGTGCACTTACGCCTATACGTATTGTCTCGCCGTGTCGACTCGTTAACTTGAAGAATTTCGAACGAAACAGGCAATCATTCGAAGCCAAACCCTCCTGTATGCCTTTCTACGTGAATAATGTCCATTATAATTGCTAGCTGGTTCCTGCGGGCTCGATATCTTCGAGAGCCTTCGCTGGCCGACGCGCGAAAACTGTTAATGCCTGCCCCATTCATTGTCTTTCGCTAACGTCTCTATTTCCATGACATCCTGTGATTAAGACCGAGGGTAACACCTCCAAACATCCCACACACGTTAAAATATGGTATAGGTAAGTACTGAGGCAAGTATGTAAGGTGAAATTCAACTTTAAATTATGGTGTAGCGTTGATCGATTGGAAATAAGAAATAACTTTAGTGGATGTCGCTAAATTAAAGCAAGTAATTGTACTAGCATAAGGGGGTCTTACCGCCCTGTACTGCGTTAATGAAGCATGTATAGCAGAGACTCCAGTACAAGAACTAATAGAGAGAACTAGAAGAGTTATACTGACTATCTATTATGTAAAATAATCAAGTAAATGACAGTGATAAAGCACACAATTCATCATCAATTATAGACGCCCACATCCAAAATATATGCCTATACAGTAAAAATATTAGTGCGCACGAACTGCGTCATGAAATCGTTTAATGACTTAATCCAGTACGCGAAGTGCACTAGAAGAATTTGAGATACCTAAAATGATTTACCGAAACTGCACCATGTAATCAAATTGGCCAGGACCTTAACAAAATTTAGGTAGTTCTCCGTTATTCCCTTTATAATGGTTGAGTTTGAAAAGTTCTGTAAGTACCTAATTATTATTCAGACATCTGAATATGATAATTTCAAGGAACATATAGGGGTAAAAATTGCATATCCAGCATCCTATTAGCTTCGTCTAGTACCAAGTAAGTCCATTGGTAAAGGTTTGTTGTACCCTTACCTTAAGTTAATCGAACGACCTGGCAATAAAAATTTTGACCTCCCTTTTTAAGTCACGGGCTTGAGGTCTCTTCAGGGCATCTTTGAAGATGAACTATCCAATTCAGTGACCACTTGTTGGATTTCCTTAGCTAATTCTCGAGTTGAGTTGGAGCTAAGACCAAAACAATTAGACCTTCTGTACGAGACCTTTCTCTACGAGAAAATACGAGCCAACGTTTTTCGGGAACTAGTTTAAGCTATTCCCACCATATCTCTACCACTTACGGCAATCGGCCAACCTTGGGTTTGCTCATGCGTGATCCTATGACAGGTCACGGACTAAATCGCTTAAATCCTTCCGGTTTACTGTGTGCGGTTTCGCGAACATGTTAACTAAGTCCAGGCCCATTTTTCCGTTTCTTGGCCATCGAAGTCAGCTAGTGAGTCTACCCCAGATACCAAGACCCCACGAATGTGGTGGATATAGGTGAAGGAAAGTCTACTTTGCTTTAGTCCTTGATTTACGTGATATGCCAACGACTTTGAGCGTAAAAAATGTAGCAGTCTGAAGAATCGTCCCTTGACTCTCTCGATTTGATTGGAACTGTGAGTTGTATGTAACGAGACTATGCGTTTTTGTCGCCAGCGTATGTTCAGCTTAACATTCTGTTCTGATTGCAGCTTGACAGTTTTGGTTTGTTTTATCGTTTATTTACTTAGACGGATAGTTTTTGTATCAATGTCTCACTATTGTGAATAGTACTAACTCACTTATTTGAAATGATCCTAAGTAAAACTCAGAAAAACTGTGTAATGGTTGCATCTTTGGTGTGTAGTCATAATTATATTCAAAAATGATCCGAATTTAACCTTCCACTTTAATACTTTACTTCAAAAGCGGAAAAACGATGTTCCCAAAACCTCCAATAACTACCCATTGTTTCTTCAGCTGCATTTACAACTTTCTTTTAGGGACTGGTCCTTGCTTAACAAAACCTTCTATATTCAGTACCAAATCACGTTTGAAAAGATGACGGAAAAAACGCCTACGCAAATTTCAAATGATCTCCCCTAAACCCTGCCCATGTCCAAAACCTTTTCCTATAGCGAAGAGCTAGTTCTTGCCAAAGGACTAAATTACGCTATATTCCCCAAAAGTAATCCCAAGGAGGGTACTATTGCTGAAGTGGAGTGTTTTATGTGCGGTCTACCGAGCGTCATTGCCGACCAAATCCGTTTCGAAACAGCCAAATACCTCATTTTAGCCAAACTTCCTCTTTCGAATCTGATGCATGGAGCCAGATCCTGACTCTATAACCCTTCCCACTAATAAGGAAGTATTGGCGGATGGCATCTACATTCCTCTAAAATGAGATCCAATGCTAGGAAACTTCTTCTGTAATTAAAGCTTCCAATATACCACTGGAAATTCAACACCTTCTCGTTGCCCGGAACTCCAAACCGCATAAGATACGGTATATCTTCCTTTCGTCCATTCTTCATCAATACTTTCTCTTTCTTTTTCTTTCTTCGCCCTTTTAAATTTTTTCTTTTCTTTTTTATTTCTCTGTTTTTCCTCTTACTCTTATTTCATTTTCTCTTATACCTTATCATGACGTCGTCCAATTCAGGCTACGGAAGCCTACATATTCATTACCTATCGTTTCCTCTTCAATTCCTCCGCTTTTTCTTTTTTTCTTCACGATTTACAAACTCCACTGCCAGCTTTAATACAGGAACATTCCGAATTCGAATATCAAACAGAACTTGCAGTCCGGTGCGAGCGCCACAACGAATTTTCTCTCTTCCGTCTCCGATTCCCGTTGACAAGCCGAACAATTGCTCACTTCAGCCGTTTACGCCATACACCAGTCCGCACATGGCGAAGTGATGATATTGGAAATAGAATATTTCGCTCCAGTTCACAATTTCATGCCGGGCCGAATCTAAATAAGAACCGTCGTGTATGTACCCGCACGCGAGATGCTAAACACGGCGGGAAACTCGTCGTGTCTGTAGCTGGCGGTGATACCGACAAAGCGCCTCGGTTATGTGGAAGGACGACGAACGAATCTAACCGCGGAATTAGTTTTTGGACTTGCAGCGTGCGGCTTTAGTTAAGGGACTAATCTCGAGCGGTGTATGCGAGAGACACTTGCTTTCTAAAGCTACGAGAATGATTGGTTGTTTCCACTACGCTTGGTTTTGCCATCGCTCTAGTTTTTTGTTTCGTAAAAGCACGCGAAACGAAGTCGAGATTGAAAAAAACTAATTGAAAAGATCGGAACAAACGTGCTTTGTCAAGATTCCTTCCATTTTTTTCTTAAATTTACGTTCTCTACGTTACGTGCTAGAAGAATCGTACCTATTTAAGTGTTGCTGAGTGTTTTATCAACAGAAACAATCACTTTATGTATGTACTATCTTAAAACAATATCCACAGAATATTTAGGTATTACAATAAAGTTGAAAATTGGCTTTGATGTCATCTATTGTCTTCGGAATATAGTGGATGTATCAGCTTTGAGCGTACTGTAACTTTGTCATCGTAGATTCTGGTGTAAAGTAGGATAGTAGGTGTGGAGTCAAAGTCCAATTTTCAGCAAAGTAATTACGTTACATATGAGAACTCTCTATACAGTATCTACACCCACAGCGTATATCTCAATGAATATTTAATGTAACAGATACTGTAGAGGGCCTTCCATACAGCTATGAATTAATTGTATTACCCTTTTGCCAAGACCCCAGACATTCTTTTACTCTAATCGAAAATGTTATAGGTTATATATGAGTAGTCCCGGCAAAGAGAGGCATGTTTCGGTGCCGTGCGAAGAACAGCGTGGAAGGGTGAAGCGAGCGGCACGGAGATCGACTACCCGTATCGAAGCACGCTTGTTCAGTTTTATTCGACTGGTTGTTGTGAGTGCTTGTCAGTACACACATACGTAGAAAATGTCGCGTTTATGTGCGTTTCGGAAATGGCGTATTTCGAATACGAGGGCTACAGAATTAAATGTGTAAAGTGGTGGAAGTGTGAACCCCACCTAAAAAGTATAAAACACTGTTTGCAATCCGTGGCGAACGATACAGCGAAGAATTAATATTTGATTTCGGTGTTTGTTTTGTTCGTATTTAATTTTCAGTATTAATATCGTATTCGGTATGATTGGAAATATTTGGTGAGGCTTACGCCAAATCTAGGATGAGCAAAATATTGACAAATTTTCAAAGGGGTACCGCTTACGGTTTTTTGCGAAAAATCGAAGTCATCTGAAACGTGTCTATGCAACTAAAGGTTTTGATGACTAGATTGTAGGAAAATCATCCATCTTAGTGAAAAACTTAATATTCCAAAATTAGGGAAGGATCTAGGAATAGTCATTACTAGAGACCGGATTATATGCAAAGTGCATATATTTTATTTTATTTATTATATTTTACGTCTATTTGTAGACGTCTTACGCTGATTAAGCTTAGTTAACGCTAATTAACTTTAATCAGTGTAATGCAACTACATATAGACGTAAAATATAATAAATAAATAAAATAAAATATCACCCATTAGCCAATAGCAAGTCAGTATTTTAAAGCCTATCTATTCCAAGTCTGCATTCTTAACGTGAATGGAGTATAGTAGTAGTGGTAATAGTAGCATTATTTTATTATTACTATCATTATTATTATTCACAGGTATAGCAGTAAACTCACTCACACAAATTAATTAATTATGCGGAACGCAGCGTTTCGGGAGCACGTGGGCTCCATTGTCAACCGTGTTACTGACTGAAAGTGTCGGTAACACGGTTGACAATGGGAGCCCACGTGCTCCCGAAACGCTGCGTTCCGCATAATTAATTAATTTGTGTGAGTGGAGTTTACTGCTATACCTGTGAATTGTACATCCACACAGTCCTTGCAATCGTCATTTGATCATTATTATTATTCTGCTATATCGCGTCAATTGAAATAAACATAAAACGTTGCTCAGACTAAAATTTCCATAGTTACCTTCCAGTAGTTAGGTTCTATACACGATCTCAGGGTAAAACTGTCAAAAACATCAGTAGAAACGTTCCTCTGCAATTTTCCAACGACGTTATAACGCCCATCAAAATTCCAAGTTCTTTTTGCGTGTGCGAAAATGCTCTGGCTATTAAATTATAGCGGCTTAGAGCAGCTGGTCATCATCGCGACCATTGTGTTCTTGACGATACTACTGGCGGAAATCTTCGACTGTTCCAAAATATTTTCTGGTAGTGACGCGTCTCATTTGAACTACGGATATGCATAACGGTAACGTCTCCAAACAGGATTTCATATAGTTAGTAATAATATATATGCTGAAGAGGTATACAAATAACTTTTTAACAGTTTAATTTCAAAAAGCTCAGTTCACAACATTTATAGTATGTTCCTTTATCAATTCAATTCTAGCTTGCCTTGTAGATCTAAATAATATTTTCAATTTGCTTTATTATTGTCTAGAAAGCTTAATGTTAAAGTAATGCTTCGAATCCGAAGACAGAGTAACCTATGTCAATTATGGACAGAAACTGAAATATTCGCTCAAGAAACAAGAATAGTTAATCGATAATTAACTACAGTAATTTGTTGCTATCATTGCATGGATGGAAGAAAGCTGTCATAGTTGCTGGAGAAGAAGAACTACAGCATATTACGCCCTTTCACTTTAAAAGGTAGATTTACCAGCGCTGGGAGAACAGCTTGATACATGAATATACTATCAAAAAGCTAATTTCTGTACCAATCGTATATAATAAAATTAGATCATTTGGTGTGACATCTTATCAATTACATTTAGTGATACTCCTAACTGATAAACATCATTGGTATCAGATATCGAATTCTGTCTAGACATTTTCACACTTATGGTGTGTGGCGATATCTATACTAGCAGCCAATCGTCATTACTATGTTTATGCAGAGTATGGTGACAATCTTTCGTCTTCGCACATGTTGCTCCTCGAACTTTGAGGTTTGATGAAGAATCAGCTGTATGATTACTTCGAATATCTTCACAAATCCCCAATATGCCTGAGACATTGCAGAACAAAAAGTCAATGATTTAACATGCTCTTTATAAAGAGCCCTATGATATGTAACAGCCCAAGAAAAAAATTGATAATCCTATGGACGTATCTGCAATAGCAAGTATTCGTCAGCGAAATGGTCCTACATATTACTAGTTGTTGTAATTGGAAAGTGACTGTCAATCATTACATCTTTCACATGTTAACACCGCACTGCACTGTAACTTGCCCCTTTTGCCAAACTATTCACTGTTCACGCAAACACCTAGGAGAAGAACGTGTGGCTGTTTTCATAAGAAATTTATGATCTTTCTGCAGCGCTTCAATAGAAGATTTATCGCAAAAAAATAATTTTTTTTTGAACAAAATTCTGAAAGGTTGCAAAGCATATTTGAAATAGGAATTGAAGAAGGACCGAAAACTACACCAGCATCAAGTGAAAAGTAGCAAGGCCGTCCGAGAAAGGCCTTTGAAGATTGCAATAGATCGCAAAACCGCATAAAATTTAGGAATTATATAATACTGAAAGAAAGGCCTCTGCTTTATTGAGCGAGGAAGCCTTCCTAACAGATTTGCAGGTGAACAAGAATCAATATGGGCGCATAAGAGGAGTAATGCTAAATATATTGACAAAGTTTCAGCTCTAACCAGGTTAAATATTAATGCTAATGACTGATGATGCCGCAACCATGTTTTTCTTGTGTGTCTATTTCTATAAAATACTTGCAGTAATTCAATACACGTAAGGTGTAAACATTTATTACATGTAAATCGTTTTTAAAAGTATTTCTGTTGCTAGTGTTCATTATTTTTTATAAGAGGTATGTAGTACATTTTTAACAACTGAAATTTTTCAAAATATATGGACAAATTATCTTTGCTGATACATGGTGGACTAGTAAAATTATTAACGAGTTAATTTTACTGGTCCAACGTTAACGTTACAAGAGATTTAACTTTTAATGGCATTATAATTAGTTCTTTTTTTAACACTCGTATCTGGACTAAGTCCTACATTTTCACATATCGAAAAAATCACCCAGACTGGACCGATTCCACCCATTTGTATACCGACTTCGCTAAAACATCGCGTTGTGAAAGTTCCTTTTTTTTTTACCAAAAGCAGTAGTAACAGCAGGCGTTGAACGGTAACGATGCCTCTACAGAACGCGCTTGCATTCGAAATTTCAGCGGATGTCCAACTGGGTGTCGCGCATTCGACTTCGGACAATGGCTTAGCTGTGAATTGGTCGCGCGTTTTTATGTCGTATGCATTGTTAATGACGTATACATGACGTTCTTTTGTTCGCACTTTTCATTACGGCCTGCTCTCTTCCATTGCGTTTTATAACTGCCGCCTCTGACACCCATCTCTTGCGTGCCCGCTTTTAACCGTACCCCCTATATACAGATCGTCGTGATCGAACTTAGCTATCAGCGGTGAGTGGTGTTTCCGTCATCGTTAAAAGAAAGTAGAGTAGTTTAGCACAGTAATTTCTGTCCACCATATTAGCTTAGTGGTTAAGTCAGGTGGAATTCAGAAATCGACAAAAAATAATTGGTTTCGATCCCTAGTCACAACAACTTTAGCTAATAAAAAATGGGGAGGGCAAACACGTCAGACAAGAATCATCAAAGCACGATTGTTCTGACAAGGAACAGCCTTTCTCAAGGCTACCCTGAAGACGGCAGTAGTCAGACTGCCGGAACGTCGGATTGTACAAGTTTAACGAACGATGGTAATAGCCCAAATAATAACTCTAGTTATTATGAGAATCCATCGTCAACAGTATCAAGTCTAGAGTTAGAGTAGTCTCGTGAGACAAGCGCAGAAACCAATCTGCGTTTCAAAAAGAGAGATAAATATGGTAATAGAAAGACAAGTATACAATCGGATCGTTTTAAAAATATATGTGCTAAATACGTCTTTTGTAGTTCCATATTATCTTGTATTTGCTTAATTTGCTTGATTGTGTTTGTGTTTATATTGTTATTTTTCTATCCTTTTCATTATTTTATTAACAATTTATTTATTTGTTTTGCATTTTGATTTTTAAAACGTGGACTTGGCTAAATCAACGTGGTAGTATATATTACACAGAAGCTACGTTTACATGCAGTTTTTAACTAAAATCAAAATATATATTTGTTATAAATAAGTATAATATGATATATTTAATGAAAGATATAGTCTAAAAATTTGTATCATTTTTTTACGCTAGGAAAAAATATATACCAAAATAATCTTTCATTTTCTCAATATAAGGTATTTTGAATGACTCTAAAAAAGAATGTAACGTCAACAATATCGCGCAGGCTGGTCTCACGATATAATAAACGGGCCCTAAGTGTTTATGACCAAAGACATGTCGAATTTACATATAAGTTTCTCTATATGTACAGAAATACAATACGAATAAATATTTATTACGTTATGAATAAATATTACACTAATACATAAATTACAAAGGATAATGTGCAGTTTGTGTTAATAACTAAAATATTTTCTATATTCTCTTCAGTCAAATTGGTCTGTTCGGATGTCAATATACACTATCCTCCAAAAATTTGGAATCAGGAACGGATTTTACAAAAGAGAATGACTAATACAGTAAAATTTTATTAATTAATTTATACAATATAAGTGACTATCGTCAAATAAGAGTAAATTAATCCAAAAATATTAATATGTAAGCATTATTCACCTCGTAAGTTTATTTTCATTAATATGACGTCCTTTGGCTTTGATAACCGTTACACAAATTTTAAGCATTCTTCGGAGCAAATTTTCGAGACAGTTCGCATCAATTTGTTGCTGCGCGTGATGTAAATATTCCCATAGGTGTTGGGTGTGTTGAAGTTGATATTTAGCTCTTCGATCCAGCTCATCCCATCAGAGCTCTATGGGGAATAAATATGGAGTTTGAGGAGACCAAACCTCTGATTTTCATTAATTTTTTGCTACCTTTTTCGTCGAAAAAGTTTTTCCAGTTTCGAGCCGTATGTTTGGGGTCATTGGCACACAAATACCACGAGGGTGGCTTCAACAGGAAATTGCATGACAACCCCAAACCATAACACTACCACTTCCATGTTGGATGGACAGCACCAAGGAGGCTTCACTAGCTCTTTCTCCTAGCCGTCAACGAGCAAAAACTCTCCGTTGCGTACCAAATAATGACATTTGGACTTCTCGCTCCATAAAACTGCGTTCCAATCATCCAATGACCAGTTTGCGTGCCCTCTTGCCTATGTTAATCGTTTCTCTTTATGCACGCGTTTTAAAAACGTTTTCTTGCGGGCGACGTATCCCCTTAACAATCGCTTCTTGACGGTGGTAACGCGTGTTGCGATATTCGCTACCGTTAGACGTCGATCTTGTTTCTAAGTCGTAACTTCTCTCAAGATTTTGTCCTGTCTCTCTCTTTTGGCCTGATATGCCTATCAGTTGCATTGTTTTAAAGGAATTTCACCTTGTTTCCAAACTTATGCACAGGAGTGTATTTTTAATGTTGAAAAGGACGACAGGGTATCGTAATTTGTTGAGGGCGGATAATTAAAATATTTCTTCAGATTTATTTCAAATTTATTTATTCGAAGTAGCTCAACATTTGAACCAACTAACGCAAATTTCTAGGAAAATGTTCTATTTCTTTTGGTATTTGTTTTATCGTTTTTAGCACTTCACTCGTTGGAATTTCGTCTTTGTTTGTTGCTAATGTTATACTTTCTGATGTTATACGAGTACAACCCTGCATTCAGTATATGTTTTTCTTTGATGTATAAGCTACTCTTGCATTGTTTAGTGTAACTCTAGGTAACATAAATTGCATCATGCTAAACACCTTTTCTCTGCACTTTTAAGTAATATACTCCCTATTTTATTCTTCCAAAAGATGACAATGTAAAGATGGAAGAAATATATCAGATATATTTTTAGATTTATTGGCTAAGCTCAATGTAAACAATCTGTATACCTTGCATCATTTCATCGTCCCGGAGCTAAATTTCTAGCCTGCAATTACCGACAGGTCGCTCAGATTTAGCCCATCTATATAGACGGACATTGTAGCCGGCATAATTGTAATCGTATATTGTTAGAAATTCGCACACGAGAGTGAGAGAGGCAGTGAGGAAATGTGGCGCCCTCTAACTATGGCTCGGCATTATATGTGTCGCGTATATTATGCGTTATGGACCCGATGCACGAGGTAGCAGCGAAATTAGATTTTTAATATTCCGAACTATAGCGTTCCGAACAGCTGGCCAAATTGATATTTGATGGTTATCGGCAGTTAGATGCTCAATAGTTCTAATAGATTGCGTTTTAATTGCAGCCGGTTCTGTTATTTGAAGATGCTGAACGTGATATTGGACATGCAAGGACTGGTACGCCTTTTCAGCTCTGTTACATGTAAAAAGCAGCGGCAACATATGTTGCCAGTGTAACTATACATGCATGCATACATACATAAGATGCTGACAAAATCATTAAATAATACAAACTTTGAATTCCAAACGGGCCATAATTAATGTGTTCGCTTTTAACGGGGTAATCCTGAGAATGTAAACCGATTAGCGCTTGTATTCGTCATCCGTGATATTACTTTGTAAATTTTATTCACTCCTTTGATACAGATTTAATATGTGAAGTTCTTAACAAATTGAGTGAAAGTGAGATCCCATAAGTATACAGGGTGTCTATTAAATAAAATAAAAAATATATAAACAATGGAAAGATCTGATTTTATTAAACTTAAATGGTAAATATTTTGCGAAAATTCCTTCGCAGACGCGAGAAAAATTTCTTCTATTATTCACAGCCGAAATATGCGTACGTTTGTCGCATGTTATTGGACTCTTACCATGCAGTTTCAAAGGAGTTATCTTGTAGTTTCTATAGCATAGGCAGCTTATTGCAGTGTATACAGTCCGTGTGTATGTATGCGAGTTTTGTTGGATGTATGTGTGATGTATAGATATTCCGCATCCATAGTCGGCACATATTACAATTTCCTAGTGTTATTTTTAATTCTGACGCTCGAGTAGTAATTGATTCAAATTTTTTTGGATTTAACTTCTAAATAATTAAATGACGATTGCAAGGACTGTGTGGATGTACAATTCACAGGTATAGCAGTAAACTCCACTCACACAAATTAATTAATAATGCGGAACGCAGCGTTTCGGGAGCACGTGGGCTCCCATTGTCGGTAACACGGTTGACAATGGGAGCCCACGTGCTCCCGAAACGCTGCGTTCCGCATTATTAATTAATTTGTGTGAGTGGAGTTTACTGCTATACCTGTGAATTCTAAATAATTACACCTTTTCATTTTCAGTACCTTCGTATTTTATTTCAAAGACATCCTGTATGTAAATTTTATACAAACGGAACTGCACATCTCGGCCAACTTTAAATTTTCTTGAATTTGTTCTTAATGTTTTGCACAACAGCAATTGCAAATCGACTAACAAATTTCTTCTAATGAAAAAGCATAAATTCAGACGCACAACATGGATTCTGCTGAAACTCATCAACTACAACTGGTTTAATGGAGATGATGAACGCAATATTGGAGGCAATAGGTAATGAGGAATAGGTGTAACTTACAGCTTTCAATATGTGGAGGTGGAAACTCATAAATTTACAGTGACGTCTCCAGAACGTGGTGTACTTCAGGGTTCCGTGCTAGTACCACTCTTATTTACTATATGTATGTATATATGCATACAACTGATTTTGTAGTAGATATCTTAGCAGATATTGTCTATTTGTACGCAAGTGATATGCCATTAGTGATAAAAGATCAAATTGCACGTACATTAAATACAAAAACTGAAACATCACGAGGAAGCGAAGAAATGGTTTACAACAAACAAACCAAAACCCAAGTAGATCAAAACACAACATCGCCTTTTATCTAGGGAGAGCCGGTACTTCCAAAACCAGTATCAGATTGTTGAGCCTCCATCTGGATAGTGGAGTAGCCTTGCCTGACCACATCGACGAGCTGGCCAAAAAATAGTCTGCTGCCAAAATACTTCTATATCATGGATCGCAAACAACACAATAACACGCCGATTTTTGGGAAAACTCAGTCCACAGTCATTTAGCTGAGAAATTGAATGCCACAGTTTCGTCAAAAAACTCAAGAAACTTGTTAATTTCTGCCTTTTACATAGTTAATGAATTTTGCTACTAAGATATACAAAAAGCTATTATAAAAATAAGTTTTATTTTCCAACAAAATCTCTATCTACATTAATGCATTAATCCCATCGCTTTGCCATACCCCAATGCCTGTTACATCAAAGTGCCTTGCCGTCTGAACCACGTGCATACCTCTTGTTGAACATCGCTACGACCCTCAAAATGTTTGCCCCTAAGATGCTTTCTGAGTGGACCATTTTGACTGGACTAAATAATTGTTCCCACCCTAATTCTGCAATCATCGCCTGGGTCAATTGGATCGAATATGGCCTGGCATTATCGTGAATCGTCAGCACATCTGGACATTTTCGTCGGTTCGCATCCAGAAGTAACAACAAAATTCTACAGTCACGTCCTCATTTCCATTCTGGAAACGAGCTAGTAGCACTCTTTGAGAATCCCGGAACACGGAAAGCATAATCTTACGAGCTAAAGATGCAACCTTGAAGTTCTTTGTTGACGATGAAGAAAGATGTTGCCATTGCGTTGAAACACGCTGTGTTCCCGATTGGTAGTAGTCCACCCATGAATAGTCACAAGTAATAATCCTCTTAAGCATGTCCTCCATTTTCTCTGCGTGCCGTGAACAACTTTCAAATTCAAACGATCGTACCGCATTTCGTAAGCTAAACCATGAGAACTTCCTGTTGCTATTGCTATGCTCTCTATTGTTACTCGCCTGTCAATTAGAATCATCTCCTCCACCCGTCGAAGTGTTGTATTTGTCATAATCTGAACGAGAAGGCCACTGCGCAGATTATCAACAACTTTCGAGCGCCCGGGAGAGAATTTCTCGTCCCAGTTATACACAGCGTTACGCGACAAACATTTTTATCTTTTTATATCTTTTGCAAGAAGTCCTTTTGGCCAGGAATAACGCACAACAGCACGTTGTGCTGACTTCCGCAGTATACTCTTCCAGCACGATTGCCAGTTTAACACTACCTGTCACCTGAGTATCACAAAGCTGGATCGTGCTGGCACCTAGTGCCAAGAGTTGGGCATATGTTGATAGGAATTCTTTTTCCCAAAGTAAACGTACGCATGGGATGCTGAAATCTTTTTCCGCTCAATCCCCAGCACTTTGATAAAGTCGCAAGATCAAACGTTTTTATAAAATAAGTCAAAAACGTTTTAACGAAAATTGAATCCTTAATACTTGCAAATTTTATTAAGCAAAATCCATTATTCATCTTATTTGCACTTATTATAGTTTTAATAAAGTTATTCATTTTTGTTTATTTTCCAAGTAATCTCGCTGGTAGCATCAACAAAGCAGTAATTTTGTACAATTTCCCGTAATAATACCATGACCTAAATCCTCCAAATTATCCACTAATTATATACGCTCGTCGTACCGTCCTGTATCGCCAATTCTTCTGCACGATTTAATTGAGGCCAGATTAAACATCGTAGCGAATCGTAAACGCAATGGATAAAACATTATTTCAATGAAGAAGATCGTACGTATACGTAGGTATACGCATATATAAATATCAACTGCACGCTCGCTGGATATTAAGTCGTCGCCAAGAATTTCGAGAACGGGAGTACGTTAAAGCACGAGAATTTCATATTAAAACGTCCCATCAGTTTAAATAACAGTATACCGTTCCAATACATAATAATGTCGGATATATAAGTATAAGTAATCTTCGAAAGCGCCTCGGGCACTCACCAAAAGAGGGCAATCGCCGGGTTAAATTAGGTAACAATCTGTTTCGAAATTTTCGAAGGGACCCGCGCCCGTCATTCACCCTCATCATTATTACGAAATTTAGTTTTAAATTACGTACTCGAAATTTAGAAGGGGGTGAATGATTAAGGGGGGATTAAGCTACTACTTTGAGGGAACTTGGTTGGTGAAATTGTACTTTGTTTCCAAAATTGTGTACATGCTATACCGACATAGATGATGGGTAAGGTTGCTAATTACAATAGCGTAAATTATATCAAATTAACAGTATATACAAGGATTGCGCTTGCTCTGCAACCAAATGTGTTTTTCTTTTCATATATTTAACGTATCGAACTAGATAACAAGCATTACCTTACATTGCGTGTTTAGAAACCAAAAGGAAGCAGTATATAGAAGACTTAACATCATAAATAGTTAATTTATTCTGTGAGGAAAGTATACATTTTTATTTTTTTCTATTAATATTTTTGGTGGTTACGCAAAGTTGCAAACCATAGAAGAATCCACCACACTGATCGATGTGGATAAGAAAATTTCATTGAGCTAGCTTTAGATAACGAAGTGTCGTGCAGTGTCTGTGAAAGACTGGCAAGTTATTATCATAATGTCCTTACCTATCCTACCAAAATATATGAACTAGAGAGATTGCTGTGTGAATTAAAACAGTTCAATGTAGTGTTCACGCAGAACAATTACTATTTCAAAAAAGGAAATATCTTGTACGCTAGATAATTATAAATTACTTACTTGTTTCGTCGTCATAACTTGAGAACTGATGAAGTGGCAATATAGGCACTGGGTGATGTATGAAGAGGCAACTGCAACAAAATATATATATATATATATATATATATATTAAAATTACTATGATTTTTGAATCAGTGTTGATGTATAGAAGTATAGAAACACATCTTTTAGATTAATAAGACGTACTGGAATCCTAAAAACTTGTTTTCAATCTCCTAGTCCCCATAAACACGTATTACATACATCTACAGTCATTCACCAACGGAATACTCATCAAACTCATAACAAACTTCGAAATACCTTCACCAAATAACAGTTATTATCTCAGGTAGTCCATGCGATACCCGAATTAACGTAAGAGACTCCACCAATACTAAATAATAGGTTTCTCATCAAACGTTTAGGTCATATTTTCGTATTATGGTTATAAAATCTATTATAAATACTCTAGCAGCGAACCTGTCCGCAATTATAGCCAGAAATTCGACAGAAAACAGAAACGCGACTCTGCCTTACCGGCTTAAAGAAAGTGATTTATTGGCCAAGCAAAAAAATTCGTACTGTATTCGCAGCTTTGTGGGAAGATGGGACAATTTCGTTTACGAGAGCGGTTCCATTTTACGCTTCCGAAATTATAGTAATTATATCTAAAGGGAAATGGTAAGGTTCGTAATAAAAGAATACGTTAAAGGTAGATTTTAGAGGTTAGTTTTTGGAAAGGGTCTATTAATTTTAAATTAATACCGGTGTTATTATGAATTAGTTTGAAATTTATGAAATGTTTCTGGGATAAATGGATACACAATAGAATGCGTTGGTTTTGGAATGGTTATAGTACTTTTTTATTCTTGTCTGTTAGTCGTATATATGAATAGTATGAAATTGTCCTAGAAGGTTGTTTGCTATATTTTTAAATAAGAGGAGTGAAATACATAGATGGAGTTACACTAGAAAATTTGTAGTTATTTGTACTCAAACAAAATTCTAGATAGTCTGTTAGTAATTGGTACCTTAAATTATTGTTATGTTATCTACTTTTCTCATACAAGCTTTTAATCCAATAATTGGAGAGCTATGTAAGAACGGGTACAAATTTTCAAGGCCCAATACACCAGCAAGTACACAATATGACGCCCTCGTATAGCTCCAATTTTGGGATTTGATTAAATCAAATAAAATAATTTTAACAAAAACAATTCTATTTAACTAATCATTTCTGCCTGTTAAAATCACAAAGAAGTTAACCATTTAACAAAATTTTGCTTAAATCAATTCCGAGAATCTTAATACATTGGAACTAGTAGAATTAATAGAATTATTTTTGTCAGTGTAGGGAGCTTCCACAGAAGTTATCTCGTAAGCATAGTTATCAATATTTAAAGATACAGGGTGGCCGTAATCTTCTGTTTCAGATAATTACAAGATGTGTTTTGTTTTTATTCATAGAAAAATTATAACTGCTTGATCATATTTAAGAAAATCTATGCTTCAGTTGACTATGTCAATGAGAGCTCTACCATCTGTTATATAAAAAAGGTTGTATCACCGGCATAGTTTAACATTACAATATTTTACGTAAAAGCCCATTTGATAGTGTAGAGATAATCAAAGTAAGTTAATAAATGAAGCGGTCCAAGCATATTTCCTTGAGGGAATTACTTTATTAAAATGGAGAGTTTTGTCGATGTGACTCAACTGCACGTGCGAGGGTGGTATGATAAATACCTGCGTTGAGAAAGATAAGGTATTAGTAAATCTAGACATCTAGATATTGCAGTATTTTTTAAACCATCCAAATAATATAAATCTAGAGGTAATCACGTTGATTCATACACTTAGTCCAGTAATATTGCAGCTTTTTTAAACCATTCAAATAATACGATTTGAAAAATAGATCTCTGTTTCGGTAATGACTTATTGATTTGATGTGAACCGCCCTCGGCCAAGTCATTTTTTCAAGTTTAGGAGAAAAAGATGTCACCGTGAACCAAATATAACGATTATGGTTAATGGTGCATTTATTAGTACAGTAACTAGGTTAGTTCTCCAGTCGCAATTGCCGATGAATGAATTTTCTTCTTCGTTAGATGGGACCTTTTTCTCTTTAATCCAGCGTCGAATAGATCCAATGAATTGGAACAGTACTGTTCCATGATTGCCCTTCCTTTCTCCAAATAATTAATACTATACCTTGCGCTTTTATTTATGGCCAACGGAATCGTCTTCGCCTTTGTCTGCTGGTCTTTGTTCTCTGATGTGTAGTAACGTATCCATGTCTCATTTACAGCTAGATAACGCTGCAGAAGCTCACTCATATTGTGTGAACTTTAAAGTTATCACGCGATTTCGTTTTTGATCAAGTGTCAGAACATGCGACACCCATCTCGCCAATAGCTTCGTCATATTTAGTCTTCACCCACAGGGTTGTTGAAACGATATCACGAACCTAATTGATGATACCATCTACCTCAATGGAACGATCTACGCCCTCCTCAGTAAAGACGGATATTCAGTTAACCAGTATCTAATGGTAGTCATCAAAGATTTCAAAGATTTCTGCACACATTTCCCCATAGAGAAAAAGCAATTATTGATTGATATTATTCTTTTTCCATGACTCTACAAATGCATAAATTGGCTCACACTTTCAACAGCTCTGCAAACACTTGACGAATTTCTTCAAAATTTTGAAAGACGTCGACCAAAAAACAGTATTTAGAGTCTGCAATGCATATTTTGGCACAAAGCCAATGTTTCGAAACATAGGTACTTCTCATATCAACCTCGTATACTCTCGACAGATTCACGAATAAAACCACAAGGATCTTCCTCATTCTCTAAGGAGTGTAAAACAATATTTACGAAGTCGGGAAATACCACGAAAATAAGAAAATGTTTTGCTTTAGAGACTCGTACATCCTGAAATTTGTTTAAAATGTTGTGATTGAAAACGAACCTGAAATGCTCCAGAATTTGATGGAAAGGAATACCACAAAGCTAGTCTTTAAATAATGGGAGAGGAATTAGGTAAACGTGGTACTAAACGCGTCTCCTACGTCCCACATTCGAACACAGTCCTCGCGCGGAATCACCATCGAATCCACGACTAATGACCGACGGCAAAATACGGACAGACATCGACGATAGCCGCGGCGGCATTATCTCTTCAAAAGGAGAATCCGAATGTAACATATTGAACGGGGACATTGCGGACGTGTGTGCATTGTTGCGTTACGATCCGATCCGTGTATAATAGGCAGTATGGAGATGTGGAGGACGCGTGCTGCTGGTACTCATCGGTTTGCCTGCCGCCTTTGCTTCGTATTGTTGGATGTCGGACGAGCGCCTGTCATTACCCGCACGGAAGAACGATTCGTTTCAATGGATAACAGGGCATGTATATGCATGCGAATTGGTAGAAGCGCATGTACCAACGTGCAGCGCCTTCTCGTTGTATGAATGCGCAGTGGACGCCAAAAATTTAATTAAAATCGTCCCGAAAATACGAAGTGGAAAGAGAAGATGCTCGAAAGGAATGCGTAAAATGAAAAGCTTTATCTGTTTTTCCTTTGAAGTGTAATTTTTCGAATTTAAAAGGATCTCCTAACATATTTTAATGACCTACCGCTAATATATTAGAGTGCGTGATGCGCTTACCTGTGACTTCTCTAGTTTCTTTTTTTTTTTTTTCATAAGTCGTAATGTCTATATTAGGCTTAAGATAAGGTAATTAATTTTCGATATTCAATTATTGAACGAATTTTATTGTAACATTTTCATACCTCAGTTTTTATTGTTGTGCTTGCATTTCTTAATTTATTTATACTCAAATATTTCTTGCTGACGTTTCTTTCCCGCTGTTGCTTTCATGGGCCTCAGACAATAAATAGTTATTTTACAACTTTAAATTTTATTTTCAAGATAGGACATTTTACCACCTTATATTGATGGAGACTCTTAATCTACGACAGCTGAACGATATAACAAACTTAAATGGAAAATTGCTCGACCTTGTTCTTACGAACCTGGATGTGGAGTTCGCGGTTGCGCATGATTTGGCCCCCTGTCTTGGTGAGGACCCGCACCATCCTGTTCTTGATATACTGATTAGTCTCGATCCACCATTACATCCACTAGATTTTCCATCGAATACTAATTTGCGTTACAATTTCCGGAAGGTGGATGTTCCAGCACTATGTTCGGAAATTGGCGCGGTTGACTGGGATACTTTGTTAGATCATGGCAATGTTGACTGCGCAGTGCAGATATCTTACAACAGACTGTACACTGTCCTAGATCACTGCGTACCTAAAATCAAATCAACAAATCGACACTATCCGCCTTGGTTCACGGCAAATGTTAAAAGACTTGTAAATATGAAAGAGTATTACTTTAAGAAATGGAAAAATACAAGGTTGGATTATTATCTCAATGGGTTCCGCGTACTTCGTCAATTACTTAAAGTAGAGGCAGATACCATAATTATCGAGGGCAGGTGGAAGCGAATATCAAGGTTAATCCCAAGGCCTCTTGGTCATTTGTTGGTGGTCGGAGGACAACTTCAAGGATCCCTGGACGCATGTTCCACAACGAGGAGCAACTAACTGAACCTGAGGCCATCGTTAATAGTTTTGCATGTCATTTTTCTAATGCATTTAGTGCCGGCACATTGGTTCCACAAACTGTTAATAGTAAGTGTCCCTTTTAGTGTATCCTTTATTACCAAGGATGAGGTGCTGAACAGTGCTTCAAGGCTTTCTAATGATATGACATCTAGTTCTAGTTTTCTAGTTCGTGAATGTGCCTCTATCTTTGCGTATCCACTGTGTATACTATACAATTTAATTATTAAAAGTTCCACGTTTCCGACAAATTGGAAAACTAGTAAAATAGTGCCAGTATTTAAGGGAGGTGACCGGGCTAACATTGCGAATTACAGATCGATAAACATTTTAACTAACTTTGCAAAAGTATTTGAACATATTTTATATAATAATATTTTTTTAATGTTAAACCATTTCTGTCAATCCCTCAACATGGATTTATGTTAGGTAGATCCACAGTAACGAACTTGGCAAATATCACCCAGTATATATCCGGAGTGTTGGACCAGCGAGGACAGGTCGATGTCGTCTATACTGACCTTGCTAAAGCATTTGACCGTATTAATCACAAGTTACTTTGTGCTAAATTGGAAGCTATTGGCTTCTGCCCTGCGTTGGTGAAATTAATTTCATCTTACCTCTCTGGAAGGAGTGGTTACATTCTTTATAATGGCTATTCGTCCACTCGCTTCAGAATACTATCTGGAGTTCCGCAGGGTTCTAATCTCGGACCACTCTTATTTAACATTTTTCTGAATGATTTGCTAGATAAATTGCGATGTGAGGCTTTAGCTTACGCTGATGATCTTAAAATCTACAATGTTATCGATTCGCTAGTTGATTGCGTTAAGTTGCAGACTTACCTTACCCTTATTAATGATTGGTGTACTCTGAATGGCATATCTCTAAATATTGGCAAATGTTTAGTGATCGCTTATACCAGACGCTCTAATCCGATCGTTTTTAATTACTCTGTTGATTCTACATTTATTGCAAGAACTGAAAAAGTGGGGGATTTGGGAGTACTTTTTGACACGAAACTAAGCTTTTCTGATCACATATCTGCTATATGTATTCCTGCCTCTAAATCTTTGGGTTTTCTAATAAGAACTTGTCGCGCCTTTCGTGACATCATCTCAGTGGACTCTGTACTATACTCTTGTTCGATCTAAATTGGAATATGCCAACTTAATTTGGTATCCTTACTACACGTATCAGGTGATTTAAATTGAACGTGTACAAAAGCGGTTCCTCAAATACCTTAGCTATAATGCTAGTGGTACTTACCCTGATCGTGGTTCAGATTATGTAACATTGCTGCAGCAACATAATTTTGGTTCATTAGAAGATCGTCGCCATAAAAACAGCGCAAGATTTTTATTTAACCTGTTATCTAATGAAATAGATTTACCATCATTATTAGCTTATGTAGATTTCCGAGTACCACCACGTTACACACGGTCCCTGGATTTTCTCGTGGCGTGTAGGCACAATACAAATATCTTGGCCAAATCGCCTATATTCCATATGGTCACCAATTTCAACAGAATATACTCGTAGAATATTTGTTTATGTTAGGATTATGTTAATTGTTATGAAATGTATTGTACATGTGTGTTGATTTGTAATAGTATTACGCATGAGGTATATACATAATCAATGTAATTGCACCAATTGTTCCTATATTGTCCTGTAAGTGATAGTAATTGTTAGACAAATAAAGATTATTATTATTATTGTATATTATATACAGTAAGGCTCATAGCAATATGGACAGTTCTTATTTCATGCAAAATTTCACGCTTGCCTCAAAACTTTAAACAAAACAGTTATAAGAAAAATATTTATACGACTTATTGCACATGTGTACACAAAGAAAAAACGAAATCTACCTTCTAACTTAATTGATCGCACAATTCGTCGCATTCTTTCTACCAATTTCCTCACTGTAACCTGAGTAACATTATTCTACTCTCTCTGCAATACTGTGCAGAGATGGGTTTTGGATGTTGCACATTCTTTTCTAATTCGTTTGAGCAGTTCGTCCCACAGAAGCTCTATCCGGACTCTCTGCAGGTCAAGTCATTATTTTTAACATTCCTTCATTCTCTGCCTCAATGGAATAATTTTTATATAATAACGATGCGTGCTTCGGATCGTTATCGTGCATCAACTCAAACTTGTTGCCTATTAAGCGCAATCGGGATGGTAGAGCATTTTCTTGATATCTCCAGTACCAGACACCCCCGTACAACCCCGTACATTGGAATCACCATATTTGCTTACTGTTGATGTAATACACTCAGGAAGTGCTTTCTCACGTTTTGGGCGCCTGACAAATTCTGCGATTTTGATCAAGCACTTCATATTTGGACTCATCAGTTCATAGTACGTTATCCCACTGTCTATTCCAACGGCGTAGCCACACCTTTCGTGTAGCAATACAGTCGTGGAAGTTTGCTTCGTTTAGACAACGTTTCACTGTGCTAGCAGATATCTTCCTGTTTCTAGACCAATTCACTTCCGCCGTAATTTCGAGAGCCGAGAGTTGTCATTAGGTCCACTTTGGAAGAAGCGTTTGTTACGTGGTCCCCTTGCTGCATGATTTAGAGTCGTCTATTGGACATGGTGCAATGTAGTTTAGCAAAATTCCCATTATTGCCTCGACTTAAGTTATCCCTCTTTAAGTTTCGACGGATATCTACTGGCATACTTCTTTCGTTATACTCTATTAAAGCTTTGTAATAGACATATCGAAAACACGACAATTCTTCAACAACGACAATTATCAATTCCATATTTCGGCGTCGGTGCTATTAATACGTTATAAGTCTTGGAACTAGTGATACCTTAAATAAGTCGTAAGAGTCGTATTGAGTTGATATAATAAAATCTTCTAATTCGGTTCATTTTGGCAAAAACGAAAAGCTCATTTGCATTAGGAAAGAAGTAAGTTATAGTTTATACGACGACGACTCTAGTGAGACATGGAAAACAATAAAATTTATACACGATTTTCGAATTCCTAACGTTGTCCATTTTTAGAACGCCTGCCAATATTTTCCGTTCCCGCTTGATTTATCCCACGAAATGTTGGTAAATATTCGCCAGGCATTTTCTTATCAGTCGTTCGCGGGTACGTGCGGCTACGTAATAAAACAAAATCGACGTCGTTTTTCGTGAATCGAAAATTCTGTACCATACATTCATACATACATAGCTTGCACATAAATTAGTCCAACCGATTCGGGAATACCTCCTTCGTATTGGCAGCTCGGCAAGCATATATAGGCATTTACGTACGTAGCGTGTATGTATATATTATACAAAACGTATACGTCGTGAATATTTAAGCAAAACAACATTCCGCCATTAGAAAAATGTTTATTTTCACTTTACGTCCCGTCGCGTTATTTTCCGCATAAGCCGTCAAGGCACGTATGGGAGGCCCGGTTCGGCAGATACGTTCTGCCTCTTTCCAATAAGATAATAAAATTGCGTTTCCTGAATAAACAATACTTCGTTCGTACTATTTTTAACGTAGCTCGCGTGCTACCGTCTAGAAATTTGACGTGCATCCGCTACCTAGCGAAGCTTGAATTCCGAACGAGTGATCGGAACATTGGGAACGTAGCTAACGGTAGCCTTGTACTTTTTTTTTGCCTTCCAGTTTTAGGTATTAATAGGACATGGCTTAAAGTAAACATTCCTTCGGAATTAATCGATTGGAATACGGTTTTAGTAGGTAAAAGTTGACATAACCTCAATTCGTCAGTAAATTGAGGTTATGTCAAAAAAGAAGGTTTTTTTTTATTTGCGGTCTATTAAAAGAAAGATTAGGATTCCCTATATTTACATGGAATTGTTTTTGAGTTATTTAAGGTACACTAGCTTAAGTACTCAAACTTGCACAGGTAGAACCAGATTACTTATTGAAATACTAAAATCTTGTTTTAACATTAAGAGCAACTACCAAGTCTATAGTCTGGAATAAGAAGGCACCCTCATTAATCAATGGGGGTACTTATTATGCTTCATAAAACTTATCTTCATGATTAAGGAGCTTATAAATGCATTGATGTTGAGGATAGTCCAGAAGGAAAACAAAATCACTATATTTATTTATTTCCAAAAAAGTATAAACCCAAAAAGAGGACGAAAGACTCAAATACAATATAATAGCGTAGAATAAAAAGATATAAAAAAGGCAAGAAAAGGATAAAATTTAATGTTAATATATCTATTAAAAAAAAGAAAAAAACAAACAATCGGTGCCAGTAACATAATTGTATTCGGATTTAAACCTTCACACCAATATTTGTGGTATGGAGTTTACTGCGATACCTGTTGTTACGTTCTCCTGGTTTGAAGAACAACGCCGCTGTAGCCTGCTCGTAATTTCCTAAATTACTTGACCAATACTTACTTGTAGAGTATGTTCGCTTATTTACTAGAGGAGAGGTTGTACAGTGAAACTCAATGCGCATGCGCAAAAAAAATATATTTAAAAATGAAATGGTTACACGGTTTCCACTCTTGCCTATGTACATGTACGATGTACGTAAGATATATAGATTTGCAATAATTGCAGTTATTCGAGCTCTCTTATACATGTAATGTACATTAGCAGTTGTATATGTATTTTCATTGGCAGCAACATAAAGTAATGCCTCAGCATGTACGTTGCAACGCTATGTCTTAATTCTGTTTAAAAGGTTAAACTCTTATATGCTTCCGCTGAAGCTTTGTTAGAGGCATGTACTAATGCCTCTATCTGTTTGCATGCACCACTACCTTTTTATAGAGAGCCAACCCTATTTATTTCTTAAATTTATAAGCGCACCTCGGTGCTATGCTTATTTATATGTCCCTTTCCGGGAGCCTAATATACTTTCCTTGTTTTAAATTTGCCTAAGGGACTTGGCCCTGTATTATTGGCATGTATTTGTACTTGACCAAATACGTTTGTTATATTCACATTTATAGGGGAACCCACCCTATCTCTTAGAGCTTGAGCGCCTGGTCGAGGGCGACAGTAGCGATAATAGCCGATCTCAATACAAAAGTAATGTCACAGCTACCCAGGCGTTCTCGTTTGAAATATTACGCTATGTGCAATCTTTAGCTCTATACTACTGCGCCCCAAAGAAGGGAAAAATCCAGTAACCAGCAAATGTACGAACTGTGCACCGACAAGTAAAACGGAGCGATGATGCCGACATTACATAAGAAAACTGGTCCGTGACACTCGTCCGCTACGACGAGCAACTAAATGAAAAATTTCTAAGTCCCGATACGACAAGGACCGAACAAACGTACAAAAGACAACGGGCGCTGCATGCAACGACCGTCAGCAAGACGCGGAGTGATCGTACTTGTAGAGGAGGTCTATACATGCGCGCCGACAATCTCACTAAAATAATTTCCGACACAAACTTAACTGAAGACTAAAAATATGTATAGACGACAATGGACACAGTAGCCTCGACGTACGATGATAGAAAATCGAGAATTTATACTTATTAAAAAAAAAATCTATACATGTGGTCCGACGACGTTACCAAATGACTCCCGCCAGAAATAAATGTATAGACAACGTCCTCGACGATTCCCGCCAAAACTAGAAAATCTTAGAAATCTCTAATAATCTTACGACGACGTTACTGTACACGTTACGACGAGGCACGAAAGGTGACCGAGAGTGCACGATCGCTAATACCTCGACCGTCGCGCGGGAGACGACTGCCTATGCTTGTGTACCTTAAATTTTAAGAAAACTCCCATTACATATCCGACGATGTTGCAGTGAACGATTTCTAATTAGGCAGTTTTAGCTAGCGTAATGCGAATGCCTGACTTGCATACATATACAATGCGTAATGTACATACATATTAAAATAAAATTGGATATAAGAGAGCAAAATAAATAAATATAAGAATGAAAATAAATAAATATAAAAATGAAAATAAAATAATATTCTAAATGAAAATAATAATGCAAAGAAGATAAAATACATAATAGTAAAAAAATTTATAAAATACAAAAAACAATGTTAAGTCCTTAACACCTGTAAATTATGCATTTTTGCTGATTATTTTATTGGTGCATTTAAAGGAGGAATCCTATAAGCAAACAAAAAGTCGAAAATGTGCCTACAGTAAAGCGTCATTATGTTACTCCATTTTTAAAGCGTCCACTATCACGTGGATTTTTATTTCCGTTTGATAGTCTTTACATTAACCAGATTAAGGCATAAAAATTAATGTGCTTCAAGATGTTGTCGAATCAAAGTATAATTGAGCACAATATAAAAGAAGAATATAAGAAGTGAAAACAGCATTCTAATTAAAATATATCTGGCACCTTTAAATTTACTTAATAATGTTTCCGTATTTTCTGTTGTTTATGGCAAAGAGTAATACGGATTCGTTTCCTATTTCCTAAAACTTTGAGCGCGACCAGTTTGTATTTAAATACAACCTGTTTACTAACAGATTTATCTAAAATATAAGATTTCCACAATATAACCTTAGAATTTACTAATTAAGTTCTAAAGAAGTCATTAACTGAGAACCAAATATTCTAGATGCGTTAGAATCTAATTATAATTAAATTATATTCTAATAAAACAAGATATTTAAAATTAAGAAAATTTTGAAAATTAGGCAAATATTAGAAAAACACACATTAGACTTGGAAGGTCAGAGATGGTTCAATACAAAACTCTTCTGGGGCCATATAGTGGAATAGTAATAAATGTGAATTAAGTATATTGAGAGAGAGAGGGGTTCTTAAAAAAGTACCTTCCATAAATATAATGACATCTTTGATAAAGAAAATGTTACTTAATTTTGTAAAATCATTCTTTTCCTGCCAAATGCTCAAAGGAATCTAGAAGGCTGACTGCGACTAGTTGACCATTCCCGATGTAAGTGTATGGTCAGACTAAATTAAATTTGCGTACTGTATTAATAAACGGAATTTTAAATATGCCTGTTTCCAAGCAATTACAAAAATTATATTAAGGAATCTTGGGCAAGTAAACTACATAAGGATTTTAACTTGCTTACTTTTGAAATATATAATTACAATCGCGATATTAGCAAATTCCTTATTAGATAGATTAAAAGCAGTCATGACAAAATTATTTTATGTTCTATACCATATGTGGGCAAGAACAGGCCCGCGACCCGGATCCGGCCCGCTATAAGATCCGGCCCTCGAGACATTTCGAAAAACCCAATTAAAAAAAAACTTCACGATTTAATTATAATGTTGTACCTATTTTTTTCATTTCACTTTTTTATTTTAATAAATTGGAATTCTCGTATTATGTCATGTCTGATATCTAATACTAAAAATTATGAACACTACTCTAAAATGCACTACCTTTAAACGCGGCCCGCGAACGTATTTGCACACTAACGTTTAGCCCACAACATGTGAAAGGTTGCCCATACTTGTGTTATACAATTACACCTTTTCATTTCCCCTACTTCTTTATTTTATTTCAAAGACATCCTGTATATGCGTGAAAAGAAATTATCTTGGAAACAATTCTACTAAGTTCTATATAAATTTGCGCATTGGAAATAATAATTTGACACTTAAAAAGGCAATTTTTTACCAAATGTTACCAATAAGTTATCAATAATGTTATTTGTAGCTAATTCCTAATGAATTTTTTTTATGTATATCCACAACAGAAATGTACTCAGATTGTGTAGTGTACTTTCTAATATTTATCAAGAAACCCTTAATCTACAATCATTTACGTTATATAATGCACAACAACCTCAATATAGCCGTATACGTTCGATTTACATCCGCTTGTCAATACTAATCATGTCATATTGTCAGCGCAACCTCGCGGGCATACACCGAACATCCAATCGTCTATCTGCGAGGACTGCCGGTACTAGCTGTTCGATAATTCGTTAGGAAATCCAATTGTACAACACATGTGGCTTTACACAATAATCTGTAGCACTTAGAAAGCACGCTAAGCTACAAAGTAAGCTGTAATCTACAGATTATTTCCACCCGACGTTTAAATTATATTACACAATAGAAAAATAACTACCTACTTCGATTGGTACTTTCACGTTACACAATTCTATTATACGTAGGTATTACCTAGAGCATCAAACTCGTAGATAATTAGGAAATCTCATTGATTACTATGTTATTCGAATGATCATTGGTGCTTTTATATGGAGTGTAACGTGTTAAGGATATTGAAAGCAAATAATTGCACGGTAAATTTACTATTTGAAATAACACTGCGTACAGGATTCAATATCTTTTTTTAAGTAATTACTAATTTAATTCTTTAATACACTATTTTACGTTGGAGAAATTGCATTCATGTCAATAAGCACGATGACCAAAGAAACGAGACTATTAGTATTAACACATTTTCCATAAGGAACTTTAAATAGGAATCTAAAATATGAATTAAAAGTCATGAGTATGCATAGCTTGAATGGTATCTTTCTCTGATGTTTTATGGTCTCATATTTCACAATATTTACGTTGGGGGGAGTGGTTTATTCTATCCCACCACCTTAACTAATAGAATGTAGTAGCTTGTCAAGAAATATTAAAAATTTTTGGATTTTTTTCTCACAAACTACAAAGCTTTGCTCAAAAATGTCTTGCTCAGTGTATTCAATGTTAGGACACCGCTAAACAGAGAGAATCTGGTTCTGTACAGGACAGTGATACAAAATATACTGTACGAAGTAACGAAGCGAAAAACTATTACGATAGAAATTGATTTAAATGGGTGTCAAAACCGTTAATACAAAGGTCGAAAACATAAAGGCCTCTGTCAATTCCTTTGTTCTACACCAAAGTTATAGAGACAATAAAGAAATTTTGCGAGTAGAATTTATCAAGCAACTTTCTAAACAATTAGTGGCAGATCATCTAAATAGACGCTTAATAAATTCAAAACTTCCTCCAGATTTAGGTTCTGGCATAGTGAGGGTTCCAGCAAAACCCATAACTTATCAGTCCAGTCAAGAAAACTTAAACAAGAGGAAAAGATATGGACTTTGTCCACGGAAAAATGATGAAAAGACTAAAAAAATTCCATCAGCTTTGTAATACTGCCATATGTGACGATTGTAGAACTTTTATATGTAAAATCTACATGGAATAATTTTTCAGCTATGAATATTTTAAGCGCTGTAGTTTTCTATTTAAAGTTACATTATCTATTATTTACTAATTCTTTTATTGTTTGTCCATATATATCATCTACAAAAGGAATATGTACAATCTTAGTTTATTTAAATAAGTAAGTAAAAAAATAAGAATCAAGATACTGCGTATATCGTTTTATTTTTATAGGTATGTTATATTTCTTTTTATAGCTCCCATCCTTTGCAAAGGATGGATTTTTTGCGAGTAACAATATTATGCATAGTTACAGAATTCGATAACATTTGCATTTTCTTGACGAACAGTTATACTTTAGTACGTCATACATGACGTCATATGTACGACAGTTGTTATATATTTTGTAACTACTTCACGAAGGTAGTTGTTAATCAGAAATTATATATACATCGTTGGTTACTTGTTGGGAAAATGTGTGATCAAATAAGTTTTAATGAAAAATAGATACAATAGAAAGTGATATATACCATTTCTATTATTTCATTAATTTTACATATAAAGTAATTCGCATGGAACTTCAGTTCCAGAACTTATTTCTTTGCGTATATGTTTGATTATTTATGCTCGTCATCCTTTAACTCGAGTGTTCGAAATGCCATCTGCCGGCCTCTTCACAAAAAGCAAATCTATTGACACATTCATTTTGTACATTGCGAATGATGGCCGAACTAATTCGACTCTTTTCATGTCTATTTCAAATTTTCTATCAACATAGATTTTTGATTCTAAATACCCGCAGAAGACAAAATTCCCGAAGACTGGAGCCTGAGCTATATTAGTTTAATATACAACAAGGAAGACGAAAGTAAATGCCAGAACTACAGAAGAATAAGTGTAATTAGCGCAATGGGAAGGCTGTACGGTCGTATATTAAAGAAGAAAATAGAACGTGGCTTACAAGAAATAGAAGAGCAGAACAACTGCCGAGCGAGACAGTCATGCATGGACAATATATTTGTGATACAATAAGTATTGGAAAAACGCATAGCTGAAAATTTACCCACCTAGAAAAGGCTTTTGATTCGGTGGCCCTAAAAAAATGTTTCAAACAAAGTAGGCCTCATTACCAGGTACATCAATGCAACATGGATTATATATAAAGATGCACAGACCATAATCAAAATTGGCGTAAACAAACCCTATATTATTTAAAATTTATATTCAGGGTAATTAAGAAAAAAAAGACAGAAAGAATAGAAATTGAGATGGAAGATTACTGTCTCACAAGTCTCTATTTCGCAGACGATCAAGTAATTATAGCTTGTGATGAAGAGGATATAGACTACATGTTTAGAGAACTGAGACAAGATAAAAATGTATGTATGTAGCCGCCGTGGAACCCATTCTAACATAGAATGCCGAGACCTGGCAGATGACAAATAGCAATAAGTAATAAAAAACATTTATATTAATATGAACACAACCTACTTGATATGTGATTTTTAAAAATATTTGAAAACTCCGTTTTCGCGACGTCATTGTGCTGGTTATTTATCGTAACCTCGTAACCATAGTTACTCGCGGAAAAATCCTTATTATATCACAGCCAGCTGTTGGAATATATGGTATGCGCAGTATATACGGGTAAAACAGTATCGTTCACGGATCTTCATGTCAAGCTTAAGGGGTTAATGACACCCAGTCCAATTATGGCAGCTTTCTTATCTTAAGTGGAACATCCTGTTGATTTTTGCATTTTTAGGTTATGGAAAAGCGAATCCAAAAGCTAGTTTGAAATTAGAAAATTTTTCATGTTGTACTGTGTTATTGGAAAGTAAGAAACTAACACAAAGGGACAAACTTTGTAGAGCTATTTAACGACGGAAGAAAAAAAAATCGCTCTTCATAATGAATTGACCAAAAATAGGTTCTATTCTTGACAATCTACAAACTATCCTCGATCGTCCTCTCCTAAATTAATAATACGTTATTAGTAAGCATCCGGTTACATCTCGTAAACGTATGCACCCTGAATAATTCCTCCCTAGTCCTCTCCGATTCTCAGCGTCCGCAATCGCACTCCACTAGGAGTATTTACTTTGTTTCGAGAGAGATTGAGTTCGAAAATAAGACCGCAGAAGGGACATATGTTCCTAGCGTACCGTTCGCTGAACCAACGAAGTGAAAAACGGACCTCATGCATAATGCAGGCCGGGCCAGAGATCGTAGCGGCCGTGTCTTGACCGCGACCCGAAGTCCGAGAGACATCGGTATCATGGCCCGGACCGCAAGCTTCCCCTTCATTACGTTAAGTACAAGCTTGGGGGTATCGCGTAGAGGAGAAGGTATTAGGTGTTGTTTTAAGCGCGACAGACGTAAGGTATCTCCTTTAGTTCATCGTTAATTAATCAGATATGCCGCAGGAATTAAATGAGTAGTCTCCTTCGGGTTCCCCGGCGATGGCGGTTGAATAATTCAACGACGTGCCAAAGGATATTTCCAGGGTGAGGTGGTTATGGAGGAGGGTAAAGTGTTGTGCGTGAGGATGTAAAAGCATGGGAAGCACCTAATCTGCTTTATATGGATGTTGTCTTTGTTTTATTAATTGTTTGTAATGTAAGTGGATTATTGCATTATGAAATTAAACTCGCGAAAATTTGCTCAAAGGTAATGGTTATCGTTTGAATTATCGATGATGTTGAAGAAGAAACTTTATATTCCTCCTGGAGATTTGGGATAGTTTCTACTCAACTAATTTACGTACTAATATATATTGTAAAAGACGTAACGGTTCTGAACAAATTTGATGCTACCAGTGATTGTAGGAGCTAAAATAGAGATAAAAACTAAACTAGAAAGGAATAAGCTTTTAAATCCGAAACGATTCCCAGCAATGGAATCTCTAAGGAAGAATCTAGAAGTGAACAAAAGGTTGCCAGCGAAAGAATCAGAATATAATAGAATCGATAAGAGATGGCGCAGGAACGTTGAAGTGAACTCATTGCTCAGCAAGGGCAACCTTTTTATCGCAACTGTCAAAATTTCTGACATTAACAGTTGTTGTTAAAGAGTGTGTTTTGTGTTGGCTTCTGAATGGCTGGGAAAACGGCCAAGTAAATTCGAAATATTTTGCTAGAGGTTCACGGCGGATGTACTCCATCATTTTCGGCTATCAGCTTCTATCTACAAAATTGAAGTACAATCACATTCGATGCGGTATTGAAGAAGAAACGGTCTGGTTTGCAGGGGACAAAAGTGTTTTTCCACCACTACAATGCACCGGTTCATTCATCCCGCATCGTCGTATCCAAATTGAATGAGTTGCGCTACGAATTAGTTTCTCACCATCCATATTGACCACATTTAGCCCCCAGTAATTTTTTCCTATTCCTAAACCTGAAAAAAATACTGGGAGGAAAGAGAATTTGGTGTAAGGGCAAATAATAGGTATATTTTCAGGAGTGGACAGCCAAATGCCGAGGAACAAGAAGAAGAAATTCTGGTCCGGTGTGGCGGTTCTATCGTTCATGTTAATATCACCCGAAAAATCTATTAAAACAGGTTCATTTAATGCAAACGTAACAAATAATTATTCTTAAGGACTTACGAAGTTACGAAGAATACCAAAGGCGGTCTAAATACCTTAACAAAAAATACAAAGTAAGCTAATAGGTGGGTAGTTCTGGGTCTACCACGGCGGTTTTCCATGGCTGAGAAAAAAAAATTTAAGTGGCAATGCGTTATATTGTGTCGCTTAGAAGTTAGAAGTGAGTGAGTCTACACAGTAAACGGAAGTTCCGAAAAAACGAACAATGGGATACATTAAAAAGGTTAAAGTTTTGAGTTTTAAAAATAAGTGTAATTGTGTGGACCTACAAAGTCACTAAAAGATATAAAGACACTGTCTAGAAGAAAATGCTGTCCTACTAAAATGAATAATTATATACCTAAAGTTACACCAAAGAACCAATCAAGTGTTCGTTTTACTAAGACAATAGCGCTGCTTAAAATGCTTGATTGTGTATTCGCCATTTATAGTCAAGGTAGCGCTCATTCAGCGTGTCCAAACGCGTAATCGCGACCCCGTATAAACGGAGCATAATAGGATAAAACGGCGACGGCATCCGATTACCCGTTCGGGACGATATAAATTTCATAGCGCCGCAATTCAATCTCCTCTTCCTCTCGTAGGATCTCCTTCTTCTGCTAAATTAATGTTGATTCAAATTAAACAAATCCGGCGGACTCAATTAAAAGCGCCCGAAGAAACGTTTCGCGTGGTACGGCGACGGAGGGGCGTCGGCGTAGTCGACGTCGTCGTCGTCGGCATTATACGGATCCTCGTGTCAAATGGGTGTTTACCGAAGTTGAGAACAATGCGGCTTTGTGAGCTTTGCGCCTCGGCTTTCGCCGATGTAAACTCCATCTAGCGATTACGGACGGGACTTCGTAAAGCCGCGGCGCGGGGCAAGATTACGTGGCCGAAAATCGTCTCTTCTTTCGCCGACGGTTACTGTATTGTATTGTTGCCAAAAACATTTGAGGATTTAATTGCTACTTACGGTATACCGAATGAGATTATCGTATAACGTTCGTATTAGTTGGAGAATACGCGATATTGCTGGCGCTGTACATGCTGAGAGCTTCTTCAACGCATCTCCATGATCTAGTTTTTTTTTTGATCAGGTGTCGCACTAATAGTCGTGTCACCTCCATTAGCTTTAACCTATAGCTCATATTTTTGCATCCATCTTTTATAACTTTTAGCTACCTTACCCTTTATTGACAGCTGTTGTGGTTATTTCAATGTATCTATACATTCCTTGTGGTTTGAAAAAGTGTCTTCAACATCTACAAGTTTGTAGACCTATTTGACATAAATCCATGCTGAGATGCAGAGAGACACGATTTAGTGGCATAAGAAATAACGTTTATAGATTAAATGTTCAGAACCTTTCGTGAAAGAGGAAATTACGGCCACCTATCCATAATTGCCTATATGCAAATCTATCTCCCTTCTTTAAGACAGGCAAAATTCTGGCTACTTTCCAAGCATCAGGAAACGTACACGTGTGTAGGACTAGGTTAAAGTTCATACATAGAAATTATCATCATATCATCACCAGCTGTAAATGTGTTGTTTAAACTTTTGATGCACCACATTACTTCGTCTTCCGAAGCAGGCTGCAAACACAACGGTCGCAAGCTAGAATCTATATTTGGAAGATCAGAGTCCAATGGATAAAGTAGAAGAACACCAGCGAACAATTTAGCGAAAGAATCAAGTATCAATATTGGATAACTATCTTCATTAGTGGCAATACACTTTTCCAAGAATTCTGGATGGTGGTATCCTGCTTAGAACAAGCAAATTACCAAAGATAACGTAGTTCTTTTATAAGCATAAGTTCGCTGTTACAAAACTATATAAGCTGAACTAACGTCCATCTTAACCAATATGTGAATACGCATACACTATTAAAAGACGACCCAAATCGAAACGTTTCTAATATTAAAAAAGAACATGATCAACCATTTTTACATTAAGCTTTCCTATAAGCATTCCGAAGTAATTCTAGATGTAAGCATAATAAACCCTACAAAAAAATAATTGCAAAACGCTATTATGAAATAACATATAATAATAAACAAAATTTACACCAGAAGGTGTCAAAAAAGAAAGAAGAGATTAAATCAAATACATTCGTAACCACGAAACTTTAGAACTAACCTATATCCTATTACCAAAAACTGCGCTCGTCATATAGAATCAAACGAAACATAGTTTTTCACACATATCTAATATTTCATTGGACCGGACGTTGCATATATGTCTCCTACGTCTGCACTTACTCATCTGTAGGGATATCAGAAGAGTTATGCTTCCGTCGTTTCGCGGCGTCTGGTACGGATTATGAATCGAATTATGGAATGTTGAACACGCAGTTCTTTTTGAGAAAGTCATTAGTGTCTCCTTTCATTAAAAACGTTATATTCTACGGACGAACGGTGTCTGTTTCATTGCATACTAATTGGCCCAGTTTTCAGGCTTTCGTGTTTGTATTCTAGAATATGTCCGAATGGTAAAATCAACTGTCTATTCCACTTGTAATATAGTGAAAATAATGACAGACAAAATAGTACTAAGGAATATTCTTTATATTTCACGTAATATCAAATACACAGTGTAATAAAAATATACAAATTGCCGGGCTACAAATTTAAGAGATCAAAAGCAGCTGTCTCGTATTGCAAGTCCGCTACTCTTTCCTTTGTCAATTGACTTTATTGCTAATACAACACACGTATGTATCTACCATGAGCGCACCCACGACGTATCGATACACATAATTGTGAGTAAGAACAAGATGAAATAAGATTTCTAAGTTGACAAAGTCGAGAAATACGCATTTTATTCTACAGGGCGATTATGTGTTAGTATGCTATCTCTGTTTAATGGTATTCTCTACCCTTGTTTAATTGCTCCATACAAAATTCTATCCTCACGTCGATCCTTTCATTCTGAAATGATTCAATGAAGCCCTTATTACTACGAGGTGAAAACTTAGGTGATGTTAGTGAGCAACGGAGGGAAAGATTTCACAAAGACATCAGCATTATAAAGGCAGATGAGATACCCATATGATGGCCGATTACAGCTGGAATCTTCATCGAGAATGTTCCAGTAAACCACATGCAGGGTAATCTTATAAAAGAAATTTTTAACTGATGTTTGAAAGTTGCATATGCGTATTTTTCTGTTAAATGAATACCTGCTACCCATTTTCTTGTGTTTCAGTTAACAGTTGGCAAATAGTAACATTTAAAAAGTAGGTACATAACAAAAAATTATAAGAGTGAATTTCGAAAACTATATCATATAGAACAAATCTGAGGGAATTTTTGGCTCAGGCACCCCAAATTTACCTAATTACACTTAAAGAATCCGAGGCATCAAAATGTGCGTTGACCAGTGTAATTCAATATACGGCTATAGTGAACAACGTTCATTGAATCATCGAAAATAATTGAAGCTAGCGAACGATGTCACTCCGGATTTTTTACGAAACATTATTAACAAATAGTTAATTCGCTTTTATAATTTGTTGTTTTATTTATAGTTTTACATTTGTTTGCAATTTAATTTTGTTATATATACTAATTTTTTAATTCCAACAAGAATTTATTAAGTTTCAGAATTTTATTTATATTTATCCCTTTTATTTGATAAGAATTTTTATTCATTTTAGAAAGTTTAATATTATTTTATTTTTCATAAGGCTACGATGATTTCTGTCACTGATATCCGTTCAGTTACATTAACTGAATGATATGCCAAAATCTAGCAAGTAAAACATGGGGCTGTAACCCAAATATACTGCAATGGCTATACATCAGTATAGTAAAGCCTACATACTAATATACAGGGCGATAACCTGGTTTCAAGGTAACGCAAGTTACGACCAGGAATACCCTTGATAAGTTGCAACGGCTAGCATATGTATGTATCACCGGAGCTATAAGACCATGCCCAACCGCGATCCTGGAAATAATCTTAGACCTTACACCCCTACACATAGTGGTGGAGGGAGTGGCCCATGCGACAATGTATAGACTAACCAGGGCGGGAACTGAAGAAAATGAGATTGCGTTACAGAGAGCTTGGTCATCACGAGTGGGAACTCTCCCCACTTCTAAGTCTACCGAGCGATGAAATAGTTTAAGAAATATAGCTTCAAAAAGAATTTTCTTACAAAGCTAAGTAACAAGAAAGAATAGAAGGGAGAATCTTCCACCTACTTTCAAAAGGCAAACACCATTAAATTACACCGATGGTTCTAAAATTGACAGAGGAACAGCTGCGGGGAAATTTGGGCCAGGAACATACCCCAGCGTCTTTCAAGCGGAGATCAATGCAATTGGAAGATGTACTCAATTGAATCTTGACAGAAACTATCGAAGGCAAAGCATTGCAATTTTCTCCGATGGTCAAGCTGACATAATGGCCACCGTTAGTGTTGGAATGCCTAGAAAAATTAAGCAAATTAGGCAGAGAAAACAGAGTTGCTGCGTATGAGGACACACTGGAATCAGCGGCAACGAAAAAGCTAACCTATTAGTAAAAAAGCCCGCCACAACTTCGTTTGTCAGACCGGAGCCGTTCTGTGGTATAGGGATGAGCACCTATAAAAAAAGAACTTAAAGATAGAGAGGAGAAGCTTAGAGCATTTCTTTGGGAGAATCTCCTGGTCTGAGACATTCCAAGGTATTCCTGAGGAAAGACTACGCTAGAACTTAGTAGAAACAAACCACGTGTCTTCACAGGTTTCACATGACAAGGATAGGTCTGAAACAGAATAGCGACTGCAGGTTTTGTAGGGTAGAGGCTGAAAGTCCGAAACACCTAACGTCTAACTGCGCTGCCATTATAGATACCCGTGCCAACTACCTTGGCAAAGACGACAGAGTCGAGGTGGAAATACCATTTCTGACACCATCATAACTATTGCAATTTATTAAAGCTCTTGGACTGGATGGGGAGCTATAAGAGCGGGCAAACCCTAGCAGCTTGCAGCTCATATAAGGGGGTAAATACCTCAATAGGTCGCAGTGCAACCCCTTAATTTGCACCCTTACTTACTCTAGCGTAATCTACATTAACTGATGCTGCGATAATACATGCCTGGATTTGAAAAAGAACAGGTTAATGCTACACATCGCAGTTTGTGGCGTTTTTTAGTTATGAAATGAGTAGTGTCTTATTATTTTCCTTTTCACTAATACAAATGTAGCGTTGAATTTAATATTAGTTTTACAAACTTCGTAAATCGTGTTCATAATAGCTCGCTTAGCCAATTCATTATAAATCTGTTATTCATATCATCAATCGCGATATAAGAGTGAGCTTTAGCGAGAAAACGAATACTATGCTCATTTTATATCGGCTGAGCTATGACGTGTCGCCGAATATAAACAAATCTGCCCTGTGGCCTCGTTCTTTTGTACGTTTACAGCTGGAGTCCTTCCCTTTTCCAGTCGTCCGGAATGCAACCGACAGCTTACAGCTTTTCAGCCGGTATATTAGTGCTGGCAGAAATGGGGAGTATAATTTTAAAATGGTTCTTATGTACGTAACCGGGGAGACTTGCATGAGGTACCGTTATTTGTATAATAAAATACTTACTAGCACTACCATCAATTCACTTGTTTTTTCTTATAAGTGTTAACACTGTCTAACATACTTCTGACTAGTAGCGTGTCAAGATTTCAAAGCAATTTTCTTCAAGTCTGCGCATTTTAATTATCCAAAAACCGTCCTGAAGTAACTATATATTTCCGTCCGGTTAAAACTTTCCATCTGCATCCACGATTCGACGATACCCCTGAATTAATCCCGGCCTGATGTGACGTCCCCTTAGCGTTCGTCCTTTCCTCTCAGCGCCAACCGTACCGAACTTCCTCCAATCTACTCAATTATATTTTCTGTTCGTCAAATTAAATTGAGAATTTATCTGTCATAATAATTTCGCCCGATGGCGCAGGCGAATTTGCCCGATGACAGACGTAACTAATTCGATTCGTCGGGCGTTGTTTTCGTCGTCGAAATCGCGTCGCGCCCCTCCCGCCGTCTTCTTGCCTTCGCACCGAATCGCTCGTTGGAAATTAGCGACGTTAAAATATTGTAACGGATTACGTTTAATCCTGCGAGTCGGAATGGAGCGGCGAGCGTGCCTGCCGGTTCGAGACGCTATTTCTCGGATAATTATTTATATTAATGCAATTCGTCGGCTTTCGGCTTGTTATTGCATAAATTTACATGGGAAATCTACTTATTGTTAGTAGGCTGCGGTAGGATTGATTAATTATTAATTTTTACGAAAGGGGATGTTGAATTAATATTGCGACTGTTTCCTCCTACTCCTCTTCTGCAGTTTCTTCTTGCCAAGTTTATTTATAAATCATTTAAAATTATTTTTTGTTTTTTCTTTGAACGGAAATATTGGGTATTTCAAAAGTCTGCCACTTCACTCGGAAAAAGTTTGAAGTGTTACGTCGGTGCAAGGAATTATCGGCCCGTCTTTTTTTGGGCATGACAGAGGTCATACATTTGACAAGATACTGTTGACGATGGATTCTCATAATAACTAGAGTTGTTGTTTGGGCTCTTTCCATCGATTGTTGAACTTGTATAGTCCGACGCTTCGGCAGTCTGTCTACTGTTGTCTTCAGGGTAGCCCTGAGAAGGGCTATTGCTTATCAAAGTAATCATTCTTCGATGATTTTTGTCTTACGTATTTGTCTTCCCTATTTTTTATTAGCGAAAGCTATCGTGACTAGGGATCGAACTCGATTATTCTTCTCGATTTCTGAATTCAACCTGACTACTAAGGTAATATGGGGGAAAGGAATTACTGTGATAAACCTATATTTAAGCTACAACTTTCTGCGCAGGGGGTGGTGTGCAGCAGGTCAATTTTTGCGCATTGGCGATTGTTTATTCCGTTGATTCTTCTCCATTCTACGGAGTTGGTCCAGGTATGCTTGTTATTCTTCTGTCCACCGTATCGCGCTCGCCGGTCTTTGGCTAATGCTTTCTTTAATCATACGGAGCCAGACGTTCTTTATATCCAGGGTTGGTATGCTGATGGCGGCTAGGTTGTACAATAACCGTAAATTTCGGGCGATGCCGGCGATTAATAACTTTTTGGTAGCAGCCTTGTAAGATGTTATTTTTTTATTATTATGGCGGTTTATAAATAGCTCATTTTGCTATCTACCCTATCCCAATCTCCAAAAGGTTCTATCCTTCAAACCATCCTCCCCTTGACCTCTCTTCTCGATAGTTTTCTCAATTCCTATTTCCCAATTCCTTGTTGGTCTTCCTTTTTTCCCTCTATTAGCAGGTTTCCATTTCCAAACCTTTCGTGGTAGTCTGTCCTGCTCCATTCTACTCATACTGCCGTACCACAATAGCTGTTTTGATTTAGATTTTTCTGTCGTCTGGATCTTGTTTTGTCAGCCACTTCTGATATTCTATTTTGATCCTGATTTTCTTGCCTGTTAAGAATAATTTAAGTACCTACTGCACGTACCTGCATTTGTTTATTAAAAAAAATGCGCAAGTATGTAATATGCATCGATCTTTTATAATAGTTGTTATTTTTACGCGATCCCTTCTTAGAATTATAATAAAAATGTTAATGGTTAAACAGTTTATTTCGCAAGTATTCTTATATGTACACTAAGCATTATTAATTAACTCTATAAAATATGGCGTCTTATTGCTTATTTCTTTTATATATACCTATCCGGTATTGCAAAATAGAGTCGCTGAACATAACAGATGACTAAAATAATAATTGTATATGCAACCATCAGAAATTCTAATCATCGTCTCATTTATGCACACTGTACAAAATTGTATTGTAGAATTATCACAAAATCGAATTGTTCTTAAGGTTTTAAACGGTTGACGTACATCTTTGTTAAAACTTAATTAGTTATATAAACAATTTATATTGCAACTTTTACTTGCTTAGGAGTGAAATACACTGGCTTACAAAATTTACTCACAAATGTTGTAATAATTATAACTCACTAACTTACATATATGTATTTTGTTAATTTGTGTAGTGACACCTCATAATGTTTCAAGAAGTTAGTAAAAGAATCAAAAAGAAATCGCTGTTATTATAAAATTAAGTTTTTTTTCTTTTTTTGTGGTAATACGTATCTGCATACAGAAACCAGATATATATATATATATATATATATATATATATATATATATATTTTTATATATATTGTGGTGGAAAATCTCAGGCTCTTTCAAATTTTTAACTGGGTTCTTTGATTTAACATTTTAATTTATTTGTTTCGAATTAAGTGAAAACGTTTTCTAAATTAAAATACCAAATGTAAAGTTGAAAAGACAAGTACATCAGCAATCCGTGACTAGCTAAACTTGAAATATTCTAATTAATTTACGAAACGAAATATGACATCGAAAAATACAAATAATTTTGAAGAACATAAGAAGACTCGACGTCTTTAACCTTTGAAATCGTACTCATTAGCTCGCCTTTAGGATGGACTGGCCTTCGGCTTCCAACGTAAGTGTGCGAAACTTTTACGATTTTCTATGTAGTATCAGCTGATACACTTTATTATTGGATATAAACGAAGATATTTATAAATTAACGGAGTTGTATGATAAAAATAACTAATTATTCTTTCTCAGGAGAAACGATGCCAACATGTCTGACTTTTGATACGATCTTCATCTGTCGGTTTTTTGTTTTATATCTATAGCAACGCATTTGTTCGCCTATATGGTAGGCTACACAGGAGCAAAGGAAATTGCTGCCAGTCGTGCCATCCTTTTCGAAGATTATAAGTACAATTTCGGAATAATGCATATTCATGCAATGTAATTGAAATGTGTGAGTACTGAATATTAAACGTCTTTTAAAGATAATAATAAGTTACTAGAGAACGCCCAAAGTAGATATCTGTAAAACTTTTGAAAAAAACCTGTACAGATTGAATATCTGTGTTTAAAATATCATAAAGAGGGAGTACTGCCTCCAACTTCTAACATCAACCAAAATAAAAATAACGGCGTGCACCAAACAGTGACGAGAAAGTATCTGAAATAGATGAATTAGTAAAATTTTAGAAAAAATTCATTGGCAAATAATAGACAATAATTCAAATCGTTACATAATATATATATATATATATAACATATTGTAGTAAAATTTTCTATTAGGGTTCGCAAAAGTTATCGAGCAAATATAATAAAAAATGGGCATGTTCTTGAGGAGAATGAGGACCATTTTTTGTTATATTTACTAAACTTACCTCAACAACATTAACTTCATTTATTTATGACAAAATTCAAAGAGATTTATAAATAATGCTGACTGGCCGCTAATAAGGGTTGAAAAAAAAAACTAAGAATTGCAATTACGACCACCTCCCCGCTTCGTTGTATCCCTGCTTTTGTAAGTATATGTACATAAATTCAAAAATTTATGTCGCTAGTTATTTAGTTTTTTTATTTGTACGGCCGGTTTCTACACTTGGTGTCAGCTCTTCGCATCGTTCCACTTTAATAAGATCTTCAAGGCAATACTTTAGGCATGTACCTTAATTTATGAATATTTTTACAGATACAGAGTTACATCCTCAAAAAATGGTTGCCATTACTTTTCTTGTAAAAAGCATTACCTTAAACTTCTTTGATGAAGCGCTGAATCCCTTGACATCTCACTTAAATTTCTGCAAAAATGTTTTCTAGAGTTCTTCCTTATCTCCTAAAAAAATTAATAACAATTTCATCTACTATTTTGTTCATTTTAATGACTACACAATACACTTCCAAGTCAACGTACCGTCCAATTTAAAATTAAGTTGGAAAGAGACTTGATTCGATCAACTTCTTCGCAACGCGACCAATTCCATTCATAATCGTGCCCTTGTTTCTGATTCGCGTGCGACCAATTAAATTTTTTCCGTTCGGATTTAATCATCCGCTCACGAACGTCGCTTTCAATTTTTATCTACGTCCATGGCGTACTATGGATGCGCGCACACGTTCTCCAATTCTATCACTACAACGGGCACAAAATAAACATGGCCGTACAATATCGGACGTCGGGGTAATTGCCGGCAGTGAACAATGCTCGTTATACCCGCCTAAACTGTCGCTAACAGTTCGTGAATCGTCCGCGTGACGGCGCTCGTATCGGCGGTGCGGACTCGTTAATTTAACGAATGAGAGTCGTGAGTGCGCCATCTATATCAGTTTTATCGTACGTATCTATTCGTTGTAGCGGTTATAAATACGAGTTTTGAGGAATTTTAATAGTTGAAAAATCTGATCTAAAAATAAACGAAAATAAAGCAGTCGATTCCGATATTTTCCTTATCCGTCTAATAATGTCAGACATCCTCAACCGCCAGCAATAAAATAAACCGAGAACGTTTATCCTTCGACGAAACAACGCAGAGATACTGATTGGATTGCTTCGGTAATTAGCGAGAATTAACTGCGTCGTGTTTGTAGGGTACAGCTTGCACCTAGAACCTCGAAATTGGTCGTGGTTCCCGTCAGGGTACTAAGGCACGTTTTGCTCGTAAATTTTCATTAGTATACGGTTTTATTATGCGGATATTTGTGGTTATAATAATATTACGAGCCTCTCCATAATCAGCTTTTAATTAATAGCGATCAGTGTGTCCCGTATGATGTGAAACAAGTTAATTTATGAGGAATCTTTTTTCGTATAGAAATCAAGGACTGTTTTAGTTGTGATTAATAAAGATGTGACTTGGCAAGGTGGAATAAACGTTAAAAATAGAAAACTACTACTTCCAGGTTTCTAACTGTGATTTCCCTAGAATGATCGATTTGCTTCATACGGATAAAAATCAATTACGTAGGTAAAAACTCAAAATAGTCGAAGTGTAAGTTGTAATAATTACTCTTCATAATGAACTAAAAACTGATCTCTATATTGAAAACAAAGTAAAAGTTTCAAAAACTCATACTCTTTCGACAATAGAAAGATACTCAAGGTTATGAATGTATCTGCATTGAATCGTAAGTAACACATCTTTTAATTGGCTATCGAACTTTCCTTAAACCTACGAACAACACACATAAAATATGGGAACCATATCAGCTTCAAATATACTCCTTTTTTTATCAGCAAACAAACCATATGACGGAATCTTCTCTCCGTAGTAATTAGTCCCTCCCCCATGCGAAGCAATTTAAAAAATACGATTATTTTTAAATTAAAATCGGAACAGGCACAAGTACATGCACTCCCCGGCGTTGATTCGGTAGCTTGTTAGCACATGTGACGATAATGACATACCCGACGCCAGCACCTGCGACCAGTTCGCCCCCTAGCCTAACAAGATTCATTAGCTACTGTACATTTACAGATGTACTAATTAATGGCACTCTAATATATGAAGAGCGGCAACGGTAGCGAGGGGAGTCCCTCGCATGTCATTAATACGGTAGGTACGAATTCGCGTCGAATGAGGAGAGATGCCCAGCCCGATTCGGATGGACCTACAGATTCTCCATCTGTGTAGATCTGCTCGAAATAGGATGGCGGGTTAATTAATTAGAGCCGAATACGCTTGAATTAGGAAGGTGTATTGTCCGTTAGAGGAGGCGAATTCAAAAGAAAACCGAATATTGTACTGGTAATCCTGTTCAAATGAAATTGCCATAGCCGAGGTAATGCAATAAAATAATCCAGCATTTGGGAAGATATACTTAAGGCACAATTTTGCAAATAGTTTATAGTTTAATTTTTGTCTATGAAAACCTTGGAAGGAGATTTGTACCACCTCATGAATCTTAAATTTTATAGCACTATAAACATAATTATTTAATGGTAAGATAAAGAACAAATTTAAAGACTGTTAGTTAATAAGTTGAAAGACGTTTATGGTAACGACAATTTATTGCCCAAAAGATTCAACAACCCAATTATAGGACAATGTAATTTGATACGACAGTAAATTACATACAAATAGAAACTTAAGTATAAGTAGTAAAGTATAATTGCAAAAATTATAAGGACGGAGTGTACTTTTAACATAGTTAGTTCTAGATGTTGGGGTACAAAATATTTAGGAACATCTGGCAGAAATATAAGATGTAACAAAGTCAAAATAACTTTAATAACTCAGAGGAAGCTATGTATCTTGTTTGCAAGATTAAACAGAAACTTGATACCAAGTCTATTATGACGGCGTACATCCAGGGAGTCGATTTTATATAATGTAAGCGGATCTATGCAACCATAACCTGGTATTGGATATTTGTAATATTGCCTATAATATAAATATTTTAACAGCTTTCGTTGTATTTTTTTCTAATGATTACAAAAGGTGTTTATTAAAACATGACCGGATTTCTTTTTTGATCGTAGGTCCTTTGTACCTTGCGTTGTTGGAGCACCATTCTCTTATTTTTGTCTTCCACATTTACCTGTTCTGAGCCACTTCTTTGGCTTCAATCCATCCCGTTTGTCTCATTTGTCCTTTCCCGGTATTTCGGGGACTTCGTATTCTGTTTTGCTCTGCTTCTTTGATTTCTTCATAGCTTATTGGTGTAATACGTTCTTCGCTGTTTTTTTGCTATTTGGTCCTTTTCTTCTATATATCTATCTTGTTTTATTTTTGTGAGTTCTGTTTCCATGTTTCCATTATCTCCTTTTCCTCAGTTAGTATATTTCCTTTATTGGCTTCTATATTTTTCAATCTTGATGCCTTCTTCTGTCTCAATTGTTTTGTTGTTCCGTAGAAAAATTTTTGGTTTTGTCTATAGTTGTCCCTCGGTTTTACTCCAAACTCTATCCAGGAATTTTGTTCGGCCCCCTTGTTACTCTCTTTAGCTTCCTTCCTTGCCATTTTGTACATCTTCTAATCCTCCTCTTTTCTGCTATGTAACTATCTGTTCTATTTATTTTCTTCAGCTTTGAGTTGTATATCTGCTGTCAACAATCTGCCACGTTATGTGTATGTACTTGCTATTTTTGTTATTCCACAGCTTTCTTGTGCTGCTTTTAGCATGTTGTTTTGAAATATTTTCCATTTGTCTTCTACCCCTACTTCGTTCTTGATCTCTTGTTCAAACAGTTCATTGGTCTTGTATCTTCTTCTCTCGAACTTCTTCATCCTTTAGTTTGAGGCATTTTATTTCTTCTTTGATAACCTTCTCTCTTTTTTCTTCCTTCGTCTTGTTTGTACTTTTGATAATCTGCATCCGTAACAGGTAATGCTAACTTCCTATTTCTGCATTTATTTGGATCTTAATATCTTCTATCTTTTTCCAGTTTTCAAAACTTATTAAAAACTAATCAATGATAAACATTTCTTTCCTGCTAGGCACTGCTCCTGTGTATTTGTGGATGTCCTTATCCCTACATTTTGTATTTGTTATAATTACGTCGTTTTCAATGTATGTACATATCTATTACTCTTCTCCCTCTGTCATTTGTGACCTCACCTTTCCTTCCCATATAAGACAACCAGATTACAGAAGGCTCGTATGATACGAACTATAAATCCGAAGGTTTTCAGCGCGAAGCTGATTATAGTGGAGATATATATATATATATATTCACCAGAAGAAGAGTACCCTCAATTGCTAACCGCCTGGGTAAGATGTTAGTGCCCAAATCATAGCGGGAATGCATCTACTCACATTCAAGTATAGGTATGTTATTGATACACCATGCTAGCAATATATTCATTTGATTTTACAAAAAAGAATAATAATAAGTAATAAGATTTTAAATCATCGGCAAATATTTATTACGACCAAGCATATCACATCCATTGATAATAAAAATAATAAACAGAAAGCGTCCTAAATTCGTTCATTGTGGAATACCAGAAGGAGGATAAATGATATCCATAGTCATATAAACTGCATAATGCCTCTTGTGCGTAAGGCACAATGAAGAGAAAAACTAGAGACGTGAAAGATCTAATTGTGTCTAATTTCTGAAGCAGTGTGGAATGACCAATGTGATTAGTAGCCTCGCTTATCTATTTTGTCGCAAATAAACTTACTAATGATTTCTAAATTTGGTACTGTTGAAGAACAGGCAAATAATTTAATTTGCAGATAAGTGGATGAGTGTAAAAGCTTTTCGAAAACCACTATGAAGTTATTCATGATATCACCTGCGCTATAATTTTATATATTCAAGTAATTGCTTATCACTCTTCTTTCACTTTCTTTTCAGATACAAATTAAATAGATAGCACAATGGAAAGGACAGCGCATGTTCAACAATCAATTCATAGTGTTACTAGATGTTTATAGGGAAACTACAAAATTATGTGGAATTGTAGAAATTTCGCTGAGTGTATAACCAGATCCCGTTCTAAATTTGCGTCTTCATTCTTTAGGTCATAGTTATAACTTATGTTTATACATGTATTGTTTTATGTGATCTGACTTGGCACAATAAATTTATTTATTATTATAAGATAGGTTTAAATAAACTAAATACTACACAGATACATAAACATACTTTAAGAGCCAAAGCCCTCGACTGGAATTGACCCAATAAATTAACCATAAATAATCACACGATCGTTATACGAGGTCCTCCCTAATACCGCAAAGCACTTCATTCTTTCCGCATTGTTTGCGAACTACAACCCGCAGATATTAACGTTTATTACGATATGCTCGGCGTGCAGCTGCAAGTAATGTCCACCACTTTCGTCGGTTTCCTTATTTCGCCGTAATATACCTCATTAATTTCCTGGCGTCGCTCCTCTCTGAAGACTTTAGGTATAATTGCCGATCTGGACATTCATTTTTCTTTTCGCCTGTTATTCTCGACGGTAAATGGAAGCAACAGTGTTGCCGAAGGTTGTTGGACTCGTCATTTCGTAATATGTGTTTTTAATTTATGTGCGAATTATTTTTCTCCTTCGAAGAATTCTGGATAATTACCAAAAAAAAAAAATTACACGGAATTAGCGCCAATTAAGAGAATTTATTGTCACGAGACGCTTTCACTTCTTCTTAAAGGGTTATTTGCGTGATTTAATTGGAGGTATCAGAAATATGAAAGCGGAATGGAGTGGTTATTGCTAATTATCTATTAAACTAATTAAAATGTAATGGGATAGGAAATTGGAACAAATAATTGGATAATTAATCCTCTAATTATTTGTTTAGGAAGCGTTTAAAAATCGTATGCGTTGCTGTCAATAATTAAGTCTCTGAAGGAAAAAAAAAACATGCAATAATGTGGTCCTTATGAAAGGGTAAAAGGAAAAAGGGGAAACATTCAATTAGGTATGCCAAGGAGTTCCAAATTAGTACCCTTACTATGTAGTTCTTGTACAATCACCATAATAAGATGTATATTAGTGTATTATTCTAACTTTATTATTGGTAACGGAAGGTTTGGTACATTTCATATTTAGTAAATCTTACAAATAATTGATGTAATCGTCAATTAAATGTAAGATTGCGTTTCAATCATCCAGTGAGAAGCTTGTATGCTCTCGTGTCTATATTAATCGTTTCTCTTTATGCACGTCGGTCGATGCACAGGGGATGCATCGACCGACCTACCGCTACCAATAATCGCCTCTTGACGGTGGTAGTAGAAACATTTTTTCGTCCTTATGTATTAACGCGTGTTGCGATATGCGGTGCCGTTAGACGTCGATCTCGTTTCGAAGTCGTTGCTATAAATCTATCTTCAGCTGCAGACGTCACCATTTCGGTGAAATCCCTAACCCTACAGCAATTTCTCTCTAGGTATATCTTTCGTTGCGAAGAGTACAAATATGAATACATTTATCTACAGTCAACTGTCTGCGTTTTGGCATTTTTAAGCTCAGTGGTTTACCAAATTGTTGCAATTGCGAACTGATTAAAAAAAAAAAATAATTCCGCACAGGAAAATGGTAAGACCTTAAAAATTAATACCTTTACCACATGCACTAAACGATTACTAAAGTAGTACTAAACCGTTTGACCGCAAATAATTACTGGAGATATCCTACTCCAACCCCTTCAAGCACTAAAAAAGTAAACAATAGTCGCATTTTTGGAAAAGTGCAATAAAATATATTCAGGTGAAACTTATACGTAAGTGTTTGAACTTTATGAATTATGCGTAACAGTTTTATATTTGCATATAATAATTTATAATAGGAATTAACAATTTTACGATATGCGTATCAGTAGTATTATTTTAAAGGAATATCATCTTGATTCCAAACTTACGGACGGTAGTGAATATATATGTAGGTATAGTTGGCTTATGCAATCTAACCAAAAAAGAAGAGAAATTGTTTTATTTCAAATACCTAGCGGTCCTGTATATTTCATTATAAACTCTGTAATGGTCCAATTGTCCCTGTCCCTCATTATCTAAAATATTCACAATACTTAAAATCACCATGTACACATGCATTTCCTTTAAGAATACAGGAACCGTAACATGTATATATATACAGGGCGGCGCAGGGAAACGAAAAATTTTGAAATAACGTCATTCCCACGAATAAATTCATAAAACTAGTAATTTATTAACGAAAGTGCATGTATGCAGCATGCTATTTATGTCTTTACAATCAAAATGTCCAAAAGTGTCTCTTTACTTTTTAAAGATGACATCGGAAAGATGTCCTCCCATTCGGCGTTCACACTCTAACAGCCTGTTATGAAAACTCTGGAATGCGCGGTGTAGCAAATCTTGGGGAATGGCGTATGGTGTATGGAACGAAAGCAAATGGAAACAATAGGTTGAATATGAAAACCAACACAAAACTAGTGAGGTTTTCTGCATTGGGAGTAGTAACTCAATGATTTGCGGTCGTTGCCTATCAGTCCCGGCGTGTTCGGGTTCGAACCTCGGGACTATTTTTCAGAGTTGAAGTTTTCTGATGTTTACTGAGAAAGACTCAGGCGTAACTCATAGCCGGACGATGTCCCCTATAATTGGTAAAAGCTATTGGGGGATATGAAAACATGGTGTATTGTCATTATTACATACGTAGAGTATATATTATCAGAAATGACATATGACTATATATTAGATATATCCTTTTAGTTTGCAAGTATAATACGTATAAAGAAAACTTTATAAATTTTAGTATAAACTTTTTCGATTCACCTTGCACACGTCAATACAATTTGAATCTACAACACTGTATATGTATATTTGCAGTTTCTGTTTCGAAAGTTCTTTTTACAATATCAATTACAAAGACGCTATCGAAAAATCGCACTATTAACCAACCTTGTAAATTAGTTATGACTCGTCATTTTGAACTTTCCTCACTTATTTTCAATCAAAAATTTTTGTCTCTATTGGCAATTTCTTAGCTTACATAAAAAAACACATTTCTTCAAATATTAAGCGGCTGATATCATACAATCAGTACCGTAACTAACTTACCATTTCCAGCTCTGCGTTACACAACTTCTCTAAACGAATGTTAATGCATACGCGCACACTTACGTACATGTACAGGATAGTGACGTTGTAATTATTCCGCCCGTTTATTCCAAATTACACCTCGACGTAATTAATCCCAAAATATACATATTAATACCTGAATCCGATGAATTTCCATTCTAAACGGTAACTGCCGCCGAAACAGGGGACAATAAAGTCGGAACTATTGGACGGCTGCGGTTCATTTACCGGCGAATATCCTCGCTACGATGGCGGAAGCTGAACGTTAACCAGTCGCGTGCTTAACGAGTGCTAGAAGGCGATTAAGCCGTCCACCTAATAGCTTAACTTTAAGGTCTTATATTCGCGTATTTCATATCTGCGTTCTAACGGGTTTAACGTCGCTGGATATAAACGTAGGGATAACGTAAAAGCGTGCGATTTTCTGCAGAATTTAGGTATCTTAGAAGGAAATAGTGACATGATTCTACCTATTTTTAAAGTCTTCTTTCAATGATATCGTCGGATTGCTTGAAGATCAAGTTGGTTTATTTTTATGGATCAAGAAGTTCAGTTCGATATTATCTACTAGTGGGATCAACCGATCAAATAAATCATATATCATAAACAACCTGTTTAGTACCATAATTTACCCGACTCTATCTAGTATCGCTGTTGTTACTGATAATTATATACAGGGTGTCCTTGAAATAAAATATAAAAGTACGGAAAATGAAAAGGTGTAAATATTTAGAACATATACTCAAAAAATTTTGAATCAATAACGATGCAAACGCCAGAATTAAAAGAACCTAAGAAATAGCAATATGTGCCTCTTATGGATGCAGAATGCGTATACATAATACGTCCATCCAATCAAACTCGCATACATACACTGGAGTAACACAGCTGTCGAGGTTATAAAAACTAAAAATAACACTGTTCAACTTTCAAACGGCATGCCTAGTTATAGTATATTCATAAATACTATTATGAATAGAACATGGAACACGGATCAACAGAACAAAGTTATAACATATTTATAAATAACACACGGGCTGAAAAGTCCCGGGCCTAACACATAGATGACGCCAGTTTTATTGCAGTCACTTTTCTCTCAGTTAGTACTAACCTTCAAAAGACAGCTGTTAAAATTTCATGATATTCTATTCATTAGTTTGTCAGTTATTGTGCTAAGAGTCACGCTACTTTTGTTATTTTCAAAACAATGGATCAATAACAATTTCGTGTCTTAATTTTACACTGCTTCTTGATGGGAAAAAATACCGTTCAAGCGAAGCAGTGGCTTGATAAGTGTTATGGGGACTCCGCTCCATCAGAAACAACAATAAAACGTTGGTTTGCTGACTTCAAACGTGGTCGTAGAGAGACCGATGATGCAGAACGCAGTGGACGTCCAAATGAGGCGGTAACACCAGAAAACTTCAAAAAAATCCACAAAATCGTTTTGAATGATCGAAAAGTGAAGTTGCGTGAGTTAGCTGACATCGTAAAGATATCAAAAGAACGTATTGGCTTTATATTGCATGAACATCTGACTATGAGAAAGCTCTGTTCAAAGTGGTTGCCGCGTTTGCTCACTGTTGACCAAAAACAAGAACGTGTTGATGATTCTGAGCAGTGTTTGGCCATGTTTAAACGTAACAAACCGGAATTTTTGCGTCGATATGTGACAATGGATGAAACATGGATCCATCACTTCACTCCGGAATCAAAACGATCGTCATCTGAGTGGACAGCAACTGGTGAACCTCGTCCAAAGCGCCCGAAAGCACAACAATCGGCTGGAAAGGTTATGGCCTCGGTATTTTGGGATGTGCGTGGTGTAATATTCATCGACTGTCTTGAGAAAGGAAATACCATCAACAGTGAATATTATACAGCGTTATTGGAGCATTTGAAGGCCGAAATTGCAAAGAAACGACCGCATATGGCAAAGAAAAAAATTTTGTTTCATCAAGACAACGCACCGTGTCACAAGTCAATCAAAACAATGGCAGAACTAAATGAATTGAACTTCGAATTGCTCCCACATCCACAGTATTCGCCAGATTTGGCTCCCAGCGACTACTGGCTGTTCGCAAACCTCAAAAAAATACTCGCCGGTAAGAAATTTCGGACGAATGAAGAGGTTACCGCTGAAAGTGAGGCCTATTTTGAGGCAAAAGATAAATCGTTCTACAAAAGTAGTATTGAAATGTTAGAGCGGCGCTGGAATAATTGCGTTGCTCTTGATGGAGGTTACGTCGATGAATAAAGCTAATTTTGAACCGAAAAAACCGTGTTTTCTTTCTTAGGCCCGGGACTTTTCAGCCCATGTGTTATAATGTATTTATGAATGGAACATGCAACACGGAGTAATGGAGCACAGCGTTATACTTTTGTATAAATTGACGTTGAACTGTTTGCCTCCATATGTTCTAAAATATGAAACAATTAACCGACAATCTGATAAAGAGCAATAAAACAAATATTTAGTTAAAATTTATAGTTCTTAAATTGCGTAAAACATCTAGGCCGTATATATCTAAGTAATACTCTAGAAATATCCCTATCAAATTTCATATGATGTACAAGCGCATAATATGCAATTTCGACTTTGCATTTCTACACTCATACATATTGCCTGATAAGGACACGCACATTAACTGTCACAACCTATCACAAACCGCAAACAGCTAATACGTGTAATTATGAATGTTAACTGTGTCTAACAGAAACTACTACAAAGCTTATGCAATTCAGCCGCGCTCGATTTTCGTATTGTATCATGATTCATCCACACTTTGTCCTCGTTGTGTCGTTACAGCATACTTCCTTTAAAATTAACCCTTTTCTGTTTATTTGAAAAGAATATTGTAGATATACAGCGACGTAACTGGCATAACATTGTGCTGTTCGTGTATGAACAGGTGTATGTAGAATTACAGTAACAATACCGTAAAAAAATGAGTTACAGTAATGTTACTGTAAAATAATACAGAAATTGTTCTGTAGTTTTTCCGAAACATTTTACTGTGTACTTTCAAAACTTTGCAACGGCCGATAACATCTGCACGATACTGTAGGTTATATCGGATGTGTATCTATATACTCTTCTAAGCTTTATACTAATTACAGAAGCACCGGCCATCCTCTATGGCTTTAATACTCGACCATTAAAGTAACATTAAATATGCAGATGTGTACTCGGCGAAAAATGCTCGGCGGGTAAAACGTTTATTTTTCGCGTTTGTAAAGTAAGACTTTGAAGATCTCGTTAGCGACGAACGTCGAGCCGTTCCGCTTCCTCCTGCTCTTCTTTTTTTTTTGGATCCCCTCAGTTCTCGTTTGCAATTTATACCCGTCTATGTTGTGTTTAAACGCTAGATGGAACTAGTTTTGACAATAAAAATCTCCAAAGCTCGGCTCTTCGTTAATCGCGCGATGTTCACTAAGTGCTTCTTCTAACTGGAAAGTCGCGGCTTTGTACTTTAATTTCATGATCAATTAAATAAATTGCGAGTACATCGCTAATAGGAACGATAACAGTTACTCAAATACTTATTCGGAACGAGTTCTTGCCGATTAAAGGAATGTCAGGGAAATATTAAAATTACTACTGCTTCTTTGAGATACTAGAGCAACCAATGAAATTCACAAGAGAAACAATTTTTGTCTTACAACTTTTTCTCTGTACCCCTTTTTACTGTTAGCGTGTTATGCGTACAGTCGTAGTGGAAAGTTTCCTATTTAAAAATTCATTTCACCAACTCAAAGTGTTTTACTGTAGAAAAAGATATGCGAAGTGCGAAGGCTGTTTTCTCTTTAACATCCGATAGCTCATAAAAACGAAATAAGTGTAAATAACAAAATAATTTAGCGGTTGCTTTTTACATAATCACAGTGAAGATTGATTAAAGTTCCCTCTGCATAAATGCTGCCGTCACTAAGTTGAGAGGGTCCGTGACGTTGTTTTGAAGTTCCTATGGACCCTGGAAGGTCTGCTCTCCTAGCCATTTTTTCAATTCACAAAAGAGATGGTAAATCTCCGTTTCTCTCAAACAAATTTGTCAACTTCTTGAGATGCGCAGTCACCTTCTGGGTATCCCCTGTTCACATACACAAACGGGGGTTGAAAAAAAAATAACCCTCGTATACACCTGTATGTGATATTCATAATAGAATGGATACTTTAAATTTTAACAACATATTTTAAAAAGAAGTATCTTTATTCATGCAATAATTCTATAAGCATGTACACAATTTACTAATTAAAGAACTAAATTCATAAATAATGAAAATTTATAACACTATAAATGAAACCCGAATTTTAAGAATTGTCTGGGCCCTGCAGAGATGGTATTTACCCCTTAAAGTATGCATAAATTACATTAACAGCGAGTTTAGTTCATGAGGTGTGGTGTTATATGAAAACACGATATTTACAGTTTGAATTAGTTTGTTTCTGCGATAAGTTCAACATATTTTACACAAATGGCGCTAAATCTGATTGAATTCTATAAATAGAAACCCATCATAGGCTGATTGTAATCATCTTGCATCGTTTGCCGCGCATTTGACTTTGACAACGCTTTACCCTAGTTTTAAAGTAAATTCTCCATTTGTGATTAACTAAGTGGTCGTTGTAAGTGTCTCTTTGTGTATAGGTGGCTGTGTTTGTGTAAAACTCTTTATTAGACTTTAAATAATATTAAAGTGAAATATGTTTTGTAATTGGTATGAAGATTGTTGTCAAAATAAGTACCTTCATAGCAGACAGCACAAGTAGAGAATTGTATTTCTGACATCTTATATTCTTTAAATTATATTTATAGAACTTCTATACATTTTTATTAGATTAATAAAACGATTGTACTTACTAAGCCTTTTTTTAGTTGGAAATAAAATGTGTAATGTAGAGTATATGCTTTTCAATTTCTTCCCTATATTAAAATGTTAAATACTACAAGTTCTTCCAAATTAATTCATATTGACTGAAAATTAATGGTTGAAACAACAATAGACGTTTATATATAATCTAGCTTTGACTCGTATATATATACACTACCGCTCAAAAGTGGCACCCCTGTTTTCATCGATTATTCATATAGTATTATGTTTACCAAAAAAGCATTATAATAAAATGAAATACGTATTTAAAATGTAGTTCAGTAAGATAAACACCCATTATATCGCTTAAGGTTTACTATCATTTACCTGCACTTGGTCGGGTTACCATAAACTGTTTATTGCGGTGCAATTACAATAACAATCCCTCTAAATTTACTGGGTAAATTTAGTCATCTGTTAGATTGTAGGTAATAATGTTTAAATTACCTTCCTAGAAGATTATAGTGAAATCTGTAACCTATGGTCAGTTGCAGTGTGGTATTTACTCTATCCACGTCGTGAGCGAAATATCGTGTGACAATTTTTTAAAATGCCTCCGCGGAGAAAAATTAGTACGGAAACACGGGCGCTTATAATAGCTTACCATAAAAGTGGCATAAGTAATCGATAAATTGCCAAAAACATGAAAATACACCACGCTACGGTTGACTATAACGTAAAAAAATATCTGGAAACTGGCAGTTTTCTTAATAAAAGACGGAGTGGAAGGCCAAAAGCGACAACATCTGCAGATGATCGCAGAATAGTGGTTAAATAGACGCAAAACAGCCCCGGAAATCACCGCAGAATTAAATGTTGGTCGCCAAAAACTAGTCAGTGTTTCTACAGTCAAACGTCGCCTACAGAAAACCAGGTTCCATGGACGTATTGCGATGAAGAAGCCATTACTACGCAAACAAAACAAGCAAAAGCGACTTAAATAGACTCGTGAACACCAACACTGGACCATAGAAGAGTGAAACAACGTCCTATGAACGGATGAGTCCAAATTTGAGCTGTTCGGAACCCGAAGACGCATATTGCTGCTACCGTGAAGCATGGTGGAGGTTCTATCATCATTTGGTGCTCTTTTGCTGGCACTAGTATAGGGGACATTATGAAAATTGACGGTATATTAAAAAAAGAAGGCTACAGCGAAATTTTGGAGAACCACGCAATACCTTCCGGAATTCGGCTTTTGGGTCAAAATTTTATCTTCCAGCAAGATAATGACCCAAAACATTCCTCTAAATTATGTAAAGACTATTTACGCCATTTAGAAGAGGAAGGAACTCTCAAAATTATGGAATGGCCTCCCCAGAGCCCCGACTTGAATCCAATCGAGTTACTATGGGAAGAACTAGATCGGGAAGTACGGAAATCGGCTCCGACATCAGCTACTAACGTGTGGAACAAATTGCAATCATGTTGGACCTCAATAACACAAGAAACTCTGACAAAACTTATTGCGAAAATGCCTCGATTGTGTGCTGCAATTATTAGATCAAGAGGAGGTCACATAGATGAAAGGAAAATTTAAATTAAACGTTTTAATTTTCACATTTATTTAATATATTTTTATTCATGTACGTGTATCTGCACATAAGAAATAAATATTATTAACATTTTTGCTGAGTTTTTATACATTTTTGCTGTTAGTCAGAGTGCCTAAACACTTTTGAGCGGTAGTGTATATGTAAGCAAATAAACAATGGCATTTAAATTACCCGAAACATTTTCAGAGCCATCTATCAAGGTAATATGAACAATCTTGTATGTGCACACCCTCATCCTAATCTATGGCGAGCTAAAGGTGTATAACTAACCAACTTTATTTACATTGAAATGCCATTCTAATCTAGTTTATCTATGGTTTAGTTTATCATTAGATACCGTTACGTGCAGCTCGATATTGTTGTTTCTTTGCGCAAGTAAATAATTTAATTCCTGTGTCAAAATACCTCGCGGAAAACCGCTTAGTAGTGAAACACGATCAGCAATAGTACCGCTACATCAAGAAGAATGCTCTCTACGGAATATTTCCGGGCGACTTAATGTAAAAAGATCCACCGTAAATTTAAGTGTTCGTCTCTTTGAAAAAAACTGGTATACTTGCCAGCAAAAATCGTACAGGACGTCTTGAAGTAATATCCAGGTGAGACGATGAAAGCATAAAACTGCTTAGTAGGTGAAATAGATAATAACGATAATTATTTTCCAGGAACAGGAAGATATCCTTTAGCACAATGAAACACCGTTTAAAAGAAGCAAACCTCCACAGCCGCATTACTACACGAAAACCGTTGCGTCGTCGTGGGAATAAATACAAACGTCCCCAGTGGGCTAACACTCACAAACATAACAGAATAATGGGGAAACGTAATATGGACTGATGAGTCCAAATATGAAGTATTTGGTCAAAACAGCAGAACGTTTGTCAGGCGCTCAAAAGACGAGAAAATGCTTCCTGAGTGCATTACACCAATAACAGGGAAAGATGGTAGTTCGATACTTGTATAGGGTTGTTTTTCATTAAGTGGAACAGAAGACGTTTTGAAAATTAATGGAATAATGAGGAAGGAGAACGTTAAAAATAACGGCTTGGCCTCCCCAAAATCTCATCTTAATCCGATAGAACTTCCGCAGGACGAACTCGACAGACGAATTAGAAGAGAATGTCCAACGACCAAAACTCTTTTCTGGACGGCATTGCACAGAAATTAGAACAATATTCCTCAAGATACACTAAAGAAATTGGTAGAAACAATAGTACAAATTATGCAAGCAATTATCAAATCAAGAGGTGAATATTTCAATTAGAAGAAATTATTATTCACTTTACGTTGTGAAGAAGATGAATAAATACCTTTCTTATAGTTGTCTTGTTTAAAATTTTGAAGCGAGTATCAAATTTTGCATGATATTAAGAAGTGTCCACACTATTACGATCAGCAGTGTACATGTTCCTAGAGCCTCACAGTTTTTTTTTTCGAATTTCAGAGTTCGGGATCGTTCCTTGAAAGCTATACAACTAAAAGCAAGTATTTGAGATAAAATTTTCAATTGGAAGTATGTTAATCGTTTCAAGTCGTTTTCCATTCCAATTCACGCATCAATTCCCTTTATTGCTTTCCCGAGGAACCCACGAATAAAAAACCCCTTCCCTTCTCCCGCCGCCCACCGTCTGCGTGCAACGTCTTTTGGGTGAATTTCTGTAACTTATCGAAGGGTAAGATACTTAGAAGCGACAAACTCGTCGTCGTCCCTCCTGCCGTAGTAACCGAACACGGCGGCGCTGCCGTACCTCGAAGTAGCGTCGGGAAGCGACAGGAATAGGGTGAGCTGTCGGGAAGCGGAGAGCGTAAATTATTGAGTGTGTAATTTGCGGTTTTAAATGAAATAGCTACGGCAGAAATTCGCAGGTTACTCACTTCGTTATTTCTTATTTATACATTTGCGTATATAAGCCGGTTAAGACCTAGTTTTCCACATCATTAGGCGTTTGCCGTTCGCCGAAAACGTGACGTCTAAATCCATAGATGGATGAGAGGATACTACGTAATTTGCTGCCGCTGCCAACGCCGACGTTATAGCTGCCTACCTTAGCGACACCTCACCTTTATAAGATTTCTTCCCTATTCCATTTTATACATCTCTTGCGTTTAGATTATTTTCTGTTGGTGCTGAATTTAGAGTGTATAAAACTTTGAACAAAGGAAGAGACGATTGAATGCCTGGAAAAATAGAAATTGTAAGGAAGAAGAAGAGGAAGAGTTAAGAGAACTGAAGGAAGCACTATAAAAAGTAAAAAACTCCAGAACAAGTTATATGTATATGCTGGAAACCCTTAGCCACCGTAGTGCGATCTCGGAGACCGCACCGGATTTTTGTTTTTGTTTATCTTATACCCACTTTAATATCACGGACCCTCTTCTCGTTACCTTCCAGTGGGTGCATTGCCAGTATGCCGCAAAAAGTTGAAGTCGATATTTGATTCGGTACGCAATAAAAACACGGCTAAAGTTACGAAGCGGGCACAGTGACCGGTCTACAGTGCTAACGCTAGTATTTGGCACAAGATGATGATATTAGTGACCAAGACAGTGTATATGAGGAGAGTTATGAAGAAAGTGAACATGATTCAAGAGTTGAGCTTAGTGAGGGAGACGAAATAGAAGAAACTAATCAACTGTTCCTTTTTTCGCCCTTTGTTTTGGCTTCGAAAATCTCTGTTATTCAATCTTCTTCTATTCTATGTATATGTTCAAACCAACCCAGTTGTCCCCCCTCTAAGCTTATTTCTATTGGCTTGAGATTTGGACTACTAGTGATTGTCGGGTTTCTGATTTTATCTTTTCTTGTTACAACTTCTTCTTAGGAATCTCATTTCCATGGCCGTAACTCTGCTTTTGATTCTATTCGTGGTTATCTATGAGTCAGTACCATATGTTAATCTGACCACTCTTTTATATGCTTCTGTCTTTATTTATTTTGGTATTTCCTTTTTTATCTAAAAATGTATTATATATTTTTGCTATTTGATTATTTTTTTATTATATATTTTGCTCTCGCATTTATTTCCTTCTCTATTGTCTTACATTTTTTATTGTGAAATTAATATGGCTTCCCACTCGAAAATAATCCAAATGTCCAAACTTCCATGAGCAGCAGTGTAAGTATACAACACAATTCAAAATTAAATAGGTTCATCAAAAATTTAGGACGTCCACCAACAAAATATATTTATATTACCACCCACATAAACTGTTCCGGGCTTGGTTAATCGAATCAACCCTTTAGAAACCGATTATCACACAGATTCAAGCTGCTGGATCGTCTGCTACGCGACACATACGCAAACAAAGAAGCTTTAAATCCGCTTCCATTCGACGACGTTTTATAATTAACAGCACGCCGGAGACAAAGTTTTCTAATATATGTTTATGCGCAGACGACGTTGCAAACCCCGTCATAAATTAATCCCTACAGTTCTTCCTATAAGCCGAATCTCCCGTATATAAATTATTAAAATTAATTAAATGAGATCGTGTGTACAACTCGGTTTACCATCATCAGTCGCCGAAGTAAACTTGTTCGGTGTTTTTCCGCGGGGGGGACAGCTTTGAAACGTGTGCTGCAACGACGTTATTAAACCAGTATACCGTCTGAGGTAAATGTTAAACAGTTTCGCGTGGACAAAAAATGTCCCCTGTGTGTAAATTATTGATGAGTCCGGAGTAAACGCCCCGATAAGTGTTTGAAGATTAGCACTATGAATGTACTTGCGAGCGGAGAATAATTAGATTTGAGTGAATCTTGTAATATTTAAAATACTGAAGAAACGACAGGGCTACCATTCTATTTGTAATATTAAATACTCTAGTATGAAACTGCACTACCTCGAATGGTAACGATGTTAAAGTAAGCTTTAGATTGCTCAAATTCTGTATTAATAAGGCGGTTGTAAATGGTAATCTGGTTTCTTTATGCTGACGCGTTAAAGGAGGTTTTCTTTGCAGTCGTTTTCGCTTTGAGTGAGCTGTTGCTCTCGGCAGCCGTTCAATACTTCGCAGATTGGTGTTTGCACGTACTGCTTGTACTATTTGTCTAGCAGTCATTGCTGAGTTTGATGCAAACTTTAAAATTGTGCGGCATTCACATTCTGTTATTGCTTTGGCTCTTTTAGATTTGCGTGTGTCTACGTAATTTTTGCCTTTATATAAGAAACTGTGAATTACAAGACGGGTTCTGCTCAAATTTGCTTCTATCCTTGCAACTGACCAATTCAATATTAGCCAATAACATTTAATACACCACGTAAAGATAAAATTTCTTCCTTATTTGTACTGTACCCGTTGAGGACACAACTAAAACTGATGGCATACCCTACTTTGTCGTACTTGGATGTATGGTTTTCCCCGAATATTTTTGCTCATCATCACTTTCGCAAAGCCAGTACCAAAAGCTACTACAATCAACCTTATACGTTTGCAACACGGGTTGCCTGTTCGAATTCTTCAATATAATTCTTATTTTCTTTAAAATTTACGGGTGGACTATACCATTGTCGCGGGCTGTATTAATTTTGTTCTAACTTTCAAGCAGTCAATTCCAAGTCTTAATCCATTAAATAATTAAATATGAATTAGCTACTAATTTCGTCTTGTTTGGGTTTCCTATGAATATTCCTTCGCTAAAATTCGATTTGTTAACATAATTTCCGCGACGATTATGCCTATGGGCAAATAAATGGGACCCCTTACAAGGTATTAAACAACTTCATTGCGAAAAACCCCTGTTTTTAATAAAACGCGAAACACGCAGCTTTCAGCTACTACAACCATCCATAATTCGACAATTTCCACCGCTGTAACAATGGGAAAATTGCAAACTTAGCGCCGGACGTACAAGTGCCCGTGTTAACGATGCACGAACATACATATGTAATTTTACAAATTGTAATTACGTCCCAATATAGCTCGGGACAATATCAGGTTTATGCCACTTCAAACGAGAACCATAAGAGTTTTGTTGTCGTATAATATTTTGCCGACTATGCATATATCTCGCATATATACGCTATGCGGACATAAAGGA